>CANTUV010000043.1:29272500-30522500 GCA_947685225.1 Garcia nutans
TATATAGATTAGTGGGATGGTTGCCATCCATGAAATAAGATGCTAATGTGGAGTTCATGTAACTCCGTAATGTGAAGTTTGAGCATTCAAGCCTATTTGAGTTATTGCCAACCCTCCTTCTTTGCTAGGGTGATTTGATGGCTTTGTTTGATGGCTTTGACCATTTTGCTGTTAGGGGTGCTAGATCTTTGACTTCTCTGGTGAAGTGACCCTTTTTCTTCTCTCTTTTTTTTCATGCTTTAAGAGATGTTGATGTGATGATCTTGTAACTCTTGCACTAAGGTATAATGAATTCCTTCTTTTTCTTTCTTCTTTCTTTTCTTTTTCTTTTTGGTCTTTTTTTTAGATCCCATATAAGGCTTCAAAGGATACTGACTTGAAAATTCTTATAGAGAATTGGTCCTTGTTTGTTTTTGGGAGACGATGTATTGCCAAGGTCATTATTTATTTCCTCTCTTTTTTTTCCTTTTTTCAATGCATAGAAGATAGTGAGAATGAAATTCTATATTTTATTAATAAATGGGCTATTATAAAAAAATGGGTACTTGCAACCTCAATGTTTGATGAAGGCTTAGATTCAGACTAGATTTAAACTTTGACTTAGATTGACTCAAGTTTTGACTTGATATTGGCAGACTTAGACTCTCATGACTCTGACCAGACTCTAAATTTAACATTTGCTTGACTTAAGTTTTGACTCTAAAGGAGTCAATTTTTTAACCTTGGCTCCATATTTGACACGAGCTTGACTCTGGCTCTATACATTACATGAGCTTAGACTTTATTTTTTACTTTGGCTATATATTTGACACATGCTTGGACTAGGTTAGGACTTGGTCTTCTTATAGTACCAATTATTGAAGGATTTCTGAATGGTAGACATTGGAAGGAGTTAATTTCCCAGTTTGGTTAGGAAATGTATTTAGCATTTTTGTAGATATGAGAAGGTTTGTAAGGCATATTTAGTCTAGCCTTAATTGTGGCTAGGAAGGGTTTCCAATACTGATTGCCATGGGTGGAATGATCATCCTATTATCAATGAGGTCCTGAATTATGTGTCTTATGCTTCTGTATTCATTAGTTTTATGTTCGCCCCCTTGATGGCATACATAATATCCATTGATCTTGTAGCTTTTAGGTAAGGGGCAAGGTAGCTTGCTTAGTTTTAGAGGTGTCACTCGACGGGCCTCCAAAGCTTTCACATAGACTTGGCCTAGAGGCATCCTTAAGTCTATAAATTCACTTCTGGTGTTGCTCTTCTTGAAATGTTTATCCATCTTAGAGGGATCCATTACTGTTATGTCATGCCTCATGAGTTCCTGAATGTTAGAGTTATTTTCCCTACCTTAAAAATGATTCAATGAAGGAGGAAAGTTAATGTTTGCCTAGGTAACCTCTTTGGTGGGTACTTGATCACTTACTGTATTTGCTTGATCTGACTTATTTGAGGACCATTATTGAGCCTCCAAATAATCAATTAGGATATTCTTGAAATTGGAGTGTTGGATGCTCAAGGAAATGGGAAGGTAGGAATTTAGATTTCCATGAGAAGGAGTAATGGTGGAAGTGGAAGTTAAAGTGGTTGGGGAAGGAGTAGATGCCACTATGGATCAAAATTTTACAATTAAACTTTTCAAATTTTGAGGCTCTGATGCCAATTATTATCCCAAGATGGAAACCAAGGAGAGATAGGTAAATTAGTTGTTTGATGAACGCGATGGCAAATTAAAATTTTGAATAAGCAAGAGAGAGAAGAGAAGAGATTGAAAACAAGTGATTTATAGTGGTTTGAATATCTCAATCCTACATCAACTTTCTCAACAACTTGTTGAGATTCCACTAACTTTGAGATTTTACAAGTTCAACTCTGTTTTTACAATATCACATTAAACTGTGGTTTTGAGTATTCCTTACAACCTAATAAGAGTTTTACCTAGGTTCAATATAAAACCAAATGTTTCAAAGCTCATCCCAAACTTCTACAATGTTGTTTAATACTCACACCCAACACTTCAAGAATAACAAATAGAAATTTTGATGTAAAGAAATGAAAAATGTTTAACTTGGCTATATATTGCTCAATTGTTGTAAAAAAAAAATGAAGTTCCTTGAGCAATTTATAGCCTTCAAGCCCTCAAGTAGCCGTTTGAAAAGTAAATTGGTGGGTGCCAACTTATTTGTTCAATATTTTCCACTTCAATTATTATTTAGAGCAATTTCATTATCAGAATGCCATTGGACCAATCAGACCTGGGCTTGGTGTGGTCGGACTGAAGGTGGTCCAGTCATGCTTTTTAATTTTCTCTTAATATTTCTCCAACGGCTATTACATGTGGCATCCAATAGTTAAGTGGATAAATAACAACTATAATTTTTGAATTCCATTTCACTTATTTGGTTGGTCTAGTCTTGGTTCGGTCAGATCGTGAGTCATTTGTTGAGAATATGGAAGTACCTCATTGCATAATTTTTGTAATACCCTTATATCCTATATACATATAATATATACACTCGGTATATGTAAAATATTCGTATAAAGTATAAGAATGTCACAACTCAGTTTAATAAAAATTTTCATATTCCTAATTAAAAATCCTAAACACCTTAAAATGTATATTTAAATAGTAAATAAAATATTCTTTATTATTATCGATTCCTAAAATAAGCATTTTATATAAAAATCTTTGGAAAAAATTTGCCAAAGTTTTGTTTGTAATTTGAACATCCCATAAATTCAACAAAACTCAACCTTCATAAAAATGCACTCCCAATTACTCATATCAACATTTCATTCCAATTTCTTAATTTCTCCATATTTTCTCAAAATATTTATACATATATATATAGCAAACACACATATATATATACGTTTCCACATTATAAAATTTGTCCAAAAAGTCTTTATAATATACAATGTACTCAAAAATATAACCATAATATACAAAATAACAAAATGTACTATAACATAAAGTATATATATGATGGCAACCGGCACTGATCTTGAATCAACAAAAAGTAACTCAATCAACTTCAAGTCTAGACCTGACCAGGTCTAGTAGAACTCTCCATATCTATTGGATCACCATTATCACCTACATGATAAATTACAATCGCGCTAAGCTAAAAGCCTAGCGGTACAAACTTTGATAGTAATAAAACTTTAAAGCAATGACAATGCATAATGCTTTTGCATGTTATTTCACAACGTAGCATTCAAATTCACTTTAAATCATAATCTTTAATCCTTTTATAATTCTCATTAACATATACACAAGCATGAGCCCAAATAATCTAATATATAATTCAAATCTCAGAGTTACTGTTTTGGTCCATATTGACAACCAGTGTCTTGCCCGAAGGCAAGTGACGCCCAGCGTCTAGCCCCAAAGGCAAATAATGAGGATATCCTCACAGGCATTCCGCCAAATGCAGAACTCTAAAAATTGAATAACATACTAGGCACACAAATAATACATGTTTTCCATAATCAACTTTTCTTATCATATTGCCTTAATTTCTCAATTTTCTCATCACATTGCCTCATTTTCTCATTTTTCTCATTCATATCAATGTCAACTCATTTTAATTCATCATATCATATTCTTTCATCACAATTATGCATTTCACATTAAAATCACATTACCTAAATATTTTTTGGTCATTCTCATATGAAGCATATAAATCACATTTTATTCATTTTAGCCATTAATATTGGCTTTTCATAATGCACATAATACATACTCAACAATTCACATATTATAACACAATGTTCATGTTGCCAAGTAGCTTAACAAATTTCTATACAAAATGTGTTAGGCCAAATTTAATGCAAATACATCTAAATTATTAAAAGTTTGTACTTACCTCAATTAGCACTCAAACACAAGCTAAAGATCACCCTCCAACCTTCACTTCTAAATTGCCCCTCAACATTAAAGTTGGACAATTCACTTCTTCCTAATGCCTATACAAAATGTGAGCAAATACTATCATTTATGATCAAATTTTAAGGCATTTAAAACATAGAACCCTAATTAAACATCACTCCTACAAATTCCTAAAATTTTTTCTTTCCTTACTTTAGCATTGAAATTTCATTTTAGTCCATTTTAATTGGTATTTTAAGTTTATTCATATCATTAAAAATATATTACAACATGTTTTAACCAATAAAATTAAATAAACACATACTCTTGTATAAAATCCTAAAATGCCATAACCTTCATCAAATAAGGTTCTTCATTCCAATTGTTAATCCAAGCTTATTTTAATCATTAATATCTTTTAATAACATGATTTATTCATTGAAATCAAACAAACAACTATACTTTAAAAATTTCCTTTCAAAATCCTAAATTCAATACTACCTTATCCAATCTCTAGCCAAACTTGACTAAATCCATCATTTGACTTTAAAATCATTTTTTATACATCAAAACAACACCTTTGGAATCCATTTACACAATTAAAACACATGATTTCAAAAGTCCAAATTTCACATAACCCTAAATCAAGTTCTTCCTCCAAACCCCACTCAAACTTAATCCTTTCTTCAATCCAACTTAAGAATCTTTAATAACTAATCAAAATAGCTTCATTCAAACTCATTCAAGTAATTAAATCATGCTACAACAAAGCCCCAAAATCCACATATTCACAATTTTCCAAAAAAATTACAAAATTGGTAAAGAAGCTTACCAATTAATGAATAACTTCCAAAAACTCCACTTGAATCCTTGAAATTCCTTCAATATTTGATGTATGGAAGAAGAAAAAAGTTCTCTTGGTCTCACATGGAGGTTGGCCTCTAAGAAGAAGAAGAAGATGATGATGAAGTTTGATTTTCTCTTTCTTTCCACTTTCAAATGAAGACCATATATATATATATATATATATATATATTATTTTAATATATTTTTAATTATTTATTTATTTATTTAAAAAATCATAATTTATCTCTTCCATCCATAATTAATTTATTTTTAAATTATTTAATTAATTTTAATTTTACAAAGTATAATTATAATTTTGCCATTTGACTTTTGACTTTTCGTCTTTAAGAGTTGACTTTTGTATATGCTATATATATTTAATATATATTTCGCATATACACTTTACTTTTTCACTTAAAATTCTTCAATTTTCCACTTAAATTATTTATTTATTGTATTTAATTTAATTTTTATAAAATATGGATGTTATAATTCTATCCCCCTAAAGAAAATTTTATCCGCAAAATTACCTAAAATCAACTATGGAATAACTAAGGATACTGGCTCCACATTGTCTTCTCACTCTTCCATGTCGCCTCCTCAATGGTATGATTCATCCAAAGAACTTTAACAAGTGGCACCTTGTTGTTTCTCAACTCTTTTACCTCTTGTGCCAAGATCGCCACTAGTTCTTCTTCGTAAGTCAGATCTGGACTTACCTCAATAGACTCCACTAATAAGAAATGAGATGGGTTTGACCAGTATGTCCGAAGCATAGAGACATAGAAGACATTATTTATTTGATCTAACTTGAAAGGTAGAGCCAATATGTAAGCTACTGGACCTGTCACGACCCAATTTGTACATATGTACGGTACATCCATGTACAGTACATCCACATATAGTAACAAGAGCCGTCCCGAGTAATCACCAAAGAACACGAAGTGAAAGGAAGCTCTATAGGACAAAAAGGACCTAACTGAAAAGATTGTAAAAGTTTTGGGGAGGTGACTGTAATTTCAAAAAGTTTTGGGGAGGTAATTGTAATTTCCAAAAGTTGTACTGGAGGTTCTTAATAGTGCATATAACAGACTCCAGAAATGGAAAGTAGAGAAAAATTGGGTCGAAACGGAACACCACGATTTTTCCCGAAAACGCATAGTTTGAGAGATACAGTGGATTCTTGACCAAGGGTATTTTTGTCATTCTTGTGATAAAAATGTATACACTGGAAAACAAGACACGTAAAGGTATCCGAAGTAAACGGAAGGACTCCGCAGTGATCGATGTTGAAGAACGAACCTAAGTGTAGACCCGAATCACGTAAGGACCTAAAGGGAATTTTTACAAAAGTCAAGGGCATGAGCGTAATTTTTATAAATTAGTTCAAAATCAAGGATGAATGTCGGAAATGGAAACGAGAGGTTGAAAGGAGGAGAACGGTACATTTTACGCGTCGTAAAACCACCCGGGTACGAAGAAAAGGCAAAACCTTCCATTGAAGGGTATTTTGGTCTTTTCACTTCCACCCATTTTCTAGAAAAGGGACACATGGCATAGTAATTTTCTAGAAAAGGACACATGGAAAAATCTTATTTAAAGACACTTTTGGGTTGGATTAATCTTAACCCTCCATATGGCACCATCCTAGTTAAAGATACTTTTGTGGTGGTTACATCTTAACCCTCCAAAATGAAATTAATTAAATAAATGGAAAATAGAAAAATATAAAAAGGGAGAGAAGGATGATTAAAGAACAAAGGACACATTTTTCTCTCCATTTTTGAGAGGTATGGCCGAAATTCTCTCCGCCAAAAAAGGGAAGGAAATTTTCAAGTGTTCAAGTGGATTTTTGGAAGGAAAAGCTTAATTTTAAGGTAAGGATTCCAATTCTAGCTTTAGTTTATTCATTTGATTGATAGTTTTCAAGTTAGCAATGAAAGAAAAGTTATGAAAATTATAGGAAATCAAAGGGATAAAGAAGAATAAGGGAAGAAAGAATAGGACAAGCAAGGAACAAAGCAAATAAACAAGGTTTGGTACATAAATCATTGCCTTTTCAATTAATTCACATATTTTGCATTATGGGACTTTTGAAATGGTTTTGAAATAATGTTATTATGTGTGGTAAATATGTGGGAAAGTGATCTTGAACCATTTGTAATCAATTGATTGTGAAAAGAATGAAAACAAAACAAACTAGCTAAACTTTGCTCAATTATCCATAAACTTTGATGAACTTTTAATCACTCCTTTAGTTTGATTTTTGAAAGAGGGACCCTTAGTCTTTCAATGGTATCACAAAAGGAGTCTAAAAATCAATTTTGCAAGAAAAAAATGAATTTCCCTCAAATTTTGAAAATTGGGCCGAATGGTCCCTTTTGGGCACCATTCTGCAGCTTTCATTTTGGGCAGTCCGTTGAAGGGGCAAACGAAAGAATTTTTCGACGAAATTTTACATGCATTTAGTTAACTTATGAAAGTGTTTTCCTAAAAAAATTCAGCCAAAACAAGATCATTTACTTGGTCAGATGCATGACTAAAACTGACTGAAATTTTGACGAAAACCCAGATTTTACTATTCATTTGGTCATGCCATTTTGCGTTGCCGATTTTACGCGACGCGCTACTATTTATTTGGTCATTTTTCTAAAGGTGTTCAAACTTGAATATTATGATATGGATTGATGTGAAATCATATAACATGACATGAAGGAGAATTGGAAATGATCAGAAAGGCATCATGACAAGCTATTATGACAATACATGCATTATGGAAAAATCATGGCTTATTGAATATCATGACCAAAGTAATTTAATAAATTATTTATGCTCTACTTGGTATATCAGAACCCTTGAGATAAGGGTATGATGCATCATACTATTACTGCAGTACTACTTATGACATGATATGATATTCCGGCTGAAGGCCGATGATTACAATGACATGATGAATGATGCAATGATAATGGCCATTGGCACATGTGCAAGAATTATGATGAAAGATAATGAAATATGATCATGACGAGATATGTTTATCATGACCCTTCCTTATCCGCTGATGTTCTGTTAAACCAGTAGAGCAACCAAAATGATAAAAGCAAGAAAAATGATTTAAATTCAAATTATTCAGTCAAGCCTTTTTACCTTATGTGTTTTGTATTTATTCCTTTCAATTATTTAAAGTATATAAATGTATGTTCAAGTCATTCTTTCATTTTATTATTTTATTGCAATGATTTAAGTACCCACTAAGCAATTGCTTAGCGAGTTTAGTTTCCCTCTAAACTCGTAGGTTAAACGAGGAGACGAGATTGCAGCATGTCCTGCGCAGCGGGCCTTGACTACTACTTTGGGTAGGAATTTGGATATGATTGATTGTAGCAATATGGCATGTACATAAGCTTGTATGATCTAGCAAATAAATGTATTATACTAAAAAGCTAGAACAAGTACACTGCTAGAAATCTAATAAATCTTATTTGGGTTTAGCATTTATGTATGCAAGTATAGAAGTGTGAATTCTTCTTGCAGGATTGTAGTTGAGGTTATAAGGGTGGATTATTGGGAGTGTGCTTGAGTTGAATTGTGAAAAAAAAATTTGTTTTCTAAAATCAAAAAAATTAGTTTTGGCGACACTTGGGACCTCCATTTTTAGGGGAGGTTATGGCAAATTTTTTTTAAAATCTATACTTAAAATTGGCTAAATAAAATATTAAAACACAACCACTGTGAGATAACAGTCCATCTTGGTCTACAAACATAGGCTAAGATGGGGTGTTACATTTAGTGGTATCAGAGCACCGGTTTAGCCGGTCCTGGAAAATTCAATATAGGAGCATACACATTTTATGTTGGGAGTGGCCATTACCAATGTAAAATGGGATATCCTATAGTAGATAAGAAATGAGAGCATATAGCATAGTAGAAAGAATATTATAAATACATAAGTATATGAGGTACATGTGATAAAGGAAATTCTAATGGTGATTATGTACATGCCATATAGGAAAGTTAATATGTTGAGTCAAGCCAGCTGCTAATCCTTATCACGATATTTGTATACGGTATAAGGTTGTAAGAGGCAGAATCACAAAGAATTATAGATCAAGAAAAGAAATCACACGTTTTTCGTGCCCATAAATGTAGAAATGGGTCTTGGCCTTATGCCACGACCCGCAACGGTGGCTGTGGAAGGCCCTGAAGTTTATTTAAGATAGATGATAGTTCCATTGCAATAAACGGCAAGAATGGTACCTGTTGCTACCAAAAGAGAAAGGAGGTCCCCAATCGAGAAGTTAAGGAAATATGGGGCTAAAGAATTTAAGGCTAGTAGAGAAGAAGGATTTGAAGAAGTTGAGTACTGTTTGGACAGTACCAATAGGGCATTGGAACAAATGAGATGCACGCCAGATAAAAGATATATTTATGCCATGTCCCTTTGGGTAGAAGAAACATACACTTGGTAAAACATACTTAAACGCAAGGAGAAATGAGTTTATATATCTACAGCAAGGAAGAATGACAGTATCTGAGTATGATAGAGAGTTCACTCGCCTCAGTAAGTATGCAAAGAAAATGATAGAAACAAAGCAAGAAAGACGTCAAAGGTTTTGGAAGGATTAAATAATGGAATTAAAGTACAATTAATAGTCATGGACGTGTTTGAATTTTCAAGATTAGTTGTGAAAGTTTTAGGTATTGAGAGGGTATACATGGATTAGAGAAGTAGACACCAACGCATGCAACAAAAGAGAGTACAAACTTAAAGCTTAGGAAGATTTTGACAAGTTGGGAAGAAGTTTAGAAGTGAAGATAGTTTTACACAGTAAAGCCGGCGATTGCAAAGCCAAGGATCCGGCCAAGGTTCAAGGTGCCAGACATCCGTAGCTAGTATACCGGAGTCCTTATAAGGGGTTCCAGTAGAAGGTTAGATAGGCGTATATGAATGTAAAAATGAAAATGTATATAAGAAAATAAAATTTGAAGAATGGAATAAAAAGAGGAACAGAATAAGAGGATAAAAGAAAAGTACGTAAAATGTTAAGACCAGACAGTAAGAGATAAAATAGATAGAACTTAGATAACAAAGATGAGTGAACAGAAATAAGTATATGAGAAATTCTCATGTCCGGCCATTAGAGAATATGTACAGTAACCCCATGTACAATATTCACATAAGCAGATGAAGTAAGCGCAATAAGAAGATACTGCTGACACGACACCGTCGTGTTGAAATTTAGCAGGAAACCGGAGTTAAACGTGCTTAACCAATGATGATGGGTGACCATCCCGTGAAGTCTTAATAAGGTAGGTGACATACCATATGAGTAGAAACTAGACGAAATCTAATCAAAACACTATATTGTGATTTCTCCTGAAAATGCCCCAATGTAATCATCAAAATTAAGAAATTATGAGAAGAAGATATATGAGATTTATGAATTCAGGAAATGATGGAAAAAAAAGAGAGAGAGAAGAGAAAGAGAGAAATTGAGAACCAAAGAGGTAGAAAGTGCAAAATTTAAATTAGATCAAAAAGGAAAGAATGAAAGTAATAACAACTCAAGGACTAGGTAAAGGAAAAAGGAAAAAGTAACAATACAAAAATTACTAGAGGATTGGAAAGAAATATAGATTTGAAGGATATATTACTCCTCTATGCAATATTAGATCAAAAAGGGAACGTTCACTCGTTGTCGGGAGTCGCCACTCAGTTTATTTTGTTCAAAGGGAAAAACTAAGAAAACCCTTATTTGACTCCAATTAATGCATCCAATGTAAAGGTTTCTAATCTACGAACCCAAGGAGGATTCGGGGACTATGTCATGTATTTGATTAATTTGCCAATTTAGAAATGAATCCAAAAGGAACACAGAAAGGAAGAAGAATAGATTGTTAGTGAATTGCGGACTTGTTATTTGAGGTGAATCTCAAATATGCCTACATACTCTCATTTTTTATGAGAGATCAAAGCCCATGTAGTTCGGAAAAGCCTATTTAAAGGCGATGAAAATTATGCTTCATGCATGTGTGTGTGTATGCTTCGTGCATTTGTCGGGCTTTTTGCCAAAGTTGTTAATTTTAGCACTTAGTGCAAATTTGTGAAATTTAGGTACTTTGTACCAAAATAGTGCAATTTAGGCCTTTGGCCAAAAGATTAATTTTAATTGTGAAATTTAGGTACTTTGTACCAAAAAGATACAATTTAGGCTCCGTGCCAAAAAGTTGATTGATTTGCGGCTTCATGCCGAAGTGTTAATTGATTAGTTAATTAGGCCTTAGACCTAAAAGGATTAGGTCTTTGACCGAAAAGAAATTAAGAGGAAGATAGGATGCTTTATGATATGCTTGAATTGACAAATGATGAATTATCATACTACCTTGTTTAGGGTCTTTCCATTTCGAAGTTCCAGGTCTTGTTTTCTTAGATCTTGAAATATGATTCTTAATCCCTGCCACACAAGGTTAGATTCTTGCAAATAAAAGTCCAATAAGAGTTTTTAAGCGTGAAAAGAATTCGACAGCATGAGGCCCACCCGAAAAAGTCCAACCCCTTTTTTTGAAAGTTTAGAAGCATTTTATAGGCGAAATTCGGGCTGGACGGCAGTCGGACCGCCGGTCCGGTGGTTGGACCTCCGTGGTCGGCGGTCGGACCGCCGTGGTCAGCGGTCGGACCGGGTGGTTGCCGGAAAAATGGGAAAGGACACGGATGGCGGTCGGACCGCCGGTCCCAGCAGTCGGACAGCCGATCGGTCGACGGTCGAACTGCCGGTCATGGCGGTCGGACCACCGGTCCCAGCGGTTCACCCCAAAACCACACTGAAATTCGCATTTTTTTCGTTTAAACTGATTTTCTAGGAGCTACGGAACTCCAAAAATTATTTCGAGACCATACCTGTGGTCCTTGCGTCGCTCCGGACATTTCAAGTACCATGAAGGTATATTTTTGCAGTCGGCCTTCCGAGCCTCAAAATTCGAATATTCATAATTGCCCCCCACTGGGGCCCATAAAAATGATTTATGGGGCTCAGTGGTCGTCTGAAACGAGAATTTTGAGCGAGGTGCAAAAAGACCCGCGATTTCACATTTTCCTTATAAATTGGCTGATTCAATTCCATTTTCATTTGCTTTCATTCTTTCTTTTTCTTCAATTTTCTTCAAACTTTCTTTCAACAATGGATTTCACTGGCTTTGAAGACTTCGAGATCCCACTCCCTCCCTGCAATCTTTTACTTGAGGAGGAGAAGCACAGCTCCAGGACCGGCTGTTACGAGGTAAGTACCTTATCTTTTACTTACCTAGTATGCATGTTTAGGAAATTTATTTATTTCTAGTAAGGAACTTAGAAATAAATTTTTAAGAATTCTTCCTTTACATGTACTAGTAATGAATCAAAGGTAATACCAGGTTTCACCATTTTCTGCCATCAGTAATTATTTCTAGTAAAGAACTTAGAAATAATCCTTTAGGAAGTCACACTCGGCTGGGGATAGAATTTAAGTTTTTCTGAAGTTGCCCCCGAAATTATCCACAATAATGATGATTGATTTTTTTTTAGGACACCTCGATTAGGATATCTCTCGCGGAAAGACCCATGAGCACTATTCCGGCTTATATCTTTGACGGCGGACATCCGGTGGGGGAACTTATCATACCTGCTTTTCTCCACTGTTTGAGGACCATAGATGCGGGTAGAGACATTCACAGGGATTTGATTTGCGCGCTGGCTGAGCGATGGTGGCCCACTACTCATACCTTCCATTTTGCTTGGGGGGAGATGACGATGACGCCTACCAACTTTTTCGTCATTTCTGGGATTCCTTTTGGCGTTGAGATGGTGGAGTATTACAATGACTGGCGGCATGACATCTCTTCAGCCGATATGGTCACTTTAATCGGGGTTGACTACCCTCGACATCAGGCGCCTCGCTGCATTCAGAGGAGGTGGCTTGTAGAGCAGGCACCAGCCATCTATACTGGCTATGAGGTCGGCGATCTTACTGCTGATCAGGCGGCTAGGTTTACCCTGATCCTCCTGTTTGCTAACTCCTTCTTAGCAAACAGGAAGGATGCAGTGAATCTCAATGTGCTGAAGAGTCTAATCGACCTGACACGACTTCAGACATATGATTGGGCTAGCATGATGTTATGTAAATTGTATGACGACATGTCAGACCTTTGCTATACCCGCATTGCTCCATGTGGCCTGTATTACTTCTGGGAGGTACTGTAAAGAACATTTCCTTCACCTTGCATAAACCGATTCTGATCTCTTCTTCATTTCATTTTTTTTTCAGACTTGGGCTTATGAGTACTTTCCTGATGTTGCCCCTTTTCTTCGTGAGCCACTTGCCCCTGTAGATCCTCTTTCTCCCATTGCTTGGAGGTGGTATAAAGAGAGGATAGCAGCACCAAAGAGGAAGCTTCCTATCAGAGAGCTGAGATCGTTCTTCGACAGTTGCTCCATGAACTCGGTAAATACTTTATCTTCATCGTTATTATATTAGAGAAAATGATTCACTAACATAATAAATTTTTACAGGTTGCACTTACAGCGATGTCTAGCCGGCTGGCAGAATGGATTGCTCTAGATCATAGCTTTCAGCGATCGCAGTTCCTGACTCACCGTTGATTCATACTTTCCCATCCAGAGTATCGACGATATTATCTCGCTGAGAGAGTGACTTTTCAGATTGCCGGCTTCCGTACAGCTCCCTTGGACCCCCCTGATGACATGTTGTCTATGACGCTTCTGCCCATCACAGCGTCCCAGTATGAGGGTGATCCCTTCGAATCGGCCTTAGTCCCGGATGAAGAAGATTATGATATCTACTGTCTTGAGCGACTAATATCACACATTGGGGCACGGTTCGATTCTGTACCACCTTATCGGTCCTCTCACTCTTTGGCCCCTACTTCCAGCACCCCGGGAGACCATCCCTCTTCCAGCTGGCGAGCTAACAGACCTTCTTCCTCTAGGACTGGGGCTTCCGCTTTCAGGGCCAGACCATCACATACTGGAGCAAGCAGCAGTTCATCACATTTGAGGCCTCCCCCATCCATCCTTGCAGCTACCGGTCAATTGGACCCTGCTTTAGCCGACTTGAGGCTGCCATATGCTGTTCGTTATCATGCACCTGATGGTTAGGTGTCCCGACCAATTAGTGCGGAGAGTGCACCTTATCGGAGGCTTGTTCACATCACTCAGGTATATTCTTTTTAGAACTTTTCATGAAAAGGATTCATAAAATTCTCTTGAAATTGATTGTGATTGTGTCTTTTTCACAGGTACCTGAGGGTCTAGTTGCTGATATGACAGCACTGATCATTGCTTTGTCGGATGAGCTGGCTGGTGCTTGGACTGATGATGCTTATGAGAGGCAGAACAGGCTGCAAAGATGGAGAGCCCGGCGCTGAATTCCGATATTTGTCTTAGACTATATTTGTAGTATTTGAATTATTCTTGCTCTGTACTTTGTACTTTTCATATTTTCCTCCTGTCATTTGAACTTAAGTACAAACCTGCACTAATTTGTTAGTATTAACAGCAGATATGTATGTATGATGTTTGTTTTTTTGTTTGTTTTTAGAAATCTATTTTCAAAAATAAATCCCTGATATAACCCCAAAAATAGCACCTAAAACAATCTAAACAGGGCCAAAACACAAGAATTTCACAACATAAAAATAAGATAAAAATAAAAATAAAATAAATACATAAAAAATGAGAATCGAGGCTATGTGGGGGCGATCGAGCCGCCGGCCCGGCAGTCGGACCGCCGGGGAGCCCCGGGGCAGTATATGTATTGGAAAAAAAACAGAATTTTGAGTGCATTTTCGGGCCAAAAACAAATCTCTCACTGCAGGATTTTTATTTCCCTCAACAATGAATCCTCTTTTTAACCACGTGATGCATAACTGGACCAAGAGCCTTCATAACGTCGAAAGGATCAACATGGGAAGGTATGGACTGAAAGCCGTTACCACCCTTAGGGGTGTGGCTGTAGATTGGGATTTTTTTCATGCTTGCATTAGATTTTGGGATCCTCAAGCCCATGTATTCAGATTTGGTGCTCGAATGGAGGAAATGTGTCCTCTTTTTGAGGAATTTTGTTCAATCATTGGATGTGACCCCAATGCCCCTCTTGTAAGACATGAGGTCCAAGTTGGTTATGTGGGATCCTTTCAGAGGCTTTTCAATTTTACCAGGCCTCAAGCTCAAGCTATGATCATGGATGGGAGTAGAGCGATGCTGCTTCACTTGATTGATGAATTTTTGACCGCCAACTTTGAAGATGAGGTTCAACTGAAACACAGAATGCGAGCTTTTGTTTTCTGCCTGTTAGCCGGGTTTCTTTTCAACCGTGATCCTGGCTTCGGCGATTTGAGGCTTTGCCCCATGGTTAGGCAGATGGAAGAGCTTAATTGCATCGGTGGTATGATTCTGGCTGAGACTATCCAGAGTCTTGACAGAGCTGCCCTCGGGTTTGAGAACTGGACTGTCACCCCGATCATTCTTCAGGTAATCTTGTTATACCTTTTTGCCTCTTCTAATTTCATTCTCTCTTTTTTGTTTGTAAATAGAAAGGATCTATTTTTTCAGGTTTGGCTGAGAGACCATCTCCGAGTGGTTGCTGCTCCTAATGCCTTGACATATAACCCTTCGCAGTACCGTACCAGGAGAATCCAGATTTCTTTTCCCTCCATGGCTAAGTAGGCTATCTGGTTGTTTGAGCTTGGACCAGAAGAATTGTTATGGTTCGTCCCTTGGTATAGAATTCCTCGCTTCATGGAGGCAAATGCCATGCACAACCATGTCTATCTCCTTGGTTTCACCCACAGCACATGGTATAGTGCTTCCCGGGTCCTCAGACAGATGGGGATTAATCAGAGGGTCCCCCTTCCGGTTGGGCTTACCATTGCTTCCCCTATTACCCCTGGAGTTACCCGAGTTGTTCTACAGACTTGGGTCAGAGACCATCAGATGATCAAGCCTTTTGCTGAGCCTTCCCTTGTTCAACCTACTCCGGAGTATAGGACCTGGTTTATAGCTGAAGTTTGGCCCGTTGAAAAACCCAGGAGGTATGCCTTGCTGTAGGAGTTGGAGAGAGAGGAGGTGGTCCCTCTTAGCGAGGAGAAGATAGACGTTGCAGAGAGTTCCGGAACTAAGGAAGATACCGAAGACTCTGCCCCACGTAGGAGGCGTAGGATTTAGATCTCAGGGTGACTCCATTGTCTGTTTTTTGGGTTGTTTGTACCTTTTTAGTTCCTTGAATGTATAGGACTTATGGTCTGACTCTTTTTTTTTTTTTGTAATGACTGACTCTTTTTGTAATGAAAGATTCTCTTTTTTTTTTCTTTTTTGAATGAATGACTCTTAATGAATGACTTTCTTTCTTTTGCTTTCCAAGCATTGTCTACTATATTTACTTGCTCTAATTTTTGCCTAAGCCGTCCTTTCGGATTTTCAACTTAGCGAGCTCTTACCCATTCTTGCCTAAGCCGCCCTTTGCGGGTTTTCGACTTAGCGGGATTTTTTTATTTTTTGTTTTTCTTCTTCTTCTTTTTTTTTATGTTGGCAAAAGAAAAATGAACCAATAATTTTTATTAAAATTTAGACCGTGCTCAAGGAGAGCTGCCTACATATCTCGAATTAGTTTGCGAGAATCAGGTCTAATGTAGTTCATTACAATGCATGATTATACATAATATTTCTTTAATTGATCCAGATTGCATGGGTTTGTGAACTCCAGACCATCCAAATCAGATAAGATGACGGCTCCGCCGGAAAGTATTTTCTTTAAAATGTAGGGTCCCGCCCAATGAGGATGAAACTTTTCACGAGGATCTGTAACAGGTGTTCTAATCTCTTTCAGAACCAAACAACCTTCTTCCAACTTTCGATCTTTGACCTTTTTGTTGAAATGTCTGGCCATTCACTTCTGATACCCTTGAATCTGATGTATAGCTTGAAGTCTTTTTTCATCCAAACCCAACAACTGATGATGATAATTGCTGATCCATTCAGCCTCATCTATCTGACTTTCTTGAATTATCCTTGCCGATTGAACTTCCAGTTCAATGGGGAGTACCGCTTCCATTCCGTACACCAGGGAATACGGGGTTGCCCCAGTAGGAGTTCTAATTGATGTTCTATATCCCCACAAAGCCAGCGGTAACTTCTCATGCCAACGCCTATGTTCCTTGATCATTTTTTGTATGATCACCTTTATAGACTTGTTCGCTGCTTCTACAGCTCCATTTGTTTGAGGTCTATAAGGAGAGGACTTATGATGCTGGACATTCTTATCCTTCAAGAGCTTAGCAAATTCTGCTTGGAAATGAGTTCCATTATCAGTGATAATTTCAAATGGCATTTCGTACCGACAAAGGATGTTGGTTCGGACAAACTGTGCTGCCTTTTTGGCGTTTAATTCTGCATAGGAAGCTGCTTCAACCCACTTTGTGAAGTAATCCACTGCTACCAAAATAAACTGATGTCCATTTGAGGCTTTTGGATGTATTTTTCCAATTATATCTATTCCCCAAGTAGCGAAGGGCCATGGAGAAGTGATCGAATTCAGGGCAACGGGAGGTTGCTTCTGCATCTTGGCAAATATCTGACACTGATGGCATTCTTGCACAAATGCCACACAGTCTGCATTCATGGTGGACCAATAATATCCTAGATTGGCAATTTTTCGAGCCAAGGCGATCCCGTACATGTGTGGTCCTGATTCGCCACCATGTACCATTTCCATTATCTGCTTAGCCTCTGCTTCATTCACACACCTTAGGTACATTCCATTCCAACTCCTCTTGTAGAGGATATCTTCATTAAGAATGTAACCTGTGGCTAGCTGCCTTATGGCCCTCTGATCAACCTTTGATGACCCCTCCGGATAACTTCCATCCTTGAGATAATTCTTAATATCCCAGAACCATGGTTTACCATCAGCCCAATGCATTACGTGGGCAGGTTGCTTCTGAAGTTGAACTTTCAATGGGCGAATGGCTTTCCCCTCCTTGATATTGATCATGGAAGCTAAAGTAGCCAGGGCATCAGCAAACTGATTCTTTGCTCTTGGGAGATATTCGAAGGACAAATCATCGAATTGTTGTGCCAGATGGTCAAGGCGTTGTAGGTAAGGAACCAAATGCTCTTCTCTTATTTCCATTTCCTTAAGGCTTGTGATACTATTAAAATAGAATCACCGTAGACCTTTAGGTTCTTAATCCCTAATTCCAGGGCGGCTTCAAGCCCATTGATGCAAGCTTCATACTCTGCTTCATTGTTTGTGCAGCTAAAGTCAAGTTTAACTGCAAAGGGAATATATTCTCCACAAGGAGTTTTGAACACAATCCCAATTCCATTTCCATGATAATTGGATGCCCCATCAAAATACATCTCCTAGAAACTTCTTTCCACATTCAAGAGGTCTTCGTCAGGGAAACCCATTTCTCGCATCTCGTCTTTTACGGGTAATTCTGCTAATTGGTCAGCTATTGCGCCACCTTTCACAGCTTTCCTTTGAATGAATTTTAGGTCAAAGGCTGCCAATGTTGACACCCACTTAGCCATTTTGCTGTCCAAAACAGGCCTCTCCATAAGGAATTTCAAGGGACTCTGTTCTGCGATGACATAAGTAGTGTAAGAAGACAAGTAGTGTTGTAACTTCGTACAAGTCCAATGCAAGGCTAAACACAACTTCTCAATCTTGTTATACTTTAACTCATAATCCAGCATCCTTTTGCTGAGGTAGTAAATTGTATTTTCCACCTTTGTACTTTCGGCTTCTTGAGCTAGCATTGCACCCATGGCTTCATCTGTTACAGACAAATACAAGAGCAGAGGCTTTCCCATTCTGGGAGGTTGTAGAATTGGCGGACTTAACAAGTATTCTTTGATCTTGTCGAAAGCCTTTTGGCAGTCTTCATTCCATTCTTGTGAAGCACCTTTCCTTAGTAGCTTAAAGATTGGACCACAAGTCTCTGCCAACTGCGATATGAATCGACTGATATACTGTAATCTACCTAGCAAGCCTCGAACCTCTTTTTCTGTTCTTGGCGGAGGCATTTTCAGGATAGCCTTTGACTTTGCTGGATCAACTTCTATTCCTCTCTTGCTGACCAAATACCCCAAAAATAAGCCTGATGTTGCTCCAAATAGGCACTTTGCAGGATTAAGCTTCAAATTGTACTTGCGAAGTCTAAGGAAGAACTTCTCAAGCGCTTCAACGTGTTCTTCTGGGGATTTTGACTTGACAATCATATCATCAACATACACTTCTACTTCTTTGTGAATCATGTCATGAAAGACTGTTGTGGCCATCCTTTGGTAGGTAGCCCCTGCATTTATCAACCCAAAAGGCATAACCCTGTAGCAGAAAGTGCCCCATTCTGTAATGAAAGTTGTCTTCTCTTTGTCTGGTGGGTGCACTAGGATCTGATTGTACCCAACCGCGAGGTCAGTCATGGAAACCATCATATGCCCAGCCATCCTGTCTATCAGCAAATCGATGTGTGGTAGTGGAAAATCGTCCTTGGGACAAGCCTTATTCAAATCTCTGTAGTCAACACACATCCTGACCTTTCCGTCTTTCTTCGGGACCGGCACAATGTTTGCTAACCAGGAAGGGTAGGCAATTGGTTCTATGAACTTATTGTCCAGTTGCTTGGCAACCTCCTCTTTAATTTTCAAAGACCATTCTGGCTTCATTCTTCTCAATTTCTGCTTAACTGGCTTTGCATCTGGGTATAGTGGAATCTTATGAACTGCTATGGCTGGGTCTATTCCCGTGACATCACTTGCCTTCCACATGAAGCAGTCGACATATCTTCTGATGCACTCAACAACCTGTTCCTTATTCACACAATCATATGCAATGTATGTATGTTCATTTTCTTTGCCAATTATTATCTTTTCATTTATTTCTTTTATTTCATTTATTTCATTTTTGCTAGATAATACTTGGAAAGCAAAAGACACAGGGTAACCAAGAATTTGAAGAGTTTCATTGATAATGGTGGAGTCATTCTCCAAGATTACATTAGACTTGACATTGGGGTTCTCTAAATCTGAAACTACAGAAGACTCAGAATTAGACTCCGACTTGGTGTTCGACTTAGAATTTGACTTAGTACAAGACTCGGGTTCAGGGTGTGACACAGGACTAAGTTTGACCATAGCAGCTCGTCCCTCCTCGGCATACCAGTTCATAAGTGGTCTATCGGTTGTCTTGATCAGCTTTGTGAAGTCCCTTTTGTCTTCAAAATTGGTTATCATAGCAACCTCATCAAAGAGATTAGGCCGCATAAAATCTTCCATTTGTGGGTCAGCTATAGGTTCTGGCTCTTCTTCTTTTATGGCTAAAACATCATCGAATATCTCAAAACCCGGTAGCTTCTTTCCAGTCACAGGAGAATAGAATGGCTCCTGGAAACCACAGTAAGGAACTGCTTTTCCAGGTCTGCAGAAGTGACCATTCAGAGTTCTAAAGTAAGGGCGCATTTTGAGGCTTCTTGCCCCCCAATTCTTCTTTTTCTTCCTTCCATGCTCAAACTCTTCTATCTCCTCATCTGTGGGTTTATACCCCAGGCCAAAAGTTTCCTTATTCTCAGGCTCTTCCCATGGCCGCACTATGGGTGTTTTCCTCCCAGACTTTATCATTTCCATTCCGGGCAGCAGACCTACCCTTAGCATCATTCCCACCAGGCAATTGATTTGGACCTCTCCAAAATCATATAAGATAAATGGCCCTTTGGGTTTTTCTCCTTCAATGCATTGGACTGTATCATAATGGAAACCAGTCAAGGTCATGGCAGTTTCGCCAGGAACAACCTCAAAGAGAGACTGATCCATGGTTCTCTTGTTGATTTCACAGGTGTCACCTTTGATAGTGATGATTTTTCCTTCAAAAGGGAACTTAAGTTTTTGGTGTAATGAAGAAGGGATAGCATTATTATGATGAATCCACGGCCTTCCAAGGAGGATATTAAAGCTCGCGGGTACATCAATGACTTGGAAGGGCACTCTCATTTTCACCGGCCCAATGACAATTTCCAGAGTGGCAACACCCAAAATTTCTCTTCGAGTGTTATCATATGCTCTAACAATCTGATCAGAAGGTGTAAGATCTGTAGCCTCCAACCCCAGACAGCTTGCTACTTTTAAGGGACATACATTTAAGTCTGACCCATTATCAATGAGAACCATGGGAACAGTCTTTCCCCCGGTTTGTATGGTGATGTATAGAGCATCATTGTGTTTACTGCCATCTTCTGGTAGGTCCGTATCAGAAAATCGAATACTCAATGCCTTGGTTGATTGGGTCAAAGTGGCTACCAAAGCTTCTGGGCTTGTGTCTACTGATGTATCAAGCTGACTCAAAGCTTCACTAAGAGCCTGACGGTGTGGGAATGAGGAAGCAAGGAGATCCCAAATTGACACCTTAGCTTGAGTTTGTTTAAGCTGAGTGAGGACAGGGTCTTCCCTTGGTTCAGGTGTCTTCTTATGGGGGTGATTTGAGATTGCAGGGGCTTTTCCCAAGTCGAGTGGCTGATATTGCCTTCCGCTTCTCGTCAAAGCGTCGACCTCTTCAGCGAGGTCATTCAAATCCAACACACACACTTCATTCATTTCTAAGAGGAGTTTGAAAGGATCAAACAGCTCTTCTTCCACAGTGATGGCGTGGATGGAATGATTAGGCAAAGGGTTAGTATTAATGTTCGGTTGACTCCTGAGAGGAATGATGTCACCCCTATCCACCAAATCCTGGATGCGGTTTTTCAGAGTCCAGCAAGCATCTGTTCTATGCCCTTTTCCTTGGTGGTATTCACAATATTCATTGGCCTTATAACTGGCGGGTAATGGGTTTGGAGGTGGCCTTGGGTCCAAAGGCTTCAAATACTTCCTTTCCACGGCCTTTTCAAACACTAGATGAAGGGGCACCCCAAGGTCAGTATATTGCCTTCTTGACTGATTTCTCTGCCCAAGATTGGCCACACGTAAAGGATTCGCAGGGGCAATATTGGCCACTTCATTGATTTTGCTTAAGGAAGCAGTTTGGCCCTGTTTTTTATACTTTGAAGTAGCTCCCTCATCCACTATTTTACCCAATTGTATCAAGTCTTCTACCTTAGTTGCAGTCGCAATGAGCGATTTGAAAGTAGGTAGGTATTGGGTTTGCAGTTGAGCTTGATATGTAGGTCTTAAATTCCTGATTATAATATCAATCTGCTCCTGTTCTGAAGGGCGATTGATCATTTGGGCAGCTTTTGCCCTCCACCTCGTAAGGAACGAGGAGAAGGGTTCATTGTTGTTTTGTTTGGTAGTCTCAAGTTCTCTTCTAGTGACATCCACCTCAATATTGTAGTGGTATTGAGTGTTAAATGCATTGCAGATGTCTTCCCAGGTCTTAATCTTAGCACGGTCCAAGCTTACAAACCATTTTAAGGCGGCCCCAGTCAAGGATTGTTGAAAGAGTTGAGCAAAGAGCTCATCATTTAAACCCCAAGGGCTCAAAGCCCCCACATACATCTTCAAATGGGTTTTAGGGCAAGTGGTCCCATCAAATCTGTCCATCCCAGGCATCTTGAATTTTGGAGGCAATCTAGCTTGGGGAAACAAGGATAAAGAATCCATGTCTACCACCTCTTTATGAGTTTTCATGGCAGTGATTGACCTTTCAAGCAATTCAAGTTTCTTTTTCAGTTCATCAGTTTCATTCTTAGAGGGTGGATCCTCCAAATTGATGACAGGGGTATTGTTCTGAGCAGTCATGGGGGTACTAGTTTGCCCCACAATGGGTTCCTTTCCTAAACTTCCAGGAGTAGTGGCTGTCTTTGGTGCCCCTCCCAATTCAGCCAGGATGGCTACCCTTTGGGCAGCCAAAGCTTCATCGATTCTCTCTTGCATCCTAGCTTCAATTTCTTTAACCTGTCCATCTAGCAAGGCCTTAATCTGTTCAATAGTAGCCATTTCAGTAATTGGAGCAGTTGGTGAAATTGGGGTAGCAGGACTTGTGGGTGATTGCACAGTTGGAGTTGGTGTAGCTTGTGTGGGTGAAGGCACACGGATAGTGGGTACCTGAAAAGGTTAAGGGCAAGAGATCAGGGTAGTGTGTAGGATAGGAAAACTCTTGGTCCACTTATATACATCAAAAGTTTTTCCCCAAAAGATTTTCCCCCAAAATAATGTTGTCATGTTGCATGAATGCACCTCATCACATCATAATTCATTTTAATGGAATGTGGCACTATCATTGGGTACATACAACCTAAGGGAAGGTTCTATTGTTCATGAAAAATAGAGAATAAGCTTATAATAGGGACCCTTGAGTCTTGAGTAAGATATACCTAACCACATGTGAAACAAGGAGTTTCGCGTGGGTCCAACAGTACGATTACTCATGGGCCACTCCAAAAGGATTGGAATGGTTTGCGACAATAGGGAGGACGCTTTGGCTGTCCGCCGGCATAATCAAGGAGACCTGCCGGTCAGCGCTACTTGCTATCCAGACTCAGAATTTTGAACAGAAAGAGAAGAAATTCATTTGAAAACAATTTTTTATGAAATGAAGGAAAAGGATTCCCCCATATAATGCAAGAGAAAAAGATTCTCTGAATGTCAAAATAAATGGGAAAGGACACGAATGGCGGTCGGACCGCCGTGGGTGGCGGTTCACCCCAAAACCACACTGAAATCCGCATTTTTTCGTTTAAACTGATTTTCTGGGAGCTGCGGAACTCCAAAAATTATTTCGAGACCATACCTGTGGTCCTTGCGTCGCTCCGGACATTTCAAGTACCATGAAGGTATATTTTTGGTGAACTCTACCGCGGTCGACCGGTCTGGCTTGGTCTTTTGCAGTCGGCCTTCCGAGCCTCAAAATTCGAATATTCACAATAGGAGTTCTATCAGTTTGAAGCTGCTTTCAAATGTCCCCGAATTTCCTTCACTTTCTCTTTCATTTCCTTGATCAAATTGGGACCGACCAATTTACCCTCTCCAACCTAACCCCAACATAATGGTGTTCTGCACTTTCTACCATACAAGGCCTCATAAAGTGCCATCCGAATATTGGACTGATAACTATTGTTGTAGGCAAATTCAATTAGTGGCAAAAACTTATCCCAACTCCTAGTGAAATCAATGATTCAGCTCTTCAACATGTCCTCTAGAATTTGTATCACTCTCTCTGACTGCCCATCCATCTGAGGGTGAAAATCAGTACTAAAATACATCCAAGAACCCAATGCATCCTGCAAACTCTTCCAAAATCTCGATGTAAAATGGGGATCTCGGTTCGACACCAAAGAAATTGTGATCCATGCAATCTCACTATCTCACTGATATATAGCTTAGCCAATCGCTTAAGTGAGTAGCCCATTCGAGCTGGAAGAAAATGAGTTGTCTTTATCATTCGATCAACTAACACCCAGATTGCACCATGATTCTTCTAGGTCAAAGGCAGCCCAATCATAAAATCCATCGTCACTCGCTCCCATTTCCACTAAGGCACTGATAATGGTTGAAGCAACCCTGAAGGAACTTGGTACTCAGCCTTCACTCTCTGAAAAGTGAGATATCTGGATACAAATTCTGCTATGTCCCTCTTCATACCTAACCACCAGTAATGCTACTACAAATCTTGATACATTTTGGTACTTCCAGAGTGTATAGCATAGAATGACTGATGTGCTTCCTCTAAAATCTTCTTCTTCAATCCTGCATCATCAGGAATGCATAACCTATCTCTATACCATAGACTGCCATCATCTCTCACATGAAAATCTCTACTCTTCCCCTTTTGACAATCCATCACAATCTTCTGAATTTTCTCATCTGCTTATTGGGCTTCCTTAATTTGATCCAACAACTGAGCCATCAATGCACCATCATCACATAACTCATATCTGGCATGCAAGGTTCTCAACTCAACAAGCAATGAGAGTGAATAAGTAGTCAAACCTGTCATGGACTTTTGACTCAAGGCATCTACAACTACAGTTGCCTTAGTAGGATAATAATCAATCAAGTAGTCATAGTCTTTAATCAACTCCAACCACCATCTCTGTCTCAAATTCAACTCTCTCTGAATACCCAGATACTTTAAACTCTTGCAATCAGTATAAATAAAATATTTCTCCCTATACAAGTAATGTCGTCAAATCTTCAATGTAAAAACTATGGCTGCTAGCTCCAAATCATGAGTCGGGTAATTCAGCTCATGAGGCTTCAACTATCGAGATGCATAAGCAATGACTCTACCCTCCTACATCAGAACACAACCTAAACCACTATGTGAAGCATCACTGTATATCACATATAGGGTTTACCTTCCACAAGCAGGGTAAGGACAGAAACCTGAGTCAACATATGCCTCAACTGCTTAAAACTCGCTTGAAACCAATCTGTCCACACAAATCTAACCCCTTTTTCAAAGTAATTTGTTGAGTGGTATAGCTATCATAGAAAAAACTTTCACAAATCGATGATAATAGCCTGCCAATCCCAGAAAACTTTTAACCTCTATCATATTCTTTGGTGGACTCCAATTCAAAATAGCCTCTACTTCACTTGAATCTAATACCCTCTGTTGATACCACATGATCGAGAAAAGTCACTTGATTTAGCTAGAACTCACACTTAAACAGCTTAGCATATAACTGCTTCTCCCTCAAAGTCTGCAATACAATTCGCAGATGCCTATCATGATCTTCCTCAATATGCAAAAACACCAGAATATCATCAATAAAGACCACTACAAACTGATCTAAGTATGGTCTAAACACCCTGTTCATCAAATGCTTGAATGCTGCTAGTGCATTCGTTAGTCCAAAGGGCATCACCAGAAACTCATAATGCCCATACCTCATGTGAAAAGCTATCTTGGGTACATCCACATCTCTAACTCTCAATTGATGGTACACTGATCTCAGATCAATCTTAGAGAATATTGCTGCTCCTTTCAACTGTTCAAAGAGATCATCTATTTGAGGTAAAGGATACTTGTTCTTGATGGTTGTAGTCCCCTAATTTTTGACCCAGTCTGGTCCAATATATTTTATATAGTCCAAAATAATTTTTGTGTTATTTTAATTAAATAATATTTATTTTAGTATTTATTTTTTTATAAGTTTTAATAAAATAAATAATAATAAATAAATAAATAAACCAAAATAAAAATAAAAATAAAAATCGGCAACGAAAAAATTCGTCGCCAAAAGTAATTGTCCAAGGCTAATTTCGCCCGCAGGAAATTCCTACGGCGAAATTGGCTGGCCGCACGCCTAGCTCGCAATTTTTCAAAAATTTCCTCGTAGCCCGTCACAGTTTTCGCCAGCGAGATTTTTCCAGCACAATTTTTTTCGAAACCAAACTCTATTTGGTTTTGGTTTCTTTTCCTAGTTAATCTTAGTTTCCTTAAACAAATAGGATGAATCATATAAATTTGCCAATAAATAACTCTAAAAAGAGAAAAAAGGAGGACTGAACTTTAAGAAGGAGAACTTTGGACTTGGATCGAATAGTGGGACTTTGATTAGGTGATCAAACTTGGTTTACAGAAAACCCTAGCCAAAGAAGATTAGCAACAAGCAAAGACATCAACAATTCATCAAAGGCAGCAACCTTGCCTTTGTCTTTGTTCATCCAGAAAGCAAATTTTGGTGGAACCAATGAACGGAGGTTTGAATCTCTATTTTCTTTTTTTATAGTAGCTTCAATCACTGAAAATTAACAAATTATTTCTTCTGTTTCTTCTAAACCTTAAACCCTAAAACCTTTTTTTCCAAATACCGTAAAAACCCTAATTTATTTCTTTTGTTTCCAAAAACCTTAAATCATCCTTCTGTTTTCAAAAACTTCAAAAATCCTAAATCGTTTTATTAATTCCCAAAACCCTAATCTCTATTCCAAAAAGTCAGTAGCCTTTTTTTTAAGCTTCAAAAGTTTTAACCCTAATTAATCCTTCTTTCCAAAATCACACAGTAAGCATTATTCTTTTAAAAATAACACTAGTTTCTTCCAATTTCAAAACCCTATTTTCTAAATCTTAAACCCTAAAATTTTAATTTTCAACACCGAAACCTACAATCCTAAAAGCCAGTTCCCCTTTGACCCCTGCCCGCTAACCAGCTAGCGGGACCGCCGTGTGGGCTCGGGTCAATATTTATTTGTGTATTATAAATCTTTATGTTTAACTTCCTTTATTATGATTATTCAAAATACAGTAGCTTTATTCAAAATACAAACCTAAACCCTAATTTATTCAAACCATAAATTCAAATTCTATTTTCAAATCTTCACAGTAGCTTTTTATAATTTTATTCACTGGGATATTTTAATCTTTCATATAACTCCCTTAAAGACTTTCTATATTTGTTCCATCCAAAAATACTTAAGTAGTTATTATAGTCAATACTAAAACCATACTTACCTTTGATCGCAGCAAAACAAAATCAAGGTTTCAAACCATAAAACCCTAATTTCATAATTTTACCCTTCAAACCCTAATTTGATCAATCAAAGAACCTTACTAATTTCTTAAATTTATAAAACCCTAATCCTTTTCAATTCTCTTAAAACATACAGTAGCCTAAACAAATAACAATAATAATACCTTAAGATTCCAAAACCCTAAAATATTAATTAAAGAACTTTAAATAGAAACAATAAACCTCAATTTATATCTTTAGTTGCTTTATTTTTAGATTTGATTGTGTAGCCTATTATGTGCTTTGATGGTTGATTTATTTAAGTTCAATGCTTGATTTATTTAATTTATCATGAATGAATGTTTATTATATATTTTGATTGATGTTTAATATCTTTGATGAATGATTTATTTATAACGAATGGTTATTTACTTTTATCGATTTATTTTGATTTCCAAAAGTGTAAGAGGTATGTTTCCACTTTGTGGGTACCTCATTAGTTAAATATCATGTAATTTAAATTGCTCTTATATTTTGGACCAATGTAAAGGATATGTTTCTACCTTTTGGTGGGTGTCCTATTTAGTTTAGACATGAACGATGTAAGGACATGTTTCCATCCTCGGATGGGTGTCCATTATTTGCTTTGCTTAGACATTGCTTTGATTTTAATATAACGATGCTTTATTTCAATTGTTGCATGTAATATGGATAATATTGTTATATTTAAGAATTTTATAATATTAAGACCTGTAAAGGAGGCCGGTTCCAATGAACCGGGCGTTATGGGGGTGCTGGGCCATTTCTCACCTTCCCCACACATACCCAGCTTTCCGAACCCATTAGGGGGTTAGGGATTCCTTAGGAATCGAGTCATCCACCCCTTTCTTTTTCCTGGCCCGTCCGGGTGGCGACTCCATTTTCTCCAAACTTAGGTCCGTGTTCTCTAAGGCCCCGAGCCTAAACAATGCCGAAGTCACAAGAACCATTCCACCGGGCGTGGGGGTGAAAATCCCCGCTCACAATGGTCACCTTATTCAACTATTTGTAATCAATACATAATCTCAAGGTGTCATCCTTCTTCTTCACAAACAAAACAAGTGCTCCTCATGGTGACACACTAGGGCGGATAAATCTTTTATCAAGCAACTCTTGCAACTGCACCTTCAACTCATTTAATTCTACAGGTGTCGTAATATCCGTAATTTTATTAAAATATAATTAAATAAATACCTTGGAAGGTTAATTAAAGTGATGGAAGAAGGATTAATATAAATATATATGTTGGGTATATAAAAAATATGCCTAAAGTATATATATATATATATTAAAAAAAGAATTCACTAAAAGACAAAAAAGTTAAATAGTAACAAGGATAAAATGGTAAAATAAAAGTAAAATAAAAAAGTTAAAATATATATAATAATAAAATAAAAAAAGAATTTAAGATAGTGAAAGATGATGGAAATTTAGGATTTATTAAATAAATAAATAAATAAATCCCTGTGAGGATTTCATGCAGTTTCAGTAGTTCTTCTACTTCCAGGACAAATTCTCCTATTTGTATTTCATAAAAAGCAGCAATAGGTTGATGAATCATTACCATGATAATATAAGAAAAAAAAATGGTTATTACCTCATTTTATGGTAAAACTTAGGTATAATCAACAGCTACTATTTTATGATCATTCTATACACAACGTAAATAAAATTATTCTTCAAATATATAAAATTATATCTCATAATATAAAATTAAATAGGTATTTGATTGACTAAAACAGACAACCAAATATAATATGGTCGACCATTATGACCAACCGTTGAGCATATGATCAATTGTTGTAGCCAACAAGAAGTATTTTAGTCAGCCATAATGACCAACTAATATTCATTTGGTCAGCCATTATGCCCAATCATATTTTACTTGGTTGGCCACAATGGCCAAACAAATTACATACGATCAGCCACAATAACCAAGCATATTACATATGACCAAGTGGAATGTGAATGGCAGTCCAGAGCTGACCACATATCATTGACTACAGTAATAAAAATGTAAATAAAACATCATTTTGCATATCTTAAACTCATCTTTTGTGTTTGAATTATTGCGAGAGCTTGTCATTATCTTCAAACTTGTGAAACAAATGATAAAAACACTAAATAAAGAGAATAAAGTGGTTTTAAAGATTTTAAGGTTAGAGTTTGTTGATGAAAATGGTAAGAAGAAATAAACTAATGGGTTAAAAGAAAGAGGTGTGTATTTAGTAATTAAGTATGGCATTATGGTGATAATGAAAAAAAATCCTTCAATGTCTTTTTACATAAGGACATTTTAGTCATAAAAAATATAATGGTATATTTAGTAATTTTAGCGGTGCAAATATCCGCACTCTTTTTCAAAATGACCACGAATAAGAATGAAGGTTGCCAAAGAAACACAAAATAATGTTCCGTATTTTTGTTAAAAAAATCTATTTTAAAGTATTTTGGTGATTTTTTTTTTGCTATCATTTATTTAAGTTAGTTTTATAATTATTCCTAAATAAAATGAGGTAAAATAAAAATGGCTAGCCCACTTATATTTTGAGCTCAAATATTTTCAAATAAGATAAAATATATATATATATCTATAAAATCAAATCTAAAAAATAAAGTTTAGAAGGAACATTATAATGTCAATAACGAATCATTACTATAACTCATCAAAAAAATATGATGATGGCACTAACATTTCTTCATTCAGCAACATATATCATGATCAAATAACAAAAGAAGCTTTATATGACAAAAAGGAAGAGAAAGATAATAATATGACAATGTTATATCAAATATATTAAATTCATTTCTTTCATTTTCCATTTATTATTGCACATATTTTAATCAAGAATCATATATAAAAAAATTAAAAAAAATTAGGAAGAACCTTATAATGACAGTGTCATAAATTTATATAACTTATTAAAATTTGATCGCATAACACTAACATTTTATCATTTGATTATGTATAACATGTTGAAAATAATATGAAATCATCATATAATAATGACATATTTTAGTATGAAACAACCATATCAAAATATGTCATTGCGTAAGATCATAAACCTCTGCGAAAAGCAAATGTGTATTTGCTTCATTCAGTTACATATAGCATGTTGAAAATAACACAAAAGCATCACATGATAATGACATATTTTGACATCAAATGTCGATATCAAAATACATAAAATCATAAAATTATGCCAAAAACAAATTATTTCTTTTTCCATTCTTTCAGTAAACATTATACATAGTATTCTCATAAGTATGATGATATGGTTTGCATATAACATAAAATATCATACATCATAAGATTTCAAACAATTTTAAACTTTCAAACTTCCATCCCTAATTAAAAAAAGCATATTTGCAAAAAAAAAACATTGAACTTCACTAATATTGAAAAAAATTGATTATACGTGAATGAAAGAGTTATGACTTTGAAAGAGTGTGAGCAAAGACCAATCAAAGAAGACGGATGGGACAAAACGTGGGGTGACCTTTTTGTTTCCTAGCAATGGAAAAGGTCAAAATATATATATATAAGTCTAGGTATTTTATATCAGATATACCTGAAAATCATTAATAAATTAAAAGGCATAGATTACAGTACAATTGTACCACATCTTTTTTATAACCCCACAGAAAATATGAACCCTATATCAGATTTTTGATGGTATCAGAGCCTGCCATTTTTTTAGGGGTGGTAGTAGGCATATATAAACTGTTTTCATAATTAAATCTTTGACTTATAGATCTAGAAGTAAATATTGTTGACTAGGATTTGGATATGCAGTAAGTACTATTTCAGCTAATAGTTAGGTATTTAGGGCAGTAAGTTAGTGGTCGCGTCTAAAATCATCAATAAAATATTTAAAATCTATTTTTAAAACATTTATATATGGAATCACTTTTATGTAAATTTGCTAGTACAACTAAATCTGATAGTTCTGAGTCATCATAAATTAAAAGAATCATAAATAGAAATGAATTAATTTTAGAAGATTTTAATAAAGCAATAGATAATTGAGTAATACCTGAAGTAGATAAAGAATAAATTTATAAAATTCTTAAATTAAATATATTTAAAAATGATTATATAATTAAAGTAGAATAAAGAGATGTACAGTTAAGTAAACATTTTGAGAAAATTACATTGTTATCTCTTAAATCTATAATGCACCATAAAAGTAAAAAAAAATACAAGTATATACATATAGGACTTGTATAAATTGTTATAAAACTCTTGACTAGGGAAGGTTTAAATACAAGTATATTAACAGTAGTTAGAGATGCTAGATTTGTAAATTTTAATAATTCTCTCTTAGGAATAATAGAGACTCGTTTAAGCAGTGGTCTTGTTTCCTTTGATTGTTTTTCTGATATTATAATATCTCTTAATGACCCTAATATATTAAAAAGAATTATATTAGAAATTAAAACTCATAATTATAAAATGTTAGAAGGATCCATTCTTATAGCATTAATGCATAAAATATATTATAAAGTCATGGTTTCAGCTTTTGCAACAAAATATATAATGAAAACTAAAACAGAAGAAACTAAATTTTTTCAAACAGACCTTAGTAAAACTAATACAGTAATTCCTGAAACTATTCAATGGAAAGACATCAGTCTTCCTGATGAATGAATTTTGAAAAATGTTGTTTCTCCTCCAGAACCTGAAAAAATAATAAAACCTAATATAGAACTTAGTAAAATTGAACAATATGAAGATAGAAAAGTTAAATTAAAATTTAGTAGACATAGTATAAGCAGTAGGTATTCTGATTCCTCTTCCTCTACTTTAACAGTGGATATAGGAAGGGCTTCACAATTACCTTCTAAAATATATGCTTCATATAAAGAAAATAAACCTAAACCTATCTTGCAAACAGTAGTAAAGCTTAGATATTCTATATCAGATATACGTGAAATCAGTAGTAAATTAAAAGGTGTAGATTATAGTACAACTATACCACATCTTTTTTATAACCCACGGGAAATATGAACCCTATAGAACCAAACCCTAATTATAACTAAGAACTGTATAGAGAACAGTCTGCTTCTCCACCTATGTCACCCACAACCTCTTTTGTGACAGAAAATATAGCAAATATAAATAAAAAATTAAATGTAATTCATAAAAAACTATTCAATAAAGATAAATTAGATAAAGATTTAACTTCAATAAAAATATAGATAAATTAAAAGAAATAATTAGTAAAGTAAATGATTTTAACTCTGTAAAAAATGAATATATTAATTTTGTAAAAAAATATGAAGTTAATATAAAATTCTTTGATTGGTTTGAAAGAATTTATAAAGAAAAATTAAAGCAGAAAAATCAATATATCCTATAATTATTAGAAATAAAGAAACATAATGGAAAGTAAAAGATAAAATTATACAAAGTGAACTCCCACATAAAACCACGAGTGCATTTATGTATGGAGAAAATAAAATAAAAATTGCACTATTTAAAACAGTAGCAGATGATGATCCGAATAGAAAAATATTTGAACAAAATAATTTTAGTAATGCACATTTACATAGTATTGGACAACAATTAAGGAGGATAGAAAAATCTATTAGAGAAGGAAATAATAAAATAAATTCCGGAAAAAAAAATTAAAAACTTATGTCTTCAAACCCTTTGAGATTTCTAAAATAGGTCAATAAGAGGTCAAATCTAAATATTCTAATTTTGTAAAAGCTATTAAAGATCAATTAAGTAAAATTGATTCAACTTCTGAGTCAAAACAAGTTGTTCAAGAATCACCTCAATCTAAAATTTCTAAAACTATTAGTATAGTAACCCAATATCAAGATTCAGATTCAGTTGAGGATTCTCAACCTGAAACTAAAGATGTTGAATATTTTAGTAAAGATATAAATCCACAAAAATTATATAATGCACCATCAATCTATAGTACCTAGAATGTCTGTAATACCCTTATACCTTATATACGTACAATACATACACCCAGTATATATAAAATACGCATATATGGTATAAGAATATCACAAACCAGTTTAATAAAAAATTTTACTTATCAAATTTAAAATCTTATATACTTTAAAATGTGTATTTAAATATCAAATAAAATATTATTATAAATCATAGGTTCTAAAATAAGCATTTTTCATAAAAATCTCTGAAAAAAATTCGCCAGAGTTTTGTCTGTAATTTGAATATTCTCAAATTCAACAAAACCACAACCTGCATAAGATAACACTCCCAATAAATATCAAATCACCATTTCACCCATACTCCTCAATTCCTCCAAATTTTACAAAACATTTATATATGCATATATGTTTATCCAAAAACACATATAAAATTCATAATATAACATTTATCCAAAACGTCCTTTACAATTTACAATATATATGCCAAAAACATAATATAATATATGTAATATCAAAATGTAATAAAAACATATACATGTTGGCAGTCAGCACTGATCTCGAAGAAGTAGCCAAATCAACTCAAGCAAACTCAAAGTTAGACCCGATCCGGTCTAGATGAACTCTTCGGCTTAGCCAAATCTACCCCGTCACCTGCGTGATGAATTTCAACCACGCTAAGCCAAAAGCCTAGTGGTACAAACTTTGATAACAATAAATTTCAAATGCAATGCCAATGTATAATGTTTACGGATATCATATCTCATGTCATTTTATTTTAACATATTTTTCAATTATTTCACAATTCACAATTCATATAAAAACAAACACAAGCATGAGCCCAAAGGATCCAATATGTTATTCAAATTCCAGAGTTAATGTTTTGGTTCATATTGACACCCAGTGTCTAGCCTAAAGGCAAGTGACGCCCAGCATCTAGCCCGAAGACAAATCATAGTTATGCCCAGCATCTGGCCCGAAGACAAGTGAAGTCCAACGTCTAGCCCTAAGGTAAATTAAATAGATGCTTAAAGCCTAGCCCCGAAGGAAAATAATGAGGATAACCTCATAGGCATGTCGTCAAACACAAAACGCTGAAAATTAAAGAACATACTAGGCACACAATTATTTCATATTTTTCATTATCAATCTCCTTCTCATTTTCTCATAATCAAGCTAGGCACATTGCCTCATTTTTCATTATCTAATAGGCACATTGCCTTATTTTCTCATCTTTTTCTCAATTTTCTTATTTTTCTCATTTATAGCAATATCAATTCATCACATTTCATCATATCATCACATTGCATAACATTTTACCTTAAAACTCATCACCTAAATTTTTTGGATAATTTCATATAATTCACATTTTATACATTTTAGCCATTAACAATGGCTTTTTAACAATGCCCTTAATGCATACAAAACAAATGGCATTACCCAAAAACTTTGGATCATTTTCACATAATACACATATTTCATATTTTACACAATTTAGCCATTAACAATGGCTTTTCATAATGCATTTAATACATATATGACATTACACATGTCATAGCACATTATTCAAACATGTTCCATGTATTAAGTAGCTTAATACATTTTCAATCCAAAATGCGTTAAGCCCACTGTAATGCAAATATAACCAATTGATCCAAAGTTTGTACATACCTCTAAGAGCAACCAAAAGCAAGCTCAAACACAACATCCAATCTTCTCTTCCAACTTGCCCTTCAATACTATGATGGGCCAAATCAATTCTCCTCAATGTCTATACCAAATGTGATCATAAATAATCATTTAGCATCACATTCGAAGGCATTTTCAATCTTAAATCATAATTAAACACCATTCAAACAAAAATTCCAAAGTTAAGGCTAACCTCACTTTAACTTTGGAATACCATACTAGGCCAATCAATTTGGTATTTTAATTTTATTTATATTATTAAAAATATATTTTAACATGTTTAAACCAATTACATTACAAAAACACACACTTATAACCAAAAAGCCTAAAATGGCATAACTTTCACCATTGAAAGTTTTCCATCCCAACTCAATCCAATTATCATTTCAAGCTTATATTCATCACTTTTATCACTAAAGAACATGCTTTAACAAATAAAATCAAACAATTCAACAACTTTGAAAAATCACTTTTCCAAAACCATAAATCAACACTTCCATTCTCAAACTCCAATCAAACTTAACCAAATCCAACATTTGACTTTAAAATACTTGTTTACGCATCAAAACAACTCTTTTAAAATCAATTTGCATAATTAAAACCCATGGTTTCTCAAAACCTAAAAGTCTATAAATCTAAATTCTCTCTCTTCATCAATCTTAACCCAAACTCAACCATTTCTTCAATCCAACCTTACAATCATTGTTAAATACTCAAAGCAACTTTATACACACCAATTCCAACAATTAAATCATACTACATCAAAAATCCAATTCACACATATTCAAACTTTCATGGAAATTCAAGGAAACAAATTGAAAACTTACCAAATATGGAGGAAATCCCCAAAAATTCAACTTGAATACTTGAAATCCTTCAATTACTTGAGCTTGAAAGAAGAAAATATTTGCCTTCCTTCAATGGAGAAATTCAGCCTTCAAAGGGAAAGAAGAGAAAAACCCAGAAAACTTCTAACCTCTATTACAGTCTTCGGTGGACTCCAATTCAAGATAGCCTCAACTTTACTCAGATCAACTCTAATACCCTCTGTTGAAACCACATGACCAAGAAAAGCCACCTGAAAGAGCCAGAACTCACACTTAGATAGCTTAGCATACAACTGTTTCTCTCTCAGAGTCTGCAATATAATTCGCAAATGCCTATCATGATCCTTCTCATTACATGAATATACTAGAATATCATCAATGAAGACCACCACAAACTGATCTAAGTAGGGTCTGAAAATCATGTTCATCAAATCCATAAAACTGTCGATGTATTCGATAGTCTAAAGGGTATCACCAAATACTCATAATGCCATACCTCATGCGGAAAGCTGTCTTAGGTACATCCGCATCTCTAACTCTCAACTGATGGTACCTTATCTCAGATCAATCATAGAGAATATTATTGCTCTCTTCAACTAATCAAAAAGATCATCTATCTGAGGTAATGGATACTTATTTTTTATTGTCACCTTATTCAACTACCAGTAATCAATACACAATCACAAGGTGTCATCTTCTTCACAAACAAGACAGGCGCTCCCCATGAGGGCACACTAGGGTGGATGAACTCTTTATCAAGCAACTCCTGTAACTAAACCTTCAACTCCTTTAACTCTGCAGGTGTCATCTGATAAGGAGTAATAGAGATGAGAGTGGTACCAGGTATCAGATCAATACCAAACTCCACTTCTCTCTCAGGAGGTACCTCTGACAACTCATCAGAAAAAATATTTGGAAACTTGGCAACTGTGGGTAGACTATCAATCCGGAACCCACTACTCTGGTATCTAAAATATGAGTAAGATATGCCTTATCCCTTTTGAATCATCCTCCTAGCTAAAATAGCTGAAATAAACATGGATGAAAGATGTCTTTGCTCACTAGATACCACTACCTTTCTACCATCACGTATCCTCAGGGTAACACATTTTCGCTGACAGTCTACCACAGCCTCATGCCTGGATAATCAATCCTTGCACAAATCATATCATGCTCTCTAAAAGGCATCTCAATCAGGTCACCGAGAAACTCCTCATCTTACACAATAACTGGACTATCTCGGTGCACCTTGCTAACCACAACACTATGCCCTAAAGGATTTGTGTCCAACACATCAAATCCTAGGAACTCTGAATGCAAATCACTCACTGGCAAGATGGATGCACTAATGTAAGAATGAGTTGATCTAGGGTCTATCAATGCAAGAACTGAATACCAAATAAAGTAAAAGTACCAGTAATAATAGCTGAAGCATCTGGCTGCCTCTGCATCACATAGACTCGCTGTGATGGTCTTGCCTCATCTAGTCTACCCCCAGCTGTAGAATCGCCTCTCTGACTAGTCCCAGATTGACAACCTCTATCAAAACCTCTACCACCACGACCCCTTCTGACACTGGGTCGAGAAGTTGCAGTATATGTCTGTCTATCCTCTGATGGCTCTGAATAATCTCTGATAAAATGGTCTGACGATCCACATCTAAAACACACTGCTAATGCACCTCTCCTCCAGTAGATACCTACGTGTACTCTACTGCAATGAACATAGGTAGGTGGAGCAAGCCTCTGAGCTACTAGGGTCAAAGCACTAGCCACTGAAACTGTAGGTCTCTTTCTCTATCTCTGCTGCTGTCCTGACCTACCATATTGCCTCTGGCTCCTACTGAACCTCTAAAAATATTCCCCTCAGCCTCTCTTCACTAATGAAGACCTCTATCTCACTCTAGGGTCTCCTATCTCTACTCTCCTCAACCCTAGCAGCTGCTGCAAGACCCTACGCTCTCTCTACACTCCCGGCAGCTGCAACTAACTAAGAAAAGTCCTGATATCGAGAGCCTACCACAATACACATAATAGAAGGTCTCAGCCCCTCCTCAAACCTTCGGCACCGGTCAATCTCATCAGAAATGATCCTACTAGCATACTGACTCAGCCGGATAAACTCTATCTCATACTCTGTCACTGTCCTCATATCCTGCCTCAAACTCAGGAACTCCATCTTCTTTGCATCCTTATGCTCCCTCGGAGTATACTTCTTCTCAAATTCCATAGGAAATTGTCATAAGTCAAAACTGGTGGATCAGTTGTACTATAGGGAACCATCTTCCACCACTCATAGGCATCCCTCTACATCAGAGATCTGGTATAATCAAACTTCTCCTTCAGAGTACCATACATCTGAATAAATACCCTCTGAACCCCATCCAGCCACTGCTCTGCTACAGCAGGGTCTGAAGTGACAGCAAAATCTTCGGCTCCAAACTTCCTCAGCTTATCATACTTCCGTATCGGCAACTACAGCTGTGGTAGTGGCTGTAGCTGCTAAACTGAAGCCTGCCTCAATAACTCCACCATATTTCATACGTAGCCCGTGAAATCTCATTAGCTGCTGGTCTAACAAGCACAGAAGTAGACGCCTCACCCGTAGACATAACACCAGCTCCAACTCTACCCTCATCAGAAGCTACACACTCTATACTACCCTCTGCAGACTGATGCATCTGAGATGCCATAACAACCTATATCTGTAAACACAGTAGAAATTATCACATCAAATATCAAAAACTGTCAGAGCCAATGCATGTATCACAGTTGAAAACCATATTTAAAATCCACATTTTCTCTCTCTAACAATCTACCTAGATCGAGAACCTCAAACCTAGTCTCCGATACCAAAATAAATGTAACACCATTATATACTATATACGTATAATACATACACCCAATATATGTAAAATACGAATATACTGTACAATAATATCACAGACCGATTTAATAAAAAATTTTACTTATCAAATTTAAAATCTTAAATACTTTAAAATGTATATTTAAATATCAAATAAATTAATATTATAAATCATAGGTTCTAAAATAAGCATTTTCCATAAAAATCTATGAGAAAAATTCGCCAGAGTTTTATCTGTAATTTAGACATTTTCAAATTCAATAAAATCAAAACCTGCATAAGATAACACTCTCAATAAATATCAAATCACCATTTCACCCATACTCCTCAATTCCTCCAAATTTCACAAAACATTTATACAGGTATATATGATTATCCAAAAACACATATAAAAGCCATAATATAACATTTATCCAAAACGTCATTTATAATTTACAATATATATGCCAAAAACATAATATAATATATGTAATATCAAAATGTCATAAAAATATATACATGCTGGCAGTCGACACTGATCTCGAAGAAGCAGCCAAATCAACTCAAGCAAACTCAAAGCTAGACCCAACCCAGTCTAGACGAACTCTCCGGCTCAGCTGGATCTACCCTGTCACCAGCTCGATGAATTTCAATCGCACTAAGCCAAAAGCCTAGCGGTACAAACTTTGATAACAATAAAGCTCAAATGCAATGCCAATATACAATGTTTATGGATATCATATCTCATCTCATTTCATTTTAATATGTTCCATGTATCAAGTAGCTTAACACATTTTCCAATCCAAAATGTTTTAAGCCCAATCTAATGCAAATATAACCAATTCATCCAAAGTTTGTACATACCTCTAAGAGCAACAAAAAGCAAGCTCAAACACCACCTCTAACATTCTCTTCCAACTTGCCCTTCAACACTAGGATGGGGCAAATCAACTCTCCTCAATGCCTATATCAAATGTGATCATAAATAATCATTTAGTATCACATTCTAAGGTATTTCCAATCTTAAATCATAATTAAACACCATTCAAACAAAAATTCCAAAGTTAAGGCTAACCTCACTTTAACTTTGGAATACCATACTAGGCCATTCAATTTGGTATTTTAAATTTATTTATATTATTAAAAATATATTTAAACCAATTACATTACAAAAATACACACTTATAACCAAAACCCTAAAATGGCATAACATTCACCATTGAAGGTTTTCCATTCCAACTCAATCCAATTATCATTTCAAGCTTATATTCATCACTTTTATCACTAAAGAACGTGCTTCAACCAATAAAATCAAATAATTCAACAACTTAAAAAATCACTTTTTCAAAACCCCAAATCAACACTTCCATTCTCAAACTCCAATCAAACTCAACCAAATCCAATATTTGACTTTAAAATACTTGTTTATGAATCAAAACAACTCATTTAGAATCAATTTTTAAAATTAAAACCCATGGTTTCTCAAACCCTAAAAGTTCATAACCCTAAATTCTCTCTCTTCACCAATCTTAACCAAAACTCAACCATTTCTTCAATCCAACCTTAAAATCATTGTTAAATACTCAAAACAACTTCATACACACCAATTCCAACAATTAAATCATACTACATCAAAAATCCAATTCACACATTTAAACTTTCATGGAAATTCAAAGAAACAAGTTGGAAACTTACCAAATATGGAGGAAATTCTCAAAAATCCAACTTGAACACTTGAAATCATTTAATTACTTGAGCTTGGAAGAAGAAAATCCTTGGCTTCCTTCAATGGAGAAATTCGGCCTTCAAAGGGAAAGAAGAAGAAGATGACACTTTCTCTTTTCTTCCATTCACTTTTATATCCACATATATATGTATATATATTATTTAATTAATTACTTAATTATTATTTAATTATTTAAAAATCCAAAAATTTATCTTCCATTCAAAAATAAATTATTTTTTAATAATTTTAAATTTTCAAAGTTTATTTATAAAAATGCTATTGGACTTTGACTTTTGACTTTTAAAATTTTGACTTTTGTTGACTTGTATATGTTAGGTATATTTTGTATATATGTCACATATATATTTTATTTTTTAATTTAAAATCCTTCATTTTTCATTTAAAATCATTAATTTAATCTATCCAATTAAATTATAATTTATTTTATCAAATTTTTAAAATTTAAGAATTTTTAAAAATTTGAGATATTACAATGTCTACCCCAGACTTAGAAATTATAGATAGACCTAATATCTTATCACAATATAAATATAATGTTTTTTTAGTATATAAATGAAATATTGATAGTCTGTTAGAATATAATATTCTGAATCCTCTACAATAGATGACAATGGTTGCCAATACTTATAGAACTCAAACTGATACCTCATGTAGAACTATAGCAGAGTTAATTATAACTGGCTTCACAAATCAATTAAAAGATTAGTGGGACAATTATCTCACTAATGAACAACATTTAGAAATATTAAATGCTATAAAAACTTATGAGAATGGAACCCCTACATTAAATGAATATGGTGATACTATTCAGGATACAGTGGTAATACTAATATCAACTATATCACTTCATTTTATAGGAGATCATGCTTATTTAAAAGATAAAAATGTTTAATTACTAAGTAACTTTAGATGTAAAAAACTTAGTGATTTTTAATTTTATAAAATAACTTTTTTAACTAGGATTATGCTTAGGGAAGATTCCAACCAGGCTTTCTGAAAGAAAATTTTTTTAGCAGGATTGCACGTCTTTCTAAAAGAAAAGATTAAAAATCATATAAAATATGAATATGGAAATCATATTCCTTATAACAATTTGACTTATGGTTAATTAGTCAGTATAGTTCAGAAAGAATGTCTAAAACTCTATCAATATATAAAACTCTAAAAATTATTAAAATTTAAAATGAGAAAAACTAAATAAGAATTAGATTTATTTGGTAAATAGTTTGATTATAGTATAACTCAAAATTATAAAGACTATGATGGACAATGTTCTAAAGGTATAAAAAATTATATAAAAATATAAAAAGAACTATAAAAGAAAATACAATAAAGAAGATTACAATAAGAAACAGAAACCTTATAAATCTTATAAATCTAGAAAACCTAGTAATAAAAAATTCTTTAGAAAGAAAAACAATTTAAATCATATAAAGATTTATAATGTTATAATTGTGGTAAAAAAGGAGATACTTCTAGATTTTATAAATTTAATAAAAAAAATACAAGAACTAAAATTAGAAGTGTAACACCCCATCTCAGCCTACTTTTATAGACCAAGATGGACTGTTATCTCATAATGATTGTGTCTTAATATTTTACTTAGCCAACTTTAAGTGCAGATTTTTAAAAAAAATTTGCCAGAGTTTCCCCTATATTTAGGAGTCCAAAGTGTCGCCAAAACTGATTTTTTTAATTTTTGAAAACAATTTTGATCTCAATCAAACAATCTCAATCAATCTCAAACACTTCCATAGTCGAACTCCTTAATCCTCCACTACAACCTGCATTAAAGTTTCACACTTCTATACACACATCCATACACCCTAATTCATACAACATACATTAGTTAATATACTTAGCACACGTAGTTTGGTCTTTTACTAGTCATACATACAATTCTTAGTTACACTAACATATGTACATGCCATTCTAGTTACATTACTTATAATATCTTTCTATCCGAAGAGTTGCCAACACCAGCTGCTCGGAACACTGTAGAAACCAGCTTCTTGCTCAACCTACGAGTTTAGAAAGGAAACTAAACTCGCTAAGCGTTTGCTTAGTGGGTACATAAATCATTGCATTTCATAAATAAATAAATGAGTAATTCAAAACATGCATTTGAATACTTTAATTAAATGAATAAGATATAAACATAATGATAACAGATTAAATCTCATATTCTGAATTTATAAATTACTCATTTTGCTTTTATCAATTTAGGTGCTCTACTGGTCTAACAGAACATCAGCGGATAAGGAAGAGTCGTGATAAACATATCTCATCATGATCATATTTCATTATCTTTCATCATAATTCTTGCACATGTACCAATGGCCATTATCATTGCATCATTGATCATATCATTGTAATCATCGGCCTTCAGCCGGTATATCATATCATGTCATAAGCAGTACTGCAATAATAGTGTTGTCCCAAGATGGCAACCAAGAGGGGGGGGTGAATTGGTTTCCTCACGAAATGATGGCAAATTAAAAAACTCAACAAACACAAATGCGGAATAGAAAGTTGGTTGAGTAATGAAAGAAAGAAAGAACACACAAGATTTATAGTGGTTCGGATTTACCTCAATCCTACATCCACTTCCTTAACAACTTGTTAAGGTTCCACTATTCTTTGAAGTTTTTACAAGCTCACTTCCAACTTTGGTGTTTTCACAAGTTCACACCTAACTTCACAAGTATTTTTCTAAGGCTCACACTTACAACCCAATCAAGAGTTTTACAAGGCTCACTCTCACAACCCAAGTGTTTCCCAAGCTTACACTCAAACTTATACAATGGTGTTTTCAATGATCACACCTAACATTCATTACAATTTAATTGTAAGTTTAAGTAAAAGAAAATTTGTTGCTTGGCTATGAAAATCTGATTTCTTGATTGTTCTTTTCACTTCTCTATTTTGTTTTCTCATAGAGACATTGTATTTATAGCCAATGTAGTCTTACTAGCCGTTATTGAAGTTTTGAATAAAGTCTTGGCAGAATAGACCTTCTTTACTTAAACTGTCCGAAGCACTTCGCGGTCGCCCTTCATGCAAGGATGGTTGCGCTCATGCTTCTCGCGGTCGTCCTTTAACAAGGGACGGTCGCTGCTTTTGAAAAAGCTACAACGGTCGAATTTTAGTGCTCTGCAGCTGGAATCTTGTCCATGCTGTGTTTGTCGGACCGTTTCTTGCCCATGCTTTGTTTGTAGGGACGGTCGCGCCAAGCAGAGGTGCGGTCGCCCTTTTTGAATCTTCGAGTGGGTTTACAACGGTCATATTACGTGTCATTCTCTGACAGAGCAAAACTGAATGTCCGCCATAATTTGAATCTCGCGGTCGCCCTATGCAGAATCTCGCGATCGAACTCACAGTTTCGCGTCGAACTTCTGGACGCACCTGTGGACGCGAACACTACTGTCTCTTTGAGCAATTTCTTCTTGAATTGTTGGGCGGTCGCGATTCTGAATGGGCGGTCGCTAAATTGATTAGCGAGGTCGAATCATTCACCGTTCTTGTCACCGCGAACCTTACTGTGATTGTAATGATTTAAGTTCCTTGAGTAGCGGTCGGGCAAGTATTTTGGACGGCCGCCATTCTTGAGGAGCGGTCGCGACTGAGGTCGAACTTCTGACCGCGAAACCTACTGTGATAAGGTTTCATTCTGTAATTGCATGTAGCGGTCGTATTCTGGTCTGGTGCGACCGCTAGAATTGTTCTGTCTTGCTTTACTTGAGGCAACCTAATCCTGCAACAAGATTCTTAAACACAAGTTAAATAGATCATCCATTTGAGTTGTCAAGGATCAAAATAGAGATCTTTTGTCTAACAATCTCCCCCATTTTGACTTTGGCAATTCAAATGGAATGATGAAAAAATAATAAGTCTAAAATGCTCCCCCTTGATTTATGCATAAGTCATGATTAAGAGCATTGTGATAATCATGGTGCATTAGGTTATGTATAAACAGTTTAAACAATTCATTGTACTATTTTCTCCCCCATTGTTTCTCCCCTATTATGTTTACTGAGTTTCATTCCATTCATTCCATTATGTTGTTATTTTCTCTCCCATTGTCATAGGCAAAATAAATCAAATGTTTAAACAAATGTGTCTTCCATTGGATAAGATATTAAAAGCAACAATCAAAACAACAACAAATAAGGAAAAACAAATAACATTTGAAACAAACATGTTTATTAAGGATAGAGAAAAGTACAAAGGCAGAAAATAAAGCAATAATCATATGAAAATGCAAACAATAGAGACAAAAAGTTTTAAGCTATTCAGAGTCATCATCTACATCTAGTTCTTCTTCAACTAAAGGAGCTTTTCCTTTATCTTTAGGAGCAACAGAGGCAGAGCTAGTGCTGATGGACTCTTCTTCTTCAGGAATGCTTTGGGTATGATCACTTATATCCCAATCTTCAAGGTTGCACTGAGGCAAGTCCAATTTTCCTTGCATGTCATAGAGATCATGGTGCATATGAGATATAAGGTCAATTCTCTTGTTCAAGTGCTGAAATCTCTTGGAGACACTTTTCTTGAACTTGGAGAATTTCCTGGAAAGAGTTTTGATAGCTTGGAGGATGAGTTGAGTGGAGGATGAAGTAGTTTCTTGAGCAACTTTTGATGAAGTTGCTTTTGGAGGTAATTCCACAGCAACTTCAACTGAATCTCCTTCTTCCTCAATTGTATATCTTGGCCTCTTCTTTTGTTTATCCATTACTCCTTTCTTGCCAAAGTAGTATACATATGATCCTTCAATTTTCCTAACACATCCAGCATGCTCTAAGTAATCTATTGTGATAGCACTGGAAGCTAGAGTGAAAGGGTTTCTCAAGGTAGCTAAGTTCAAATCATTCAGAAGGTTTAGGTGCCTAGCTATTTGAGTAACTTGAGAGGATAGGAAGAATGTACCAGTTCTTGTAACAGCATGATGAAAGAAGGTGTCTATCAAGAACTTGGTGGAGTTTATTTTGATGTTTTGGGTGAAAGCATACATAAAGATGAGGTCTCTTTTGGTGACTTTCTCATTTCCATCTGCTCTTTGGTGGATGGTATAAGTGATAATCCTATGGAGCATCCAGTGGGTGAGAGTTTTGATATGTCTGGCTTTGGATTCTTTTTCAAAGGAAGTTTCAATGGAAATTTCTTGCCAGAAATCAAAAAGGGTTCGGTTGGAGAACATTTGGTCATTGTAAGAGGTTATACCTTCAGAAGGGAAGTTCCAAATGCTACCAAAATCTTCTAGAGATAGGGCTTGGTATTGATCAAAGAGCTTAAATCTAACTCCATACCACCCTAGTGCAGAATTTGCACTCTTTTCTATTTGAAGAGACATCAGAAATTCTTTGCTAAGACTAGAGTAGCCTACCTCTTCTGGAAAGACAAATTTTCTCCATCCAAGGACATCCAACAATCTCTCAATTTCGTCCTTGATGCCCAATGCAGAAAGCATTTCACCAAAAGGTGATTTGGTGCCTTCAACCTTCTTTTTCTTAAGCATAGCATACCTAATGTCTTCCTCAGAGGTTTGGTGGTGAGGTTTGTGAATTTTCTCACCTCTTTTGGATTGAGGAGGAGATGGAGGTTCAACAACAGGTTCTCTAATGGTGATTCCTGGAACTCTCTTGGCTTGACCCTTAATTTTGGAGGTGGTTTTTCTTTTGGGAGCCATTGAAACAGAAAGAACAGAAGAGAGCAGGAAAACAGAGGTTCAATTGAATGACAGATGATGAGGAGAAGATTTTAGGGTTTCAGAATGTTTTTAGAAGCAAAATATCAAAGAAAATTATTTATTATGCTCTTAAATAGATGAAATAATGAAAATAGCCGTTTATGACTGTTGAAAGTCAAGATTTGCGACCTGTCACACAGCCAACGGTTATAAATTTTCGAGCAGAGTGTACAGGGTGCGGTCGCACATTGAACAAGGTGCGATCGCGAAATGAGGTCTAGCGACCATTTTCAAGATAAGTACGCTCGCGAGAGAAGAAATTGTCTGTAACGGTCGAAACTATTCAAATTGGTGCGGCCGCGCACAAAATTTTCTCGACCGCGCACAGAGTCATTAGTTTGAATGAAACTGTCAGACACGATAGCGATCGCGAAAGGACTCTGGAGCGACCGCTAAAGACTTAAAAATTGAAAGATTCATGGAAAGATAGAAAATATTTCTAGAGTGTTAAGAACCATTAAATTCATGCACATAGAAACTTCATTGATAGGCAATTAATTCAAAGTATTTCCATCAATCATTCCTAAATTAAGTTTAATAAAATTAAGTCTATCTTCATTCAATGGTTTTGTAAAGACATCCGCAAGTTGATTTTGTGTTTCAATAAATTCTAGAATTATGTTCTGATTTTGCACATTTTCCCTCAAAAAATGATGTCTAATATCTATATGCTTGGATCTAGAATGTTGTATAGGATTCTTAGACAAATTGATAGCACTAGTGTTGTCACATTTAATGGAAATATTGTTAAAAACTTTACCATAGTCAAGCAATTGTTGTTTCATCCATAATACTTGTGTGCAACAAAAACAAGCTGCAACATATTGCAGCTTCCGTTGTGGATAAAGCAACTGATGCTTGTTTCTTACTATGCCAAGAAAGTGACATGCTCCTGTTGTGCTTTTTCTATCTAAGATACTACCTGCATAATCTGCATCTGAAAATCCTATAATATGAAATGATGTGTTCTTTGGATACCAAAGTCCTAATTGCATTGTACCACTTAAATATTTCAAGATTCTTTTAGTGGCATTCAAGTGTGATTCTTTAGGACAGGTTTGAAATCTAGCACATAGACATACACTGTACATTATATCAGGCCTAGATGCGGTTAAGTAAAGTAGTGATCCGATGATACCTCGATATTTCTTCTCATCTACTGCTTTACCATTGTCATCTTTACCTAATTTCAAGGATGTGCTCATGGGAGTTTTGCTAGTTTTGCAGCCATCCATTCCAAATTTCTTCATGAGTTCTCTTGTATATTTGGATTGGTTGATGAAGATCCCATCTTTACATTGCTTGACTTGCAATCCAAGGAAGAACTTGAGTTCACCCATCATGCTCATTTCAAATTCCCTGGTCATACAAGAAGCAAATTCTTTGCACAAGGCTTCATCAGTAGCTCCAAATATTATGTCATCCACATAAATTTGTACAATCAAAATGTTATGCTTATCCTTTTTAACAAAGAGAGTTGTGTCTACTTTTCCTTTTGCAAAACCATTTTCAAGCAAATATGCACTAAGTTTATCATACCATGCTCTAGGTGCTTGTTTCAATCCATATAAAGCTTTGGTAAGTTTGAAAACATGATCATGAAATTTGTAGTTTTCAAATCCAGGAGGTTGTTCAACATAAACTTCTTCATTTATGAGTCCGTTTAGAAATGCACTTTTAACATCCATTTGATAAAGCTTAAAATTCATATGACATGCAAAAGCAAGTAATATTCTAATAGCTTCTAATCTGGCTACAGGGGCAAAGGTTTCATCATAATCAATACCTTCTTCTTGATTATAACCTTTGGCTACCAATCTTGCTTTATTTCTAATAATGTGACCATTTTCATCAAGCTTATTCCTATAAACCCATTTGCATCCTATTATAGAATGATCTTTAGGTCTAGGAGTAAGTTGCCAAACATTATTTCTTTCAAATTGATTAAGTTCATCTTGCATTGCAGTTATCCAATTTTCATCATTTAAAGCTTCCTCAATAGTTTTTGGTTCAATTTGAGAAACAAAAGCAAAATTAACATCAACATGATTAATTTTAGATCTAGTGATTACTCCCTTAGATGTTTCTCCAATGATGAGTTCCTTTGGATGATCTTTCTTGTATTGCCAATCCTTAGGTAGATCCTGAGTCTTTTCTTCAAGTTGATTGATCTTTGGAGCATCAATAGATTCAAGAGGTTCAAGATTATCTGCAGGGTCATTAAAAGTAATACCTTTCTTTTGATCAAGTTTAGATGATTCATCAAATACAACATGCATTGATTCTTCTATTACTAGAGTTTTCATGTTAAATACTCTATATGCTTTGCTATATGATGAATATCCTAAGAATATGCCTTCATCTGATTTGGATGAAAATTTTCCAAGATTATCCTTGGTATTCAATATGAAGCATTTGCATCCGAATACTCTAAAATATCCAATTCTGGGTATTCTTCCATTCCATAGCTCATAAGAAGTTTTATTAGTTAAATGCCTTTTGTAAACACGATTTGCAATGTAGCAAGCTGTATTAACGGCTTCTGCCCAAAAATAAGATGGTAAATCATATTCATTGAGCATTGTTCTACCCATTTCAATTAAAGTTCTATTTTTCCTTTCAACTACACCATTTTGCTGTGGAGTTCTAGGAGCAGAAAAATTATGTGAAATGCCAAGTTCATTGCAAAAGGTTTCAAAATTTTCATTTTCAAATTCTTTACCATGATCACTTCTAATAGATGTGATCACATATCCTTTTTCATTTTGAACTCTTTTTGCAAATGTTTTGAAGCAATTAAAGGCTTCATTCTTTTGAGCTAAGAAATTAACCCATGTGAATCTAGAGTAATCATCAACAAGAACAAATGCATATGATTTGCCTCCTAAGCTTGTAACTCTATTTGGTCCAAACAAGTCTAAATGAATGAGCTCTAAAGGTCTAGAGGTACTTATAATACTCTTTGATTTAAATGAGCTTTTATGTTGCTTACCATGTTGACAAGGTTCACAAATTCTATCTTTATCATATTTTATCTTAGGTAAGCCATCAACTAAGTTCTCATTATAAATATATTTCAATTGATCCATACCAGCATGCCCTAGTCTTCTATGCCATAACCATGCATCATTATTAGTGGACATTAAACATGTATGATTTGAATGTATGCTGACATTGTAAGTGTTGTTTGTTCTAGTACCTTTAAATATGATAACATTATTTGAGTTTGTGATTTTGCATTCCTTGGAATCAAACTCGACAAAGTATGCTTTATCACAAAGTTGACTAACACTTAGCAAGTTATGTTTCAAACCATCAACAAGCCATACATCTTCAATTAAATCCTTACCAATAGAACCAATGGAGCCAACACCAAGAATTTTACCTTTAGCATTGTTTCCAAAAGTTACGTTACCTCCATGTTTGTAGGTAATACTTGTAAAGAGCTTTGCATTTCCAGTCATATGCCTTGAGCATCCACTATCCACAAGCCATGTGCTTTCATTGGTAGTAGATTTTAGGCATACCTGCAAAACAATTGTGATCATCTTCTTTTAGGTACCCACTTGAAGTTGGGTCCTTGATGGTTAGTAGAAAAAGTGCCTTCTAACTTGAGATGTGCCTTTCTTATATAACAAGAAAAATTTTTGTGTCCAAATTTCATGCAATATGTGCATTGCCATGGTATTCTATTCTTCTGCATTTTTCTTTTTGCATTATACATACAACTACAAGTATGTGATTTCTTTTGTGCAAATTTAGTGAACAACAATGCATAATTATTTTTGGCTTTATCTCCTAGTGAACCATAACTAGTTCTTTTAGACTTGGTGCAAGCATCTTTGATATGAACATCAGAAATTTTAGTTGTAGATGCTTTCACAAATGTTGGTTTGCTAGGTGCAATGTTGGTTGAGCCATTGAATCCTAATCCATATTTCAAGGAAGGTGATCTTTGATTATTAATTAATGTGTTCAATGCTTCCTTTCCTTTATGAAATCTGGAAATTGATTCTTTTAGTTCTTTTAGTTCATGCTTCAATGTCTCATTCTCTTTAATCACTTTTTCTAAGTCATGTGAGCTTTTCTTTAATTCTCCTATTGTGTTCATCAAGTGTTCATTTGAGGTTTTCAATTCTAAGGTAGAATTCTTTAAGCATATATAATCTTTTTCTAACTTAGAGTTTTTCTCTTTGTAAAGCATCATTTTAGAATAATATTTTTCTATTTTAAAATTCATGTAATCAATCAAATCACTATCATCTATATCATTTATATCATCATGTGCTACAAGATCAAAGGATTGAGTACTTACCTCATTGGAGTCATCTTCAATAGCCATGAGACATAGATTTGCAATTCCTTCTTCTTCTTCTTCCTCACTTGAAGAAGAGTCATCCCATGTGGCTTTGAGAGACTTTTTCTTTTCTTTATCCCATTTCCTTTTGTTCTTTAATTTGTAGCAATCCGATTTGATGTGACCAGTTTTTCCACATTCATAGCACTTTACCTCATTTTTCTTTTCTTTATCTTTGAAGGAGAATTTAGGAGGTGTACCTTTGTTTGCTTGTAATCTTTTCTTTCTTTTCCATTCATTGATTCTTTTTGAGAACATTGCCATTTCATCTTCATCATCAGTACCTTCATTGCTTGAGCTCTCAGCTTCTTTGATTGCTTTGAGTGCAATTGGTTTTCTCTTTTCTTTCTCACCTTGATCTTCTTCTTTTTCACTGTGCAGCTCAAAAGTGAGTAATTTACCAACTAGCTCGTCGGTTCTTAATGTGCTGAGATCATGAGCTTCTTCTATGGATGATACTTTGGATTCAAAGTTCTTTCTAGCTCTTAGGGCTCTCAAGATTTTACTGTTTACATCACCTTGATCATATACCTTGCCATACTTCTTTAGTTCATTGACAATAGCAAGCAAGCGATTTGTCATGTCAGTGACGTTTTCATTTGGTTTCATCTTGAATAGCTCATACTCATGAACATGCATTTGTTTTTTGGTGAATCTTACTTGAGTCGTACCTTCATGGTAGTTTTCAAGTGTTTTCCAAATGCAATGTGCACAAGTTAAATGTTGAATTCTTCCACCTTCTTCTCTTGAAATGGAGTTCATCAAGATGGAAGCAGCTCTATTGTTCTTGAATCGATCTCTGATATTGCTAGTTGACCATTGAGCTTTGGGAAGAGGAACTTGAATACCGTCAACTTCATGAGTAGGAGATTTCCACTCACTTTCCACGAAATCTCATAGTTCAATCCCTTCACTATCTAGAAACAAGTACATTTTGTGTTTCTAGTATGAGTAATCAGTTCCATCAAAATAGGGTCTAAGAATAGAGTTAAGATTTCCATGAGAGCTTGATGAAGAAGAAGTTGCCATAGTGGATCAGATTTCACAATTAAGTTTAAGAAATCTCAGGGCTCTGATACCAATTGTTGTCCCAAGATGGCAACCAAGAGGGGGGGGGGGTGAATTGGTTTCCTCACGAAATGATGGCAAATTAAAAAACTCAACAAACACAAATGCGGAATAGAAAGTTGGTTGAGTAATGAAAGAAAGAAAGAACACACAAGATTTATAGTGGTTCGGATTTACCTCAATCCTACATCCACTTCCTTAACAACTTGTTAAGGTTCCACTATTCTTTGAAGTTTTTACAAGCTCACTTCCAACTTTGGTGTTTTCACAAGTTCACACCTAACTTCACAAGTATTTTTCTAAGGCTCACACTTACAACCCAATCAAGAGTTTTACAAGGCTCACTCTCACAACCCAAGTGTTTCCCAAGCTTACACTCAAACTTATACAATGGTGTTTTCAATGATCACACCTAACATTCATTACAATTTAATTGTAAGTTTAAGTAAAAGAAAATTTGTTGCTTGGCTATGAAAATCTGATTTCTTGATTGTTCTTTTCACTTCTCTATTTTGTTTTCTCATAGAGACATTGTATTTATAGCCAATGTGGTCTTACTAGCCGTTATTGAAGTTTTGAATAAAGTCTTGGCAGAATAGACCTTCTTTACTTAAACTGTCCGAAGCACTTCGCGGTCGCCCTTCATGCAAGGATGGTCGCGCTCATGCTTCTCGCGGTCGTCCTTTAACAAGGGACGGTCGCTGCTTTTGAAAAAGCTACAACGGTCGAATTTTAGTGCTCTGCAGCTGGAATCTTGTCCATGCTGTGTTTGTCGGACCGTTTCTTGCCCATGCTTTGTTTGTCGGGACGGTCGCGCCAAGCAGAGGTGCGGTCGCCCTTTTTGAATCTTCGAGTGGGTTTACAACGGTCATATTACGTGTCATTCTCTGACAGAGCAAAACTGAATGTCCGCCATAATTTGAATCTCGCGGTCGCCCTATGCAGAATCTCGCGATCGAACTCACAGTTTCGCGTCGAACTTCTGGACGCACCTGTGGACGCGAACACTACTGTCTCTTTGAGCAATTTCTTCTTGAATTGTTGGGCGGTCGCGATTCTGAATGGGCGGTCGCTAAATTGATTAGCGAGGTCGAATCATTCACCGTTCTTGTCACCGCGAACCTTACTGTGATTGTAATGATTTAAGTTCCTTGAGTAGCGGTCGGGCAAGTATTTTGGACGGCCGCCATTCTTGAGGCGCGGTCGCGACTGAGGTCGAACTTCTGACCGCGAAACCTACTGTGATAAGGTTTCATTCTGTAATTGCATGTAGCGGTCGTATTCTGGTCTGGTGCGACCGCTAGAATTGTTCTGTCTTGCTTTACTTGAGGCAACCTAATCCTGCAACAAGATTCTTAAACACAAGTTAAATAGATCATCCATTTGAGTTGTCAAGGATCAAAATAGAGATCTTTTGTCTAACAAATAGTATGATGCATCATACCCTTATCTCAAGGGTTCTGTCATAACCAAGTAGAGCATAAACAATTCATTAATTAATTTGATCATGATATTCAATAGGCCATGATTTTTTCATAATGCATGTATTGTCAGAATAGCTTGTCATGATGCCTTTCTGACCATTCCCAATTCTCCTTCATGTCATTTTATATGATTTAACATCAATCCATATCATAATATTCAAGTTTTAACACATTTAGAAAAACGACCAAATGAATAGTAGCGCGACGCGTAAAATCGGCAACGCAATGGCGCGCGACAACTAAATGGTAAAATCTCTTTTTACTGCTGAAAATCAGTCCACTTTGGCAACGGTTTTGACCAAGTAAACAAACTTATTTTTGGCTGAATTTTTGCAGGAAAACACTTTCATAAGTTAACTAAATGCATGTAAAATTTCGTCGAAAAATTCTTTCGTTTGCCCCTTCAACGGACTGCCCAAAATGAAAGCTGCAGAATGGTGCCCAAAAGGGACCATTCGGCCCAATTTTCCAAACTTGAGGGAAATTCATTTTTTTTTTTGCAAAATTGATTTTTAGAATCCTTTTGTGATACCATTGAAGGACTAAGGGTCCCTCTTCCAAAAATCAAACCAAATGAGTGATTAAAAACTCATCAAAGTTTATGAATAATTGCATAAATTTAGCTAGTTTGTTTTGTTTTCATTCTTTTCACAATCAATTGATTACAAATGGTTCAAGAGCACTTTCCCACATATTTACCACACATAATAACATCATTTCAAAACCATTTCAAAAATCCCATAATGCAAAATATGTGAATTAATTGAAAAGGCAATGATTTAAGTACCAAACCTTAATTCTTTTCACTTGTTTCTAGTTCTTTTATGTCTTCTTTGCTTCCTTCTCTCTCACTTCTTGATTTCCTATAATTTTCATAAAATCCATGTCAAGAACATAATAAAATTTAAGTGCTTCATGCCTTCTTTTGCTAACTAAACTACTAGTCATCCTTTTTATCCTTAATCTTATATGTGCAAATCACCTCTTTCACTTTTCTTCAACTTCTTAAATTTTCTATACTCATCATATTTATTCTTTCATTTTTATCTTACAAATACTATAACCAATGAAAGAAATAGAACCATAGATGAATTTCCTTACCTCAAAATCTTATTCTCCACCAAAGTTTGCAATCTCTCCCAATTCTCCAAATTTGGCTACGTGAAAAAAAAAAAAAACAATCTCTCTCTCTTTTCCCTTCCTCCTATTTTCGGCCAAGCAAGAACAAAGAGAGTTCTTGGCTTTATTTTTGTGGTGTTCTCTCCTCCAAATGGCAGCCAAGAGAGGTTGATAGGTCATGGTGTAGATGTTGATTTCCCATTGGTACACATATGTGAGAAAATGGCCAATTCTCATTGGTCCAAATGTCTCCTTCTTTAATTTATTTACAACCCAAGCCCTTGGACTTCATCTTAATTATATTTTGGCCCCTCAACCTCATTGTGCTGTAATTTTATGCTCTAAGGTGTGAAAAGACCAAAATACCCTCCGGCGGTTACTCGTTCGTAACTTTTAAACCGCGCACTTTCGCCGAATGCTGTGGTACACTTTTTGACTCAGTTTTTCCTCTACTTTTCATTTTTGAGATCCTTTATTACTTTCGAGACACTTTTAAAAATGACCATGATGCCCCTGGTCAAAATCCCCTATATCTTCCAAACCGTGCTTTTTCGGGAAAAACCGTGTCGCACAGTTACTGTCCGATTTTTCTCTACTTCCCATTTCTGGAGTCTGTTATGTGCACTATTAAGGACCTTCGGAACAACTTTTGGTAATTACGATCACCTCCCCAAAACTTTACAATCTTTTCAAATAGGTCCTTTCAATTTTACAGAACTTCCCTTCACTTCGCGTTTTTGAGTAGCTTCTCGGGAGGGTTCCTCTTACTGTACATGGACGTACTGTACATATGTACAAATTGGGTCGTGACAAGAAGAGTTTGTATTAAATAAAATTCATGAATTATATTTAGAGTATTCAGATTCTGAAAATTATTCAAATTCTAAAGAAATAAATCAAATATATAATATAGGATCAAAAACTAGTTCTAAAACTAGTAGTAAATTAATAAATATTTTAACTAAAGAACAAGATTCTATCTTGGAAGTAATAAAACATATAAATGATCCTAAATGCAAAAAAAATTATTAAATAAATTATTAGAAGATTCTAATGAAAAACCTAAACATTTAGTACTACCTAGCATAAACAAGCAAGCATATGATTTAACTTTAATTTTAAATAAAAATAAAATAATAATAAATAATCTGACAATAAATGATTTACAAAAAAATAAAAAAAATAAAAGTATAACTAAAAGAATTAAAAATTAAACAACAAAATGATTCTGAATTAATAAAATCTTTATTAAATTCTACTTCTTCTTCCGAAGAAGAAGAAGAAGAAGAAGAGAATGCTGATCAAGTAACTAATAAAGAAGAAATTAATAATAATAATAATAATAATAATAATAATAATAATAATAATGAAATTAGTATATTAAGTAAAAATAAAAATTTATGATAATATAATTTTTATGTTATAGGAAATTTCATCAAGAAAATATTTAATAAAAATAAAAATAAAATTTTTGAATAATTATAATATAGAAACTGTAGACTTATTTGATACAAGAGCATATTTAAACTGTATTAAATCTAGTTTAGTTCCTAAAAAATTTCGACGGAAAACAAATAAAAAATTGTCAACTGCTAATAAGTCTAAATTAAATATTCTTGGTAAAACAGAAGCTTCAATAATTGATAAAAATTTAGAACTAAAAAGTATATTTATTTTGGCTAATGAAATTTATCATATAGTCATCTTAGGAATCTCATTTATAAATTTAATTACACCATATTCTATAAAAGATGATAATATAAGTTTTAAAATAAAAAAATTATTTTTTCATTTATAGAAAAACCTAAAAAGAAAAATCTAAATTTGCTTATAGCTCATTCAATTTATAAACTACAAATAAATGCATTAATAAAAGCAAAGTTTGAACAATTTTATAATTTAAAAAATAATTTTTATTTACAAAAAATAAATGAGTAATTAAAACTAAATTTATACAAAATAAAGTTAATAAATTAAAACTTCAAATTAAAAATAAATTATATGTTGATATTCCAAATGCGTTTTGGAATAAAAAAGCAGCATATGATTGATTTACTTTATGAAATAGATTTTGCTGAAAACTCTATTATAATTAAAGTCTGACCCATTCAAATGGCACTTGATATAATTGAATTTTGTAAAAGAGAGATAACTAATTTAGAAAATAAAAAAATAATTACTAAATCTAGAAGCTCATGGTCTTGTGCAACATTTTATGTCAACAAGGCCTCTAAAATAGAAAGATGAGCCCCTAGATTAGTAATAAATAATAAACCTTTAAATAAATAATTAAAATGTATTAGATACCCTATTCCAAATAAAAAAGACTTATTAGAAAGATTATATGAGACAAACATTTTTAGTAAATTTGATATGAAATCTGATTTTTGGCAAATTCAGATTAATTCTAAAGACATGTATAATACTACATTTATTGTTCTATTTAGACAATATGAATGGAATATTATGCCTTTTGGTTTAAAGAATATACCCTCTAAGCTTCAGAGAGTGATGAATGATATATTTAATCATTGTATTAAGTTTTGTATAATATACATTGATGATGTCTTAATTTATAGTAAAACTTTAGATGATCATTTTAAACATCTAAAAATATTTTTTATAGTGGTAAAAATGAATGGTCTAGTACTTAGTAAAACTAAAATATCGATGTTCTAAACTAAGATTAGATTCTTAGGATATTATATAGAACATGGTATTTTAAAACCTATAGAAAGAAACTTAGCCTTTAGAGATAAGTTTTCTAATCAAATTCTTAATAAAGCCCAACTACATAAAGTTTTAGGATGTTTAAATTATGTTATAGAATTTTATCCAAACATTAATAGAATTATTAAATCACTACATGATAGGCTTAGAAAAAATCATAGTCCATGGACTGAAAGTCCAAACTAGTATAGTAAAATAGATTAAAACCCTAGTTAAAACTATTCTTTGCCTACATATAGTTGATCCATTTGCTCAAAAAATAGTTGAGACTGATGCTTCAGACATAGGATACGATGAGATATTAAAACAAATAAAAGAGGGTAGAGAAACCATAGTTTAATTTTACTAAGGACATTAGAGTCTAACCCAATTAAATTATTCTATTATTAAAAAAGAAATTTTGAGTATTATTTTATGCATTTCAAAATTTCAATCTGATCTTTTAAATAAAAAATTCTTGCTTCGTATTGATTGTAAAATGTTAAAGATGTTTTACAAAAGGATGATAAAAATATTGTCTCAAAATAAATTTTTGCTAAATGGCAAACTATTTTAAGTATTTTTTATTTGATATAAAATTTATTAAATAGAAAATGATAGTATACCAGACTTCCTTACTCGTGAATTCCTTCACAGGAATCATGGGTAATAAGAAGAAGAAAGTAGCTAATAAAGCTAAAGAAACCTTAAAACCAGAAAATAGCCCATCTCCTAAAGCCTTATCTGATCAATTACACGAAATTACTAAAGATGGAACTAAAGCCATAAAATCTTGGGCCCAAGTGATCGAAGAAGACAATAAAGTCCAAATGAAAAAATGGATCTCCCAGCTGGCACACTCTCCAAAAATTATTAAAACTTTTTCAAAAATGGGTTTTGCACCTCCAAATATCTCAGGTAGTGATGCTCTTATCCTATTTTTAAAACAAGAGATAGGAGAGACTTCAAATTCTAAAACTATATCTCAAAATGTTTCTAAAATCGAGTTGGAAGTTGTAAATCCTTCAACTCAAATTATTTCTTTAAAATTTTCATTAAAGCATCCTAAATCTGAATGGTTTACTAAACTATTTTTTAGTATAGAATTAAAAATTAAAAATGGATCTGCTCAGCAGAATCCATAAAAAATTATTGAATATGAATATTCTAAAAATTGGTTTTTAAACCAACTGATTTTCAAAACTTCAAGAGTATTATCTTAATATTCTAAATAATTCTGGTTCTATTTATTTCAAACACAATTATAATTAAAGGATAAGGCTATCATAGCTTATTCCTCTTTTAAAATAAAAAAAAATTCTCTATCCTTCTGAATGAAAAAACCTTTGCATATTTTCTGTGCAATTTAAAACTATTTTTTAAAGCTATTTGTCCTTTTTATAATTATTGGGATTATATTGATGTATGGACTATAGCCTTATTTTTTTAAAACTCTTGCCAAACTCATTCATGGCTCATATATTTAGATAATAATATTGAAACTGACAACATAACCATGTGGTTTATTGACTGGTAGTACTACTGTGGTAATGAAGATAAAATATTATCACAAAATGTGTTGCTAGCCTTTCAGCACTTTAAAGCTCATTTCAATCCAAGCCCATATGAGAAGAAATTTTCTCATCTTCTTCTCTTTTGTATGATTTTCTATATACCTTGGGTATACCAGTAGTATTTTGTTACTGTAATATAATTAGGTACCAATATATCCATGGTATTATGAAAAACTAAAATCAAGTGGACTGTCTTTCGCAATTCTACCTATGAGCACACAGTAAAGCAGTGGCTACTAAAGAGAACCCATGGTGGTTTTGATCCAAAGTATATGTTTCTTTTGGAGCCCAAAGAGCCTAAAATATAGCTCTTCTAGCAGCTGCAAATACTGCAGAAGATTATAAAACATTGATGCAACAGATGGTTGAATCTCTTCTTTCAACCTCTGAGCCCATAAAGCCCAATAAGACTAGCTCTGCTGGATCATCTAATAAAGTTTATTCTAAAAAATCTAAAGCATATCCTAGAAGAAAAAAATCACCTTCCTCTTTTGACTCTTCTTCTACATCATTCATGATATCATTTTTCACTGATAAAATATCTGGCTCAGACTCAGATTATTGCCCCAGTAATGAGAATGATTGTCATAGTATTATGTCTCCAATAAAGATAAAAAGCAAAAAAAAATAAAGAAAAAAGAAAAGGAGAAAAAAGAAAAAGAAAAGAAAAATAAAGAAAAAGAGAAAAATAAAAAAAAATCTGATTCTAATACGAGCTCGTCAGAAAATTAAAGGCAAAAGGAACCTTATTTCTTCAATAAAATCGGTGTCCACTGGCAAAATAATGTTCACCAATAGTATTTACCAGAGAAAACCAATAGTAAAGTTAGAAGAACTGCTCATCTACAGTTCTTCACAGTAAAACAAATAGTATCCTCCGACAATGTATTATTCATCTACAGTTCAAACGCGTGAAGGACAATATAAATAAATAGTAATGACATATTACTATTCATCCATAGTACCAGGCATGTAAAAAGAACATTATATAATTAAAGCCCTCTATTTGTAAAAGGAAGTCATTTCTAAAGCTTGGGGACATCTTTCACAACTCTCTCACCTCCAGAAGCTTTGAAGAACTACAAGTTCTAGTCCATGACTTTCTTTCCTTTTCTCTTCACTACAAATCTTCTTACATTTCTGTATCTCCTTCCACTATTGTAAAGTTCTCCTATAAATTATTTATTTTTTAAAGATTGTATTTTAAAGTTTATTTTGTTTAAGTATGTTCTGCACCTGCAATTCAATGTGAAATGGTGCATCATAAACTTATATTTTAAATTTTTATATTTTATTCAAAGCCTTTTATTATATAAATTTTTGTATACAAACTATTGGTATATTGAATTAAAGCCCAAACATAAATTCAGAAGCTGAATCAGAATAGACAGTAGTCTTATCTGCACTTGAATGTAATAATTTCACAAACCAACAATTTTATATAATTATTTGTATAAATATTTATAAAATCCAGTAGGCTTTAATGATTAGTTATTATTTTCTGTAAATTAAATTATTATAAATAAAATTATATATTTTCAATATATTCTTTTCTTTATATTTCTTTATATTTTCTTTAAATATTTATATAGATCTAAAAGTAAAACTTTTACCATATTACTTATTGTTTAGATAATCCCTAAATTGCTTATTTTTTATGATATATATATATATATATATGTATGTATATATAGTAGGCAAAACTATATAGAGTCAAGGGACTTAAAATGGCATACATCGGCTATAGTTAACGGTTAAGATATAAGAACACTGACTTATTATTATTTTTATTTTTTCTACTGGCTTCAAAAGCCAAACCTACCGTACCTCTCCTCCAAAAGGATAGTGAGTTTTTTCATCCGTGGTTTGACTTATCAATCCCCCATATAAACAAAATTTAGGTCCTAAATCACAAAAAGGAATTTTTTTTTCCACGTGAGAGCTAAAATTACAACGTGAGCGAAAAATATTTACCATACAGAATCATAATTAGTCGTCCACCGCAACTAAATCTCCTACACCATTTTGTACAATTAAAATAAGAAACAACATAAAGAAAGGTCGAAAATCAGCGGAAGTCTTCATTTTCTTTCTTTGCACAAAATTCCCCACACCAGCCAGATGTTTCAAGAAACTGTCCGTCCATAGCATAAACAAGAAAGATAGAGATTCTTCGCCCATTTTTCCTGGAACTCAAATAAACCCATGTCAAAATATTATCACAAAAATTAATTATAAGAACAAATCACGCAGTATCTATCATGTTTCATATCCCATAAGCAATTAAAAACCAGTAGAGAACTATAAAACAAATATTTGTAGTACTTTTTTATTTCAACATTAAATTAACATGGAATCTATTAAACATAAAATAGAAATTGTGGGATAGAGACAGTAAAACAATGAGAAATACTAACAAACTCAAAGTTCTCAACACATAGAAGCTTCATATCCTGAAGAGGTAGGCCCATTTCTGCATCTGGAATTCTACGCTCATGCTCTTACAACCATTAGATGAGAAAAGATTTTCATCCATTGGTTAAGAGATTGTGCTAACCATGCACAGGTTCTTGTATAATCACTAAAAGCATCAATGTAAAATAATCTGTAAACTAGATGTTGCCAGAAGTCATAAAAATCATGAAAATGGATTTTGTACACAACCTAAGGATTTCCATATTCAATCTAGTACAATAGACAAAGACATTACTAAGATTTGGCAATTCAAAAACACGATCTTTAGTTCGACAAAAGTGGAAGCAGCGGTTTAACACTTCCATACCAAGAGTGAAGCCGGATTTTAAAGTTTCTTTGTCTTTTCATAGGCTTAAGACCAGATGCAAAAAGCCGAGAACCATTTCAGTATACAAAAATAAACATACCAGATCCTAGAACTTTCAGAAAATTGACTACAGATAAACTCTACAATACTGTATAAAGTTACCTTAACATGAGTGCTTGGAAACTGAGATGTACGTAAAGTTTCCTGAGTTTCATCATTAGGTTTGCGCCTGGGGACACTCAAGATAAGAGCAGCTTGATCAAAAGTTGCAGCAGTTGATGTAATTCGGAAGCCATTATCCCAGCGTCTATGAATACCCTCACTTGGGTAAAGAAAATCAAGCTCCACCACCTATTGAAGCCAACAAGAGAGAATTTGGAGTCCATAAGGAAAACATGTATATGTTGGCATAAAATGTTATAATGCATATGTTTATAAGAATGCAGTGGACAGGTTGTGAAAACTGCAAACACAACAAATCAGTATGAACTGATTGCGTTAAAAATCTGGCCACAAGATTGAACTCACAAGAGGCTAGGTCAAGTTGTATATGAATACGCGCAAAATATATTAAAATATTATCATCTCAAAGTGCAAGACTTAAGCGCTACGTCAATTAAGTACAATCCTATGTCAATTTTGCATTGGATAAAATTTTCCAAAAGATCAGAAGTTATCAAAACATAACCGAAAGAGAAAGGCTGAAAATGCTTTTAGGCCATGCCTTTAAAATTCATCAAACGCAATAATATGCTCAAGCTTCTGCATAATCAACTATAATTTTTGGTCTCACCTTCATCAGTAAAGCAGCAACAACTGAAAAAGAGAAACAGGAAACACTGGCAAAAGAAAAGAGCCAGCTGAATTTAATACATCATACAACTGAAAGAAAACTTTCCAGAGGCTTAATTGCCCATAAGGCTGTTCAGTTTCACAGGCCGGGTTTTTCCCTAGCCCTAAACCCGGATTGAATTGAACTTGGGCCATGGCCTTTAAAATTCAAGCTTCAGGCCAACACAAGCCACTCAGGCTGGGACACCCAGATCAAGCAGATTCTGCTCTTCATTTTTTGGGAGCTAAGCCTAGCTTAATTAAAGAACTTTTTAATCACATTTTTGGGGCAGCTAGAAACAAGATCAAGGCCCTTGTTTAATATTTGGGAAAAGATAATAATAATGATAATATTAGTAAATAGCCTAATATTTGAGAAAAGTTAATATTTGAAATATTAGCAAGTAGCCTATCAATAATAATAATATTAGTGAATAGTTTAATAATAACTAAATTTGAGAAAAGATAATAATAATAGTAGTAAATAGCCTATATCGATGATAATAAAGCAAAGGTATAAAAAAAGAAACTCCTAAATTTATTGGGGGAAAGCAATTTAGAAAAAAAAAAATTGTTCCAATTAAGCCCTTTTTCTCTCAAAATCAGGCCAATTAAGACCCAATGTCATTTCCCGTTAACTTTTGCTTATGTGGCACCATGGATCCCTTTTTTTTCATGTGTCATATTCTTAGTAAAAAATAAATTAAATAATAATAAAATAAAAATATATATAAAATAAAAAAATATCTCTTCTCCGGTTGTTCGAACCACCGAAGAAGAAAATATTGATTCTTTGAAAGACAGTGAAACAACTTTGGGTTTTGAATCAAAATTGGGAGTTTTAATTTTTCTCCTAAAATGCAAAACAAAAAACAAGCACAGTAACCATTGGAATGAAATGGCATATCTGTAAAGTGAGAAGGGAATAAGAAATAAATTCATTCTTTGAAGTTTTTGAGTAGAAAGAATTGTACACAGCCTGTAAAAAATTAACCCAGAAATTTTAAAAAGGGATCAAAGAAAGAGGAAAAAGAAGAAAATAGAAAGAAGTTGACTTTGAATCTTTGATATACAAACTCTGTTTCTTCTACAATTCAAATAATTTTGAATTGACAGTTTCTTATTCCTCCCATCTTTCGCAAGATTACCACTTGAAAAATTACAAATAAAGCTAAGCAATTTCAGGGGGAAAACAAATAAAAAGAAGTACTAAAAATTTGAGGAAACATAGCAGTGATTTTGTCATTAACAGCCTTATAGGAAGAGGTATCAGTGGAATAAGAGAACCCAACTCCACTGTTATTATTTAATAACAGAACCCAACTTTATTATTTAAATTCTATTCCCTAAGTTAATATCCACTTGGAACTTTAATATCCATTTGGAACTTTATCCAATTTTGATTTAAAACCCGAAGTTGTTCCGCTGCATCTTTCAAAAAATAAAGATTTTCTTCTCCAGTGGTTCAAACCACCCAAGAAGATGACTTTTTATTTTTTATATTTTATTGTTATTTAATTTATTATTATTTTTTTACTAACCAATAAGAATATGGTGTAAGAAAAGGGACCCATGGTGTCCTATAGGCGAAAGTTAACAGGGAAATAAATTTTTACAACGTCTGGATCTTAATTGACCTGATTTTGAAAGAAAGCATAAACAAAAAATATAAAAAAATTAGGATCCAAATTGCTTTTCCCCAATTAGTTTAGGAGTTTTTTTATACTTTTCCCCAATAATAACATGGTGCTTTTACAAAAACTACCCATAAAATTTTTTTTTTTTCAAAAATACTGCAAAAAAAATTTGCAATTTTAGAAAATATTAGGTCAAATTTTCAAAAATACCTCAGCCCTCACTAAAATAAAGATTTTTTTTTTTTAAAAACCTCATTTCTCACTATAAACAATATTTTACTTCAATTTTCATCTTTTTTCTTCAAATTCTATTCTTAAATACATACATTCTAATAAAACAATAAAAATTTATATTTTAAATTACATTTTCAACATATAAAATGTATTATTCTTTATAAAAGAAAATTTTAAATTTTGATTACAAATAAAAAATAACACTCACAAAAATAATATAAAAAAGTAAAATATAAAAATATATTAATAAAAATATTAAATTTATTTTTAAATAAATTTTACATATTATAAACATGAAAAATAAGTTTTAAAAAATTAATTTTGATGTGGATAATTGTGTAGATGTTGCATGTATGTTGTGTGTACATTATATATATGCTTGTAGATGTGTATATTCTATGTGCATGATGTGTGTTGCGTATATAAGATTAAAAAAATAAAGTTAAAATAAATATAATGGCAAGATGTGTCAACATTGCGTGTATGTCTATGTTCGTTGTGTGTATATTTTGTATTCGTTGTGTATATGTTTGTATATTTTGTGAAAATGTTGAGAATATGAGAACAAAAAAATTATTTATGAATAAAAAATATAAATAAAAACAAAATATACAAAAACGAAAAAAATCAAGAAAAAAATAAAACAGAAAAAATACCAGTTGTTTTGCTGCAAAAAAAAAAAAAAAAAAAAAACAGAAATCTTAGAAATAAAAAAAAGGGCCCATATATCCAAAAGGTGGACACCAAACTGCCATAATTGGCGTAAATTCCTGATCTAATAATGTCAGTGAATAATTTAATAATAATAATAAATAGACTAATAATATTATTAGTACATAGCCTAATAATTATACTTACCAATTTTGGATAGGATCAAGTCAACCCGAAAATTTTGTAACAAACATGGAACCCAACCCAAAACTCAACTTCAAAAAAAAATCCACCCTGAAACCTAGACCAATCCTAAGTCAACCTAGCCCAACCCGACCCGAATTTCTCAAGCTAAACTGGGCTGGATTTATGAGTTTGTGAACACTCCTATTAATTGGATAAAAACATTTTTAAAAAAAAGGACCATCGACATGTCACTATCTTAATGCAAGACATTGTAAATATCAAATAATTCAAAACACCACAAATATATAAGGAGCCCACAAGGCACCATTTTTAAATTTAGGGCAGAAAGACAACATAAAATTAAATTTTCTGCATGCCAATAACAGCAATTGCCAGAATATTCAAGAAATTCAACCTGCTCACTGAAGCCAGCATTGCGGGACATGACAACACCCCATCTGCTTCCAGCAGTCGCCATTGAGGTCACATGAAATCCTTCTCTCCACTTTTTATTTATCCATTTAAAGGGGAAAGAATCACTGACCTTGTAAGACTGTTGAGTATATTGCGTGCCTGCATAATTAACATGTTATTAAGGATCTTAAGAACTAAAAACAAATTTTATATAGGTAAATATTATCCAGTAATAGAACTTACTTCTTGATTAACAAAAATTTAAAATCATAAACACAAAAAACACACATTAGAAATGGAGATTTTGCAAGTCAAGAGACCCCTGCTTCCAGATGGTGGAGAAAAAAAAAAGGGTAAAAATAACATAAAACAAGCAAATTCTAGAACATAAGGACATTAAACATATAAAAAATAAGAAATTGTCAGCCTGAAAGTCCTGATGATCCAAAGACTTTGCACCTCCGTTCAGCAAAATAAACCAACAGGCTTCTATCTTCCTCTTTTTTCTCAATGGTCTTTTTCCTTATTTAAAAGATTTAGGCCTTATTACCCATCTTTGAATAGGTCTGACAAGCAGCATCCTATATCTTGTTTTTGTCTTCATTAGAAGATAGCCATTACCAATTTCCGGTTGCATAGTGTGAAACCAAGACATGACAATAGAATTCTTAAGTTCCAATTTGCACATGCAGGATCAGAAATATCTGTCTCCTCACACATATAACGAATAAGCAAATCATAGAAGATGATGGACATCAATCATTTAATATACCAATCATATAATATACTGATCGCGGTTCCTATTTCATAATTGCTTTGGTTCTCACACAAAGAGCTCCCGATCTCCCACTGAATATTCAACTAGGCTACCAAGTTTTATTCAATTGAATCGAGAATTAAGTTGAATTTTAGTATACGCTAGGATTGTTTGTTCTTTTTGTTTGCTTGCACATCACTAACCCTTTCTCCACACTCAAAAAGCCAAAAAAAAGAGAATTTCAACGAACAAATGAACCATATCAAGAAAGCACATGAACTCTAGGCTTTAGGAAATTCACAGATTAAAATGAAATAAATTAGTAAACAAACCTTTGGACATCACCACAAGGGAGCTTCCATTGTTTGCACCAGCAATAGAACTGATGTAATAGTTTTTCTCCCATTGCTCCATAATCCAATCCTGTTATTTTGGAAGAACATTTTGCTTATCATTTCTGCATTTGATTACTTTCTATCTGCATTTGATTACTTGTACAGAAAGAAAGAAAATGTGTTCATGTATATATACACACATGTGCAGCTTATAGATTCACCTTGTGTAAAAAAAAAGGTGACAGTCCATAAACTTGGTTTGTAAAACCAGTTCCAGCATCCATGATTAGAGCCCAAAGATTAGAAGATGATGCTACACTACTTATAAGAAGACCATCAGCAATTCCTCTCTCAACATGTTGAGCCAACCTTCCGTCAGCCACATTATAATGGTACCTAGTTGCAAAGAACATTTAGGTCATCAGACACCATTATCGTAAGGGAAACATATTGAAAGCATTAAACAATTCCCCCTTCTTACAATTTAAAAAATTATCTGCTGGTGAAGCAGTGGACAGTCCAACCCCAAAGAACAGAGGGACTCTCTGTGGCCCTGCAGAGACCATAGTGAAAGGCTCAGCAAGGTTCCACATCCACACTGATTCTTTTTCCCTCTTTTTCCAGATAATAACTGCAATGTCTAATCAATTTTTAAAGCTTGGCTTCATTGGGGAATGTAAACCTAAGTACAATTCAGACTTATTTAAGTTTAATAGATAGGTGAAATCAATGAATGTGTTTGTCAGGTCAAGAGAGCAAATGGTAATAGGGAATAGAAAATTAGCAAGTTAAACATCAATAAGATTTAGCCCATACAAAGACAAAGTTATTCAAAATATTTGCATAAAAACTTCAGTCTTAAAAGAGTTACATGCAGGGAACTTCCAAAATAAATCCAACTGATTAGAAACTTGTTGCATAAGGCTTAGATAAAGAAAACATTTGTCTATCAGTTAGTTAATCAAAACTCAGAAGTCTAGCCACACAGGAAGAAATAGCTTCATGCAAGAATTTGTACAACTTAAACATTCACACAAGTGAACCTTGCCATTTCTATAATGGACAGAGCTTGCAATAATGAATAAAAATGCATATTTACCTTTGTTTCATTGGTAGCCTAGCATTGTAAATTGATATCCATTGCGTAGCAGGAACTCCCAAGCGAACCTTTTTCTTGGGTTGCCCATCATCATCATCCTCAATATTCAACCTACCACGTTTTTGGCCAACTTGACAGATGATCTGACAGAGGATATGTGAGTTATAATCTGAAAGGCAGAAAACCTTGGTAGGCTCAGATGGCAACACAATTAACCTTTTGAGCACCCTCAGTGTTTATTGGCCTCATAGCTGGGTTTGGTCCTATCAAGCTTTCAAACAATGATATTAGCTTGGAATAGTCTGGCTCCTCGTCAAATTTCATATTCACAACGATCTCAATAAATTGCTTAAGAGGTTGAGGACAGAAGCAACACAGCATTTCTGGAGATGTAGCCATCTTCTTTTTGCAAACTAGGAAGGACTTGTTATCTCCCTAGAAGTTTAAAATAAAAACACAAAAAAGGTGACAAATGTGAGTTTATCATTCTGCAAAAGAAATATATCATGACAATCATTACAATTTTGTACATATAGTCATATAGCTGCACAAATGCATACAAATAAATAAACATGACTATTGAAAATCACTGATAATACCTGATACCCTTGCCAGGGCAATCTGCCTCGATGCAGGAAGATGAGAGTATATGCCAGAGATTCGAGATCATCCCTCCTACTAGCAGTTCTTCCCAAGTGAGCATGAACACTAGCATATCGAACAGTTCCCCTTCAGAAATAGAAACAAACATGATATCAGTCCAAAATAGTTAGATGGACCACCAGATCCCAAGTAGAAACTAGAAAAACCTCATCTATCACCTAAACATATCAGGACGCTGATCATATTCGACATGCTGTCCGCTGCCATTATCTTTCCACTTGGTTGCTGTTATATTCCATATCAATAGGACATAAGATAAAATGATTGGGAAAAACAGTAAAAGGATTGCGAATTTTACTCACCTAATCCAAGGTCGACAAGAAATAACTTCTTCTCTTGTGCTGTACCTGGCTGACCAAGTAAAAAGTTCTCCGGCTTTACATCTCCATGGACATAGCTGAAATCAAAAAAGGTCATAAAAACAACCAGCAGCTAAAATTTAAAAACCTTGCTAAATTAGCCTTCTGATCTTATAGTTTTTACAATGAAAACCCAGTATAATCTGATATATGCAGCTAAATCACATACCCTCTGGAATGCATCTTCTCTAGTATTGATAAAGATTCAACTGCAATACAAGCCACCATATCTGAGGACACCCTAAATACAAAAAGGGAAAGAAACACAGGCATAAATATAGGCAAGAAAATGCAGTAGACAACCTACATGGAAAATATCTAGAGTAAAATAATAGAACAGTGTAGGCAAGAAAAAGAAGAAACTCTATTAATTTGTTTAACATGATATATGGTGAACACGGGGAGGCAAAAATCAGCCTTCACAACATTCATCAGACCCGATAAAAATGAACAAACAAATAAACTCCAAACATGCAGAAAACAAAAAGTGAAAAAGATTCAAAGCATGAAATACTCACGCCTGTCCAGAAGAATTCCATACATCCCAAAGACTAGGCCCTAGCATGTCCATCACCTGAAAATATTCAAGTAGAAGTTAACACCAGTTAAAATGGAATTGATAAAAATAAAATAAAGGAGCTTGCGAACCATACCATTACATAATAATCTCCTAGTCTTCCTTTATAGTGTACTCTTGGCACTCCATGGCTACCACCTAGAGTGCTGTGGAGTAAAGGCACATGATAGGATCCTTAAAATACCAACACTAATTCCAAAAACACAGACATTCAAATACAGGAAAAAAGGACTTACTTATATACTTGCCATTCATAAGGGGCCCCATAGTTACAACCTTTGCTGTTTCTATGCTCAAATTTCAGAGCCACCTTAAGGGAAAAATTTAGGAGAAAAATTAGAAGATTATTAAGCTTATACATAAGAGAAGTCAATAATAGTACACAAGTAAATTTACCTCCATGGCCCCAGGACCCGTTGTGCGTTCATTTCCGCCATTAACTCGTCGACCAACAAATACCTGACCGAACCCACCTTTACCCAACTTTCGTTCTATCTTATATAAAGGAGAGCCCCCCACTTGAACCTTTGAAAAGAAAATAAAACCTTCAATAATTACAATAAAGACAACAAGCAAACAAAGCAAGATTATAAGCAGAACATGTTAATCTAAATCAACTTCTATAAGTTACGATAGAAAAATCTTTCTAATACTAAAAGATCAAACAAAAATAAAAAAATCTTTCTAACACTAAAAGATCACACAAAAATAAACTCACAATCTAAAGAATCAAAAGCCTTGGATTCGAAGAAACATTTGTATACATATACATAATAATTATGTATCAATAATGCATGGTAAATGCAATGCTGAACGAATGATACTCTCACGCATGAGCAAAAGAACAACACGACGACTATCAGACTATCATATAAAACCACAATTTTGCAAGCCACAACATAGAGACAAAAATTAGAATGACAATATGCTTTAAAACAGCATACTTTTTCAGGGAAAGGTGCAGTACTGCCTTCCTCTTCTTGACCAACAGCTTTATTAGCACTCAAACCACCACTATCATCTCCCATTATACCAACTTCAATTTCCTTACTCTCTCTCCTGTCTTCTTCTTCAACAGCACGCAAATTATTCTTGTTTTTCCTATCAGAATTCGAAAAATCACTCACTTGTCTCTCCGATATCACAATCACCTTATTATTATCCTCTTGTTTCTCTTTTAATCTTTTCGTTTCCAATCTAGTCCTAGGCCTCTGTCTTTCTCTAGCTACAGCAGCACGAGTCTTCACGTGATTTTGAACCCTAGGAGGGTCTGTCTGCTGGTTTTGCGGCGCTAACCCTGCGCGGCCTCTGCGAACACCTCTGCGAAGCTCAGGCATCGCTCAAGCCCATGTAATTGGTACCCTACAAGCAAAACCCAATGCAACTCCACGTTCATCATTATAGTGATAGGAAGCTACCCATTTCTTTCCTAATTATTCAAATTTAAAGATTTTTTGGGCTTCGATTTGAGTTCGAACAAATGCTAGAGAACTGGATCGTCAACTTCAAAGGTTGATTTGAATCGAACTGCAGAGAATTTGGAGCTTTTTTAGGTTTTAGTTTAGGTTTAGGGTTAGGGATGGGTGCAGACTCTCTAATCGGCTGCTGGCTATTGAAACGAAAGGAGCGAATGGAAATTGGAAATCATCTTCCCAAGTCATTGGTGGGACCCACTGATAGGTTAAGAAATTAAGCATGAATCTCAGCTGTACTTTTCGGGACCTAGAGATGAAAAGGTCAAAAAAAAAGTGTGTTTTAATTTAAATTTCACCACAGAAGATGCTCCGCCAGAACAAATTTTTTTCCGTACTCGACCGCTGAACAAAAGCTTTTGGATGGATAGAAATACAAGTTTAATATTTATTTTGATTTAAACATGTTCAAAACATAAGAGAATCTGCCATTTGCATTCTTTTTTAAAGGAAAAACTAGTGTCACATTTACAGTGTCGATCTGCAATATTAAAAATCGTTAAAAGAATAATTTTTAAAAATATTTTATTAATTACCCATCAAACAAATATTATTTGAGCAAATGGAAAATTTAGAAGATGAAGTTTTCTTCCTTGGCTAGAAACAAATATGGGAATAGGGGTGAGCAAATTTTTTATATCTTATTAAATTCGACTAAATTAAATATATTTTGATTGAATTCGATCGATATAGATAAAATTAAATTTGTATGTTTAAAAAATTTCGAATTTAATCGAGTGATTGAATTGAGTTTTATTTTTCCGATTAAATTTAAATTTGACCGGCATATATATATTATACATATATATTTATAAATTATAATATATATTATATAATTCGACATGATCGAACCAACCCGATATATAAAATTTTACATATATAATACTATATATTACATATATTTATAATACATATTATATATTATAATCTGATTTAATCCGATCAAAATTAAAAATATGTAAATCAATAGAAAATATATATAATTTTTTTAAATTTAATTTAATTTTGTAATATATAAACGGATTCGATATATTTTAATCCACTCATCTCTATCTGAAAAAAATAAATTGTCGAGAGATGGAGAGAGAGAGAGAGAAAGAGAGTTTATTAGAGTTTTTCAGATAAATTTTTTGCAGTGAGAAAATTAATAATTTCTCTCATTTGGGCTCAATACAATCTTAATTTCTTTTCCCATCTTGATACGAATAAAAGCAATGATAATTTAGATTGATTAATTGCATAATCTGATAGAATAAAATCAAAATTTAAAAATTGTCAGCAGTAATCCAATTTTGACTATAAATAATATTTATTGATTTCTTTTCTTTAAAATGAGTGGTTCATCATCTTCAAATTCTCCCTCACTCCAAAAGCTGCAGAAATTGTACCAACAATTTTTTATGTGAATCCAAAATCATCTCAATTGGCTTATTCTCCGTATCTACTCTCCACTTTTATGTTTCATTCATTATTTTCATTTTTTTTTTCTTTTCACTCTTATATTATAATATTTAAAAGTTTAAAACAGTAATTTTATGTAGTATATAGATATTAGATTATATATAATTTTAAAAGTGATCTAAATATTTAAAATAGATAAAAAATAAAATTAGTTAAACTTTAAGAAGTTGAAAATCAAAATCTGAATATGGATTTAATCATTATTTTTTAAAAAAAATTTAAGCTATAAAATTTTACAAAAATACCTTTAGAATTAGATTTTTCTGAAATTGAGATGAGAGATATGGATAATAGAGTCTTAAATTAATTTTAAAAATTATTTTTATAGTTTTACGAAATTAAAAATTAAATTAAGAAATAATTAAAAAATAGGTATACCGAAACAAAGATATGTGTCACATATTATCATAACCCTAAATACTATATAAAGTAAAATTTGACTTCTTTTTTTCCTTTCATCTTCATCCAAAGCCGACTTAACCATGCACCACCACCATTTTTTCATTTTTCTTCTTCTTCTTCTTTCATTATTTTACTTGAAACCAAAGAATCTCTAGTAAATAATCTATAGTTTTGATTGAATTTGATGATTTATGTGAGATTCTTCACGAAAATTACTAAGAAACCAAAGGAAATTGAGAAAAGAGAAGGGAGAAGCTACTTTGTAAAAAGGTTTGTACTTGTATATTGATAATTTGCTAATCTTTTATTTTTTTATTTTTATGGATTATATAAGTTATTTTCACTGCTTTAATTGAATTTTTATGATGAAATTAGTTAATTGAATTTGTTAAGAGAGAAAATTGAATATGGAACTAAGTGAAGAGAAAATTGATTAGAATTTATTTTTGAATAATTTTAAGTGTGTATATATATATTTTAGCCTAAAATTATGTTTAAAATAAATTTTGATTCATAAAAGAATCAATTTAGGATTATGGCAAATTTATGGTTTAAAATTAGATATGGAACTAGTTAGTGAAATAATTGATTATAAATTCATAAATGAGTGGAAATAAGTGCATTTATATAGTTGTTAACCTAAAATTATGTTTAAAATAATTTTTGATCCATAAAAGAGTTAATTTGCGGTTTTCGCAAAGTTTAGGGTTTAGAGATAGCTGTGAAACTAATTCTTGGAGAAATTGATTTTGAATTCATAATTGATTAAGAAAATGTTATTTATGTAGTTTTTAAGCGAAAACTAATTTTAAAGAAATTTTGGAATTTTCAAAGTTTTGAATGTAAGGTTTTGTATGTTTAGGGTTTTTAGAAAGTTTAAGGTTTTACAATTAAAATGATTGTTTATATAACATCCGAAATTTTTAAAAATTAAATAAATTAAATTAAAATTAAATAGAAAATTGAAGAATTATAAGTGGAAAAGGAAAGACTATATATGATATATATATATATATTAAATATACATAACATATATAAAAGTCAACCTTTTAAAATAGAAAAGTCAAAAAGTCAAATGACAAATGGCAAAATGGCATTTATACTTTGTACAATTAAAATTATTTAAATAAATTAAAAATAAATTATTTTGGTTGAAAGAGGGAAATTGTAGTTTTTTTAAATAAATAAATAAATAATTAAAAATATAATAAAATAGTATATATGGTTATTTTTGAAAGTGGAAAGAAAGAGAAACTAAAAGTCTTTTTCATCTTCTTCTTCTTCATGTTGAGGCCGAACCTCCATAGCCTAAGAACCAAGCTTTTTTTTCTTTTCCAAGCTTCATCAATTGAAGGAGTTAATAAGATTTAAGTGAAGTGTTGGTAAATTCCTCCATAAATAGTAAGTTTTTCATCTTTTTCTTTAGAATTCCATGAAGATTTAAATATGTGAATTTTGAGATTTTGTCTTAACATGATTTAATGGTTTGAATGGGTATGTATAAAGTTATTTTGATTAGTTATTAATGATTCTTAAGTTGGATTGAATAAACAATTAAGTTTGAGTTAAGTTTGGTTGAAAGAGCTAATTTAGGGTTATGAAAAATTTGAATTTGTGAAATAATGTGTTTTAATTGTGCAAATGGATCTAAATGTGTTGTTTTGATGCATAAATAAGGATTTTAAAGTCAAATGATGGATTTAACTAAGTTTGATTAGAGTTTGGATAAGATAGTGTTGAATTTAGGGTTTTGGAAGGAAATTTTCAAAGATTGGATGTTTGTTTGATTTTAATGTTTAAATCATGTTATTTAATGATATAAGTGATGGATATAAGCTTGGATTAATAATTGGAATGAGTTGGAATAAAGAACCTTAAACGATGAAAGTTATGACATTTTAGGGTTTTATTTAAAGACTATGTGTTTATTTAATGTAATTGGTTAAAACATGTTATAATATATTTGTAATGATATAAATAAACTTAAAATACCAATTTAAATGGATTAGCATGGTTTTCCAATGTTAAAGTAAGGTTAGGCTAAATTTTGGAGTATTGCTTAGAGTGAGGTTTAATTAAGGTTTAATACTAGTAATATCTTAAAAAGTGATTCTAAATGATAGTGTTTGTTCACATTTGGAATAGACATTAAGAGGAAGTAAATTGTCCAACCCTAGTGTTGAAGAGCAAGTTGGAAGTGAAGGTTGGAGGATGACTTTTAGCTTGTGTTTGAGTGCTTATTGAAGTAAGTACAAACTCTTGATAAATTAGATATGTTTGCATTAAATTTGGCTTAACACATTCTGGATGAAAAATGTGTTAAGCTACTTGGTAGCTTGAACATTCATGAACATTGTGTTATAACATGTGAATTGTTGAATATGCATTATGTGCATTATGAAAAGTCATTATTAATGGCTAAATTGAAAAAAATGTGATTTATATGCATTATATGAGAATGACCCAAAAATATTTAGGTAATGTATTTTTAATGTGAAATGACATACATTGTGATGACATGATGAGATATGATGAATAAAAAATGAGTTGATATTGATATGAATGAGAAAAATGAGAAAATGAGGTAATGTGATAAGATAAATGAGAAAATGAAGTAATGTGATGAGAAAAATGAAAAATGAGGCAATGTGATAAAAAAGTTTATTATGGAAAATAAGTATTATTTGTGTGCTTAGTATGTTATTCAATTTTCAGAGTTCTGTGATAAAAAAGTTTATTATGAAAAATATGTATTATTTGTGTGCCTAGTATGTTATGAAAAATGAAAAATGATGCAATGTGATAAAAAAGTTTATTATGGAAAATATGTATTATTCAATTAAATGACTAGTATGTTATGGAAAATGAAAATACGCCTAGTACTTATTCAATTTTCAGAGTTCTGTGTTTAATGGCATGCCCATAAGGTTATCCTCATTATTTTTCTTCGGGGCTAGAAGCTAGGCGTCACTAATATATGATTTGCCTTCGGGGCTGGACGCTAGGCGTCACTGTTATTCGGTTTACCTTCGGGGCTGGACGTTATGTGTCACTGTTGTATGATTTGCCTTCGGAGTTAAACACTGAGTGTCAATATGGACTAAAATAGTAACTCTGGGATTTGAATAATATATTAATTTATTTGGGCACATACTTGTATATGTATTTATGTGAATTATAAAAAGATGAAAGATTATGTTTTAATGGTGAAATTATATGCCACATTATGGCATCACATACAACAACATTACATATTGGCATTATATTAAAGTTTTATTATTATCAAAGTTTGTACCATTAGGCCTTTAGCTTAGCACAATTGTAATTCATCGTGCAGGTGACAGGGGTGATCTGGTAAATCCAGAGAGTTCTGCTAGACCTGATCGGGTCTAAACTTGAGTTGATTTTTGCTACTACAAGATCAAGCCAGTTGCCATCATGTATATATTTTTATGTTATAGTGCATTTTGATATTATGTATAATATGTTTATATTTTTAAAGTATATATTATAAATTATAAAGACTCTTTGGATAAATGGTGTAATGTGAAATTTTATATGTGTGTCTTGATATACATATATATATATATATGTATGTTAAAATGTTTTGAGAAAATATGGAGAAATTGAGAAGTATTGGTGAAATGGTGACTTATTTTTATTGAGAGTGCGTTTTTATGCAGGTTGTGTAATTATTAAATTTTTATGATGTCTAAATTATAGACAAAACTCTAGCAAATTTTTTTCAGAGATTTTTATATAAAATGCTTATTTTAGAACCTATAATTAATAAATAATATTTATTTTACTATTTAAGTAAACATTTTAAAGTGTTTGGATTTTTAATTGGGAATATGAAAATTTTTGTTAAACCGAGTTATGACATTCTTATACTTTATACGTGTATTTTACATATACCAGATGTATGTATTATACATATATAGGGCATAAGGGTGTTATAGTTTATAATATGTTTGGTGAATATATTCTAAATGAAATGTGTTTAAGTTTAATGTGAGAAGTTTTTCTTTATATGCATGGTTAAATTGAAGACATTTGAACGATAAAGAAAAAAGTGTAGGAAAGTGTATTCTTTTTAAAGAATTGTTATTGATTTTAATAAAATGACTTTATAAATGTAAGATTAATTGGAAATGAGAAAGAATTGAATTGTCCGAACCATACTGATATTAAACTTAGCTTCTGGATTGAATGACTAGATAGAGGGTGAACATCCTTACTTTTACAGGACACTCTGTGTCACTATTGCTACTGGACACTGTGTCACTACTCCTATTGGACACTATGTGTCACTATTATTATTGGGCATTTTACCATTATTGGGTCATTGGCTATACTGACTGATATTACTAGACATTTACTTGCTACTAATGATCCGATATCCGAACTTATGATTTAAAATTCAGTGTGTGAAGGCAAAACAAATGAAATTTATCAAGATAAGAAAATTGTACAAAATGAATAATTTTTATTAATTATTTGAATCTTGAACTTATTAATATTAAGATAAGTTAGCTTGCTTCTAATTAATTTTATATCCTATTATTATATTAAAGTTGCAATTTTATTTACATACATTATTTCAATTATTTTCTGATGTTATAATTTTGGCAAATTATGAATATGCAAGCACCACTAAGCATTGTTTAGTATGTTAGATTTATTTTTGATACGCAGATCAAATGGACATGATAGATCCAGCCGAGTGAGCTATAGAATGTAAGATCAAGTGCAAATCAAAAGGTGGTTGATGAATAGTTTTATATTATATATTTAATTTTGTTCATATAGCAATATTTTAACTCTAATGGTAGTTGAATAATTATGGTTAACTTTGAGGTGGTTTGGATTAAAACCTTATAGTAAATTATATTAGTTATGGAAAAATATATTATATTCAAACTAGTTGATAAAAGTAGGAATATTTGAATGGAGATCGGAATGGAGATTGAATGTGAGAAATATTGGGAGTGCTTTTGTCTGTAGGTTGTGTTTTGATTGGAGAAGATGTTGGTAGTTTTAAATTTTAAGGGACTCTACCAAAACTTTTGTTGACATTAGCTTTATTGTTTATTAAATATTGAATGAAAGGTGTATAAACATTTGTATGACATCTCTTGATAGTTCTTAATAAAATTGTTAAGAGGTGTTACAACCATTCTCTCTATAAATTCTTTAATTTCTCCAGCCAATCTTAATTCCTCCTCTTTCTTTTCTTCACAACTTCCCTTAAAAATCCAGAATCATTTCTTGTAAATTGGTTAACAATGGTGGGTTTTTCATAATGTATAATTAATACTCCTTGACTTACTTTTATACCCATAATCTTCTTCGTTGTCCAATCTAAGCTATTATTATTATTATTATTATTATTATTATTATTATTATTATTATTATTATTATTATTATGTGGCAATTACTATTGCGGTTATTGAGAAGGAATCGATGAGGTAGCTACTGTCATAGTAATTCTTCCATTAGGTGGCGACGATGATGGAGATTCGGTAGCTACCGATGCATGTGATTAGCTCTCTTCATAAAAGAAAGAGATTTGTATATATATATATATATATATATATATAAGAAATATTGACGAGGCAATTGGGGATTGATGGAGAAGAAACGTGGGATAGGGGAATGAAGAAGCAGGGAAGACAGGGAAAGAAAGGTTGTATTGAGCCAAAATGGGAGAAATTATTAAATTATTTATTTATCATTTATTAAAATGTCAACTAACCCCCAACTAACAGAAGTTATATTTCTGGTAAAAAAAAAAGGGGGTCTAAATGGCTATTTTTTAACCTTTTGAGCCTAATTGGGTCAAAACAAACATTAAGCTTGTATTTATATTTATGAAAAAACTTGGAGGGCTTCTTTGTGCCTTCTCCAAAAAAATGATATATACATGGGAATTCACAAAAAAAATATTCCTGTAATCTCTTTAATTCATTGTAGACTACTTTCATCTTCAATATATTCATTTTGATTATGCTACTCTTTCAATTAAAAAATTCTAAATTTTTCTTTTATATTATCTCTCTTTCTCATTCTCTTTTTTTTCTTTTATTTTCATTTTTTCATATAAACTCTAGATCTACTGCTACCATTCTACTCTCTTATTCCCTTACTCTCTATTTCTTTTTCTTTTTTAATTATGATCATTACAATCACAAATAACAAATGTTTTTTTCAGCTATAATTTTTGAAGAAATATAAGAATATTTGATTAAAATACAATCAAATCAGTAGCATGAAAATTTTAAGAAAATACATAAATATCACCATGTTTAAAAATTGGTTATGCTAAAATTGCATGTATGCCATGGATTGAGTTAGAAAAATTCAAAAATGATTTTTAATCAATTTTTCTTTGATGTCCAATAGTTGAAACATATTCCCAATGTCTAGATGTATTTTATTCAATCAAATAAAATTAAAACACCAAGAATAGTCCAAAACTCAAACTATGCGCACATAGTTTTGTCATTTATGCATGTATTGAAAATTTTTAGGTCTAAATCATACTAAATCGATTTTGTATCAACCAAAATCAATTTATATCATTATATAAGCTTATTAGGAATTGATTAAAATCAATTTGAAGCAAAATGAAAAGGATTCACATTGTGTCTGCCCCTATATTGTGAATGCACATATTGATACTTCGTGAACATGTTAAATTTCCTTTGATCAAAATTACTTTATATAGGGAGGCTCTGATACAACTCTTGGGTTTTCTCATGCATCATATACATAAAACACAGCAGAAATTAAATGAAAACCCATGCAATAATGTGAGGCTTCGCTTCAGCACTATGTCCAACTTGCTAAGAGGAGCCTAAATACTTATTTGGGTCTGATCTCATATAACACCACTGCATATGTTTTTAGTTAGTTCGGTAATGACAGATTTAAAAATAGCCTTTTTATTTTGAAAAGAAATTATTCTTTTTTTATTTTGAAATGAGAGTATGACTTTGTTTTGAAAGCTTGATTAGATAGTCGTCATCTCAATTTATTTGGTTTGGAAAATTTTAATAAAAAAACTAATTTAGTTGACTCTATAAAAAACTGTTCAATATTTTAGACACTAGTCCGAAATCAATCATGATGAGCTTCGAGCTAAGTTTTTAAGTTGATTTTAAGTAAAATAAAATTCTCCTTTAAAGAAACTATCACGTTTTAAAATTTGATTTTCATGAATGACAGTTAAAGTGTGAACGACAGATAATAAATTATGCATGAGCAATAATAGGATGACATCCATTCCATACATTCAAACAAATGAAATAAATAACTAAACTTACAACCCAAAATTTATCATACAAAGGAAAACATTAACTCAATACTTGTGAGCAGGTTAAGTACAAATTCCCAAAAAATAAATGTTACAATTCTAAATTATCCATACAAAGAGGAGCATTAACTCACCCCTTATGGGTGTGGTTAAGTATAAATCCTCAAAATTAATTAAAAGAGATAAAATAAAAAAAAGAAAGGCAAATTAAAATAAATAAAAATAGAAAGAGAGAAGGAGGGGAGAACCAATTATATGGCTTTTACTGGGCTCGCTGCGTGGATAAATATTCTAAAATTTGCCAACTTATCATATTTAAATGAGAATCAGAGCCTTTATTAGTTTGCTCCTTTGATTGCAAAGGGCAAGGGTTAATTAATTAGGTTCAATTTGTCATCGAATTGAAAGAGATTTGGGTTTAGAGAAATACCTTTGTGAATATTTTTTTTACTTGCTTTGACAAATGATTGAAGTGCTCATTCGCTCCTTAATTCCACCTTGCTCTTAATGGGATCTCCTTAACTTGAAGTGAAGAAAAGGAATTAATTGAAATAAATTAAGCGAAGAAAAAAAATAATTTTTGGAGAGATAAATTGAAGATTAAATTTAGTATATTTTTTGCAGAGCTTTTTGATGATTTTCTAAAATAGGATTTTTGGTGAAAATTTGCATTCAGGCGTGGCTACCACTACTAGTAGCGCGGTCGCTGTGCTCTTGCTCTAACACACCGCTGCTAGTAGTCCTTCACCCTTTCTAAGCCCATCTAAACTTTGATTTGAGTGATTCAAGTTACGTTGGGACTATAGTCACTTGATCTTCATTTTGGGTGCAAAATTAATGGTTCACTGTCCCCATTTGCATGTGTTATATAGTTTACAATAGACACAATGGCATGAATTAGGTGTAATTAGGAAAAATAAACATGTTTTGCCAAGTGTTCTTAGGCTTATGGATCATATGAAGTTGTTCCATTAACCTTGTGTTGTTGCAGAACTTGAGCAACTAGCATTTCTGACACTGCATATATAGTTTGTCTGTAATGCCCAGGGTGATTGGACTTATAATGATATACTAGGGTTGATGATGCCACCATAAGCCATTGGATTTGATGGTACTAAATTTGGAGTTCGTTTGGCTGTCAAACTTGAATCAAGACCCTTGGACCACCCTTACATAAACGGGTGGGAAGTGCTTATTTGTGTATTTCCCTCTTCTCTCTCTCTCTCTCTCTCTCTCTCTCTCTCTCTTTCTCTCTTTTTAGAGTCAATGTCTCGAGAAATTCTTGCTTTTGTTTGTGAAGATGTCTTCTCCATTATCTGTTGATGCTATTGAGATTTAAAATTTTGGAGATTTGATGGTGGATACCCATACCTAAGCCTCTTAGATTCATATTATTGAGGTATTTTTCAATATTTGTATTTTTGGCCCAAAATTTTAATTATTTGCATTTTAGCCTCATTGGCCCCCAAATTTGTATATTCTTTTCTCTATTTATTTTATCCTATAAAACAAAAGAAAAGACCCTTCTCATTTCCATTTAACTACGTTTATGATGTAATTTTTAGATAAATTATTTACTTACCTTAAATTATTGCCTTTTAAACAACATACCCAGCTGAAAATTATGGGGTGAATGCTCTAATTTGGCTCGCATTTTCTTAAGTAATGAAGCAAGGGACTTCTTAGTTCCCACTGGCTTCCTTGACTTCCTGACCTTGGATAGTTCAAGGTAAGTGACCATTCCCTCTTGAGGGCATTGGTGAAGAGGTGGTGGGATTCCACTAACACCTTTCATTTTTCTTGTGGCAATTTGGCCGTGATGCCTCTACATCTTCATTTGTTTATTAGGATTCATTTCGGGGCACGAGCCTTGGATCTTTATCCCAACTAGTGGAGTTTGACAGACTAGAAGATTTTGGGTCTTGCTGGTGACTTTCTAGACATAGTCGATCAAGGTCTTACTCGCAGTTGGTTGAAGTCTCATATTGATACCACATTGGGGAGGAACTATGCACTTTTCCTGGATTATTCTGATTAGATTGTATGTTCTCTTCTTCTTTTGATACTTGTGTGCTCCTTTTGGCACACGAGGTGGGATACTATTGACCCATGATTCTATTGAGTTTAGAGGACTTGACATATGTGCTCGAGTGTGATTAGGGTGGAGCCTTGTTGGTTACCATGTATGAGGAGATGGGCAGGCTTTCTCTAGGAGATGTTCACTCGCTTGGAGGGACATACATTATTTGGGAGGTATATTTTTAACTTTATCCTTTTTTCCTTTTGGCTTTTTTGGTTCTAACTTGCTGTTATGTTTACATATGTCGGCGTATGAGTATTTGCCCTTACCGAGTCTCACTTTGTGGACCCCTCAGCTATATGCATTTCCTATTGGATGATGCTGGATTCGAAGTAATTGGTCTCGTACCCTTTCTCTTTATTTTAGAAGCCTAAGATCTAATTTTAACTTGAGAGCTGATGAGGTTACTTTTTTCGAAACTTATACTTGTTTATTACTAAATACTTATCCAATTTCCCTTGTAGGTTTGTTGGTCACCCTTTGGTGGACATTTTGCCATGATTAACATTCATCAAGCTCACGCTGCTAGTCTTTTAGACTACTGAGTGCTATTCAGTTCTCCTAAGACTCAACAGTATTATTTGGGCGAGCAAGTCAGGATGCAGGTTGATGGGATTCTAGTTATTTCATATGCCCCACCAGCGGATATGAGGGTGGTCTAGAGATTATTGTCAGACCTCAGCTGTAACACCCTTATACCATATATACATACAATACATATACCTCGTATATGTAAAATACATATAAAGAATACAAGAATGTAACAAATCCAATCATTTAAAGACTTCCTTAACTTTATAAAACTAGTTTAACTTTTATAATATAGTTTAGTAAATAAAACAACATATTTATAATAGTAATTAATTACTAAAAATACAAATTTGAAAGAAAATCTCTGAGAAAAATCATCAGAGTTTTATCTGAAATTTGAACATTCCCAAAAATAGTGAAAAACTTAACCTATAAAAATTTACACTCCCAATAATAAAATCAATTCCAAAACTCCAACCTATTTCTTAAATCATCCCACATCTGAAAATCTCATAACTTTATATACAAAAGTATTACAAATTTTTATTATACCAAACAACCCCTTTAAAGTTTACACCATTGTTATATAAATTCATAATGCATACATACATGATAGGTTTGATGGGAACAAATATTTACATGTTATAAAAGTGGCATTGGTCTGGTGGCATAGTATCAAATTTTTAGTACAATCCAAACACCTAGACCTAGTTAGGTCTAGTAGAATTACCCGTCTCTAACTTGTCTCATGCGCAATAAACAAATTCTGCTAAGCTACTTGATTAGCAATACATAATTTGGTACTAATGTCATGTAAAATAAATCATCAGAACATGCATTATGCTTCAATGACATACCAATTATATATAACTTATCATTATTTTAATCACCAACACACATATGCCCAAAAATACTTATATATTAGTTTAGCTCCAGAAATATTATTTTTGTTTATCACAATAACAATGACACCACCGTGTCTCACCCAACGACGCATTTATATCTGTGACACCGGTGTGTCTCACCCGAAGGTGTAATCATATCTATGACACCAGCGTATCTCATCCGAAGGAGTAATCATATCTGTGATGCCAATGTGTCTCATCCGAAGCAGTATGGCAATGCCAAACCAATCGAAAATAATATCATAGAACTATATAATATATAAGGCAACATGCAATTCACATTCATCATATTCCATTCTTTTTCATATTTTCCCACATTTCATATTCATTTTTCCAAATTTCCATTCATAACTTAACTTCATTCACATTCACATTGTAAATGTGGCCAACTTCCACATTTTAGTGCATAATTAGCACTTTTCATAATTTGTACATATCATCACTATAAGCCATTCTTTAATGACTTAGCATACCATAATTAAATCAAATCATACATTGTTACTACAAACAATGCTTAACATACACATGTACCAATGTTTAAGTAATATAACACATTCATTTATATGCAATGCGCTATGTTTTAAGCAAAGTAATTAATTAAGATGAGTTCTAAAGTATGTGCTAACCTCACAATAGATATAATGTGAGCTAAAAATCCACCCACCATCAAGTTCTCTTATCGCCCTTTACTACTTTATTATAGAAATTTGGCTCCACTCACTTTTGTAGACCCTTAATTTTGGCTCGGATTGAATTCAGCCCTAAGTAAAAGGGCCAAATTAAATTTGGTTTTAATTTAAAGACCCCAATCAAACCTGGTTCTAATTAGAAGGGTCCCAATTAAATTTAAATCAAATTAAAAGACCCAAATTAACTCGGGTTCTATGCAAAAGCCAAAATAGTGGGCTGGCATTAAATTTACGTTGAATTGGCCTTTTCTAATTTGGCATGAGCAATTGGCACAAGCCAATTCGACATGAGTCTTATGGCCAGCCCTGGTTCAAATAATTTCAGTTCTAAAAGGATTCAAATAGCTCAGTGTTTTTCGAAACAAGTCAGGAGTGTTTGAACCGATGCCCTAATAGTTGCCCATATAAAGGCAATTGACAAGCAAAATTAAGGAGAGCCATCTTTGAGAATTAGGAATATAATAGCCGCAAAAAAAAAAACAGAGGGACACAAAAAGCAATAGCCAATATTGTGAGACTTAACAAACAATCATCGGATTGTTTTAATAACAGCTGCGATTATCAATTAAATAACCAATATTACAAAACCAAAAGAGAGGCAATATGTTTAAACAAGGAGAAATAGTGAACTTGAAATAGTGAACTTGATTTAACGAACACCTTGGTGGAGCCAACAATGAAGGTTTGGTTTTATTAGCTAATTTAAATTAATCATCCTCATTGTTTACTTTTATTTTGTTTTTTTATTCCTCTTAAATTATAACCCGAAACCAATTCAATTGATCATCCTCATGGTCTAGCATTGTAAATTTATTGTTGCACTCTAAGACATTAATTCAAAGCCTTAACTTAAATCTAAAACCCTAAATTATATGATTAAACCTTAGTTTATAAGATCAAATCCTAAACTGCATATCTTAATTTTAGCTTTAGCCTTAAATCTCTAATTTTATATGTTAAAGCCTTAGTGCTAGAATTTCATCCCAAAACCCTAATTTGGCCTTCTAAAATCCTAGTTTATGTTTAAAAGCTTTATACCATTATACCAAAACCTTAATTTTACATGTTTTAGTCCTAGTTTGCATACTAAACCTTGGATTTGCATGGATTAAACCTAGTTTAGAATAAAATCCTAATCTTGTATGGTTAAACCCTAGCTTTAGATTAAAAACCTAATTTTACATGTTTAACCCTAATTTTGCTAATAAAACCCTAATTTGTAAATAAACCCCAGCTTTCTACAACAAACCCTAATTTGTAATGTAAAATCCTAATTTTATGTGTTAAACCCTAATTTAATTAAAATCCTAATTTTAAGATTATTAATGCATGTTTGAATAATTATTTATCACGGATGATTAATTCATATTCATTTATTATTTGGGATTTCAAATACTTATAAAAGATAAATTTTCACTTTGTGGATGCCTTATTTATTTTAATTATTTATTTTGATTTAAAGGATTTTAGGACTATTGTAAGGGATATGTTTCCACCAATTAGTGGGCGTCCAATTTTATTTATTTGTATGGACATTGGGACATTGTAAGGGCATGTTCCATCTTTGTATGGGTTCCCATCTTGTTTGGTTATTTGATTTATAATATGATGAATGATCATTTATTTTTAATTGCATGTAATTGGATAATGTCATCATAATTTAAGAATTCTATAATATTTAGACCTGAAAAGAAGGCTGGTTTCAATGAATCGGATATTATGGAGGGGGGTGCTGAGACATTTCTCACATTTTCCATACGTTCTCAACTTTTCGAACCCAGTAGGGGTTGCGGATTCCTTAGGAATCGAGTCATCCACCCATTCTATTTTCTTCTTGGCTTGTATGGGTGGCAACTCCTATTCTCTGGGTTTAGGCCCATATTCTCTAAGGCACAGTGCCTAACAGTACTGAAGTTGTAAGAATCATTCCACCTGAAGTGGGGGCAAAAATTCCTGCTCACAACTTTCTAATCAAAATGTAAGTGTACACAATTAATTTGAAACATATACCCATGTATTTTAACTAATAAAATTCAAATTAACACATTTTCTTCAGGAGGAAGACAATCAGACAAGACAAAATAAGGTATTATAGATAGGGGAAAGAACGAAGAGGTGAGTCCTTACTCAAATTAGAACTTTGAAAATAGAAATAAATATTAGTCCTAACAAAATAAGTTATACTGGTAAAAAATTTAAAATCATCAAAAAATCTTTCACAAATATTAAAACGAAAGAATGCTCGACTAGCGCGTAAATTCCTTTTCTTTTTTTTTTTTATAAAAATTTTGATTCAAAAGTTTCCATTTTCTTACCTTAATACACTTTGATTTTGAAATTCCATATTAACCAATTCCAGATTACATTTGAAGTTAATTTCTATCATTAAAATCATAATTCTACTCACTTTAACAATTCAAACTTTAAATTCTACAATTCTCTCCAATTTTCCAATTTTTGCCCTAATCCTCTTTAATTTTGGAAAACTATTCCAACCAATTCCAAATTGATTTTTAAGCACATTTCTACCATTATAATCATATTATAACATAGTTTAAACAATTAAATATAATTAACATCCATTCTTTACCATATCTCCATCAATAGCCTAAATTCATTACTATCTCTCTAAATCTTATGCTAAACATAATTATTTCAACCATTTAACCACAAAACCATTATCTTTATATCAAACTAAAATCATCCACACCCATTCAAACAATTATAATAACCTCCTCCAAAAATCATAATTTCACATAATCATATATTTCAAGAAAACTTAGAAAAGTCCAAACAATTCTTACCACTTACTTAAAAATCCTTCAAAACAACCCTTAATACTTGAAATTATGATGAAATATTGAGTATTTGGAAGAATAAAATCCTCCTTAAACTCCTATAAAATTCGGCCAAATGAAGAGAGGAAGAAGAAGATAACAATGAGTTTTTTTTTTGACTTTTTTATTCTTTTAAACCCTAACCATATATCTTTATAATAATACAATATATTAATTAGTTAATTAGTTAAAAACCATAATTTTCCTCTTCCACCCAAAAATAATTTAATTTTTATTCTTTTTTATTTTTTCCTTTTTACTTTTTTTCCTTTTGACTTTTACTATTTATTTTTTACATTTATTTGACATTTATATGTTATGTATATTTTATTTATATTCTTCATACACATTGATTACTTCCTTCTTCCAACACCTTGATTAATCTTTCAAATTATTTATTTAATTTTATTTTAATAAAATTATGGCCGTTACAACTCTCTTCCCTTTAAATAATTTCGTCATCGAAATTACCTGCTATAATAAACAAACTCTCCTAAAATTAAACACTAATCCCCTTCTTTTGCATAACTAATTTCACCATTATTACTTTAACTCATCACCAACATCAGCTAATGATCTTTACTCTCACCTTTATGAATATCCTTAATTGTCTTTGTTAAACAAAACCCTTGACCAAATTAAATACATTTTGGTCATAGGTAATCAAATTGAATAAGAACTAATGTTTGCATCAAGATAATTTTGGCAGGATGTTGAGCTAGATTTAGGTCAATCTTGATTTTGATCTTGGAAAACAAATTGAAGTGATCTAATGGCTTAAATGAGTATCTATATGGTAGGAAAGCAACTTAGAATGACCATCCAAGGATGCGCGACAGGCCCAAGGGGTTGCATGACCATCCAAACTGTCTTGGTTTGACAGAGAGGTTCACGGTGGCATGGAGCTATGAATGACTCGACGCAAGACAATGCGCGACCGCCCAAAGTGTCTGCATGATCGCTAAATTCATATAGCCATTGGAGGGCTTCAACGGCTAGTTAAAGAACCAATAAGAAGATGCCACGTGTCAAGTAGCCGTTAGAGATTTGAATTGCGTGACCGCACCAGACAGCTGGGATGATTGCACAAACAGATGCGCGACCGCCCAAAGGTGGTGCGCGACCATCCGAAGGTGGTGCCCACCGCACCAACGGTCTGACACAAAAATCCAAGAAGATTTTGTGGCTGTTGGAGTTGCACTTTGCTACCCACTTCACCAATGGGCATAACTTGTTTGAGGCCTATAAATACCACCTCAAACAAGTCTTCTAGCAAGAGAATAAATACTAATATTGTCAAAACTCTTGCAATTTATTTCCTTCAGCTTTCATCTATTTATCTCTTCATGTAAGGTTGAGTGTTAGCCACTAAAACACCAATTGTAAGGTTTAGTGTGAGCCATAAACACTTGTTGGGTTTGAGAGTTAGCCTAGGAAAACTCTTGTAAGGGGTGTTAGCCTTAGGAAAACACTTGTCAAGCTGGGTGTGAACTTGTAAAAACTCCAAAGTTGGAAGTGAGCCTGTAAAACTTCAAGTATAGTAGAATACCCAATTGAGGTTAGGGAGTGGATGTAGGATTGTTGAATCCGAACCACTATAAATCTCTTGTGTTGATTTTTCTACTCTCTACTCTATCTTCTACATCTTCTACATTTCTTGTTTGTTGAATTTTTTAATTTGCCATCAACTTCTCAAATAACCAATTCACCCCCTCTTGGTTGCCATCTTGGGACAACAATTGGTATTAGAGCCTTCAAAATTTCAAGAAACTCAATTGTGAAATTTGATCCTCAAAGGCAACCGCACCCACTAATACCTCTACATCAATTTTTTCTCTTCCAACTCCATGGCTCATTATCATGGAAACTTAAACTCTCTTCTTATACCTCACTTTGATTATTCCTATTGGAAACACAAGATGTTTTTGCTCCTAGTTAGTGAAGGAATAGAGCTTTGGGATTATGTTGAAAATGAATGGAAGATTCCTACAAGAGTGGTTGATGGTGTAGAAAAAGAGATTCCACGAAAAGAGTGGAATGAAGAACAAAGAAGAAGCAATAGGAGAGATAAAAAGGCTTCTTTCATTCTGCTAAGCTCATTGCCAAAGGAAGAATGTGGAAGAGTTCTTGGATGCTCAAATGCCTACAATATTTGGAAGACCTTGGAGAATTATCATGAGGGCAATAATCAAGTAAAATTCATGAAGGTCCAAATGTTTGTCCAAGAGTATGAACTCTTCAAAATGAAGTCCTTTGAAGATGTCATGGAGATGACCAATCGACTTCTTGCCATTGTCAATGATTTGAAGAAATTTGACAAAGTCTACTCTTTGGAAGACATAAATTGCAAAAATCCTTAGAACTCTTACAAAGAAGGACTTTGAAGCAAGAGTATCATCCATTGAGGAAGCACATGATTTGAGCAAGCTTCCAACGGATGTCCTCATTGAAAAATTACTCACACATGAGATGGCAATGGAGATACAAGAAGAGCAAGCAATTGAAAATCTATCTATGGGAGATGATGAACACTCCAATGAGGTAGGTACCCAATCTTTAAACATGAATTTAAATTACAACAATATTGATGATGCTTTAGATGATAGTGATATAATTGAACATATGAACCTTAGAGTAGAAAAGTATTTTTCTAAGATAAAATTTCATAAGGACAAATGCTCAAAACTAGAAGAGGATTTTGTATGTTTAAAAAATTCTACTTTAGAATTAAAGACCTCAAATGAACAAATATCTAAAAACAAACATAGCTTAGAAAAGGTTATAAAAGAAAACCCCCTAATTGACAAGGGAAAATGACATGAAGATGGAGGAGGATGAGTACTCCATCAAACCAAGTCCAACAATGCTAAGAGTAAGGCAATTGACATTAAAAAATTGGTAACAATTCTTGCCTTACAACATTTTAATTTTTATACTTTTAATTTTTTTTTACTTTACATGTTGTGTTTGACATTATGGTTGAAAAATGATTTTGTGGTTGACTAAATTATTTTTATTACATTTTAAATTTGTTCATAATTAATTTAATCACTTTCTTGAATTGTATTCAATTTTCTTTTTATATTCCTCTTGATTTGACTCCAACAAGAGAGGAGAAAACTTGAATATCTTGATAAAAATGGATCTTAATTGTTTTTAAGTTTATCACTTCTTGAGGGGGAGATCATCAATTGAGGGGGAGTATAATCCAATCAATTGGTATCTTTAACATATTTTCAATTAATTTTGATATTTTCCATTGATTGGTACTTTTGATTTTCCTAAGTATATGACTTAGATTTATGTTAATTGTGAATTTTGTTTATGGTGATTGGCTATTGGCTATTGGCTTTGAATTCTAGTATAAAGTTACACCAACATTGATTTTGATCTTGTCTTGTGTTTATATTTCCTTATTTCTTATATCATATTTTTAAATTGCTTGATTGCTCTTCATCTCTCCCCTCCTCTTTTTGAATTTTGGTAAAGAGGGAGAGAATTTGATGAAGTTGAACATTATCTTTTGAATTTTCTTATGTTTTTGCATAATGGGAAGTATTGCCTATTTTTGTTGATTATTTTTATTTTAAATTCAATTTGATTCCCAAAATAAAAAAGGGGGAGATTGTTGACCTAGATTTAGGTCAATTTTGATTTTGATCTTGGCAAACAAATTGAAGTGATCTAATGGCTTAAATGAGTGTCTATATGGCAGGAAAGCAACTTAGAATGACCATCCAAGGATGCGCGACTGCTCCAAGGGGTTGTGCAACCATCCAAACTGTCTTGGTTTGATAGACAGGTTCACGGTGGCATGGAGAGGTGAATGACTAGACGCAAGACAATGCGCGACTGCCCAAAGTGTCTGAGCGACCGCTAAATTCATATAGCCGTTGGAGGGCTTCAATGGCCAGTTAAAGAACCAATAAGAAGATGCCACGCGTCAAGGAGCCATTAGAGATTTGAATTGCGCGACCGCACTAGACAGTTGGGATGACCGCACAAATAAATGCGCGACTGCCCAAAGGTGGTGCGCGACCATCCGAAGGTGGTGCGCAATCGCACCAACAGTCTGCCACAAAATCCAAGAGGATTTTGTGGCTGTTGGAGTTGTACTTTTCTACCCACTTCACCAACGGGTAGAACTTATTTGAGGCCTATAAATACCACCTCAAACAAGTCTTCTAGCAAGAAAATAAATACTAATATTGTCCAAACTCTTGCAATTTATTTCCTTAAGCTTTTATCTATTTATCTCTTCATGTAAGGTTGAGTGTTAGCCACTAAAACACCAATTGTAAGGTTTAGTGTGAGCCACAAACACTTGTTGTGTTTGAGAGTTAGCCTAGGAAAACTCTTGTAAGGGGTTTGAGTGTTAGCCTTAGGAAAACACTTGTCAAGTTGGGTGTGAACTTGTAAAAACACCAAAGTTGGAAGTGAGCTTGTAAAACTTCAAGTATAGTGGAATACCCAATTGAGGTTGTGGAGTGGATATAGGATTGTTGAATTCGAACCACTATAAATCTCTTGTGTTGATTTTTCTACTCTCTACTCTATCTTCTACATCTTCTACATTTCTTGTTTGTTGAATTTTTTAATTTGCCATCAACTTCTCAAATAACCAATTCACCCCCCCTCTTGGTTGCCATCTTAGGACAACATAGGAAATTAATTTTTAGAGGAAATAGCATAAGTTTGACCGGACCATTGAAAAGCCCGATTGAACGACTTATACATCTTAGAGCAAAAATCTCACAGAAAGTTTCACGAAAAAAAGTACTCTCAAAATCTCACCAGACCACTCAAATGTCTGACCGGACCTTTGGTTGAAGAATTGGCAAAATGTTTCAGTAGGTTTCATGTTCAAAAGTACTTCCAATTTTTCAGAGTACCAGAAGAAGTTCGACCGGACCTCACAAAGGAAGAAAACTTCTCAAACATCCAGAGAGTTTCACGGTCCAAGGTACTCTCAATTTTTTAGCATACTCCAAGAAGTTTTACTGGACTAAGAGCATTCTGATAAGTGTATAATTGATGATATTTTTGTCCCTATTTCTTAATATATTTATTGTCACATTGAGTTTAATTTGTTTGTTCAAGTGTTTATTAGGGTTGATTCCAGGAACTTTTAACACGTTGTGACCTTAAGGTTATTTAGGCCGGAATCAAGGATGAAAGTCAAGGGAAGAAGCTATTTTAGGCAGATTCTTCAAGTGACACGCCCAGTGACATGGGTGTGTCCGTGGCCATGTCATTCAACTACTTTACAGAAGCTTCGATACGCCCAGATACATGGGCGTGTCATTGAACATGCCATTACTCCTTACTTACAAAAGCTATGACATGCTCAATGACATGGGCGTGTCCATGACTGTGTCCCTAACTCAACATTGTAGTAGCAACAAGATGCCCAAGGACATGGGCGTGTCACTGCCCATATCATTAAAGTTTGAAATAGCACCGTTGACACGCCCACAGACACAGGTGTATCCATGGGCATGTCAGGCAAAAATATCTGGGCTATACAATCTGAGCTAAAGAGCGAATTAGGGATATAGTTTATTTTTCAGAGCCGACCCCCAAAGAAAAAGAGAGTTTTTAGCAGCCAGAGTGAAGGTGTAGGCCCAATTCCTGCAAGATTTAATCCAAGATCCGAGGATTGAAGTGAAGAAACACAAAACATTCATTATGGATTGTTTGAATTCTTTTACTTATTTCCTCTGTTTTGGTTTTCTGGTTATGAACATGAGCTAAACATTTTATCTATCTAGATATTGATGAATCCTGGCTTTATTGTATGGATTGAATAGTTCTTATTAAATTAAATCATTTGGTTGAGTTGTTTTATCCTTTTGGTTCTTAATTTCCTATTTCCAATTGATAATAGCATGCTTATTGATTAGTTGCAATTTTCATATTATTGACTTGAGAAAGCTTAATATGAACAGAATGCTCATTAGGATTGAGGGTTGATTGGAGTGCTAGAGATAGACTTACAAGGCCCTTTGGTTTAAAGTTCCTTGTTCTTATTGCAAGATCTATTTAATTATGCTTGAGAAGAGATTCCTAGCATTCTACTTAGTGATTAGGGATTAATTCACTTGAGAGAGGTTTTAATCTAATTTAGGGGAATTCCAATTCAGCTCTATCATTTGATTTAATTGAATTGATATTCATAAATACTTCTTATGGCTAGGGGGATTCAATATCTGGATAGTATTTTCATCACTAACTTTTGTTGCACAATATTCAATTTTTCTTCACTTTAGTTTATTGAGTAATTTATCTTTTATTTTAATCATCACACAAATTATTGATTCACTAAATAACAATTAAAATTTGCACTAATATTTGATCTTGTCCCTAGTGGAATGATATCTTACTCACTATTTTATTACTTGAGCGACCCGTGCACTTATGGTAACACTGCAATAGTATAGACCCGTCACCGCATTCATACCAGACCTTATGAAATTCGTTTTAAATTTCATTGCCATTACTCTTCCACTAAATTAATGGATGCCACGTGTACTAGCCGCTAAAGAATTATTGCCTAAAAATTAAAAAGTCTGACTGGACCGTGGGTGGTATGACCATACCTTTCATGGTATGACTAGGAAATTGATGGTCCGACCATGAAATTACTCTATACAAAAATTAAAGTGGGAGACAAAGTCTAAACATGTTGGCACCCACCTCAAATGACTATATTAAGACTTGAAGGCTATAAATACCATAAGAAACTTCAATTTTTATGGTGATTGTGATTGTAATAGCCAAAATAAACATCTTTCGTTTATTTGCATCAAAATTTATATTTGTATTCTTTGAGTATTGGGTATAAGCATCGAACACCATTGTAAGTTTGGGTATGAGCTTTGAAACACTTAGGCTTTGAAGTGAGCTTGAAAAAACTCTTGTTTGGTTATGAAGATATTACTCAAACCTTATAGAAGTTCAGTGTGAGCTTATGAAAACACCAAGTTAGGATTGAGCTTGTAAAAATTCAAGGTTAGTGAAATTCTCAATTTGAAGTTAGGGAGTGTAGGTAGGATTGATTTGATTTAAACCACTATAAATCTCTGGTGTTCATTCTTCTTTACTCTACTCATTTTCTCTACTCTACTCCTTCTTCATCTTACTTCTTATTTTTTAAGTTTTAATTTGCCATCACTTCTTCAAAATAACCAATTCACCCTCCCTCTTGGTTGCCATCTTAGGATAACAATTGGTATCAGAGCCTCAAAATTATAAGAAGCTTAATTGTGAAATTTGATCCACAATGGCAGCTACACCACCAAACACCTCTACATCAACTTCCACTTCCATCACGATTGCTCCTTCTCATGGAAATCTAAACTCTCAACTTAGACCTTACTTTGATGGAATAAATTTTTCTTATTGGAAATACAAGATGTATTTGTTCCTTGATAGTGAGGGAATTGAGCTTTGGAAATATGTGAGTGAGGAATGGACACCTCCAACTTATGAAGTTGATGGTGTTCAAGTTTCTCTCCCTAGAGCTCAATACTCAGAAGCTCAAGAAAAGGCTCTTTGCAAAAATAATTGAGCAAGTTCCATTTTAGTGAATTCTATGTTTAGAGAAGAAGGTGGAAGAGTCCAACATCTCACAAGTGTATATAGCATTTAGAAAACTCTTGAGAACTAGCATGAGGGTACCACCCAAGTAAGGTTGACCAAGACCCAAATGTTAGTGCATGAGTATGAACTCTTCAAAATGAAGCCAAATGAAAATGTCACCAAAATGACAAATCAATTGCTTGTTATTGTAAATGATGTAAGCAAGTATGGCAAAGTGTACTCTCAAGGTGATGTTAATAACAAAATCTTGAGAGCACTTAGAGCGCATCCCAAGAAGAACTTTGAATCAAAAGTTTCTTCAATTGAAGATGTTCATAATCTTAGTAAATTAATTACCGATGAGCTAGTTGAAAAACTCCTCACCTTTGAAATGCATATTGAAAAAGAAGATGATAATGGTGAGAGAAAGAAGAAAATCAATAGCTCTCAAAGCAATCAAGGAAGTTGATAGCACAAGTGAGGAAGATAGTGATGATGATGAAGAAATGGCAATGCTATCTAAGAGAGTTAGTGACTGGAAGAGAAAGAGAAGAATGCAAGCTAAATGCAACTTCTCTAAATTTTCCTTCATTGATAAAGAAAAGAAAAATGAATTAAAATGTTATGAATGTGGAAACCCAGGTCATATCAAAACGAAATGTCCTAAATTGAAAAGCAAGAAGAAATGGGACAAGAAAAGAAAAAAAATCTATTAAATCTATATGGGATGATGATACCTCAAGTGAAGATGAGGAAGAAGAGGAGCAAGGAATTGTAAATCTTTGTCTCGTGGCTATAGGAGATAATGATAATGACTCCAATGAGGTAGGTACTCCTTTAAACTTTGATTATGATAATGCTGATGATGCATTAGATGATAATGATTTAATTGAGCATATGAATCTTAGGGTGCAAAAATATTTTTTTTAAAAAATAAAATTCTATAAAGAAAAATATTCTAAGTTAGAAAAGGATTTTATTTCAATAAAGAATACTACTTTAGATTTAAAGACTTCAAATGAACAATTGATGAAATCTTTGAATGAAATATCAAAAAATTCATCTAGCTTAGAAAATATTGCTAAGGAAAATAAAACTTTGAAAGAAGAAATCAATGAATTAAAGAATTCAATTTTAAAATTTCAAAGAGGAAAGGAAGCATTAGATACATGAATTAGTGTTCACCCTCTTCTAAATATGGCCTAGAATTCAATAGCTCAAGTACCACTATATCTAATGGTCCAACATTTGTAAAAGCATCCACAATTTAAACCTCTAGTGTTGAGGTTGTAAAGAATACAAATGCACATACAAAGCCTAAAAGTCCCAATAAGACTACTCAAGGCTCACTAAGCTATAGAACTAAAATTTTTAGAGTAAATTATGCATACATGTATTCAAGGCATGAACATAAGCACAAACCTGCACAAAAACAAGCAAATATCAAACATACTTGTAATTGCCAACACTTCCAACACTATTCTTCAAGAGTTAATGGAAGAAGAATACAAAGACATAAGCCTTTATATCAATGCCATTATTGCTTGAAATATTTTCATATAAACACAATTTGTTATATTAGGAAGGCTTACCTCAAGTTAGAGGATCCTTTAACAACTAGCCTTCAAGGGCCCAAGTTCGTTTGGGCACCTAAGGAAAGATAAATATTGTTGTGCTTTAGGTATGTCTAAAGTCTACAACCTATAAAAGCATTTAGCCTATCGATAGTGGGTGTTCAAGACATATGACTGAAATTATTCAAAATTTTCTAGCTGTTGTGTGAAAATTTGAAATCCTAATTGGCCCTCTATAAGGTCCGACCGAACTTTGCCTCTGAATTTAAAAATTTCTAGCCATTGGAAACACTTAAAAACGAGCATAAATCCTCTCCAACAACTATAAACGGCTAGTTTTCCCCTAAAACACTATAAATACTCCCCTCCAATATCAGTTTCTACAACATTTTCTATAAGGTCCGATCGAGCTTTGCCTCTGAATTCAAAAATTTCTATCTATTGGAAACACTTAAAAGTGTGCATAAGTCCTTTCCAACAGCTATAAAGGGCTAGTTTTCCCCTAAAATACTATAAATACCCCCCTCCAATATCAGTTTTTACAACATGTTATCGAACTCTAAACATTCAAACACTATAAACACTCAAAATCACTCAAAATACTACATTTCTCCTCCAACACTCAAACTTCATGGCACCTAAAGAACATAAGATAAAGGCTACAAGAAGTAAAAAGGGAAAAGGTATTGTTGCCTTCTCCCATCAAGAAGAAGTGCCAAGAAGAAGTCACAAGATAAGATTCAAAGATGATAATGAGAGAAAAAGGTATGTTATAATCAAAGATAAAATAGTTGAACCAAACCATCTCTTCTCCACCTTAACTCTTGAATCTCTAGGTATAGAAAATGACATTAGAGCTTGCCTTAGTAACTTAGGTTAGGAAAGGTTTATTTTCCTAGATCATGATGATCTTGGATGGGAATCTTTGACAAAGTAATTCCTCACCACCTTGGTAGTAAGTAAAAGGAGCACAACTCCCTTAGGTTATTATAGGATTTCCTTTAGGATGTTTAACCAAGAATATGAACTTACCCATTTCTCCTTCATTTGGTGTTTCTAATTAGAAGGAATTTTTCACATTTTAAACACCATTCTCACTCTCGAAGTTCAATTGAATTTCTAGAGAGAAATTTCCATTGAAACCACTCTCCATAAGCAATTAAATGCTAAGAACCTTAGAACTTTGACTTATTGATGTTGCACAGGATCATTACCTACACAATAAGTGCTAGAGGAGAAAGTAATGAAAAAGTGACACAAAAAGATCTTATGTTCCTTCATTGCCTTATTAGAGGCTAAGCCATCCAAACCGAAAAGTTTCTAATTGATACTTTCCTACACATTAGAAAGGCCAAAGCAAGTATGATTCTCCTCTCATTCCAAATTACATAAATTGCCAAGTGTGTCAATGCAAACACTCTCTTCAATCCTCTTGACCCTACAACAAAATCTATTAACATAGGCTATCTTAAGCATACCAAGTGCATTAGAGATATAGAGGGGACTTATGAGTATCTCTTAGGAGTACAAAGAGCTAGAGCCGAACAAAGAAAAAGGCCTAGTATTGTAGATGAAATTGAAGAATTTTTTCAAATGGAATTTCCTAGATCACAATCCACTAGACCTCAAGGAAATGTCATCTCAATTCTTCAAGATATTTTAAGTTAAATAACCTCTTAAGGAACTAAGATTGATAGCCTCACTTCTCAAGTCTCTCATCTTTATCTTGACATCCAGCAAATTGAAGAAGCCTTAGGAATTTTTCAATGTTATGTCATCAATGAAGATGAACCAAGTTTCTCTCCTTCCATTCATGGTTCCTATCCTCATGAAGAAGAAGATAAAACTGTTGCATCTCACCTTGGAGAAGAAGAACATGAGGAAGAAGGAGATGAAAAGGATGATGAAGACCAAGATGAAGATTGATTTTTTTTCTTTCAATGATTGTTGATTGTTTTCTTGTTTTTAATAAACTTTAATTATCATCTTAAATTTAGTTTATTTAAATGAAATCTTTATTTATAATATTCTATATTTTTTACATCATAAATATCTTTAATATATATTTTTTTACCTTTGTCAAAGGAGGAGTGTAGACACTAAAATTTGCTACTTTGAGAGTTATTGTCGAATATGATAATAATATTATCGTAGGTAACAATGAGCGAGGAATGTCGAGTAGATAGCTAAAGAACAAATTCATTGATTCTTTAAATTATTGAATTCGACAATTGTATACCTCTGAACTCGATAATTTCGCTGTATAGATCTCATCTCTCGCTTATAAAAGAGATCTTCCAGCTCTCTTGAAAGGGACTTTTTAGAGAGGGGGCAGATGTAAAACTCTTCTTTTTAGCAGACAAAAGAATAGATAGTCAGGAAACATTATTATTCCCCATCCTTTTATCTTATATTCCATTGGTAAAAGGAGATTCTTTAAAACAAAAAAGGGAGCTCAATCATTCAAAGAAAGAGTTAAGAATACTCTATAACTTTAAGAAGTTGGCCATGATTTTCATCCATTGACAGTAAGTTATGTATGTTCTAGTGTTAATACTCAAATCCATATTATTTAGTGTCATGATCCACATTCATATTGCATCATTTCATCTCACTTACATTGGTCATTCATAAGCAGAATCATTGAACTCTAAATGAATAACACCCTTGCTTAAGAATTAAAATCAATTAACTCCAAATTAAATCTATAAATTAATAACTTATAACCAACGGAGCAGATCTTAAAGGACTATATCTAACTTTTCCCTAACCAAGGATCAAAACTTTAGAACTGGGAAATGACTTGTAAAACATGTTGTATGAAAAATTTATAGATACAAGTTGTTTATGCCAAGAATGGCGAAGGATTATCGAATTTGATATTCAAATTAATATAAAATTTGATATTTTGATTCCAATCTTATTACAAGTGCCATGCTATCCCCCTACTAACCTTTTGATTCCAATCTTAGTACATGCGCCATGTTGTTTCCCACTAACTTTTTTCTTTGCAGGTTATTGTTTCACAATTATTTAATTTGATTTTTGTGTTCCCATACATATATCTCTACCATTTCATTTATGATCCTATCACATACACAAATATAGGTTACTGGTAAAATTTTCAGATACAGGTCACTTCTACAAAAAATGGCAGATGATTGTTGAATTTGATATTCCTATGAATGTCGAATTCAATATTTTGGATCAACCCTAAGTATACATATTGTGCTATTAAGCTAATATTTTTTGCAGGGTATTCTCAAATTCATTAATACATTAATTATTGAACTTGATTATAATGCCCCTATACACATATATATGTTACTTCTGGTTTCCTCATAATCCTGCTTTTTAAATATTGTCGCACTTGATACTTCTTGAATATCAAATTTGGTAGTCTTATTTAATCATGTATATATCTATTTTATTCAGCTAACAGATCTTGTAGGATGTTCCTATATGAGGAGATTATTGACCTTGATAATCTATGGAATATCGAATTTGATAGTTTCACTTAAATTTGTACATACTAATTTTATCCTACTGTCTAATCTTGCAGGTCATTCTCGAATTTGATAATTCTATAATTATCAAGTTTGATAATGCCAAAACTCATTTTCTTTATTTCTTTATTTCTTTATTTCTTTTACATTTGTCTTTTGTTGCTTCATTATTATTATAACATCAAGCATTCATCCAACATACATCCAAACTTTTTTTCCTTTTTAGTGCATTGTATATAGGAAATGATGTAATTTTCTCTTTAGAATAATATGTAAGATTTGTAAAGGCTATGTAATATGATTATTTCTATTTGTAGATTAATTGATGTAAAGAGCATGTTTCCACCACGGTAGGTGCTCGTAGGAGTTTTCTGTATAATCATGCATCACGTGCATCATGATATACATATGTTTATTTTGTTTGCTATTTATTTTATATATATGCTGATCCTCGCCTGCTATTTCGAATAATCCTTCCTAATGCATGAATCATAGAGGAGGCCAATTCTTTGAATCGAGCATATGTGAATAATAAGGATTCTCATCTAAGTTATTCTCATATGTACCTGACTTTCTGAACCCAGGTTCAAATGGAATTAAGGATTCCTTGAAAATGGATTCAAGAGAATGCTATCCCTTATCATTTCCTGGTCCTGCCAAGTGGCGACTCCATTTTATACAAGTCTTACCTGACGGATCCTTAAGATCAATAACTTGACAGTGTTGGGACTTTAAAACCATTTGAGTGCAGGCCATGCGCTCACTGGGAGAGATAAGTTAATTAAGTTAATATACTAAGGGAAAGCAAAACACACATTAAGAGGGAGATAAACTTAACTTTAAAACACACATTAAGGCCACACATTAAGGGGGAGATAAACAAATGAAATTAATATAATCCAATTCAATTTAATTGCCAAAGTAAAAAAGGGGGAGATTGTTAAACAAAACCCTTGACCAAATTAAATACATTTTGATCTTAGGCAATTAATTGAATAAGCACTAATGTTTGCATTAAGATAATTTTTACAGGAAATTAATTTTTGGAGAAAATAGCAAAAGTCCATATGGACCATTGAAAAGCTCGATCGGACCACTTATACATCTTGGAGTAAAAATCTCACAGAAAGTTTCAAGAGAAGAAGTACTCTCAAAATCTCACCAGACCACTCAAAGTCTGTCCGGACCAAGCCCTAGTCAGACCGGACCTTTGGCTGAAGAATTAGCAAAAAGTTATAGTAGGTTTCACCTTCAAAAGTACTCCCAATTTTTCAAAGTACCAGGCGAAGTCCGACTAGAATATAGTATAGTCCGACCGGACCTCACCAAGGAAGAAAACTTCTCAAACATCCAGAAAGTTTCACGATCTAAGGTACACCCAATTTTTTTATCATACTCCAATAAGTTCGACTAAACCAAGGGCATTCTGATCAGACCTTATGAAATTGGTTTTAAATTTCATATCCATTACTACTCCACCAAATTAATGGATGCCGTATTGTGAACAGAGATTTTTGCCCCCACTCCCATGTGGAATGGCTCTTGAGACTTCGGCACTGTTAGGCTCAGGGCCTTAGAGAACACGGGACTAAACCCAGAGAAAATGGAGTCGCCACCTGGAAGGACCGAGAAAAAAAAAGGGTGGACGACTCGATTCCTAAGGAATCTCCAACCTCCTATTCGGTTCGGACAGTTGGATACGCGTGGGGAAGGTAAGAAATGGCCCAGCACCCCCACAACGCCCTATTCATTAGAACCAACCTCCTTTTCAGGTCTTAATATTATAAAATTCTTAAATATAATGATATTATCCACACTACATGCAATAATAAGAATAAACAAATACTTTATTAAAATCACAACAATGTTCAAACAAAACAAAAACATAGGCACCCACCCATGGATGGAAACATGCCTTTACAATTGTCCAATGTCCAAAAGAAAATAAATAAAATAGGATACCCACCAATTGGTGGAAACGTATCCTTTACATTGATCCAAAACTTGAAATAAATTAAATTACATGATGCTCAATACATGATGTATCCAAAACATGGAGACATACCTCTTACAATGTTTTGAAACCAAAGCAAATCAATAAAATAACCAACCAACCATTCATCATAACACAAATCATTAATCGAAGATATAAATAAATCACTGATCAAAAAATATAACAAATATTCATTTAATAATGAAGCAAATAAAGATGCAAGTTTAGGTTTATGTATCAATTTCTTAAATAACATTTAGGGTTTTGGAGTTTATATTTAAAAACTAGGATTTTAAAATTTTAAGGAACTAATATTATTGTTATTTTTTAAAAGAATTATGCTACTGTGTGATTAAGTAAAGAAAAAATTAATTAGGGTTTTAACAAAATAAATTAGGATTTGAATTACACTAGGTTTTTTGGATTTCTAAGAAAACTAACACTATTATATTTGTTTTTGAAAGGATAATAGCTACTGTGATATATTTTGGAAAATAGACTTAATTAGGGTTTTATAATTTTAAGTGAATTATGGCTTGGATTTTTATGAAAATAGAATTTAAAGTTTTGGAGTAAAAAAAATACCTACTCTGTTATATTAAAAAGAAAATAAATAAGATTACTGTGATATATTATAAAGAAAATAAATAAAACTACTGTCTCCAAAAATTAGAAAACATGTCCGTTGGTTTTTTTTATTAGATTATTACATGAGTTTTGAGAGTTGTAATTTATTAATTTTAATGGATCAATAACTAATGGATAAAGATGATTTTTGATGAAAAAAGTTAGAGAAACATACCTATGTTTAAAGGCTCCACCAAAATTGTTAGATGAAAATTTTGGAGTAGCTAATCATTGAGACAATCACCACTTATTTGCTGTCTTAATTATTGTCTTTTGCTAAAAATCTTTTCATTTAAAATTGTCCAAGTTTTAGAGTCTTCCTCTGCCAAGAAAGAAAAGAGACTCTGCCTCTTTTTTTTTAAAAAATTTCTCTCGTCCAAGAAATTCTCCAAAGTCCCCTCTGTAATTATTTTAATGTGGTATTTATAAGAAAAAAATAAAAACATAATACTAAATGGTTAAAAAAATAAAATTGTTTAGGAACTAAAATTTTAAAACCGAGTAAAATAAGGTTTGGTCGAAAAACTAGCGAGACTACTAGGCATTGCTGAGTGTTGGGCATGCTGGGAAGCTGGGCACTGGGCGCTGAATGACGAGGATTTGTTGCGTCGTGGGCTGGGGTGCTGGTTGAAAAGGCTTACTGCGCTGGGACGGGCAGCAATTCGCCGCAGGCTTGGCAGCCATCATCCAATTGCTGCTTGCCGCGTGTGTTTTATTAGTTTTTGTCATAGAATTGTATCTTATTTATTATGATGATTATTGTTTTCTTCAGGTATTTTAGTTGTTTTTATCTGTTTATTTAGTGATTTCATCAATTTTGGTAGTTTTAATTTATTCCAGTGTTTATGTCATTTTTGTACTAGTTTTTAGTGTGGTGTTTATGTGTTTTTGGTTAATGTTTCATTTGATTCTTGTTTAAAGTTTGTTTCAAGTGTTTGTTTAAGGTTAATATGTAAAAAAACTTCCTTGGAAGAAAGAATAGCATGAAGCAGCAAGACACGGCCAAGCCACTGGCCGTGTCTCACCTAAAGGGCAAAACCAAGGGAACCAAGAAAGAGAGGAAAATTTGGCAGAAGTTGACACTGGCAGGTGACACGGCTAAGCCACTGGCCGTGTCACATGACACGGCCACAAGCTTGGCCGTGTCCCATATTCAGCCAAGGAAGAAGAGCAAAGAAAGAAAAGCAAAGAATGAAGAGAATCAGGAGTTGACACACCCAGGTGACACGGCCAAGCCACTGGCCGTGTCACACTCAATTCTACAGAAGCAAAGAAGAAAGATTACATAGAAGCTGACACACCCACATGACACGGCCAAGCCACTGGCCGTGTCACATGACACGGTCACAAGCTTGGCCGTGTCACTCCATGGGGCTAAGGAAAGAAAGGGGACGCGGATTTTGAGCGAGGATTTTGTATAAATAAGAAGATTAGGGTTTTTGAAAGGGTTACACATTTTTTCAGCCGTCAAGCATAAACTTTGGAGCTATTCTTCATTTTCTTTTGGAATTTTGATTACACTTTCATGCAAACACTCTAGATTAAATTAGTTTTAGCCATTGCATTATTCTTTTAGCAAAGATCTGAGCAACAGATTCTTCAGAGGCCAAAGGAAGTTTGTAATTTGGTTTTGTTCTCAAACTCTATCTCTTAAGTTTCATTGGAATTGTATTCATGAATTCTCTAATGTCTAAATTAATTTCTTTGAATTTTAATGAGATGAATTTGTTTGATAGCATCAACTAATTTTGATCTAGTCTAGGGTTTGTATGGATCTACTATGATTGTATGAATTGGTTATTGCTCTTAACTGAATTATTTCTTTTAACCTTAATTGAATGGACTAATGTTAATATATAATTGATTGGCCACCAATTATGTATTTGAGGTATTAGATGAAGGATTGAGAAATGAAGTCTCATGCTGGAACAATTCAATTAGGGACTTAGGTGAATTAGAAATATAAACCTAAGAAAAATATCACTTCAATTGTAAGAAGATTATTTGAAAGAGGTTTGAATGTGAGAGCTTATTTCCTTGATTCGATTAATTAAGTTGCTTGAAATCTGATCTTTGAAATTAAATTGGTTGAGAGGAATATCCGTTCATACATATAAGTTAGTAGAGAAGTGCAAACCCTAGACCTTTCTATTAAGTGAATCAACATATCTATTCAGTTTACTTTCATTGTTCTAAATTCAACTTGTTCTGTTTTCATTAGTTGTTAGCAATTTAATTTTATTGATAATTTGTTATTTGCAATTTGATAAACAATTAGCTTATCTAGCTTCCTTGAGAGACGACCTTGAGGTGTTCACCAAAATACTACAGCAGCCTCATATACTTGCGAGTGTAGTTCTAGTAGTGTTTATTAGAGTGCAATAAGTTTTTGGCACTGCTGCCGGGGAGGCTAATTGGCATAATTATTTATTAGGCATAAATATTTTAAATTATTTTTCATTGTTTACATTTTATTTTATTTGTCTTTTGCTTTTAATAATTCCTTTTTTCCAAAAATTTTGTTTATGCAAGGCAGGAGATCACTCGGAGGAGAGCTTTACCCAGTTATTCCAGAAATTCAGAGAGTGAAAAGGAGCAGAGAAGAGTTTGAACTGTATACCGGGTTTGATACAGAGGAGGACACTTCTGATTTTGAGTCAGATACTGCACAATCTACCAATATGGGAGACGAAAGGCAAAGAATTATGAGGGATTTTGCCAGACCTGTCATTGGAACTTCCACCTCTTGTATAAGATTGATAGATGTAGCAAGAAATTATGAGTTGAAGAATATCCATTACAACATGCTGCCATCTTTCCATGGAGTTCTGAATGAAGATCCTTTGAATTTTATCCGAGATTTCTACTCCACCCTCAACACATTTCCATTGGGAGGACTAACAGAAGACCAGTTGAGGATGAGGTGTTTTTCGTACACATTAAAGGATAGGGCAAAGAGCTGGCTTATGATGTTGCCTGAAAATTCTTTGACAACTTGGGAGCAAGTCTATAACAAGTTTATGGGCAAATTTTACTCACATCAGAAGACAGCTGAATTGAGAGGAAAAATAGCTACATTTTCTCAATTTGAAGGAGAGCCATTTCATGAGGCTTGGGACAGGTTTAAGATGTTGTTGATCCAGTGTCCACACCATCACTACCCACTTCAACTTCTGAATCAGTTTTTCTACGATGGTCTAACCCAGCAATTTCAGAATACTGTTGATAACGCAGCTGGGGGAGCTATGGGAGAAAAGACAGCAGATGAAACTTATGAAATCTTTGAAATGTTGGGAGCTAATTCTCAACAGAAAAGTGTAAGAGGAAGAAGTAAAGGGGTGAACCAATTGGAAGCCAACAGTGAGATGGTCAATTAGATAGCTGAATTGACAAGGCAAGTGCAGATGCTGAACATGAAGAACAATATTTCTTCATCCACTCAAGAAGTGTGTGGAATTTGTGGAACTTTTGAACATGGAGCAAATATATGCCCCTCTGCATATGAGTCTTATGGAAATGAGGCTGAGCAAGTCAATGCTATGGGAGGATATCAACCAAGGGCCCGGAATGATCTTTACTCAAACACTTACAATCCTGGTTGGCGGAATCATCCAAACTTTTCCTAGGCAACAAATAATTTTCAACAACCTTTCCCTTTGCTCCAAAGATAAAATCAACCGTAGAGGCAATCTTCAAATCAAGGGCAGCCTAAGAGAGAGAGTTTGGAGGACAGTTTACATGCTTTTATCCAAGTCAGTATAAAGAATCAAGAGATGAATAAAAAAAGGCTGGATTCATTGGAGGCATCTTTTAAGAAAGTGGAGACCCAAGTGGGGCAACTTGCACAACAGATGCAAATTTAACAAAAAGGGAAATTTTCGAGTCAACCTGAGCAGGCACAAGCAGTGACTGTTCTTAGAAGTGGCAAGGTAATAAATAATGATGTTGAAAATAATTCTGTGAATGCAGGTGATCAAGAGAACAAAAGGGAAGGAGAACCAGAGGACAAAGGTGCTGGAGAAAAAATCAATGGAGAAATCCCCTTCAACAGATTTACACAAGGCAAGTAATCCTTACCGGCCACCTATACCATTCCCTAGCAGGTTGAAGAATGATAAACAAGATAAGTAATTTTCAGACATCTTCAACATGTTGTCTAAGGTAAGTATTAACTTACCTTTACTTGAAGCAATAAAGAACATGCCGGCTTATGCCAAATTCTTCAAGGAATTGAACACCAAGAAAAAAAGGTATGAGCCAAATGAAAAGGTGATAGTGTCAGAGGTAGCTAGTGCTATTTTGCAACATAAACTACCTCCGAAGCTAAAGGATCCTGGTGGTTTCATAATTCAAATCATTATGGGTAATGGAAAGGGGACTGATGGCCTGTGTGATTTAAGAGCCAGTGTTAATTTAATGCCGTATTCTGTGTATCTTGAGTTAGAACTTGGGGAACTTAAACCTACCAAAATGGTCCTGCAATTAGCTGACAGATCTCTTAGATTCCCGAAAGGAGTTATAGAAGATGTGTTAGTTAAGGTTGGTGGATTGATAGTGCCTGTGGATTTTATAGTTCTTGACATGGAAGGAAATAATCCTACACCATCTGCACACACTATTCTACTAGGTAGGCCTTTTATGGCTACGACCAACACCTTGATAGATGTTAAAAATGGTAAATTGTCAATGACTGTCTTGGGACAAATGGTTGAATTTTCTATTTTTAACACTTCTCCCATTCCTACAACTGCATTATATGAGGATTGCTCTTTGATTGATTGTATTGACGCAGTTGTTTCAGATGTTTTCTTGCAAACAGGTTTCTCGGATAAATTGGAGCTGGCACTGACCTTAGATCGTGGCCTGGATATTTTTGACTTAGAGATAGCCAGTTGCCTAGAGATATTAGAGAGTTCTGAAATAGAGGAACTTAAGGAGGACCCAGCATTTGAGCTCCCCTCTAACCAAAAAGAAGAGAATAAACCTTCACTTGAGTTAGAGCTGAAAGAGTTGCCTAAAAATCTGAAATATGTGTTTTTAGGAGATCACAACACCTTACCTGTGATAATATCTAGCGAACTTAGTGAAAGGGAGGAGATGAGGTTGGTGAGTGAACTAAAAAGATTGAAAAGAGCAATAGGATGGGGATTGAGTGATATCAAAGGTATTAGCCCTTCAATGTGCATGCATAGAATCACCTTAGAAGAGGGAGCTAAACCTGTGAGGGAGACCCAAAGGCGCCTTAACCCAAACATGAGTGAAGTGGTTAAGAAGGAAGTGCTTAAATTGCTTGATGAAGGAGTGATATATCCAATAGCCAATAGTGAGTGGGTTAGCCCAGTACATGTAGTGCCTAGGAAATCAGGAATCACTGTGGTGAAAAATGAAAAGAATGAATTGGTTCCTACTAGGACTACTACTGGGTGGAGAATGTGTATCAATTATAGGAAGTTGAACAATGCCACAAAGAAAGATCATTTCCCTCTTCCTTTTATTGATCAGATGCTGGATAAACTTTCTGGACATTCACATTATTGCTTTTTGGATGGACTTTCAGGTTATTATCTGGTGCTGATATCACCAGAGGATCCATCCAAGACTACTTTTACTTGCCCTTTTGGGACTTATGCATTTCGGCGTATGCCCTTTGGCTTGTGCAATGCGCCTGCAACTTTTCAGAGATGCATGATGTCTGTTTTCACAGATATGATAGATGATTTTATTGAGGTATTTATGGACGATTTTTCTATTTTTGGTGATTCTTTTGATAATTGTCTCAGTAAACTTGTTCTTGTGCTTGAGAGATGCATTGAATGTAACCTCACTTTGAGTTGGGAAAATATCATTTCATGGTTACTCAGGGCATTGTATTAGGCCATGTTGTGTCTAGTAAAGGGATTGAGGTGGATAAAACTAAGGTCGAGTTGATTGCTAAGTTACCCCCACCTACCTCTGTTAAGGGAATAAGAAGCTTTCTAGGGCATGCAGGTTTTTACCGGATGTTTATTAAAGATTTTTCTAAAATAAGCCAACTATTGTGTCATTTGCTTGGGAAAGATGTTCCATTTGAGTTTACTAGACAATGCATGCAAGCCTTTAATTCCCTAAAGGAAAAATTGACTAGTGCACCGGTAATTGTAGCTCCTGTTTGGTCTTTACCTTTTGAAATTATGTGTGATGCATTTAATCATGCAGTAGGAGCTGTCCTTGGGCAAAGGGTTGAGAAATTTTTGAGAGTGATTTATTATGCTAGCTTGACCCTAAATAGTGAGCAAGTGAATTACACAACAACTGAAAAAGAAATGTTAGCTGTTGTTTTTGCCTTAGATAAGTTTAGAGCATATTTAATTAGGTCTAAAATTATTGTGCATTCAGATCATGCAACTCTAAAATATCTTTTGACAAAACAACATGCTAAACCTCGTTTAATTAGATGGGTGTTATTATTGCAAGAATTTGATTTTCAAATCAAAGATACTAAGGGAAGTGAAAATGTTGTAGCTGATCACTTATCTAGATTACCTTTCTTTGGTGAAAATCTTGCATCTGATAGCATTCATAAAAATCTAGAAGCATTTCCTGATGAGCAGTCGTTTGCGGTGATGAATTCACCTTGGTTTGCAGATATTGCTAACTATCTTGCTTGTGGTATTTTGCGTTCTGACATGTCATTTCAGGAAAAGAAAAGGTTTTTGCACATGAGTAAATTTTATTTTTGGGATGAACCTTACCTATTCCGGATATGCAAGGATGAGATAGTTCGCAGGTGTGTATCTGAGGAAGAACAACTGAGTGTTCTTCAATTTTATCATGACCTTCACTATGGTGGTCATTTTGGAGGGAGAAAGACTGCAGAAAAGGTACTTCAAAGTGGATTTTACTGGCCTACTCTATTCAAAGATGCTCAAGATTACTGTAAGCATTGTGACCACTGTCAAAGAGTAGGTAACATTGGAAGGAGGAATGAAATGCCCTTCAATCTTATATTGTTGTTGAACTGTTTGATGTGTGGGGAATAGACTTCATGGGTCCTTTTCCCAAGTCTTTTGGTCATGAGTACAGTTTAGTTGCTGTTGATTATGTTTCAAAATGGGTAGAGGCAATCCCCACCCGTACTAATGATGCTAATGTGGTTGTTAAATTTGTGAAGGAATACATTCTTAGCAGATTTGGCACGCCAAGAGTGATAGTCAGTGATGGGGGAAGTCATTTCTGCAACAAACTTTTTGAGAAATTAATGCACAAATTGGGTGTGAAACATAAGGTGGCGACCCCATACCATCCACAGACTTTAGGACAAGTTGAGACATCCAATAAGCAAATCAAAGGAATTCTGGAAAAAACAGTCAACTTATCAAGGAAGGATTGGGCAAGTAGATTGCATGATGCATTGTGGGCATATCAAACTGCTTTCAAGACTCCTTTGGGTATGAGTCCGTACCGATTGGTTTTCGATAAGGCTTGTCATTTACCAGTTGAGTTGGAGCATAAGGCGTATTGGGCGATTAAGACTTTGAATTTAGATTTGGACAAGGCAAAGAGAGAACGTTTTCTGCAAATTTCAGAGTTAAATGAACTAAAGAACGAGGCATATGAGAGTTCTAGGATTTATAAGGACCGCACTAAAGCACTTCATGATAGAATTTTAGTGCGAAAGACATTGAGCCCAGGTATGAAAGTTCTGCTTTTTAATTCTCGTCTCCGTCTGTTTCCAGGAAAACTCAAGTCTCGATGGAGTGGTCCTTTCGAGATAACTCAGGTATATCCTTGTGGTGCTATAGAATTGCTTAACTCTCGAATGAATGAAACTTTTAAAGTAAATGGACAAAGAGTTAAACCATATAATGAAGGGTTCCAAGAAATAAGGATCATTGATAGTACTTTGATTTACGATCCTTAAGTCTTGCAGTAATGTCCAGCTACACGACATTAAAGAAGCGCTAATGGGAGGCAACCCATCGGTTTGCATTTCTTTTCATAGTTACAATTTTATATTCAGCAAATTTTGATTTCATGTTTGGTTTAAATAAATGGAATAGGTGCTTTGATCGGTTTTTATTTTTTTTAATGTGATTCAGGGTTAATCAAGGAAGAGGATTGCATTTCTTTTAGATTTGGTGACATATAAAAAAAGATAAAAAAGTAGCCAAAATGGCAGTGAAGGACACTGCCATTTGACAAGGCCAAGCCACTGGCCATGTCAAGCAAACCCAAAATTACACAGTCCCTGACACAGCCAAAAGATGTGACACGGCCAAGCTTCTACCCATGTCCATTTCTTTGTCTTGCAACCTTTTGTTTTATAGTATCAAACACGGTTAGGGGACACGGCAAAGTCACTGGCCGTGTCCCTCCAAACCCATCAAACATGGCCAAGCTAAACCAAGCTTGGCCGTGTCACCTCAATTTCCAAGTTTAAAAACACGGTTTTAGCCCTTTTCTTTCATTTAAATCCCTAGTTTTCCTTTTTCTTTTCTCTCTCTCTCGACTCTTTCTCTCAAAAACCTCCATTTTTATTTTCTCAAAGCTTCCAAAATCCCATTAATTCTCAATTTTTCTTCACCAAAACTGAAATTAATCCGTTCAATCTTCTTCTTCTCTAATAAAAAATCAATTTAATCTGTTAAAGCTTCAAAATTTTCCAAATCTTTCAATATGCCAAGAACAAAGATGGTGTCCCACAACAAGAGGAGGCAACCTCCAACTGCAGCTCCATCTTCATCTTCTTCATCTTCTTCATCTTCAAAGAGAGCGACTCTTTTGGCTAGGGGTTTCTTTCCGATGAGTTATGTAAGTGATGAATCCCTTAATGCTCTTCATATTAGGGATAATTTTTATAGTTATATTCAAAACCTTGGTGGGAGAAATTAGTCTCCCTTCGACCTTTGCAATTTCAAGAGCTTACTTTGGAATTTTAACCTCTCTTAAGGTCGAAAGAGATGAACAGAAAATTTGCTCTAGGTTGAATTTTAAATTACTTGGGAAATCATTTGTAGTTAGTATTGAGCAATTGAATGCTATATTTGGTTTCCATCAACAAGGTGAAAAATCTGTACCTAAGGGTTTTAAACAGCAATTTGCATGGGGAGCATTGGGCTCGGGAACTTATGTGGCCAAATCGGCTAAGGCAACTAAATTGAGTAATCCCGCTCTAAGGTATTTGCATCACTTTATGTCTTGTGGGTTCTTTGCACGGAAGGAAAGCCCAGGTGTAGTAAAAATTAGTGAGCTCTTTTTCTTAGACTGTGCTTGTAATGCCATACCTGTTAGTGCCGGCTATTGGTTGGCCGATGTTTTTGATAATGTGGCGAACAAAAAGAAGGGGGCTATTTGTATTGGAGGATTGGTTACCACATTGGCGACAGCCCTTCTTGATGATTTTGACCTGAGTAACTGCCGTATGACTAGAATTTCGGGTAATGATTCATTAGATTTGGCCACACTTGAGAAGATGCATATGGTTGTGAACAGGGGAGGGGCCTATGTGATGGCTTTAGTTGAGCCAGATGCACCGAGGGTCCGACAAAAGAGAACAAGAGTCCATGAGGAGTCCGACTCGGATTCTCTTGATTTGGATGAAGATGCTCCGATCCCGAACAATCAGGAGATACTTAATAGGATAGAGGCACTGGAAAGCAAGGTCAATCGTAACCATGCTGTGGTCTTGCAACAGTTGGACCAAATCAATAGCAACCTTACTAAGATCTTGAGTCTCCATCCTTCAGCTGCATCATCATCACATCCTCCTTCACCATAGATCAAATTGGTTCTAATCTTTTGAGAGAATTCCTTACTTTCTTGTGTTTAGTTATAGCATATTTTTGTTGTTATTTTTTGTTTTTGTTTTTAATGTTAGCACTTTATATTTTGGTTATTTTATATATTGTATTTTGTTTTTGAACAATTGATGTTTGTGATGAAAATGTAGAGTTTGCCTCATAAGGGAACGATGGAAAACAGGTTGTACCTTAACTTTTTTTTTTCTTTATTATCCTTGTTTCCATTGAGGAAAATGTAATTTATAAGTGTGGGGTACTCTTTAAGCTTTCCTTTAATTCTTGTTTTGTTTGTCTTTGTGTGTTATATTGTGCGTTGTGCATGGCATAAGTGTTGGAAACTTATTGACTTTTCTGTAATTCTAGCATTATATTTGAGCCTTTAGTATCAGCATAGAGATTAACATTTGAATTCATTCAGGATCAATTTTCACATTCTGCAATTCATGACATATAAATCTTTGAGAACCCACCCTTTGTGAGTTTTGAGCCTCATAGATTGGATATTATTGTCAATTGATTTTCTTTTCTTAAGTGTGCACCTTCATGATTTTGCATCTCTAGAGCTTGCTTTTGCATACTAATTGAACTCACATTATGATTTCATCTCAAGTTTTAAAATGATGAAGGCAAATTAGGACTACCCCCTTTAGCTTAAAAAGACCTCCCTTAATTATGAATTCCTTAGTGAGCCAAGTTGAGCCTTTGACTTTTTCTTGATTAATCAACACAATTCACAACTCAACATTTTCCTATTATCATCATTCCTGCATTAAGGAATGGAGTTTCTTATGATATGACAATAGGGTGGTTTAATTCATAAGTGTGGGGTAAGCAATAAAAAAAACAAAAAAATAGTATTGCTTTAGTAAGGTTTGGGGCTGAAATGCATACTTTGCACATTGTATTTGACTAAGAGTCGATTATTCTTTTCCTCTACATTTTGAGCTAGATGTTCCATGCAATTTTATATTTTGTATATATATATAAACAAATAAAAAATAAAAAATAAAAGAGAAGATATATATATATACAAAATTCATATATTTTCTAGCATTAGTCATCAAAGAGGAATGTCAACTCATGTACTTTTCTTTAAGTATGCAAGTATTTGAGATTATCAAGGGTTGGTGAATATGCCATTTGAGGGAGTTACGAGTTTCTTAGCAAGAGTATTGTCTAATTTAGATACTCCATTTCTTGATGTTCCAACTTAAATGTCTTTTCTCACACCTTCACCTTAGCCCCATTACATCCAAATAAAAGACCTTTGGATTATTTCTTGAGAAAATCAGTGAGAGAGATTGGATAATTAAGCAAGTTTATGGTAGTATGCAGTCATGAGTGGTTTGAGTGAATTAACCTTTGAAATTGAGTGAAACACTTAGATGAGAGATGAGATTTGTTATATCTGGATTAATGAATGAGTTAAGAAAATCTTGATTGAAGTAAATTGCATTTATTTATGGCTGAGTCTTAAAGGATTTCATCTTATATACTTGAATTATAGTTAAGGTTATTTGAGTTTTTAATTTATGCCATGTGAATTTGCTTGAGGACAAGCAAAGTTTTAAGTGTGGGGTAGTTGTTTTATTAGTTTTTGTCATAGAATTGTATCTTATTTATTATGCTGATTATTGTTTTCTTCAGGTATTTTGGTAGTTTTTATCTGTTTATTTAGTGATTTCATCAATTTTGGTAGTTTTAATTTATTCCAGTGTTTATGTCATTTTTGTACTAGTTTTTAGTGTGGTGTTTATGTATTTTTGGTTAATGTTTCATTTGATTCTTGTTTAAAGTTTGTTTCAAGTGTTTGTTTTAGGTTAATATGCAAAAAAACTTCCTTGGAAGAAAGAATAGCATGAAGCAGCAAGACACGGCCAAGCCACTGGCCGTGTCTCACCTAAAGGGCAAAACCAAGGGAACCAAGAAAGAGAGGAAAATTTGGCAGAAGTTGACACTGGCAGGTGACACGGCCAAGCCACTGGCAGTGTCACATGACACGGCCACAAGCTTGGTCGTATCCCATATTCAGCCAAGGAAGAAGAGCAAAGAAAGAAGAGCAAAGAATGAAGAGAATCAGTAGTTGACACACCCAGGTGACACGGCCAAGCCACTGGCCGTGTCACATGACACGGTCAGGAGCTTGGCTGTGTCACACTCAATTCCACAGAAGCAAAGAAGAAAGATTACACAGAAGCTGACACACCCACATGACACGGTCAAGCCACTGGCCGTGTCACATGACACGGCCACAAGCTTGGCCATGTCACTCCATGGGGCTAAGGAAAGAAAGGAGACGCGGATTTTGAGCGAGGGTTTTGTATAAATAAGAAGATTAGGGTTTTTGAAAGGGTACACATTTTTTCAGCCGTCAAGCATAAACTTTGGAGCTATTCTTCATTTTCTTTTGGAATTTTGATTACACTTTCATGCAAACACTCTAGATTAAATTAGTTTTAGCCATTGCATTATTCTTTTAGCAAAGATTTGAGCAAGAGATTCTTCAGAGGCCAAAGGAAGTTTGTAATTTGGTTTTGTTCTCAAACTCTATCTCTTAAGTTTCATTGGAATTGTATTCATGAATTCTCTAATGTCTAAATTAATTTCTTTGAATTTTAATGAGATGAATTTTTTTGATAGCATCATTATGAACTAATTTTGATCTAGTCTAGGGTTTGTATGGATCTACTATGATTGTATGAATTGGTTATTGCTCTTAACTGAATTATTTCTTTTAACCTTAATTGAATGGACTAATGTTAATATATAATTGATTGGCCACCAATTATGTGTTTGAGGTATTAGATGAAGGATTGAGAAATGAAGTCTAATGCTGGAACAATTTAATTAGGGACTTAGGTGAATTAGAAATATAAACCTAAGAAAAAGATCACTTCAATTGTAACAAGATTATTTGAAAGAGGTTTGAATGCGAAAGCTTATTTCCTTGATTCGATTAATTAAGTTGCTTGAAATCTGATCTTTGAAATTAAATTGGTTGAGAGAAATAGCCGTTCATACATATAAGTTAGTAGAGAAGTGCAAACCCTAGACCTTTCTATTAAGTGAATCAACATATCTATTCAGTTTATTTTCATTGTTCTAAATTCAACTTGTTCTGTTTTCATTAGTTGTTAGCAATTTAATTTTATTGATAATTTGTTATTTGCAATTTGATAAACAATTAGCTTATCTAGCTTCCTTGAGAGACGACCTTGAGGTGTTCACCAAAATACTACAGCAGCCTTGTATACTTGCGAGTGTAGTTCTAGTAGTGTTTATTAGAGCGCAACAGCGTGGCAGGGCGACAGCGCTGCCGGGGCGTTGCTCATCAATCCATCCGATTTTTTATTTTTTTACTTTTTATTTTATTTTTTATTAAAACAAATATTATTATATTATTAAAAATAATTAATAAATAAAATAAATAAAATAAATATTACAAATAATAAAAATAAATATTATAAATAATAAATAATAAATAAAATAAATATTATATTATTAAAATAAATATTAAACTAAATAATAAATATTAAAATAAATAAATAACAAATATTAAAATAAATAATAAATACCATAAAAATTATTTTGGACCGTTTTAAAATCTTTGAACTAGACTTGGTAAATAATTAAGGGTCTACAATTTGTCCCCTGCTTGAACGATCTGAGACTTTTAGTAGAAGAGAGTGAAAAACAATATGACTTTGAGCAGATTTTGGATGAGGATGGGTTCTCGACCCGAGTTTGGAGATGGTTGGGTTTGGACTTGAAATGAGTTTTGGACCTGAAAATATTTTGGGTTTTGGACCCGGATAGGTTTGATTGGGTTCTCGACCAGAGACTAGATTTTTGGGTGCACAACCCGAAACTAAATTTTTGGGTTCTCGACCCGAGACTAAATCTAGGGTTCTCGATCCAAAACTGAATTTTGGGTTCTCAATTCGAAATTGAATTTTGGGTGCTCGACTCGAGACTGGATTTTGGATTCTCGACCCGAGACTGATTTGGATGCTCAATCCAAGACTGGATTTGGATTCTTCACCTGAGACTGGATTTGGATTCTCGACCCGAAATTGGATTTTGGGTACACGACCCGATACTAGATTTTGGGTGCTCGACCCAAAACTGATTTTGATTTGGGTACTTGGACTCAAAATTAAATTTTGGGTGCTCGATCCGAGACTGGATTTTGGGTTCTCGACCCGAAACTGATTTGGATGCTTGATCTAAGACTGGATTCGGGTTCTTGACCTGAGACTGGATTTGGGTTCTATACCCGAAACTAGATTCTGGATACTTGACCCGATACTAGATTTTAGGTTCTCGACCCAAAACCGGTTTTGATTTGGGTACTTGGACCCGAAACTGAATTTTAGTAACCTTTTATTAGTTGAGAATTCTGGCTTCTTTTTAATCAGATGTTCCATTCTTTAATGGATTGTGGGTCTTCACCCTCAAAATGGATCGTGGGTCTTATATTGGCTTTAGCTCTTCTAGTTGGACTGATCTTTTGTCATTTGTATCTTCTTTCTTTTGAGAGTTCTAATGTTCTTTTTTTCCATTCTCTTTGTTCTTCCTTTGCACTTTTGTAAAAAATCCTTTGCACTTTTGAAAAAATTCAGCCATTTTTTAGCTGTTTTAGCTACCCTTTATATCTTCTCCTTGCCCCCTATGTGACAAAATATTGAAAGTGAGTCTGAAAATATTTTATACACGCATAAACTCAAAAAATTAAAAAGAGAAACTTTGCCCCCCTGTGTAGGCTTAAACCAATGATTTTTCTCATGCAGGTTCATATTGATGTTTGTGTTGTCTAGTTCTTCGTAGAAGCATGCATTTCTTCTTTTCCAAAATGGCTGGAGCTTCCTCCATCAATGGGCTTTCTATGCCCCCTGATTCAATATCTTCTTTTGATTATTTACTTCATAGGGTGTTTGCTGTTCACTTTGACAAATAATAGATAACACAAGATAACAAAATGAAATGTGATATGTGATATGCTCATGTATGCATGATATGCATGAATAATACTTACAGTGGTTCCGTCGACTCACAGACCGAGGCGATCGGCTGAAGTGTTCTCATTGACTCCTTCTAGATGCTTGTTCAGGTCTTGCATTGGAATGACAAAAAGCTTTGCATTTATAGCTTTTATCTTCAAGATGTTGAAAACATGAGTGGTGAGGCCTAAGCAGCAGAGATACATCCATTTCAAATTAGGAATCAGCACGCCAGTTGGCAACTTTTTCACAACCATGCCAATAATTATTTACTTTGCCCACCTTTGAGATTCGATGGTTCAACAAACTTCCCTTAACTTGAAGGCTTTGTATGACAAAAACATTTTTTTTATTTTAAATCAAATGTTGACTTTGTCACATCAGTATCATTGTACCTCAGGACTCGATTTTGCAAATTAATATATCTATAACATGACAACCCTAGTTACCGTACTAAACTCGGGAATCACTTTTATTTGAGTAAGAACTGTTGCACTTCAGATAGGCACATACACATTACTTAGCCAAAGGTCTCATTGAGTTTAAATATTGTCTACCTCATATGCATGCTTATTCAAACTATCTCCACTAATAAACTCAACCTACCAAGAGAGATCAACAGGTCTTTAATAGGCTTGAATTGGGGTCTATAAGGGATATGGGTTAAGCGGAGTCCAATTGTAAATTGGAGTCGATGTGGCAATATGGACAAACCTTCACAATACATTTTTCCTATTTTGACAGTTGGAAACATGAAAAGATAGAGATTTGAACATTCTTCTTTCTTTTTGACATTAATCTGGATCTCGATTGGGACAGTCTTTGCCTTACAAAAAGTTTGGTACCCATATTCATTTCTTTTATTCTTTTCCCTTTTCTTTCTCTTTCTTTTTCTTACTCTTCCCTTTTTTTGAGCATTTTATCATTTTGTCCTTCTTCTCTGTTGGATTGTTAAGTACAGGACTTTCAAAAACTAGATGGTCTTTCTCCTTTTTCTCTGATTTTGATCGAATCTTTGGTTGGTTTGGACCAATTCCAGTCAAACTATCCTTATAAACCAAATGGAAGTCTTTTGCTGCTATAGATAAAAGAGAACCCGGTTGGATTTCTAAACCATTTTGGGTTTTATTTTATTTTATTTTTCTTTTTTTCCTCTTCTCTTTTTTTCTTTCTTTTCTTTTTTCCTTTTTTTTCTTTTGTTATCTTGTATGGTCTTGACTAGGCATTCCTTTCTTTTTGATCTTCTTGCTTCTTCCCCTTAGTGATAATCAGATTTGTCATAAGTATCACAACAGCTCAGAGTAGGTTATTGGGGTTTATAGGCTAATGAAAAGCCAGCTAAAATCTTATGAAGGCTCAAAGGGACAACTAAGGATTGATGTCAATAGGGTTGATACTAGTTGTTGGCTTACCAAACAATGCCTAGATCATCTTTCTCTTAAATATGTAGAGTACAATTTCGCCTTGAAAGTCCTTCAAAGCATGTTCTAAGATTAATTAGGACCTAGACAAAGGTCATTATGCAGGAGCCCTCTCTAAGTAAGCATACACAGCTCAATGCTATAGAACAATTCCCTTATCTAGTAAAGTCATTCAAATCATGATGCATAGATATATTACTTTATGATTATCAAGCTAGATTTGTCATCAGTTGAGCACCGAAATGAACAAAGACCAATAAAAATTTTGATGAAAGTAATTTATTTAAATAATCTTAATTTAAAAAAAACATAATTGTTCCAATTAAATATTTAAAGAAAGCAAAATAGAAGAGCAACATTCAAGTTAAGGGAAGTTTATTGAGTTAAAATTTTTCCTTATTCCATGTCTTCGATACTCTCATCTTGAAAGAAGGTAAGACAAAATCTTCCTCCAATCCTCTTCCTACGATGAAAGTTGTCGGTGGAGGCACTCTTTCAAATTTAGGCAAATGATTACTTTTGGTATTGGGCTTATCCGGCTCGGGTAGCTTACCACTATCAATCAAATTTTGGATCTCGTGCCTTAGTCGAGCACATTTATCTGTTTCATGCCCTTGCATTTGATGAAATTGATAGAAGGCCTCAGCATCGAAGTTTTGTGGCAAAGGATTATGTAGCAGCCGAGGAGCCAATGGTTGTAACAACCCTTTATTTTGTAGCTTGTTGAAAAGCCAAGATAGAGGTTTCCCCAACTTTGAGAATTGCCTTCTATTTCTTTGACCAGTCATATTAACATTAACTTCCTTTTGAGTGCTTTGATTACCCAACTGGTAGTTCCCTTTCTCATTCCTTCTTGTTGAAAAGCAGTTCTTCTCCCTTTCTCATTCTTGAATTGCAGACCAGTTTGGAGAAGATCTTTGAAATCCTGGATGAGTGTATGAGACATCCTTTGATGAAGACTAGGTACCCTCTCACAATCATTCTTATTTGATTAGATTCATCGGGCCTCGTCTTGAGCAAAGCAGTCTTATTCCTCGTCTTAAGTTCTCCTTCGACCTTTGTCTAATGGACTCCACCTCCATTAGAGTAACTTCCAATTCAATATTGTATCCATATTGTTGGATGAAGGCCTTGTATAATATATCCCAACTTTTTTGAGTTCCATCATCTAAGGTATTGAACCAATTTTGGATAATAGGATCCAATGAGAACATGAAGTACTTTAGGGTTTGAGCCTTAGTAGCTCGGGCGGATTGCATAATAGTGATATACTGCTTCACATGGAGGTGAGGATTTCTAGTTTCATCGAACTTTACAAAGGATGGCATCTTGAACTTGTACGGAACCTCTTCATCTATCCCAAACAACTTGTCACTTTTGACATCTCCTCAATTTTTAGCTTTTTTTCAAACTTCTTTTCCAGGTCAGCAATCAACTTCTCAACTTCTGAAATTTTAGTTTTCTCCACAGCTGATCTTTCAACAACCTTCGACTCCTTCTTCTTGTCTTGAGGTTCTTAAAAGTATTGAGCCCAGTCATCGTCATCGTCAACGACTACCTTATCATCATTAAAAGCCTCTTCACCAACCTTAGCCTTTCCCTTGTCTTTCTTGGTGCTTGCGGATGCTTCAGCAGTGTTCCCAAACATTGTAGCCATTTGATTCTTCATGATCTCAGCTAGGGCCCCCTTTAATTCTTCCATCTTGACTTCAAGGGCATCATCCAACATCTTTTGAATCTGTTCAAGTTCCATTGCATTTGGTGAGAAGCTAATTGAGTTGCTGCTGGATTCTTCATCATCGGCATAGGTCGGATTGTCGTAGACTTTTGAACTGTTGTAATCCTGGGTTGTGAGCCAGAAAGGATCAATGATATGTTATGAAATGCGTGTATGCATGTATGCACAAACAACAAACAAAGATAATTAAGATGTTCCTTCCATTCTTATAACTTCCACACATGAATGGCAAGTCTCTTTTCCTAGGTATATGGTTAACAAAATACCAACATGGGATATTTTGTTCTCGAAAAATTTCCTCAGATGATTTTAACCTATAGTTATATTTTCAAACATGGAAATCAGTTCATGATAAGTCCCGTTAATTAGGCTTTAATTCGTCTAATCAACTAAAGCATCTTTTATGCTATATTAGATTAAAACTAAATTAAGAGATTGATTATAAATAGATTTCTCACTTGAAAATGTAACTAATGATTCATGCCAAAAATAAGCTCATGATTAATAATTCTTAGTATAAACTAGGCTCACAATTAATTTTTGATATTTTCATAATTGACCTAAATATTCATAAACTCTTTAAAAAGGTTGTGAAAATAATTTTGTTCTAAGCCCATTGTAAAATGATTTTAGAAAAAATGGATTTTGGGCTTAGTATTTGGGTCATGAGAAAAGAATTTTTGACTTGTTTTGGAAAAGTTTTATGTTCATAGACCATTTTGATAATTTTGAAAATAATTTTGGTCTTTTGGATTTACAGGAAATTTTTTTTTGAGTTCACAATGTAATTAGGTGATATTAGAAAAAGAACAAATCAAATAAGCCATGGTTTAAACCAAGATATACCAATCACAGTCAAACAACAAGCATTTGGAGTAAAAACCTAAGGAAAGTAACGAGGTCAATTATATGAGCTTAAGTCTTTGGGTTGAAAGTTTTAGGTTCCTATAGTAAGTATATACCAAATGGTATAAAGCTATGAGTGGTTATGCCATGCTCAATCTCCATACCTTGAGTGAAAGTATGGTATCCCTTACATAATACAACACGAGTTACACGAGCGTCCTAGCTCATGCACACTATACAATCTAATTTGATACAATGGATAATATCATGACAAGAAAGAATAGAATAATATAAATAGAATAATATAAAGACCAACAGAATCAACTTCTCTTATCCCTAGTGGAGTCACCACTGTGAGCGGGGATTTTTGCCCCCACTCCCATATGGAATGGTTCTTGCGACTTCGGCACTGTTAGGTCAAGGCCTTAGAGAACACGAGCCTAAATGCGGAGAAAATGGAGTCCCCACCCAGATGGGCTGGGAAAAAAGAAAGTGGTGGATGACTCAATTCCTAAGGAATCTCCAACCCCCTATTGGGTTCAAAAAGTTGGGTATGCCCACATCGCCCGATTCATTAGAACCGGCCTCCTTTTCAGGTCTTAATATTATAAAATTCTTAAATATAATGATATTATCCACACTACATGCAATAATAAGAATAAACAAATACTTTATTAAAATCACAACAATGTTCAAATAAAACAAACAAATAGGCACCCATCCATGGATGGAAACATACCTTTACAATTGTCCAATGTCCAAAAGAAAATAAATAAAATAGGATACCCACCAATTGGTGGAAACATATCATTTACATTGATCTAAAACTTGAAATAAATTAAATTACATGATGCTCAATACATAAGGTACCCAAAACATGGAGACATACCTCTTACAATATTTTGAAACCAAAGCAAATCAATAAAAATAACCAACCAACCATTCATCATAAACAAATCATTCATCGAAGATATAAATTGAAGATATAAATAAATCACTAATCAAAATATATAATAAATATTCATTTAATAATGAAGCAAATAAAGATGCAAGTTTAGGTTTATGTATCAATTTAGGGTTTCTTAAATAACATTTAGGGTTTTGGAGTTTATATTTAAAAGCTAAGATTTTGAAATTTTAAGGAACTAATATTATTGTTATTTTTTAAAAGAATTATGCTTATGTGTGATTAAGTAAAGAAAGAATTGATTAGGGTTTTAACAAAATAAATTAGGGAATTAAACTAGGGTTTTTGGATTTCTAAAAAAACTAACACTATTATATTTGTTTTAGAAAGGATAATAGCTACTGTGATATATTTTGGAAAATAGACTTAATTAGGGTTTTATGATTTTAAGTGAATTATGGCTTAGATTTTTATGACAATAGAATTTAAAGTTTTGAAATAAAAAATACCAACTATGTTATATTAAAAAGAAAATAAATAATATTACTATGATATATTAAAAAAAATAAAGCTACTGTGTCTCTAAAAATTAGAAAACATGTCCGTTGGTTTTTTTTATTGGATTATTACATAAGTTTTGAGAGTTGTAATTTATTAATTTTAATGGTTCAATAACTAATGGATGAAGATGATTTTTGATTAACAAAGTTACATAAACATACCTATGTTTAAAGGCTCTACCAAAATTTTTAGATGAAAATTTTGGAGTAGCTAATCACCGAGACAATCACCACTTGTTTGCTGCCTTGATTATTGTCCTTTGCTAAAAATTTTTCATTGAAAATTATCCAAGTTTTAGAGTCTTCCTCTGCCAAGAAAGAAAAGACTCTTTGCTTTTTTTTAAAAAAAAATTTCCCCGTCCAAGAAATTCTCCAAAGTCTCCTCTGTAATTGTTTTAATGTGATATTTATAAGAAAAAAATAAAAACATAATACTAATTGGTTAAGGAAATAAAATTGTTTAGGAAATAAAATTTTAAAATCGAGTAAAATAAGGTTTGGTAAAAAAACTATGCATGCTGGCGAGGCTGCTGGGCTCTGCTGCGTGCTGGGATGCTGGGCGCTGGACGATGAGGATTTGTTGCGTCGCGGGCTGGGGTGCTGGGTGGAAAGGCCTGCTGTACTAGGGCGGGAAGCAATTCACCGCAGGCTTGGGCCTACTGCGAATTGGCTGCTGCTACAGGCTGCTGCGAATTGGTTGCTAGTAGCCAATTGCTGCTTACCGCGCCGCGCGCTAGTCGATCCGTTTGATTTTTTATTTTTTTACTTTTTATTTTATTTTTTATTAAAAATAAATATTATTATATTATTAAAAATAAATAATACAAATAATAAAAATAAATAAAATAAATATTATAAATAATAAATAAAATAAATATTATATTATTAAAATAAATATTAAATACATAATAAATATTAAAATAAATAATAAATAATAAATACCACAAAAATTATTTCGGACTGTTTGAAAATCTTTGTACTGGATTTGGTAAAAAATTAAGGGTCTACACGTATGTACTAGTAGTTGAAGAATTATTTTCTGAAAATTGAAAAGTTCGACCGAACCATGGGTGATATGACCATACCTTTAATGGTATGACCAAGAAATTAATGGTCCGACCATGAAATTACTCTAGTAAAAAATTAAAGTGGGAGACAAAGTCCAAACATGTTGGTACCCTCCTCAAACGGCTATATTAAGACTTAAAGACTATAAATACCACAAGAAACTTCATTTTTCATGGTGATTGTGATTGTAATAGCTAAAATAAACATTTTTCATTTATTTGCATTAAAAATTATATTTGTATTCTTTGAGTGTTGGGTGGAAGCATCAAACACTATTGTAAGTTTGAGTGTGAACTTTAAAACTCTTAGGTTTCAGAGTGAGCATGGAAAAACTCTTGTTTGGTTGTGAGGATATTACTGAAAACTTGTAAAAGTTTGGTGTGAGTTTGTGAAAAGACCAACTTAGGATTGAGCTTGTAAAAATCCAAGGTCAGTGGAATTCTCAACTTGAAGTTGGGGAGTGGACGTAAGATTGATTTGATCTGAACCACAATAAATCTCTAGTGTTCAATCTTTTCTACTATACTCATCTTCTCTACTATACTCTTTCTTCATCTCGCTTCTTGTTTTTTAAGCTTTTAATTTTCCATCACTTTTTTAAAATAACCAATTCACCCCCCCTTTTAGTTGCAATCTTAGGACAACACTCTTCACAAATCTCTAACTAGCATAAAGAATTCACTACTTTTAATAACATCATCAAAGAATAACACTCCACCAATGCATGAATATTATTATCAATAGGTAAGAATAATTTACCTTTATCTACATTCGAGTCATCCTGCTATCTCCGAATCCCATAAACCCTCTGTTATGGGCTAGCTCCCTCCAGACCATGCACATATATAGACTCCTCTCTCTATCTATATCCTACTCCACCACCATCTTTGCCACCTCTATTTCCTCTATTGCCTCAACCTCCTTTGACACTAGGTATAGACACTACTGTCTCTGTCTGTCTATCCTCTACCGGCTCGGGACAATCCCTAACATAATGCTCTTTTGATCCACTTAAAAAATAAGTTCTTGTACATTAGTTCTCTAATAAACACCCCCTATGTAACCGACCACATTGACTATAAATGGGTGAGTAGATCTTTGAGAAACATGGGTCGAGGCACCAGCTACTAAAGCTGCAGGCTTTTGCCTCTATTGTTGTGATGATCTATCAGACTGTCCCTGACTCTCACTAACACTCTAAGAAATGTCCTCTCACCCTCTCTTGTGGATGATGACTCCATCTCAACCTGAGATCTCTTACCACTACATTCCTTCGCACTAACAATAGTTGCAAGCCCATGGGCCTTCTCAACACTCCGTGTAGCAGATACCAATCTGGTAAAATCCTCATATTGCACTGTAGCCCCCCGACACATAATAGATGGCTTCAAACCTTCCTCAAACCTCCTACATTTATCTATCTCATCACTCATAATGTCTACTGCATACTTAACTTTAAAAATTCCTTTCCATACTCTGACATTGTCTTCTCCCCTGCTTTAAAATCAAAAATTCCTTTTTTTACATCTCTGTAATCTTTAGGGGTAATTTTCTTCCTAAACTCCGGTAAGAAATCCCTATATATCAGCAGTAGGGGCTGCTCCAACTTACAGGGAACTGTCTTCCACCAATCATAGGCATCCCCCTATAGAAGAGATATCGCACAATCAAATTTCTCTTCTACAGTCTCCTGCAGCTAGATAAATACTCTCTCTACTCTGTCTAGCCACTACTTTGCCTTGGCTAGATCCTCATAAAATGGGTATCCCTATACTTCCTCAGCCTGTCATATTTTCTGCTCTGCTGCGGCTGTAGCTACTATACAGGGGCTTATCGGAACAACTCTGCCATCTACCGTACCCAGACTGGCAGAACATCCTCAGCTGCTGGTTTGGCTAGCATAGAAGCTTCCCCAGCAACTCCAGCACTAGCTATAGCTCTATCCTCTTCTAGAGCAAAATTCTCAGCACTCCCCTCACTAGATCTATGTGTCGAGATGCCATCTCAACCTATATCTATTACATTAACAAAAATTGCCACATTAAAGGCCAGTTTAAAATGCTAGTGCATATGTATATATGACCATTTAAAGCCACATTTTAAATCCCATTTCACTCTCTTAAAAACCCACCTAGGTCAAAAACCTTAAACTTATGCTTTGATTCCAAAATAAATGTAACACCCTTTATACACTAAATACGCACAATAGATACACTGTATATGTAAAATACATATACAAAATACAAGAATGTCACAAATACAATCATTTAAAGACATTCCTTAATTTATAAAACTATTTTAACTTTTATAATATAATTTAGTAAATAAAACAACATATTTTTAATAGTAATTAATTGCTAAAAAACAAATTTAAAAGAAAATCTTTGAGAAAATTTGTCAGAGTTTTATCTGAAATTTGAACATTCTCAAAAATAGCCAAAAAATCAACCTGCAAAAATTTACACTCCCAATAACAAAATCAATTCCAAAACTCCAACATAATTCCAAAATCATCCCATGTCTCAAAATCTCATAAATTTATATACAAAAGTATTACAAATTTTTATGATACCAAACCACCCTTTTAAAGTTTACAACATTGTTATATAAATTCATAATGCATACATACATGATAGGTTTGATAGAAACAAATATTTACATGCTATACAGGTGGCATTGATCTGGTGGCACAGTATCAAACTTCTAGTGCAATCCAAACACCTAGAACCAGTTAGGACTAGCAGAACTACCCATCTCTAATCAAAATATGAATGTATACAATCAATTAGAAACACATTACTATGTATTTTAACTAATAAAATTCAATTTAACACATTTTTTCAAGTTTTCATTTTCTTGCCCTAATGCACTTTAATTTTGAAATTCCATATTAACCAATTCCAAATTACATTTTAACTTAATTTCTATTGTTAAAATCATAATTCTGCTCACTTTAATAATTCAAACTTTAAATTATACAATTCTACCAAATTTTCCAAATTTTCTCCTAATCTTCTTTGATTTTAGAAAACTATTCTTGTAATATCCAAAAATTTTGAAAATTTTAATTTTTGAAAATTAAATAAATAAATTATAAGTTATTAAATTAAATAAATTATTTAAAAAAAGATTTTAAGTGAAAAGTAAAATGTATATGTGATATATATGTAAATATACATAACATATACAAGAGGATATTTTAAAAGTCAGTGTGTATTTTAATACTTCAAAATTAAATTATAATGTTAATGGAAGAGGATATTTTGAAGTTGTAATTAAATAATAATATAAATATATGGCTAAGATTAAAAGGTGGAAAATATCTAAGGTTCGAATTAAAAGTTGTTGGATAGAGATGACTTGTGAGTCTTCATCTTTGGTCTTCTTCTTTTTCTCCCTCCTTCCTTAGTTGATCTCCATTTTTGTGCAAGGGAGGTGTTCTCTTCTTCCACACTACTCAAGGTGAAGAAGTTTTAAGGGTTTCAAGGGAAGAGATGGTGATTTCCACTTGATTTGGTAAGTTTTTAACTTGTATTTCTTGTATTTTCTTAAAAATGTGAAGTTGACTTTTATGGTTGTATGTTAATGGTTGGAATTAGTATGTATGAAGTTATTTTGAGTAGTTAACCATGATTTTAAAGTTGGATGGAAGAAATAATTAAGTTTGAGTTGAGTTACTTTGATGCATAAGCAAGTATTTTAGAGTTAAATGATGGATTTAGTTGAGTTTAAATAGAGTTGAAAATGGAAAGATAGATTGTTCAAAGTATGAGCAAATAATGATAACTTTGAATGTGACAATTATGTGTTGATATCAGGAATTTGGCCTGACACGCCTAGTGACACAACCATGTCATTGGGTGTGTCGATGGTTCTGTTTTTAGTATTGGTGACACATGAAGTGACATGCTCATGCCATTGAGCGTGTCACAGCTTCTGTAATGCTATAGTGTTGACATGTGCAGTGACATGCCCATGTCATTGAGCGTGTCACAACTACTGTGATGTAAGAGTTTTGGCATGGGCAGTGACACACTTATATTTCTGGATGTGTCGTAGCTATTGTATTGCAGAGCAAAGGACATGGTCATTGACACACCAATATCACTGAGCGTGTCAAAGCTTCTGTGTTGTGGGCATAGGGCATGGTCATTGACACACCCGTGTTGTTGAGCACGTCATTTTTAGATTTTACCCTAGATAGATTTTTCCTTGTGTTTCCTTTATGGATCTTATCTTTGTGTTGAGAGATCATGTATATGCCTTTAAGTGTGATACTAAGTGATTATTTATAATCACATTTGGTTTAGGCTTTGAGGAGATTTGAGTTGCCCAATTCAAGTGTTGAAGGATACCTTGGAAGAGAAGGTTGAAAGTGGTGTTTGAGCTTGTTTTGTTGCTTTTAGAGGTAAGTACAAACTTTGAATAAATTGGTTATATTTGCATGACATTTGGACTTAACACATTTTGGTTGGAAAATGTGTTAAGTTACTTACTTCATGGATTATGCATGAGTAATATGCTATGACTTGTGTAATTTCATAAATGCATTATATGTAATGTGAAAATGTCCCAAAGTGTTTGGGTAATGTGGTTTGTTGTGTACACATTAAAGATATTATGTAAAGCCATTGGTAATGGCTAGATTGCATAAAATGTGATACATTATGATTATATGATGATGTTGATATAAATGAGATAAATGAGGCAATGTGCCTAGCTTGATCATAAGAAAATGAGAAAGAGATTGATAATAGAAATATGAAATAATTGTGTTCCTAGTATGTTATTCAATTTTCAGAGTTCTGTGATTGGCGGCATGCCTATGAGGTTATCCTCATTAATTGCCTATGAGGTTATTGTAATCATGCTTGGAAAGACAAGATTCAAAGTTTCTAATGATTAGAGGTGCAAAAAATGAAGAAAGGCAAGCAAAAATGAAGAAATAACAACTACCATGCCCGTGGCCCTTCAAGGTCACAACCATGGGATTTGATTTGAAGCTGTCCAAAATTTTCAATGACAGAAATTTGAAGGGCAAAAGCATATTGAATGCCACGACCATGGGGATCAAAAGCCACAACCATGGCATTGATTTTGGCTCTGTTTTGAAGAAAATTTGCATATTTCAGAAGCCAAATGAAAGCCACGACCGTGGCACTCAAAAGCCACGATCGTGGGATTGATTCTCTACTGCCCAAGCCATGAAAGAGAAGAAAATTCAAGTTGATAGTCTCCACTTCAATGCCACGACCGTGGCCTACCTTACCGACCATTTTACAGCTATAAAGTGCTCAAACCGACCAATCCAACTCAGGCCACGACCGTGGCACTCAAAAGCCACGACCGTGGGGCCTAAATTCATGACTTTGAGCAGACAATTGGGTTGGTGGTGAATAAAATAAGATGTGGCCTAACCTTTTTAGTTTTTCCCCACTAATGAAGCTTTCAAACACTCTATTTAAACACACTTCCTCTAAGGTTTGGAGATATGAGAGGATTTTACAAGAATTAGATTAGATTCATCCAAGAAATAAATGTAATTTAGAGTTTTCTTAGAAAAGAAGTGTGAAATTCTGCTTCAAGGAGGAGTTCAAGATCCAAGTCAAGATCTTCTTCAAAGAAATAGAGTTTGATATTTCTTGTTCCTTTTAATTATGTCTTTATTTTCCATTTTGAATATTTGCAATGTTTTTATTTCAATAATGAAGAACTAATCCTTTTTAGGGTTGGTTCCTTTAATTGAATTTATCATGGAGTTATAAATGTCTATTTGGTTAATTTAGTTATCCTTTGATTACTTTGTTGTCTTTAATCTTAATGCTTTGATTATCTGGCCAATGATTAATTGATTTGAGATGTTGTGTGATGGAGCGAGAGTGGACGCATGACATTACTGCACGGAGATAACAATCTTAAGTAAGTTTTTCACTTAGAGATACGGTTAAACCCTTAAGAGGTTGATTCAAGATTCTCATAAAACATAATGAATTAATTTAATTACTTATGATCATGAAAGTAGACGTAAGGATTAAGTTGATATTGGTTCTAGTACTTGAGAGAGACTTGAACTTAATTTAGGAGAATCCAACCAATAATCGAAAGGAAGACTGAATTAAATCCATACCTTAGAAAATCCATGATAAATCAATAAAGGTGACCAATCCCTAAATCTTAAATTATTAGAAATTTATTCTTGATTCATTGTCATTTTAGCTAGTTAAATCATAAAATTAAATTTGATTGTCCAAATATTAATCAATTTAATTGTTTGGTACTTAGAATTAACCTCCTCGTGGGAACGACACTCTACTCATCATTATATTACTTGTTAACGATCTATGCAATTGCAGATAGCTACGCTAAGTCCGCAACACATATACAAGAGGATATTTTAAAAGTCAAAGTCATTTTAATAATTCAAAATTAAATTATAATGTTAATGGAAGAGGATATTTTGAAGTTGTAATTAAATAATATTATAAATATATGGCTAAGATTAAAAGGTGGAAATATGTAAGGTCCAAATTAAAAGTTGTTGGATAGAGATGACTTGTGAGTCTTCATCTTTGGTCTTCATCTTTTTCTTCCTTCTTCCTTAGTCGATCTCCATTATTGTGCAAGGGAGGTGTTCTCTTCTTCCATACTACTCAAGGTGAAGAAGTTTTAAGGGTTTCAAGGGAAGAGATGGTGATTTCCACTTGAGTTTGTAAGTTTCTAACTTGTATTTCTTGGATTTTCTTAAAAATGTGAAGTTGACTTGTTATGGTTGTATGTTAATGGTTGGAATTGGTTTGTATGAAGTTGTTTTGAGTAGTTAACCATGATTTTAAGGTTTGATTGAAGAAATAGTTAAGTTTGAATTGAGTTACTTTGATGCATAAGTAAGTATTTTAGAGTTAAATGATGGATTTGGTTGAGTATAAATAGAGTTGAAAACGAAAAGATAGATTGTTCAAAGTATGAGCAGAGAATGATAACTTTGAATGTGACAATTATGTATTGATATCAGGAATTTGGCTTGACACGCCTAGTAACATGGCCATGTCGTTGGGTGTGTCGGTGGTTCTATTTTTAGTGTTGGTGACACATGAAGTGACACACCCATGTCACTGAGCATGTCACAGCTTCTATAATGCTATAGTATTGACATGTACAGTGACATACCCATGTCATTAAGCGTATCACAGCTATTGTGATGTAAGAGTTTTGGCACGGGTAGTGACAAGCCCATATTTCTGGATGTGTCGTAGCTACTGTAATATAGAGCTAAGAACACGGTCATTGACATGCCCATATCACTGAGCATGTCAAAACTTCTGTGTTGTGGGCATAGGGCACGGTCATTGATACTTCTTTATTGTTGAGCATGTCATTTGTAGATTTTACCCTAGATAGCTCTTTTCCTTTTGTTTTCTTTATGGTTCTTATCTTTGTGTTGAGAGATCATGTATATGCCTTTAAGTGTGATACTAAGTGATTATTTATAATCACATTTGGTTTAGGCTTTGAGGAGATTTGCGTTGCCCAATCCAAGTGTTGAAGGATACCTTGGAAGAGAAGGTTGAAAGTGGTGTTTGAGATTGTTTTTTTGCTTTTAGAGGTAAGTACAAACTTTGAATAAATTGGTTATATTTGCATGACATTTAGACTAAACACATTTTGGTTGGAAAATGTGTTAAGTTACTTCATGGATTATGCATGAGTAATATGCTATGACTTGTGTAATTTCATAAATGCATTATATGTAATGTGAAAATTTCCCAAAGTGTTTGGGTAATGTGGTTTGTTGTGTATACATTAAAGATATTATGTAAATCCATTGATAATGGCTAGTGTGAGCGGGGATTTTTGCCCCCACTCCCGGTGTGGTTCTTACGACTTCGGCACTATTTAGGCTCGGGGCCTTAGAGAACACGGACTTAAGTCCAGAGAAAATGGAGTCGCCACCCAGACGGGCCGGGAAAAAGAAAGGGGTGGATGACTCAATTCCTAAGGAATCCCAAAGTTGGGTATGTGTGGGGAATGTGAGAAATGGCCCAGCACCCCCACAACGCCCGGTTCATTAGAACCGGCCTCCTTTACAGGTCTTAATATTATAAAATTCTTAAATATAACAATATTATCCATATTACACACAATAATTAAAATAAAGCATCGTTATATTAAAAGAATCAAAGCAATGTCCAAACAAAGCAAATAAATGGACACCCATCCGAGGATGGAAACATGTCCTTACATCTCATGCCTAAATAGGACACCCACCGAAAGGTAGAGACATGTCCTTTACATTGGTTCTAAAATAGAAAAGCAATTTAAATTACATGATAATTAACTAATGAGGTACTCACCAAGTGGAAACATACCTCTTACAACATTTGGAATTCTAAATAAATCGATAAAAGTAAATAACCATTCATCATAAATAAATCATTCATCAAAGGTATTAAACATCAATAGAAAGTAAACATCCATCCATGATAAATCAAATAAACCAAGCATTGAACTTAAATAAATTAAAGCATATTGTGAGCGGGGATTTTCGCCCTCACTCCCGGTGGAATGGTTCTTGCGACTTCGGCACTGTTTAGGCTCGGTGCCTTAGAGAATACGGACCTAAGTCCAGAGAAAATGGAGTTGCCACCCGGACGGGCTGGGAAAAAGAAAGGGGTGGATGACTCGATTTCTAAGGAATCCCCAACCCCCTAATGGGTTCGGAAAGTTAGGTACGTATGGGGAAGGTGAGAAATGACCCAACACCCCCATAATGCCCCGTTCATTGGAACCGGCCTCCTTTATAGGTCTTAATATTATAAAATTCTTAAATATAACAATATTATCCATACTACACACAATAAAAAGAAAGCATCGTTATATTAAAATCAAAGCAATGTCTAAGCAAAACAAATAAATGGACACCCACCCGAAGATGAAAACATGTCCTTACATCCCATGCCTAAATAGGACACCCACCGAAAGGTAGAAACATGTCCTTTACATAAGTTCTAAAATTGAAAAGCAATTTAAATTACATGATATTTAACTAATGAGGTACCCACCAAGTGGAAACATACCTCTTACAACATTTGGAAATCTAAATAAATTGATAAAATAAATAACCATTCACCATAAATAAATCATTCATCAAAGCTATTAATCAAAATATAAAATAAACATCCATCCATGATAAATTAAATAAATCAAGCATTGAAATTAAATAAATTAAAGCATAAGAAATAAATCAAAGCATAATCAAATATAGAATTAAATAAAGCAAATAAAAGTCCAATTATAGCTACTGTGACTTTTTATGGAATTAAAATAGATTGAGGATTTTATGTTTTAAAAGGTTGGTAAAACTCTTTGATTAAACAAATTAAGGTTTGAATGGTGAAATCATGAAACTTTAAAATACTTTTGATTCATGGTTTTAAATGGTGATTTCAAGCTTACTGTGTAAATTTAGAATATTTATGTTTTTATGGTTTTTAATGTTTTAAAGGATTAAGGTTTAGAAAAAGTTAGGGTTTAAAGTTTTAAAGGAGTTAGAGTTTAATATTTTAGGTTTAGAACTTGAATTAGGGTTTTAGGATTTAAAATTAGGGTCTCGGGTGATGAATTTGAATCAGGGTTTAGAAAGACAATTTGATAATTTCATGAGGTTTTATGAATTTAAACAAATGGATTAAAGTTTTTATAAATAAAAAAGATGTTTTTTATGGCTTTTTGGAAGAAACAGAACCAAGTTTAAAATTTTGAAAGAAACAGAATCAAATTTTGGTTTTGTTGAAAAATATGTTTAATTAGGGTTTTAAGATTTTAAAGAAGAAAAAATAACAATTTTAAGTCTTTTGGAAAATAAACCAACGAAATAAGGTTTTTTGACTTTAGAAAAACTAAATTAAAGTTCTAAGATTTTAAATTTTGAAAAACACAAAATCCTAGTTTTAGCTACTGTGAAAAAATATAAAGAAATTAGAATTTCATACCTTATTTTGTAAGTTGCACCAAAATTGCTTCTTGGATGAACAAGCTCAAAAGACCAGCCTTTTTTCCTTTTGAATCCCTTAAATCGTGTTTCTGCTACTTTAAAAATCAATTGAATTCAAGCTTTTCCTTCACGGATTTGGATTTTCTTTTTCACTGTCCCTTTCGGCCTCCCTTAATTTCATTGCCTTTGGTCCTTATTTATAGTGGTTTGATATGGTTTATTCCTAATTAGTCACTGCAAGTAATATTAATAAGAAAAGGAAACCAAAACCTAATTGAATTAGGTTTCAAAAAATTTACGTCGGAAAAATTGCACTGTCGAAAAAAATTGCCGCAGGAAAAAATGCGCTGGCAAAAAAAATCTGCCGTAGGAAATTGCGGCAGTGGGCGAGAAGCGGGAGTCGCTCGCAGAATTTTCCTGCAGGCGAAATGCCCACGGGCCAGCGCGACGATTTTTTCGACAGCGATTTTTATTTTTATTTTTATTTTTTTGACTTTTATTTATTTATTTTTATTTTTTATTAATAAAAATTAGATACTAAAGCAAAAATTATTTAACAAAAATTATTTTGGACCAATTAGACAACAAAAATTATTTTGGACTAAATAAAACATATTGGACCGGACTGGGTCAAAAATTAAGGGTTACAGTTTGCCCCCTGCTTGAATGATCTGAAACTTTAGTGAAAGAAAGTGAAAAGCAATAAGACTTTAATTTTTGAGATAGTTGAGGTTTTGGGTTCTGGACCCGGTTTGAGTTCTGGACTCAAGGATGATTCTAGGTTCTGCACCTAAGGAAAATTTGGGTTCTGGACCCGGTTCGAGTTCTGGACTCAAGGATGATTCTAGGTTCTGGACCTAAAGAAAAATTTGGGTTCTGGACCCGGTTCGAGTTCTGGACTCAAGGATGATTCTAGGTTCTAGACTTAAAGAAAAATTTGGGTTCTGGACCCGGTTCGAGTTCTGGACTCAAGGATGATTCTAGGTTTTGGACCTAAGAAAAATTTAGGTTCTGGACCCGGTTCGAGTTCTGGACTCAAGAATAATTCTAGGTTCTAGACCTAAGAAAAATTTGGGTTCTAGACCCGGTTCGAGTTCTGGACTCAAGGATAATTCTAGGTTCTGGACCTAAAGAAAAATTTGGATTCTGGACCCGGTTCGAGTTCTGGACTCAAGGATGATTCTAGGTTCTGGACATAAGGAAAATTTGGGTTCTGGACCCGGTTCGAGTTCTGGACTCAAGGATGATTCTAGGTTCTGTACCTAAGAAAAATTTGGGTTCTGGACCCGAGCTAATAAAAAAGTTTGGCTAATTTTTAGGCATATATCTTCTTATTGCCCCATGGGTGTAAAAATATTTATATACTCGCAATTATTTGAATGATTAAAGTGAATAATTGAATTTACTATATTATTTACTGTGTAGTCACTGTTCATGCACTATTTACTATTTATAAATAGTAAATTTACTATTCGCAAATAGTATCAAATAGTATTTACTATTAGAAAAAGTAATTTTACTATTCACCAATAGTAATACTATTCATAAATAGTAACATTTACTATTCATCAACAATAATACTATTCATAAATGGTAAAATTTACTATTTATGAACAGTTTTGAATTTGGTTTTTTGCTTGCCGTTCCACTATAAAAGGCCACCAATCCTTCATTTCATTTCACAATTTCAATTTTAATTTCGTAATTCTCTCAAATTTCTTTTCAATTTTAGCATATATTTTTCAAAAACAATGCATGCTTCGAGGTCGGGGACTCATTCTAATGGCGAGTTATTGGAGTTTATTCGGCATCATGAAGATGAAAATCTAGATATACTGGCCATGCCGCTTCACCGCAGTTCTAATCCAAAGAGCGAGGTAATTATTTTTCTTTCTTTTTCTCTTGATTGATTTGATTTTTTTGATTTATATATATATTTTATTGTAAAAAATAAATTAATTTAAGTAGATAGAATAACACGTACTTACCTGGTATTAACTTACCTGGGTCTATGTTAGCATGATCGTTGTGTCTTTCGGGCCGGAGGGTGTATTTATAAAGCCCGACAATGGTACAATGTAATGCCTTCTCGGGTAAGGCGGATTATCTGAGATTGCGGCTTCGAATAGTTCATCTTACAATTGCCATCCGAAGAATATCAGATAGACCGAAGCGTAGTCCAGGCGCTTGCAGAGCGATGGTTGGACACAACCCACACTTTTCACCTGCCCATTGGGGAGATGACAATTGGTCCGGTCGATTTTAATGACATTACCGGCCTTCGATATGATGGTGTTCCGGTTCCTCTGATCAATGATATTTTAACATTTGAAGAAATTCAGGAATTAATTGGTCTGGAATCATCATATAAAGGGCCTTTTAAGATAAAAATCGAGCCAATTCATAGTTGTTGGATTAACTATGAAGGTCGGGTTGGCAGAGACAGGGCCGAACAGTATGCTCGAGAATTTTTGTTATATCTGCTCGGGTCGACCATCTTAGGCAGCACTGAATCATCCATTCACTTGTCAGTGTTGAGTGCCCTTTCTTATCTCAGAATGGTACCATCTTCTGGCTGGGGGGAAGCTGGTCTCACATGTCTTTACCATGGTCTTGATAAGCTTTGCCGAAACAAGAATTCTTTTGTCAGCTTGATGGCGGTTGTCGAGGTATTCTTTCTTCCACCAATGTCTTTTCCACTCTTTTCTTGCATGAATGTGATCTTTATTGTTATTGTAGATATGGGCGTATGTGTAACACCCCTACATCCTGTACACGCACACTACAAAACACCACAATGTAATATACGTACACTGAATATAGGGATGCTACGGTTTTCTTTAACATTTAAAACATTTTAAATGATAAGATATTCTTTCTCATTATACATTATAGAAAATAAAGTAATTAACTTGTAATATAAAACAAAATAGATATATACGTTTACTTAATACGCAGCGGAATTTATAAAATATTTACATATATGAATACATTCAAATCCATATTTACAATTATACATATATTTACATTAGAATCAATGCTTTACAAAATATAAAGAAGTTATACATGATTGGCAGCTCTTCTCTGATCTTTAAGTCCAAAAAATAAATTCTTCAATGCCTAGTCTCACCTGGTCTCGAGGAACTCTCGGGTTTAACACACATTTTAATAATAAAGACAACATCATAGGAAGGAAGCTAATATCACACCTTTATATTTCATAAACCATACACATATAAACATATCACATTTCAAAGTCCTTCCATAGATCTCATTATTCAATTATTTTACCATTAATCACATTTAAACAAAGACAAGCATGGGCCCAAAAGACACTAATATGCCATTCAATTTTCAGAGTTAATGTTTTGGTTCAATTATCACATTCATCATTATCATAATCCCAACTAGGCTTCAAGGATTAGGTTCAACCAAGCTTCAAGGGGAACAAAGCATGCTAAGTATCAACCCAACTTGGCTTCAAGAACCAAACCCAACCTAGCTTCAAGGGTTGTAACATCTCAATTAGGCTTCAAGGACTAGACCCAACCAAGCTTCAAGGGGAGTAAAACATGTTAAACTTCAACCCAACTTGGCTTCAAGGATCAATTCCAACCTAACTTCAAGAGATTGTTACTAATAGGCATGCCACCAATCAACAAAACTCTGAAAATGGAATAACACATTAGACACACAATTCATTCATTATTTCATTATCAATTAGGCAAACATGCCTCATTAAAGTCATTATAGCCAATCACAATGGCTTTATATTCCATTACATCTCAATCCACATTATAGCAATTCATCTTTCAAATACACAATCATTTACATCATCATATCCTTCACATTACACATATAGCATCATTGATATAAACATAACAAAGTACATTATTCATATAAGTCAACAATGTAATAATGCAATATTTGTACTTACCTCAATAACAATTCACACAACTCTAAACACTTCCTTTTCCAAGATTCTTTTACTTCTTAGATCAATGACAAATCACTTTCTTCAAGACCTAATCCAAAAATAATAACATACACTTGCTTAGGGATACACATGAGATAATCAAGTTAAGAGTTAACTAGGGTAAACTCTAAACATGACACGCTCAACCACACGGGCGTGTCCCTGACCGTGCCCTAACTCCACAACATAGAAGCTTTTACACGCTCAGAACCACAGGCGTGTCACTGGGCGTGTAATACATTCTGCCTCTCAGAAACATCGACACGTCCAACAACGTGAGTGTGCTCATGGCCGTGTCAATTCTCCAATCTCACAGTAGCCATGACACGCTCAATAACACGGGCGTGTTACTGGTCGTGTCAATCCTACTGCCACCAACACAATTGACACGCCTAAGAATCTGAACGTGCTCATGGGCGTGTTTGGCCAAAAACCCAGATTCCGGCCAAAACAACAAAACACTTATTTTCACCAACATCCACTTCAAACAAACTTAACAAAACATACCCAAAAACCATCTTAAACTTACAAAAACACCAAAACAACTCCACACCTACATCAAACACAAATCACAAATATCATCACAAACCCTAAACACAAATACAACACCATCTCTTCCAACCAACTTACTCCTTTCTTCAATTAAATCCCAAAATCCAAAATCAAATACATCAAACTCTCTTACACATATCACAATCAAACAACACACTCTTACTATCAACACAACACTCTATCAAACCCAAACATAACTTCAATCAAGCAAAGATATCAAAAGAGGACTTACCAAAGTAATGAAAGTTCTTGAATCACCAACTTGATCACTTAGATCTTCCTTCAATTTGAGCTTAGAACATCAAAACCCTCTTTTGCTCTCTTGTTTCCTTTTGTCTTTGGATGAGCCGGCCAACACAATGGAAAAGAAGAAAAGAAAATAAAGAAACAAAGTCAAACTTTTCACCTCTTTAAATCTCCACCAAGTATTTCAACATAAGCAATTACCTAAACACCCTCTTACAATTTGTTTTAACTTCCTTTAAAACACTTGCCCTTTTTAGTAATTTCACAATTAACAAATTAAATATCTTCTTCCCTTGACCTCCCATTTTGACTTGTATATATGTTATATATATTGCCATATATACAACATATACATTCCGTCTAAACAATCTTTTCCTTTCCAATAACACATATAGATTTGATTCAAATCAAACAACAATTATATCAAAACTTCTAGGGCACACTTTGGGATATTACAATTCTCCCCCTCTAAAAAGAAATTTCGTCCTCAAAATTACCTGTCATCAAGTCCGAAACAACTGAGGATACTAATCTCGCATTGTTTGTTCACTTTCCCAAGTTGCCTCTTCCTTTGCATGATTCTTCCATAAAATCTTCACAAGTGGCACTTTCTTATTTCTCAATTCTTTCACTTCACGTGCCAAAATAGCAACTGGTTCTTCTTCAAATGTTAGATCTGATTCCACTTCGATAGATTCAACTGGCAAAATATGAGATGGATCTGATCTATACCTTCTTAACATAGAAACGTGGAAGACATTATGGATCCTATCCAATTCAGGTGGCAAAGCAAGCCGATAAGCAACTGGTCCGATTCTTTCCAACACTTCGTAAGGTCCAATGAAACGAGGACTCAGCTTCCCTTTTCGACCAAATCTCAAAATTTTTTTCCAAGGAGATACTTTCAAAAACACTTTATCTCCAATATTAAACTCTATGTCTCTCCTTTTCAAATCTGAATAAGACTTCTGTCGGTCTGAAGCTGCTTTCAACCTATCTCAAATCATCTTCACTTTCTCTTCAGTTTCTTTAACCAATTCAGGACCAATTAACTTCCCTTCTCCAGTTTCATTCCAACATATAGGCGTCCTACATCTTCTACCATACAATGCCTCAAATGGTGCCATTCCAATACTGGATTGATGACTGTTGTTGTATGCAAATTCCACAAGTGGTAAAAATCTGTCCCAACTTCCAGAGAAATCAATGACACAGCTTCTTAACATATCCTCGATAATCTGTATCACTCTCTCTGACTGCTCATCTGTCTGTGGATGAAAAGCAGTGCTAAAGTGTAATCGAGAACCCAAAGCACCATGCAAACTCTTCCAAAACCTTGAAGTAAACCGGGGATCTCGATCAGACACTAAAGAAATTGGGACACCATGCAACTTCACAATCTCATGGATATACAGCTCAGCCAACTTCTCCAGAGAATAATCCATCCGAACTGGAAGAAAGTGAGCTGTCTTTGTCAATCTATCAACAATCACCCAAATAGCATCATGCTTCCTTTGCGTCAATGGTAAACCAGATACAAAATCCATTGTCACCCTTTCCCATTTCCATTCAGGCACTGATAAAGGTTGAAGTAATCCTGTTGGAACTTGATGCTCAGCTTTTACCCTCTGACATGTGAGACATTTGGATACAAACTCCGCTATGTCTCTCTTCATACCGGACCACCAGTAATACTGCTTCAAATCATGATACATCTTTGTATTGCCCGGATGCATAGCAAATACTGACTGATGTGCTTCTTCTAAAATAATCCTTCTCAAATTAGCATCATCAGGTACACACAATCTGTTCTTAAACCAAAGACTCCCATCACTTCTCATAATAAAATCTTGACTCTTTCCATTCTGACAATCTGAGACAATCTTTTGAATCTTCTCATCAGCCAATTGAGCCTCCTTAATCTGATCCAACAATACTGGTTTCAACTGCAACTGTGCCAACAATGCACCATCATCACAAGATACAAAACTAGCATGCAACGCTCTAAACTCAACAAGCAACGAGAGCGAATAAACAGTCAAGCCTGCTAGAGACTTCCTACTCAAGGCATCAGCAACAACATTTGCCTTACCAGGATGATAATCAATCAAGCAGTCGTAGTCTTTGATCAACTCCAACCATCGTCTCTGCCGAAGATTAAGCTCTTTTTGAACCCCCAAATATTTTAAACTTTTATGATCTGTATAGATAAAACACTTCTCCCCATACAAATAGTGTCGCCAAATCTTCAATGCAAACACAATGGCTGCTAACTCTAAATCATGGGTCGGATAATTGAGCTCATGCGGTTTCAACTGTCGAGAAGAATAAGCTATAACTTTACCTTCTTACATCAGAACACAACCCAAACCACTATGTGAAGCATCACTGTAGATCACATATGGTTTATCTTCCACAAGTAAAGTAAGAACAGGCGCTTGAGTCAACATATCTTTCAACTGTTCAAAGCTAGCTTGACACTGATCCGTCCATAAAAATCTAACCCCCTTCCGAAGCAATCTGGTGATTGGAGTAGCTATCAAAGAAAAACCTTTCATAAATCGTCGATAATAGCCTGCCAAACCCAGAAAACTTCTAACTTCAGTTACCGACTTTGGTGGACTCCAATTCAAAATAGCTTCAACTTTACTCCGATCAACTCTAATACCATCTGCTGAAACTATATGACCAAGAAAAGTCACTTGATCAAGCCAAAACTCACACTTCGATAGCTTGGCATACAATTGCTTTTCTCTCAAAATCTGCAGCACAATCTGCAGATGCTTGTCATGCTCCTCCTCATTACACGAATACACCAAAATATCATCGATAAAAACTACCACAAACTGATCCAGATAGGGCCTAAACACCCTATTCATCAAGTCCATAAAAGCTGCAGGTGCATTCATCAAACCAAAAGGCATAACTAGAAACTCATAATGCCCATACCTTGTGCGAAAGGCTGTCTTAGGAACATCTTCAGTTCTAACCCTCAACTGATGGTACCCTGATCTCAAATCAATTTTGGAAAACACTGCTGCACCCTTCAATTGATCAAAGAGATCATCAATTCTAGGCAAAGGATATTTATTTTTAATAGTCACCTTGTTCAATTGCCTATAATTGATACACAATCTCATAGTACCATCCTTCTTCTTCACAAACAAAACAGGAGCTCCCCACGGTGAAACACTAGGGCGAACAAACCCTTTATCCAACAACTCCTGCAACTGCACCTTCAATTCTCTCAGTTCAGCAGGTGCCATTCTATAAGGAGTAATAGAGATAGGAGTGGTACCAGGCAATAATTCAATACCAAAATCCACCTCTCTCTCAGGAGGCAACCCTGGTAACTCCTCTGGAAACACATCTGGAAACTCTGCAACTGTGGGTATACTATCAAGTTGAGAACTCAGTACTCTAGTATCCAAAATATGAGCAAGATAAGCATCACACCCTTTTCTAATCAACCTCCTAGCTGCAACAGCTGAAACAAACAAGGATGCTAGCTGTCCCTGCTCACTAGATACTATCACATCTCTACCATCACCGGTTCTCAAGGTAACAAATTTCTTTTGACAGTCTACCATAGCTCCATGTCTAGATAACCAGTCCATGCCTAGGATCAAATCATATTCCTTAAAAGGCATTTCAATCAAATCTCCACGAAATTCCTCACCTTGCACCACAACTGCACTATCTCGGTGCACCTTGCTAACAATCACACTATGCCCTAAAGGATTTGTCACCAAAACATCAAATCCTAGGGACTCAGAATGCAATTCAGACACAGGCAATATGGATGCACTTATATATGAATGAGTAGATCCTGGATCAATCAAAGCAAGTACTGAAATGCCAAATAAAGAGAATGTACCAGTTATAACTGCTGAAGCATCAGGCTGCTTCTGCATCACATAGACCCTCTGAGAAGATCCGGCCTCTTCTGGTCTACTATCCCTAGATGCAGAACATCCTCTCGGACTAAACCCAGATCTACCTCCTCTGTTGAAACTTCTGCCCCCTCGACCACCTCTCACACTGGGTCGAGAAACTGCAGAATCTACCGACATCTGCTCCTGCCTCTCAGGACACTCTCTAACAAAATGATCAGGCGATCCACATCTGAAACATACCCCTGCTATTCCTGTTTTCCAACAAGTACCACCATGTGGCCTACCACAATGAATACATATTGGTAGAGTGGATCTCTGAATCACTAGGGTCGGAGCACTCACCACTGAAACTATAGGCCTCAATCTCTGCCTCTAAAACTGTACTGACCTACCAGCTGGCCTCTGACTCCTACTGATCCTAGGAACAAAACTTCCTTTACCCCTCTTCACAGATGAAGATCCTGCCTCAAACTGGGGTCTCCTAACCCTGGTCTCCTCCTCCTCAGTAGTAGCTGCTGCAATACCCTGAGCTCTCTCCATACTCCTAGCTGCTGCAACAAGCTGGGAAAAATCATGATATCGAGAACCAGCCACAAGACACATAATAGAGGGCTTCAATCCCTCCTCAAATCTCCTGCACCTATCAATCTCATCAGATATAATACCCCCAGCATAATGGCTCAACCGGATGAACTCAACCTCATATTCTGTTACTGTCCGGTTGTCTTGCTTCAAACTCAAAAACTCCATCTTCTTCACATCTTTATACTCCCTCGGAGTATACTTCAATTCAAACTCTCTTAGAAAATCAGTATAGGACAATGTAGGTGGATCATCCATAGCATGGGGCACTATCTTCCACCAATCATATGCATCCTTCTGCAACAATGATCTTGCATAATCAAATTTTTCTTCTGGAGTGGCTTGCAACTGAATGAATATTCTCTGTACTTTATCTAGCCACTGCTCAGCTACAGCTGGATCAATAGTACCCAAAAAATCTTCTGCTCCATACTTCCTTAATTTATCGTAATGTCTCATTGATACCAAAGGCTGTGGGGGTGGTGGCGGTGGTTGTACTGGTGCTTGCCTTAATAACTCTACCACATGCCTAAGCCAAACTGGCGGAACCTCCTCACCAATTGGTCTCCCCGACACAGAAGCAGGTACCTCTCCAGCTATATCCACTCTAGCTCCATCTCTAACCTCATCTGGAGCTACACTCTCAGCACTACCCTCTACTGACTGACGTAAGTGAGAATCCATCACAACCTATATCTGTAAACACAGTAGAATACATCTCATTAAAGATCAGAGACTGCCAATACCAAACATGAATAACAAACACTAATTTTTAAAGTCAAAATATTCTTTTTCTTACATTTAACCTAGGTTGAGAATCTCAAACCTAGGCTCTGATACCAAAACAATTGTAACACCCCTACATCCTGTACACGCACACTACAAAACACCACAATGTAATATACGTACACTGAATATAGGGATGCTACGGTTTTCTTTAACATTTAAATCATTTTAAATGATAAGATATTCTTTCTCATTATACATTATAGAAAATAAAGTAATTAACTTGTAATATAAAACAAAATAGATATATACGTTTACTTAATACGCAGCGGAATTTATAAAATATTTACATATATGAATACATTCAAATCCATATTTACAATTATACATATATTTACATTAGAATCAATACTTTAAAAAATATAAAGAAGTTATACATGATTGGCAGCTCTTCTCTGATCTTTAAGTCCCAAAAATAAATTCTTCAATGCCTAGTCTCACCCGGTCTCGAGGAACTCTCAGGTTCAACCCCGTCACCTGCGCGATCAACCACTATCGCGCTAAGCCAATGGCTTAGTAGTACAAAGTATACTAACATTATGCTTTAATGCAATGCAATGTCACACATTTTAATAATAAAGACAACATCATAGGTGGAAAGCTAATATCACACCTTTATATTTCATAAACCATACACATATAAACATATCACATTTCAAAGTCCTTCCATAGATCTCATTATTCAATTATTTTACCATTAATGAATCACATTTAAACAAAGACAAGCATGGGCCCAAAAGACACTAATATGCCATTCAATTTTTAGAGTTAATGTTTTGGTTCAATTATCACATTCATCATTATCATAATCCCAACTAGGCTTCAAGGATTAGGTTCAACCAAGCTTCAAGGGGAACAAAGCATGCTAAGTATCAACCCAACTTGGCTTCAAGAACCAAACCCAACCTAGCTTCAAGGGTTGTAACATCTCAATTAGGCTTCAAGGACTAGACCCAACCAAGCTTCAAGGGGAGTAAAACATGTTAAACTTCAACCCAACTTGGCTTCAAGGATCAATTCCAACCTAACTTCAAGAGATTGTTACTAATAGGCATGCCACCAATCAATAAAACTCTGAAAATGGAATAACACATTAGACACACAATTCATTCATTATTTCATTATCAATTAGGCAAACATGCCTCATTAAAGTCATTATAGCCAATCACAATGGCTTTATATTCCATCACATCTCAATCCACATTATAGCAATTCATCTTTCAAATACGCAATCATTTACATCATCATATCCTTCACATTACACATATAGCATCATTGATATAAACATAACAAAGTACATTATTCATATAAGTCAACAATGTAATAATGCAATATTTGTACTTACCTCAATAACAATTCACACAACTCTAAACACTTCCTTTTCCAAGATTCTTTTACTTCTTAGATCAATGACAAATCACTTTCTTCAAGACCTAATCCAAAAATAATAACATACACTTGCTTAGGGATACACATGAGATAATCAAGTTAAGAGTTAACTAGGGTAAACTCTAAACATGACACGCTCAACCACACGGGCTCCACAACACAGAAGCTTTTACACGCTCAGAACTACAGGCGTGTCACTGGTCGTGTAATACATTCTGCCTCTCAGAAACATCGACACGTCCAACAACGTGAGCGTGCTCATGGCGTGTCAATTCTCCAATCTCACAGTAGCTATGACACGCTCAATAACACGGGCGTGTTACTGGTCGTGTCAATCCTACTGCCACCAACACAATTGACACGCCTAAGAATCTGAACGTGCTCATGGGCGTGTCAGGCCAAAAACCCATATTCTGGCCAAAACAACAAAACACCCAACAAAACACTTCTTTTCACCAACATCCACTTCAAACAAACTTAACAAAACATACCCAAAAACCATCTTAAACTTACAAAAACACCAAAACAACTCCACACCTACATCAAACACAAATCACAAATATCATCACAAACCCTAAACACAAATACAACACCATCTCTTCCAACCAACTTACTCCTTTCTTCAATTAAATCCCAAAATCCAAAATCAAATACATCAAACACTCTTACACATATCACAATCAAACAATACACTCTTACTATCAACACAACACTCTATCAAACCCAAACATAACTTCCATCAAGCAAAGAAATCAAAAGAGGACTTACCAAAGTAATGAAACTTCTTGAATCACCAACTTGATCACTTAGATCTTCCTTCAATTTGAGCTTAGAACATCAAAACCCTCTTTTGCTCTCTTGTTTCCTTTTGTCTTTGGATGAGCCGGCCAACACAATGGAAAAGAAGAAAAGAACATAAAGAAACAAAGTCAAACTTTTCACCTCTTTAAATCTCCACCAAGTATTTCAACATACGCAATTACCTAAACACCCTTTTACAATTTGTTTTAACTTCCTTTAAAACACTTGCCCTTTTTAGTAATTTCACAATTAACAAATTAAATATCTTCTTCCCTTGACCACCCATTTTGACTTGTATATATGTTATATATATTTCCATATATACAACATATACATTCCCTCTAAACAATCTTTTCCTTTCCAATAACACATATACATTTGATTCAAATCAAACAACAATTATATCAAAACTTCTAGGGCACACTTTGGGATATTACAGTATGAACACAACCTCGTGAGGGTACCTGGCATTTTTCGAGAGAGAATCAGGTATCCGAGATTAAATTACTGGTTGTCCGATCGTGTGGATGTTCCCGGCTCTCATAATGTACATACTCATCGCTTTGTGTTGAGCCGCTTAACCTGGGATCAGGTAAAATAATGTTAGTATGCTTTAAATTTTATGTGAAAGTTTTACTTACCTTATGTTATTTTGCAGGTGAATTTGGCCTGGTGGGGCCCAGAAGAGCGAGCAAACTGGTCTCCTTTGATGAGGGCTGCACTATCTTTCCAACACTCTCGCCGAATTATTGCTGGCGTAGTGTCTAGTGGCTGATTTCTTGGAGAGAGAGTTTATGAATGGTTTCTCGGTCCAGAGCAACGAAGGTTTCCGATGCAAATCCTAGAATATACTTTAAATATTATGTCGATGCCGGAGGATGCATGATGGTCGGCCCGGTATGGTTATGATGCCGAGTCATTTCTCCATTTACCCGGTCCATTTTATGCCCGTTTTATTCAAATGAGACTCTTGAACTTTGATGTATCTCCTGTCGGTGTGCGGGAGATTTTCGATGAAAATGAGGGTAGAGTAATTTGATGAGTAATCCCAGGATGAGTAATTTGCTGAGTTTTGGTGCTCCTGCTTCAGGCGGACTAGGGACGAGTGATTTGCCCCCTCCTCCAACAGGCGACGATTTTTTCAAGTCTTTATTTGGTGACCTACCACTACCCTCTTAGTGATATGTAAAAATCGTAGCAATTGTAAAACATTGTACAATAATGAAAAATATACAATTTTCCTCTTTACTGTAAACCTTTTTTTTTATTAATTTTCATTATTTTTTTGTTACTGCAAATTTTTTTTTTTGCATATTTTTTCGTTACTGCCATTTTTTTTTGTTACAGTACACCATTAATTTACATCCACTTCTTTTGTTAAACCAAATCCAATGTGGTAAAGGAAATTCATTGCCACTTTCTTTCCCTATGCCATATGGTCTTATCCTTTCCCATCATCTTTTCCATTTCACTTTTGGAAAAGGTTTGTTTCCTCTATATAAATCACCCTTCATGCCATATTTTAATTCATAAACCAAAAATCTCTCTCTTTCAACGTGAAGACCCTTTTAACAATTTTGGTTCTCCTTTATTCATCAACCATGACCGAGCACCATTTAAAGAAAATAAAAATTCTATTTAAGAATATGGATGCCATCCATTGGAAGCAAATTTCATGGTCAAAGCTTGATGTTTTAAAATGTTTTCAAAATGTCAAATTGGACCACTCCTTCTTACATGTCGTGGCTTCCTTTTGGGATACGGATTCTAGGGTATTTAGAATTAATGGCTTTGAAATATGTCCCTTGATTGAAGAATTTGAGGCCATCCTTGGATATCCAAATAATCAACCAATGGCATTACCCACAATGATTTTCAAGACTCAACAGAAGATGCAGATGTTATTTCAAATCCCAAAACCCGAAGTTCTTCGGTTGATGAGAGGTGAAAAAATTCTACTTGCTCCTTTGATTGACTTTTGTTTCTCTCATTTGGTTCCTACTAAGGCATGGGGATGCATGCTTTGTCTTTGCTTGCTCGGCCAATTCTTGCTTGTTTCTTCTGACGGCGATATTGATACATGAGTATTGGATATTATGGACCAAATGGAAGGAGGCTTGTCACCAGTACCTGTGATCTTAGTCGAGACCTTAGTTGGATTAGACTGATTTAAATCAGGATTGTCAAGGAGACTGACTGGGAGTCCATTGCTACTTCAGGTAATTACCTAAACTGCCCTTTCGGGTTTTCAATTTAGGTTTTTTTTTTCTTTTTATTGCTCTAACTTTTGCCTAGTCCGCCTATGTGGGTTTTCGGAACTAGCGAGCTGTCCTAATTTTTGCCTAAGCTGCCCTTGCGGGTTTTCAACTTAGCGGACTCTTTTTTTTTTCACAGATTTGGCTTCAAGAGCGTCTTGGCTTGCTTGATACTCTATCCATGGATTTTGCCAGATACATGCCACATCATCATTCTGCTAGGAAGCTACTCCATCCTGCTTCTTCATATGCTGACTGGGTTGACTGGATCCACTCACGCTCTGAAGTCAATATCCGTTGGTTGGTACCTTGGTGGAAGATTTCTCGTATCACCATGCGGACATACTTGATGTACGTTCCCCTTTCTACTCTTTATCAAGGTACATGCTATGATCCTCGCCGACTTGGGCATCAGTATAAAGCTGAGCCTCGTGATTCTGACTTCGCTCCCAACTTAGACATGCCTTGCTTGACTGAAGCCTACTTGGGTCGGTTAAGGCAAAGCTGGCCTGCACGTTATACTTATCGACTGCCATAGATTTTACATTTGTTAATTCAGAAAGTGTATTGTTAGGATGAAAAAAATAATTAAAGTAATAAAGGATGCTTCTTTTCCATTTATAATTTGTCATCACCTTTTGCTATTGTGTTTATTTATTTCATCCATATCTGGTCGAATACTTATAACAATGCACATGGAACAATTTTAACATCAATTCTGTTTTATTAAATTGGGGAACAACCAAACATAAAGCCAGCATACACAAGATCACTCCTGTTGCCAATTAGCCCTTTCAGGTTTTCTAATTGACGATTTTCTCTCATTTAGCCTTAATTGTTGCCTAGCCCGCCCTTTCGGGTTTTCGGAACTAGCAGACTGCTCTAACTTTTGCCTAGGCTGCCCTTTTTGGGTTTTCAACCTAGCGAGCTCCTTTTTTTCCCTTTTTCTATCATACATAAAACCTCTTCAACCTGTCAATGTTTACTGGCTCACTAAATTCGTTCCCATCCATGTCTGATAACTTCACCGCACCTTTGCTCATGACTTGTTTCACGACATATGGCCCTTCCCAGCTAGGTCTGAACTTCCCTCTTGGATCAGATACATTAGGCTTACATTACTTCAACACCAAATCCCCAACTCTAAATTTTCTAACCTTAACCCTTCTATTATAGGCCCTAGCTATCTTCTTTTGATACAGTTGGGGATGATACAACGCCTTTAATCTTCTCTCTTCTAATAGAGCTAATTGTGTATATCTGCTCGCTACCCATTCCGTTTCAGGCAGTTCAGCTTCCAAGACTACTCTCAGTGATTTGATCTCAATTTCAATTGGCAATACCACTTCCATCCCATAAACCAAAGAGAACGGTGTCATCCCAGTAGGTGTTCGCACACTTGTCCTATATCCCCATAAAGCAAAGGGAAGCATCTCTGACTAATCCCTGTAAGTCTTAGTCATTTTGGACAAGATTTGCTTAATTGTCTTGTTTGTTGCTTCCACTGCACCGTTAGCCTTTGGTGTATAAGGAGAGGATCGATGATGATGAATTTGGTACTTCGAGAATAAATCCTTAACTACTCCTTGAAACTGTATCCCGTTGTCTGATATCACACTGTGCGGGACCCCATATCTACAGATGAGATTCTTTTCGATAAACCTAGCCATTTGACTTGCACCCAGCTTGTTGAAGGATTCGGCTTTGACCCATTTTGAAAAATAATCTACTGCTACCACAATAAAATGGTGCCCGTTTAAAGCTGTCGGATGTATCTCTCCTATAATGTCGATACCCCAGGTGGCAAATGGCCAGGGTGAAGACATTGACTGCACTTCTTCAGGAGGCATGTGATTCAAGTTACCATACATCTGACATTGCTGGCACTTCTTTACAAACACAATATAGTCTTTCTCCATGGTCAACCAATAGTAACCTTGTCGAATAATCTTCTTAACTAGGGCCAAACCACCCATGTGCGGACCGCAACTTCCAGCATGTATATCTGACATGTTGCGCCCACTTCAGGCTTTCTTAAACATCTCAAATGCACCCCATCAGGCCATCTTTGATATAACTCTCCATGGAAGGTGATGTATTGTAATGACCACCGCCTTACGGCTCTTCTTTCTTTCCTTGTTGCCCCCGGCGGGTATTCTCTTTCCTCCAAAAATCACCTTATAGTATCATACCACGCATCATGGTCTGTATCAACTTCCATGATTGTCTCATATTCATAGCAAGGAGTCGATGAACTGGTCAAGATTAGAGGCTTAAGGAATAGGCTAACAGGGTTCTCTCATACCGAAGGCAATGTGGCCAGGGCATCAGCCATCTGATTTTCTTCTCTTGATAGGTGAATAAACCTACACTCCTTAAATTCTTCTTCATCATGGTCAAATAACAATGGTATGGTTTTAATTTTTCCTCTTTCAACTCCCACTCTCCATTTACTTGGGATACTACTAGCAATGAATTGCCATAAACTTCCACCTTATCCACCTTCATAATCATTAGGATTTCCAAACTGAAAATACAAGCTTCGTACTCCACCATATTATTGGTTGCCCTAAATTTCAACTTTTTGGCTAAAGGGATAAGTTCCCCTTTGGGCGATTCTAGTATAACTCCCAAACCTGCTCCTTTCCTGTTTACCGCTCAATCAAAATACATTTTCCACCCTTGTACTTCAATCGCTTTTAAATATTCATCTGAAAATTCTAAGATTACCTCTTCACTTTCTGGTAATCTTTGTTGAGCTAGGAATTCTGCCACTGCTCTACCTTTGATTGTTTTCCTGGTTAAATACTCGATCTCAAATTCTTCTAATATTATCAACCATTGACCATATTTCCCAATTAAAGAGGGCGTCTCACTTAAGTATTTTATTGGATCCAACCTGGAAATTGCATGAACACTATATGATTGAAAGTAATGCGCAACTTCTTAGAAGACCAAACCACGACTATACAGGTCTTTTCGATGATACTATACTTAATTTCATTAGGTAGGAGCTTTCTACTCAAATAGTAAACGGCATGCTCAATCCCCGACTCATCTGCTTGGGCTAGCATGGCTCGTATCGACTCTTCTTCTACTGCTAAGTATAGTAATAGAGGTTTACCGGGTTTAGGTGGTTTCAAAACAGGTGGATTCAACAAATACTCTTTTATTCGATCAAAGGCCTTTTAACATTCTTCATTCCATACAACCGGCTAATTCTTTCTAAGCAATTTGAAGATAGGTTCACAAATTGTTGTGAGCTTTGTTATAAATCTGCTAATGTACTGTAGTTTACCAATGAATCCCCGAACTTCTCTCTCCGTCTTTGGGGCTGGCATATCCCTGATTGCTTTGACTTTGTCAGGATCTATCTCAATACCATTCGGACCAATTACATGTCCCAATAATTTTCCTGAAGTAACACTGAATGCACACTTCTTCGGGTTTAATCTTAGCTTATATTTCAAAGCTCTATCGAAGAATAATTCTAGGTTTTGGAAGTGTTGCTCCCTTGTATCCGACTTAACCATCATATCATCAACATATACTTCAACTTCTTTGTGCATTATGTCATGAAATAGTGTGGTGGCCATCCTTTGGTAGGTTGCTCCAGTATTCTTTAAGCCGAAAGGCATCACCCTATAACAAAATATACCCCATGTAGTAATGAAAGCAGTTTTGCCTTTATCCTCTTGGGCCATTAACACTTGATTGTATCCGAAAAATCCATCTACAAACGAGTGTAGCACACTAGAGGCTGCACTATCAATGAGAACATCTATATGAGGTAAAGGAAAACCATCCTTAGGGGAAGCCTTGTTTAAATCTCTATAGTCTACGCAGACCCTTATTCTCCCATCTTTCTTTGGCACGGGTACTATATTGGCTAGCCAATCTGGGTATTCTATCACTTCAAGGAACTTCACTTGTATTTGTTTAGTGACCTCTTCTTTAATCAATTCAGCCCACTCAGGTCTTAATCGCCTAAGCTTTTGTTTGACAGGTTTAATGTGAGTATAATTAGGAATATGATGCTCGGCTATATCTCGATCTATCCCAGGCATATCCTCATAAGACCAAGCAAACACTTCTTCATATTTTTTCAATATTTTTTCAAATCTCTCTCTCTCATCAGGAGTAAGGTCGGATGCTATGCTAATGTTTTTAGGATTTTCAGTTGTTCCCAAATTTAATGATTGTGTGTTAACAGAATTAATATTAAAGATGCTCATATAACTACTATTTGAATGTATGCAACCATCAGGAGAAACATCACACAAGTAAGCAAAATCAGACTTTATTGCATTCATTTTGGAAAAGAAAACATCATCATCCTCATACAAAGCAGACAAATTAAAATCAAAATCAAAATCATTGTTCTCAGAATCATAAAGCAGGATGTCTTCAAACTTCTCTTCAACCAAGGTAGCAATCTCTTCCGGAGTCTTCTCGGCTTTCAGGGCAGCTTCATTCTTCTCTTTTGGATTGGATTCTTTGTTGGTTGACAAGGTGAGCTCTTTCTTCACTTGCTCCACTAGCTCAGCAACATCTGCAAAAATTTCAAAACCTGGGATTAACTTACCCATGAACATGATTGGCTCAGGCTTTTCTTGGAGTGGTCTCATATCTGGAGCTTTGACAAAGATCTCTTCAAGTGGTGGCAAGCTCATCTTCTCACTCTTCTGTGGCTGGACATCGTTGTTAAACCGGCCTTACCCTTTCCAAGACCAGCTCCGGGAAGGTAGTTCATGTTCTTCATCATATTCAAGACTTTGGAGTCCACTACTTCATCATCAGAAATTACAGCCACTTGAAAACCATTGAGAGGCCTCTCAACCATTAGAGCGTTAACAATCTCATTATCTTCAGCTTCAATGACCACTGTCTCATTTCCGTTGGGGAATTTGATCTTTTGATGAAGGGTGGAAGGAACTCCACCAAGAGGGTGAAACCATGGTCGCCCCAAGAGCAAGGCGAAGGTAACTGGTATGTCTAAAACAACAAATTCAATAATAGATGCAATTGGTCCAACCTTGACGGCCACTTTGAAAGTCCCTTCGGCATGCCTCTTAGTGTTATCATAAGCACGAATTGTCACCTCGGTTGGGTTTAGATCTCTTGTTGACATGGCTAGCTTTGGCAATATCTTAAGTGGATAAACATTTATGGTGAACCCATCATCGGCCATTACACATGGAGTCCTCTTCCCCTTGACTTCTATTTTGATAAAGAGAGGGCGGATGTGGTCTCTCCCCTCCTCCGGTAAGTCCGCATCTGAAAAAGAAACTGCTCCCATATTAACTTCACTCTTTTCTTGGACCTCTTCACATTTCATTACTTCCCCAATTTTTATGAAGTTGATCAACTCCTCCGGTGTTGTGGAGGTAGAAATTGGCATGCTAGCTAAGGCTTTGGCCATAGTTTCTCGGTGCTTTTTTAGAAGTAGCTAACACTTGCTTGGGTTCTTTTTAATTGCTTGAGCACAGCATCATCTTCTTCTATTTTGACTTCCTTCCCCTTATTAGTTTCTATCTCCTTAGGTGGTGGCCTTGCGTAAGGCTTACCGGATCTAGTATTCATCACCTCATCTTCTTCGGGCTCGGACCAAGTCCATTCCTCCTTCTTGGATACAATATCATCATCACTATCACTTGAATCCCAAAACCTGTTGACAACACAAATTGCTACTTCTCCACCCATCATAGCTTGTTTAATTTTGAAAAATGCCTCTTCTTCTTTGGTCACTTTTTCATCCACATCTTGAAAAGAAGACATGACAAAGTCCTCATGCAAACCTCCTCCAATCATGAAGGTCGCCAGTGGTGGTACCCTATTGAATTTTGGCAATGGGTTGTCTTTGGTGTTTGGCTTGTTGGGCTCGGGTAGCTTCCCATTATCAATTAGATTTTGAATCTCATGTCTCAACCCCACACATCTATCCGTGTCATGTCCTTGCATTTGGTGAAATTGACAAAATGCTTTGGTGTCAAAATTAGGTGGGAAAGGGTTAGGCAAAGGACGAGGATTTAAGGGTTGTAGCAATCCTTTTCTTTGAAGCTTGTTGAGAACCCAAGACATCAGTTTTCCCAATTCTAAAAATTGTCTCCTTGTTCCTTGGTTAGTAGCATTAACACCGACGGCCTTTTGCATGCTTTGGCTACCAGGTTGATAGCTCCCTTTCTCGTTCCTTTTTGTTGCAAAATGGCTTTTCTCCCTTTCCCATTCTTCAATTTGCAAACCAGCTTGGAGAAGGTCTTTGAAATCACGGATGAGTGTATGAGACATCCTCTCATGAAGATTAGGCAACACCCCCCTCACAATCATCCTTATTTGATCGGATTCATCGGGCCTCTTCTTGAGTAAAGCGGCCTTGTTTCTCCATCTCTTGACATAATCTACAAAATTCTCATTCGGCCTTTGCTTAATAGACTCCACTTCCATTAAGGTAACTTCCAACTCAACATTATATCCATATTATTGGATGAAGGTTTTGTAAAGTAGATCCCAACTCTTTTGTGTTCCATCATCAAAGGTATTGAACCAATTTTGGACAACAGGGTCCAACGAGAGCATAAAGTACCTTAGGGTTTGAGCCTTAGTAGCTCGGGCAGACTGCATGGCAGTGATATACTGCTTCACATGGAGATGAGGATTTCCGATGCCATTGTACTTTGCAAAGGATGGCATCTTGAACTTGTATGGAACTTCTTCATCTTGTTCAAATAGTTTATCAATCTCGGACATCTCTTCGATTTTCAGCTTCTTCTCAAATTTCTTTTCTAAATCAGCAATGATCTTTTCAACATCGGATGTCTCGGTCTTTTCAATAGTTGCCTTCTTAACAGCCTTCGGTTTTTTCTTCTTTTCTTGAACATCTTGGTAGTATTGATCCCAATCATCATCATCATCAATGATCACCTTTTCATCATCAAAAACCACTTCACTAACTTTGGTCTTCCCTTTGTCCTTTGGTTTCTTAGTGCTAGCAGACGCCTCGGCATGGTTCTCTAAGATTGCAGTCAACTGGTTCTTCATGGTCTCAGCTAGGGCCTCTTTGATTTCTTCCATCTTGGCATTGAGGGCCTCATCCACCATCCTTTGAATTTGTTCGGGCTCCATTGTTTTAGGTGAGCAAGTGATTGAGTCGTTGCTAGATACTTCGTCTCCGGCATAGGTCGGATTGTTGTAAGCTTTAGAACTATCGTAATCCAGGGCTGTGAGCCAGAGAGGATCAATGATATGAGATGCAAATGTATGCATGTATGCATGTATGCACAAACAATAAACAAATAAGGATAAATAGGACGTTCCTTCCAACCTTATAACATCCACACACGAATGGCGAGTCCCTTTTCCTAGGTATATGGTTAACAAAATACCAACATGGGGTATCTTGCTTTCGAATAATTCCCTCGGACGTTTCAACCAATAGTTATATTTTCGAAAATGAAAATCAATCCATGATAATTCCTATTAATTAGGTTTTAATCCATTCAACTAACCAAAGTAGATTTTATGCTATATTGGATTAAAATGAAATTAAGAGGTTTATTATAAATAGATTTCTCACTTGAAAAAGGTAACTAATGATTCATGCCAAAAACAAGCCCATGGTTAATTTATTCTTAGTGTAAATTAGGCCCACAATTGAATTTTGGTATTTCATAATTGACCTAAATATTTTGCAAGCTCTTTGTAAGAAGTAATTTTATTTCTAAGCACATTGTAAAAAGATTTTAGAAAAATGGATTTTGGGCTTAGTATTTGGGCCATGGGCCAAAGAATTTTTTATTTGCTTTTAGAAAAGTCTTATGTCCAAAGACCAACTTGAAAAAGATTTTGAAAATAGCTTTGGTCTTTTGGACTTTAAAGAAAAGTTTATTTTGAGCTTACAATATACTTAGGTCATATTAGAAAAAGAGCAAACCAAATAAGCCATGAATTAGACTAAGATAAACTAACCATAGTCAAACAACATGCATTTGTAAAACCTAAGGAAAGTAACTAGGACAATTACATGAGCTTTAGTCTTTGAGTTAAAAGGCTTAGGTTCCCATAGCAAGTATATACCAAACGGTACAAGGCTATGAGTGGTTATGCCATGCTCGATCTCCATACCTTGAGTGAAAGTATGGTATCCCTTACATAACATAACACGGGTAACACGGGCATTCTAACTCACGCACACGATGCAATCTAGGATGATGCAATGGATAATATCATTATAAGAAAGAATAGAATAATATAAAAACCAACGGAATCAACTTCTCTTATCCCCAGTGGAGTCGCCACTGTGAGCGGGGATTTTTGCCCTCACTCCCGGTGGAATGGTTCTTGCGACTTCGGCACTGTTTAGGCTCGGGGCCTTAGAGAACACGGACCTAAGTCCGGAGAAAATGGAGTCGCCACCCGGACGGGCCGAGAAAAAGAAAGGGGTGGATGACTCGATTCCTAAGGAATTCCCAACCCCCTAATGGGTTCAAAAAGTTGGGTACGTGTGGGGAAGGTGAGAAATGGCCCAGCACCCCCACAACGCCCGGTTCATTGGAACCGGCCTCCTTTACAGGTCTTAATATTATAAAATTATTAAATATAACAATATTATCCATACTACACACAATAAAAAGAAAGCATCGTTATATTAAAATCAAAGCAATGTCCAAGCAAAACAAATAAATGGACACCCACCCGAAGATGGAAACATGTCCTTACATCCCATGCCTAAATAGGACACCCACCAAAAGGTAGAAACATGTCCTTTACATAAGTTCTAAAATTGAAAAGCAATTTAAATTACATGATATTTAACTAATGAGGTACCCACCAAGTGGAAACATACCTCTTACAACATTTGGAAATCTAAATAAATTGATAAAATAAATAACCATTCACCATAAATAAATCATTCATCAAAGCTATTAATCAAAATATAAAATGCACATCCATCCATGATAAATTAAATAAATCAAGCATTGAAATTAAATAAATTAAAGCATAAGAAATAAATCAAAGCATAATCAAATATAGAATTAAATAAAGCAAATAAAAGTCCAATTATAGCTACTGTGACTTTTTATGGAATTAAAATAGATTGAGGATTTTATGTTTTAAAAGGTTGGTAAAACTCTTTGATTAAACAAATTAAGGTTTGAATGGTGAAATCATGAAACTAGGGTTTTGGACACTTTAAAATACTTTTGATTCATGGTTTTAAATGGTGATTTCAAGCTTATTGTGTAAATTTCGAATATTTATGTTTTTATGGTTTTTAATGTTTTAAAGGATTAAGGTTTAGAAAAAGTTAGGGTTTAAAGTTTTAAAGGAGTTAGAGTTTAATATTTTAGGTTTAGAACTTGAATTAGGGTTTTAGGATTTAAAATTAGGGTCTCGGGTGATGAATTTGAATCAGGGTTTAGAAAGACAATTTGATGATTTCATGAGGTTTTATGAATTTAAACAAAAGGATTAAAGTTTTTATAAATAAAAAAGATTTTTTTATGGCTTTTTAGAAGAAACATAACCAAGTTTAAAATTTTGAAAGAAACAGAATCAAATTTTGGTTTTGTTGAAAAATATGTTTAATGGGTTTTAAGATTTTAAAGAAGAAAAAATAACAATTTTAAGTCTTTTGGAAAATAAACCAACAAAATAAGGTTTTTTGACTTTAGAAAAACTAAATTAAAGTTCTAAGATTTTAAATTTTGAAAAACACAAAATCCTAGTTTTAGCTACTGTGAAAAAAATATAAAGAAATTAGAATTTCATACCTTATTTTGTAAGTTGCACCAAAATTGCTTCTTGGATGAACAAGCTCAAAAGACCAGCCTTTTTGCCTTTTGAATCCCTTAAATCTTGTTTCTGCTACTTTAAAAATCAATTGAATTCAAGCTTTTCCTTCACGGATTTGGATTTTCTTTTTCACTGTCCCTTTCGACCTCCCTTAATTTCATTGCCTTTGGTCCTTATTTATAGTGGTTTGATATGGTTTATTCCTAATTATTCACGGCAAGTAATATTAATAAGAAAAGGAAACCGAAACCTAATTGAATTAGGTTTTAAAAAATTTGCATCGAAAAAATTGCGCTGCCGAAAAAAATTGCCGCAGGAAAAAATGTGCTGGCGAAAAAAATCTGCCGCAGGAAATTGCGGCAGTAGGTGAGGAGCGGGCGAAATGCCCACGGGCCCGCACGATGATTTTTTCGTCTCCGATTTTTTCGACGGTGATTTTTATTTTTATTTTTATTTTTTTGACTTTTATGTGTTTATTTTTCTTTTATTAATAAAAATTAGATATTTAACAAAAATTATTTTGGACCAATTAGACAACAAAAATCATTTTGGACTAAATAAAACATATTGGACCGGACTGGGTCAAAAATTAAGGGACACATATGAAATAAATCAAAGCACAATAAAATATAAAATTGAATAAAGCAAGTAAAGATTCAAATTAGGGCTACTGTTTCTATTTAAGATTCTTTATTTAATGTGTTTAGGGTTTTGAAAATTCATGGGTTTAAGCTACTGTGACTTTTAAAAGAATTGAAATGGAACAAAGTTTTATAATTTAAGAGGTTGATAAAGTTCTTTGACTAACCAAACTAGTGTTTGAGAAGTGAAATCATGAAATTGGGGTTTGAACACTTTAAAACATTTAGATTTGTGATTTACGGTTAATGAATTGTTGTTTTGGCTTACTGTGTTTGAATTTTAATATTCATGTTTATATGGTTTTAAAGTTCAAAGGATTAGGGTTTAGAAAAATTAGGGTTTAAGGTTTTAAGGGAGTTAGGGTTTACTGTTTTGGATTTTGGAGCTGAATTAGGGTTTTAGAATTTAAGAATTTGGGTTTCGCAGGATGCATTAGGTTTTAGAATTTGAAGAAACAATTGATAATTTTATGAAGCTTTATGAAAGTAAACAAAACTATTTAAGGTTTATATAAATAGAAAAGATGTTTTTAGGGTTTGTGGAAAGAAACAGACTCAAATTATGGTTTTGAAAAGAAACAGGTTCAATTAGGGTTTTAAGATTTTGAAGAAGCAAAAATAACAATTTGAAGATTTTTGAAAAACAAATAAACGAATTAAGGTTTTTAAACTTTAGAAAAGGTGAATTAAAGTTCTTAGGGTTTTTTTGATTTTGAAGAAACAGAAGCAATTTTTAAGATTTTTGAATGATGAAGCTACTGTGAATTCATGAAAAAAATAAAGAAATTCATACCTTCGTTTGTTGGTTCCACCAAAAATCACTTCTTGGATGAACAAGAACAAAGACAAGCTTTGTTGCCTTTGATGGGTTGAATTGCTTGTTTTCCATCTCAAAAAAGTTCAATTGATTCAAGGTTTTCCTCCTCAATTTTGGTCTCAATTTCTCTTCCCAATTTCTCATTTTCAGATCCCCCTTTTGTGTTTTTTTGTCCTTGTTTATAGAAGAATTTTATGGTCAATTCTAGTTATTCGCGAAATCTAATATTGATTAAGAAACAGAAACCGAAACCTAATTGTATTAGGTTTTGGAAAAATTTGCATCGAAAAATTTCGCTGGCGAAAAAATACTGCTGCGAAAAAATTGTACTGGAGAAAAAAAAACTGCTGCTGAAAAATCGCCCTTGCAAAAAAGCTGCCGCAACTGGCTGCGGCAGCGGCAGGCGAAATTGGCCTACGGGCCAGATCGGGTTTTCATCCTTGAAAATGGATCTTCATCCTTTGAGATTGGGTCTTCACCCTTGCAAATGGATATTCATCCTTGGAGATTGGGTCTTCACCCTTGCAAATGGATCTTCATCCTTGGAGATTGGGTCTTCACCCTTGAAAATGGATCTTCATCCTTGGAAATTGGGTCTTCACCCTTGAAAGTGGATCTTCATCCTTTAGACTTTGGGTCTTCGCCCTTTGAAATTGGATCTTCATCCTTTGGACATCGGGTCTTCACCCTTGAAAGTGGATCTTCGTCCTTTAAACTGGATCTTTATCCATTAGAGATTAGGTCTTATATTGGCTTCAGCTCTTCTAGCTAGACTGATCTTTTGTCATTTGCGTCATCATTCTTTTGATAGTTCTAATGTTCCATTCTTTTTGTTCTTCCTTTGCAAAAATTCAGCTATTTTAATTGGACCTTAACCTCTTCTTGCCCCCCTGCGTGGCGAAATATTTGCAAGTGAGTTCAAAAATGTTTTATATATAAACTCAAAAAATTGAAAAGGAGAAACTTTGCCCCTTGTGTAGGCTCAAACCCATGATTTTTCTATGCGGGCTCTAATTGATGTTTTTGCCATCTAGTTCGTCGCACAAGCACGTATTTCTTCTTTTGCAAAATGACTGGAGCTTTCTCAAGCAATGGGCTTTCCATGCCCCCTGATTTGATATCTTCTTTTGATTGTTTACTTCACAGAGTGTTTGCTGTTCACTTTGATAAAGAATACAAGACAAGAAAGTGTGATGTGATATGCTCATGTATGCATGATATGCATGATAATACTCACTGCGGTTTCATTGACTCACAGACTTAGGTGATCAGCAGAAGTATTCTCATTGACTCCTTTTCGACGCTCGTTCAAGTCTTGCATTGAAATGACAGGCAGCTTCACATTTATGGCTTTTATCTTCAAGATGTTGGAAACATGAATAATGGAGGCCCTAAGCAGCAGAGTCAGGGATTCATCTATTTCAAACTATGTCTCAGCATGTCAGTTGATAGCTTCTTCATGACCTTGCCAATAATCATTTCCTTTGCCCAATGTGTCCTTTGGAGGTTCAACATACTTCCCTTAACTTGAAGGTTTTGTATGACAAAACTTTTTTTTTTGAATTTTTTTTTGAATTTTGATTTTTAAATCAAACGTTGGCTTTGCCAAATTAATGTCAATGTACCTCAGGACTTGATTTTCCCAAATTAACATATCTATAACATGACAACCCTAGTTACTGTACCAAACTCGGGAATCATTTCTATTTAAGCAAGAATTGTTGCACTTCAGATAGGCACATACACATTCCTTGGCCAAAGGTTTCATTTGAGTTTAAATATTGTCTATCTCATATGCATGCTTATCCAAACTATCTCCACTAATAGACTCTACCTACCAAGAGAGATCAACAGGTCTTTGATAGGCTTGAAATGGGGTCTATAAGGGACACGGGTTTAAGTGAAGGCCATTTTGAGATTGGAGCTGGTGTGACACAATGGACAAACCTTCACACTACAAATTTCTTGTTGGTACTTTAGACAGTTGGGAGCAATCTTTCTAGACTCCAAATTCCTTCTATCTTCTTGGCATTAATCTACATCTTGATTAGGACAATCTTTGTTTCTTTTCTTCTTCTTCTCCTCTTTTCTTCTTCTTCTCCCTTTTCTTTCTTTTTATTTTTCTCACTCTTTCCTTTCTTTGAGCATTTTATCATTTTGTTCTTCTTCCTTGTAGGACTGCCAAGTACAGAACTTTCAAGAACCGAATGGTCTTTTCCCTTTTTCTTTGATTTTGATTGAATCTTTAATTGGGTTGGACCAATTCAAAAATGTCCTTATAAACCAAATGGAAGACTTTTGTTGTCTTAGGTAAAAGAGAATTCAATTGGCTTTTTGAACCGCCTTTTTAGGTTTTATCTTTTTTCTTTTCTTTCTCTTTTTCTTCTTTTTTTTTCTTCTTTTATTTTCTTTTCTTTTATTTTCTTTCTCTTTTATTTTATTTTCTTTTTTTCTTTCTTTTTCTTTCTTTTTTTTTCTTTCTTTTCTTTCTTTCTTTCCTTTTTTTTGGTTCTAGATCAAACAGAGTTGTCTTGTTTGTACCAACTTGGGTTTCCAATAATGGATGAGTGGAGTGGTATAAATCTTCTTTAATAGGGATAAATCATTTGTTACCCTGATGTCGTCTTGATATATTGGAGATATTAAGAAAACTTCAATTTCCCTTATGGTCTTGAGAACTTCAACTACCCTTATGGTCTTGAAAATATCAACTACCCTTATGGTCTTGAGAACTTCAACTATCCTTATGATCTTGACTAATCATTGCTTTCTTTGATCTTCTTGCCTCTTCATCTTAGTGATCATAAGACTTGTCAAAAGTATCACAACAGCTCAGGGTAGGTTATTGGGGTTTGTAAGCCAATGAAAAGAAAGCTAAAATTTTATAAAGGCTCAAAGGGACAACTAGGGATTGCTATTTAATAGGGTGGATACAAGTTGTTGGCTAACCAAATAATTCCTAGATCATCTCTCCCTTAAATAAGTAGAGTTCAATTTTGCCTCGAAAATTTGTCAAAGCATGTTCTAAGACTGACTAGGACCTAGACAAAGGTAATTATGCAGGAACCCTCTCTAAGTAAGCATACACAATTCAATGCTATAGAGAAATTCCCTCATCTAGTAAAGTCATTCAAGTCATGATGCCTAGACACATTAATTCATGAATTATCAAGCTAGATTCCTCATTAGTTGAGCACCAAAATGAACAAAGACCAACAAAATTTTTGATAAAAGTACTTTATTCAAACAAATTTGAATTTGAAAAACACGATAGTTCCAATTAAATATTAAAGAAAGTAAAATTGAAAAGCAACATTCAAGCTAAGGAAAGTTTGTTGAGTTTAAGCTTCTTTTCCTTTCACATCTTCAATATTTCCATCTTGAATGGATGATAAAACAAAATCTTCTTCCAATCCTTTTCCCACCATGAAGGTTGCTGGTGGAGGTACTCTTCCAAACTTAGGCAAAGGATTGTCTTTTGTGCTGGTCTTATCAGGCTCAGGCAGCTTACCACTGTCAATTAAATTTTGGATCTCATGTTTTAATCGCTAGCATTTGTCTATCTCATGTCCTTGCGTTTGATGAAACTCACAAAAGGCTTTAGTATTAAATTTTGGGGGTAAAGGATTCAGCAAAGGTCGAGGGGCCAATGGTAGTAATAGTCCCTTCTTTTGTAGCTTGTTGAAGACCCAAGACAAAGATTTCCCCAATTTTGAAATTTGTCTCTTTGTTCCTTGGTTGGTAGCATTAACACCGACTGCCTTTTGCATGCTTTGGCTACCAGATTGATAGTTCCCTTTCTCATTCCTTCTTGTTGGAAAACGGTTCTTCTCTCTTTCCCATTCTTCAATTTCCAAACCAGCTTGGAGAAGGTCTTTGAAATCACAGATGAGTGTATGAGACATCCTCTCACGAATACTAGGCAACACCCCTCTTACAATCATCCTTATTTGATCGGATTCATCGGGCCTCTTCTTGAGGGTTTGAGCCTTAGTAGCTCGGGCAGACTGCATGGCAGTGATATATTGCTTCACATGGAGATGAGGATTTCCAGTTCCATCAAACTTTGAGAAAGATGGCATCTTGAACTTGTACGGGACTTCTTCATCTAGCTCAAATAATTTGTCAATCTCGGACATCTCTTCGTTCTTTAGTTTCTTCTCAAATTTCTTTTCTAAGTCAGTAATCATCTTTTCAACATCAGAAGTTTCAGTCTTCTCCATAGTTGATCTTTCAACAATCTTCGGTTCTTTCTTCTTGTCTTATCTTGGTAGTATTGAGCCCAATCATCGTCATCATCAATGATCACCTTTTCATCATCAAAAGCCACTTCACCAACTTTGGTCTTTCCTTTGTCCTTTGGCTTCTTAGTGCTAGCAGATGCTTCGGCATGATTTTCTAAGATTGCAGTCAATTGGTTCTTCATGGTCTCAGCTAGGGCCTCTTTTATTTCTTCCATTTTGGCATTGAGGGCATCATCCACCATTCTTTGAATTTTTTCGGGATCCATTGTTTTCGGTGAGCAAGTGATTGAGTCGTTGCTAGATACTTCATCTCCGGCATAGGTCGAATTGTGGTAAGCTTTTGAACTATCGTAATCCAGGGCTTATAACATCCACACACGAATGTCGAGTCTCTTTTCCTAGGTATATGGTTAACAAAATACCAACATGGGTCTTGTTTTCGAATAATTCCCTCGGATGTTTCAACCAATAGTTATATTTTCAAAAATGGAAATCAGTTTATAATAATTCCCATTAATTATGTTTTAATCTATTTATCCAACCCAAGTAGCTTTTATGCTATATTGGATTAAAACTAAATTAAGAGGTTTATTATAGATAGATTTCTCACTTGAAAAAGTAACTAATGATTCATGCCAAAAACAAGCCCATGGTTAATTTGTTCTTAGTATAAACTAGGCTCACAATCGATTTTTGGTATTTCTTAATTGACCTAAATAATTTGCAAGCTCTTTGTAAGAAAAGGTTGGATGAAAATATATTTTGTTTCTAAGCCCATTGTAAAAAGATTATAGGAAAAATGGATTTTGGGCTTAGTATTTGGGCTATGAGCAAAAGAATTTTTGATTTATTTTTAGAAAAGTTTTATGTCCAAAGACCATCTTGAAAAATTTTGAAAATAGCTTTGGTCTTTTGGACTTTAAAGAAAAATTTATTTTGAGCTTACAATATACTTAGGTCATATTAGAAAAAGATCAAACCAAATAAGCCATGATTTAAGCCAAGATAAATTAACCATAGTCAAACAACATGCATTTGGGGTAAAACCTAAGGAAAGTAACTAGGCCAATTACATGAGCTTTAGTCTTTGGGTTAAAAAAGGCTTAGGTTCCCATAGCAAGTATATACCAAATGGTACGAGGCTATGAGTGGTTATGAAATGCTCGATCTCCATACCTTGAGTGAAAGTATGGTATCCCTTACCTAACACAACACGGGTAACACGGGCGTCCTAACTCACGCACACAATGCAATCTAATATGATGCAATGGATAATATCATTATAAGAAAGAATAGAATAATAAAAAGACCAACGGAATCAACTTCTCTTGTCCCCAGTAGAGTCGCCACTGTGAGCGGGATTTTTGCCCCCACTCCCGGGGGTATGGTTCTTGCGACTTCAGCACTGTTTAGGCTCGGGGCCTTAGAGAACACGAACCTAAGTTCGGAGAAAATAGAGTCGCCAACCGGATAGGTCGGGAAAAAGAAAGGGGTGGATGACTCGATTCCTAAGGAATCCCTAACCCTCTAATGGGTTCGGAAAGTTAGGTACGTGTGGGAAAGGTGAGAAATGGCCCAGCACCCCCACAACGCCCGGTTCATTGGAACCGGCCTCCTTTATAGGTCTTACTATTATAAAATTCTTAAATATAACAATATTATCCATATTACACACAATAATTAAAATAAAGCATCGTTATATTAAAAGAATCAAAGCAATGTCCAAACAAAGCAAATAAATGGACACCCATCCAAGGATGGAAACATGTCCTTACATCTCATGCCTAAATAGGACACCCACCGAAAGGTAGAGACATGTCCTTTACATTGGTTCTAAAATAGAAAAGCAATTTAAATTACATGATAATTAACTAATAAGGTACCCACCAAGTGGAAACATACCTCTTACAACATTTGGAATTCTAAATAAATCGATAAAAGTAAATAACCATTCATCAAAAATAAATCATTCATCAAAGGTATTAAACATCAATAGAAAGTAAACATCCATCCATGATAAATCAAATAAACTAGGCATTGAACTTAAATAAATTAAAGCATATGAAATAAATCAAAGCATAATCAAATATAAAATTGAATAAAGCAAGTAAAGATTCAAATTAGGGCTACTGTTTCTATTTAAGATTCTTTATTTAATGTGTTTAGGGTTTTGGAAATTCATGGGTAAGCTACTGTGACTTTTAAAAGAATTGAAATGGAGCAAAGTTTTATAATTTAAGAGGTTGATAAAGTTCTTTGATTCACCAAATTAGTGTTTGAGAAGTGAAATCATGAAATTAGGGTTTGAACACTTTAAAACATTTAGATTTGTGATTTACGGTTAATGAATTGTTGTTTTGGCTTACTGTGTTTGAATTTTAATATTTATGTTTATAAAGTTTTAAAGTTCAAATGATTAGGGTTTAGAAAAATTAGGGTTTAAGGTTTTAAGAGAGTTAGGGTTTACTATTTTGGATTTTGGAGTTGAATTAGGGTTTTAGGATTTTAGAATTAGGGTTTCGCAGGTTGCATTAGGTTTTAGAATTTGAAGAAACAATTGATAATTTTATGAAGCTTTATGAAAGTAAAAAAAATGATTTAAGGTTTATATAAATAGAAAAGATGTTTTTAGGGTTTATGGAAAGAAACAGACTCAAATTATGGTTTTGAAAAGAAACATGTTTAATTAGGGTTTTAAGATTTTGAAGAAGCAAAAATAACAATTTGAAGATTTTTGGAAAACAAATATACGAATTAAGGTTTTTAAACTTTAGAAAAGGTGAATTAAAGTTCTTAGGGTTTTTTTGATTTTGAAGAAACAGAAGCAATTTTTAAGATTTTTGAATGATGAAGCTACTGTGAATTCATGAAACAAATAAAGAAATTCATACCTTCGTTTGTTGGTTCCACCAAAAATCACTTCTTGGATGAACAAGAACAAAGACAAGCTTTGATGCCTTTGATAGGTTGAATTGCTTGTTTTCCATCTAAAAAAAGTTCAATTGATTCAAGGTTTTCCTCGTCAATTTTGGTCTCAATTTCTCCTCCCAATTTCTCATTTTCATATCCCCCTTTTGTGTTGTTTTAGTCCTTATTTATAAAAGAATTTTAAGGTCAATTCTAGTTATTCATGGAATCTAATATTGATTAATAACAGGAAACTGAAATCTAATTGTATTAGGTTTCGGAAAAATTTGTGTCGAAAAATTACGCTGGCGAAAAAAAACTGCTGCAGAAAAATTACGCTGGCAAAAAAGCTGCCGCAGCTAGTTGCGGCAGCGGCGGGCGAAATTGGCTTGCGGGCCATTTCGCCTCAATCCCCTCGCCGATTTTCGTCGCCAATTTTTTTTTGTTTATTATTATTATTATTTTTTATTTTTTATTAATAAAAATTAAATACTAAAGCAAATATTATTTAATTAAGATAACAAAAATTATTTTGGACTAATTAAAATATATTAGACAACACAAAAATTATTTTGGACTAATTAAAATATTTTGTACTGGACTGGGTCAAAACTTAAGGGTCTACAGCTAGATTGCATAAAATGTGATACATTATGATTATATGATGATGTTGATATAAATGAGATAAATAAGGCAATGTGCCTAATGATAAAGAGAGATAAATGAGGCAATGTGCCTAGCTTGATCATGAGAAAATGAGAAAGAGATTGATAATGGAAATATGAAATAATTGTGTGCCTAGTATGTTATTCAATTTCCAGAGTTCTGTGATTGGCGGCATGCCTATGAGGTTATCCTCATTATTTGCCTTCGGTGCTAGCTTTTGAGCAATTGTTTGATTTGCCTTCGGTCCTAGACACTTGGTGTCACTGTGATATAATCTGCCTTTGGGGCTAGCTTTTGAGAAATTACCTGATTTGCCTTCGAGGCTAGACACATGGAGGCTAGACACATGGTGTCAACTTGGACCAAAACAGTAACTTTATGATTTAAATAGCATATTAGATTCATTGGGCCCATGCTTGTGTTTGTCTTTATGTGAATTGTGAATGGTGAAACAAATGAAAATATGTTAAGATGAAATAATATGAGATATGATATCCATATGCATTGTGTATTGGCATTGCATTTGAACTTTATTGTTATCAAAGTTTGCACCGCTAGGCTTTTGGCTTAGCGCGATTGTGATTTATCATGCAGGTGGTAGGGTAGATCCGGTAGAGTCGGAGAGTTCATCTAGACCAAGCTGGGTCTAGATTTGAGATCTTGAGTGTAGAGTTTATTATTGGACATCAAGATCAGAGACACACTGCCAGCATGTACATAATTTATATTTTCATACATTTTGACATCATGTATATTATATTATATTTTGATGTATATATATCGTAAACTATAAAGAATGTTTTGGATAAAAATTTTATAATGGAGGTATGTATATATTTTTAACAAGTAATATTTTATTTGTTATTAAATTATATCCATTAAATTGTTTAAGATTATACAGATTCAAAATGTAATATTTTTATTAAAATGGATTGTGACATTCTTGTACCGCATATGCGTATATTACATATGTTGGGTGTATGTATTGTATGTATATAGGGTATAAGAATGTTACAATTCTAACCAATTCTAAATTGAGTTTTAAGCTCATTTCTACCATTAAAATCATATTTTAACATAATTTAAACAATTAAATCTAATTAACATCAATTCTTTACCATATCTCCATCAAAACCCTAAATTCGTTGCTACCTCTTTCAATCTTCAACTAAACCTAATTATTTTTAACCACAAAATCATTGTCTCTATATCAAACTAACATCATCCACACCCATTTAAACAATTATAACAACCTCCTCAAAAAATCATTATTTCACATGATCATATATTTTAAGAAAACTTAAAAAAGTCCAAAGAATTCTTACCACTTACTTGAAAATCCTTCAAAACAACCTTTAATCCTTGAAATTATGATCAAATCTTGAGTATTTGAAAGAAGAAAATCTTCCGTAAACCCCCATAAAATTAAGCTAAATGAAGAGAAGAAGAAGAGGAAGAAGAAGATAAAAATGATTTTTTTGACTTTTTAGTCTTCTTTTAAATCCTAAATAATAATAATAATAATACTTTAATTAATTATTTAAAACCCATAATTTTCCTCTTTCACCCAAAAATATTTTAATTTTTAATTTTTCCTTTGTACCTTTTTCACTTTTTATCTTTTTACCCTTTGACTTTTACTATTTACTTTTGACATTTATATGTTATGTATATTTTATTTATATTCTTCATACACATTGATTACTTCCTTCTTCCAACACCCTTATTAACCTTTCAAATTATTTATTTAATAATATTTTAATAAAATTATGGCTGTTACATTAGCTATACTCTGGTGTCAATGTCACAGAATTTTCGTTACCCAACTTTGATTATGTCACCTTTTGTAAAGAGTCTCTAATGCCAAAGATTGTAGCTGTTTCCCACAGCTTTTCTCAGTGCACTCATCACTCTTCTAGAGGCTCACGTCCAGAGTCTAGTACAGCTGGTGCTAATCGAGATGCTTCTCATCATGGAGGTACTACCGACTTATCGGATGATGACTTTACAATGAATGCTTGTCCTGCTACCCAGTCTACATTTATATGTGCTTAATTTGCTTCCCCTTCTATTAATGCTATCTAGAGTTATTACTGGATAAGCGATAAGGTTAGCCATTGGGGAGGGGATGACTTGTTGCTTGAATAGTTCTCAGTGCCTAAAATTCAGTATCCTTCCCTTCTAGCTGATGCCAGAGAGGTACGATAGCCTTTTAGCTTCTTCTTTTATAGCCCTGTATTGGCTCTTGAACGATTGACTTTTTTCTTGTCTTGTAGTGACCTTTGGAGTGGGTGAAGCACACATATGGCATAGTACGCCAATGCGAGGCTGCATTATTTGTGAGTCTATCCTGGCTCTCTTCATCTGGGGATGGAAGGCACCGTCATGGGAGACATTGATTGTGAGCAGGGATTTTTGCCCCTAATCCCGGTGGAATGGTTCTTGCAACTTTAGCACTATTAGGCTCAGGGCCTTAGAGAACACGGGCCTAAATTCGGAGAAAATGAAGTCGCCACCTGGATGGGCTGGGAAAAAGAAACGGGTGGATGACTCGATTCCTAAGGAATCCCTAACCCTCTATTGGGTTTGGAAAGTTGGGTACACATAGGGAAGGTGAGCAGTGGCCCACCACCCCTATAATGCCCAATTTATTGGAACCAATCTCCATTTCATGTCTAGATATAATAAAATTCTTAAATATTATGATATTATCTATATTACATGCGAACATTAAAATAAAGAATTATTGCATTAAAATAAAAACAAGTCCAAACAAAATAATAAATAGGCACCCATCTATGAATGAAAATATGCCTTTACAAGTGTCCAATGCCCAAAAGATAAACAAGGTAAATAAATAAAATGGAACACCCACAAAAAGGTGAAAATGTGTCTCTTGCAATTATCCCAAAGTCTTTAAATTATTTAAAATATGAAAAATAAATAAATTAGACAAACAAGGTACTCACGAGTAGAAACATGCCTTTTACATCTTAAAATCTAAAATAAATATAAATTCATAAACACATAAATAATCATCATATAAAGAGTATTAAAATTAGGACACAATTAAAAAGGAAATAAGATAAATAACAAAGAATACAATCCACAAATTAATATTGACCCCATCAATGAGGGGTCTCATACGGTGGTCCCGTTACCCGGTTAGCAGGCGGGGGTTAAGGGGTCAGCGCCCCTTGAGGGGATTGGGGGTAGCACCCCCGAAAAGTAAACAATTTTCAAAATTAGTTTTGTTGGGGAATTAGGGTTTCTATTCAAATAGGGTTTTATATTTATACAAATTAGGATTTTTCCTAATTAAGGGTTTTACATATAAATTAGGGTTTTTTTAAAAAATAAAACACAATTAGGATTTTTAGTTTTTAGAAAATAGAATTTAAGTTTCTGGTTTATTAGAAAATACAGTTACTATTTTGGTTTTAGAAAAATAGTTACTGTGAAAATATTTACAAATTTCAGACCACTTGTGAGCGGGAATTTTTGCCCCCACTCTTGGTGGAATGGTTCTTGCAACTTCGGCACTGTTTAGGCTTGTGGCCTTAGAGAACACGGACCTAAACTCGGAGAAAATGGAGTCACCACCCGAACGGACCGAAAAAAAGAAAGGGGTTGATGACTCGATTCCTAAGGAATCCCCAACCCCCTAATGGGTTCGAAAATTTGGGTATGTGTGAGGAAGGTGAGAAATGGCCCAACACCCCCCATAAAGCCTGGTTCATTGGAACTGGCCTCCTTTGCAGGTCTTAGTATTATAAAATTCTTAAATATAACAATATTATCCATATTACATGCAACAATTAAAATAAAGCATCATTATATTAAAATCAAAGCAATGTCCAAACAAAGTAAATAAATGGACACCCATCCGAGGATGAAAACATGTGCTTACATCATTCATGTCTAAACTAAATAGGACATCCACAGAAAGGTGAAAATATATTCTTTACATTGGTCCAAAATATAAAAGCAATTTAAATTACATGAAAATTAATTAATGAGGTACCCACAAAGTGGAAACCTACCTCTTACAATTTTAATACCAAAACAAACAAATAATAATCATAATAATAAAGAAAATATCCATCCATGATAAATTAAATAAATCAAGCATTGAAATTAAATAAATCAACCATCAAAACATATAATAAACTACATAATCAAATATAAAATTAAATAAAGTAATAAATATATATATTCAGGATTTGCATCTTAGAATAGGGTTTTTGGAATTAGGGTTTTTGAAATTAGGATTTAAATTGAGGTTTTATCATTTAGGGTTTAGGGTTTTTTTTAAGGTTGCTGGGATTATGAAATTTAGGGTTTAAGAAATTTTAAGGTTTCTATGAAACTAGGGTTTAGGAATTAAGTTATTGGAATTAGGATTTGGGTGGAATTAAGCAACTGGAGTTAGGGTTTTAGGTTTTCTGGAATTAAAGGATTCTGACATTTTAGAACTTGATCAGGGTTTTGGTATTTTGAATTTTGAAAATAGATTTTATAAATTTAGGTTTGGAATTTAGAAAAAATTTTAGTGTTTTGGAAAATAAAGAAAACAATTAGGGTTTTGGGAATTAATAAAATGATTTAAGGTTTTGGAAAATTATGAAAACAATTAAGGTTTTGGGAATTAATAAAATAATATAGGTTTTGAAAAATTATGAAAACAATTAAGGTTTTGGGAATTAATAAAACAGTATAGAGTTTTTGAAATTGGAAAGCAGATTAGGGTTTTTAGCAACTGGGTAATTAGATTATGGTTTTGATAATGTTTTGTGATTATATGAACATTAAACTCAAATCATGTTGTTTAAATCAAGTAATCAAGACTACGAGGTTTAAGTTAACTGCTGGACCTAAACAACTTCTTAAACTTCTAATGATATTTATAGAAGGGAATGTATATACTGGACAGTTAAATAAGTTGTAGCTCAAGGATGAAACTGCTGTGAATTCAAATAAATTAAAGAATTAAATCAAACCTTTGTTCTTTGGTTCCTCCACAATTGACTTCTGGATGAACAATGAATAAAGACAGCGTTGATGTCTTTGATGGATTGATGACTGATGAATGTCTGCTGCTAATCTTCTCTGTTTGTTGTTGTCTCTCTTTTATGTTCCTTTCTGCTTTTGTTAATGTTCCTCACTCAGAATCCTTAACCTAATACTAATCAGTCCCTAAAATGAATTCTAGTTGAATTAGGAAACTTATCCAACCTCATGTCGACCTGGTTGCCCTAGGTCGACCTGAGTCCAACCTAATGCCGACCTGGGCTACCCAAGTCGACATGAGGCATGCTCATGTTGATTTGGGCTGCCAAGGTCGACATGAAGCATGCTCATGTCGACCTAGCCTGCCAAGGTCGACATGAAGCATGTTCATGTCGACCTATCCTGCCCAGGTATACATGAGTCCAACCTCATGTCGATTTGGGCTGCCAGATCGACATGAGCATGCTCATGTCTCCCCTGCAGGCCTGACTCAAATTATTCTTGCCCTTTTTAACTTATGGACCAAAAAGTTTTAATTTGGGTAGATTCAACTTGATTTTAGTGTTTTACAATTGAATTTATGCCTCTTTAATCTGAATCGACTCCTTTAAAAATTATTAACTAGGTTTAAATATTTAAAGTCGGATCAAATTATTTTGGCATCCTTTAATTAGGACCATATCAAATTGGGGTCAAAATTAAGGGTCTACACCACTGGAATATTCAATTCAAGTTGTGAGATTACTTACTACTGCTACTGTGATATGTATGGCTTTAATGATAACTTGGTTGGACAAACTACTATAATATTAAACTAGGGTTTTCCACTAAATTTTAAACAAGCTATCATTTATAATGTAATCTACTGGCATTCAAAATCAATTATATGGATAAAAATTATGCTCAAATAGTCTATGAAAGATCTTATAATAAAACACAATGATAAACTAAAAACAACTCAATGAATTAAACAATATGAAGTACTGTAAATTTAAAACAGACCAAATAAGGGATTCTAAACCTTTGTTCATTGATTCCACCGATATTTCACATTGATCAAGCTGTGTACTTGTACCAGTTGTAGAATCTCAGTTGGATAAGGTGAAGGCAATGTGTCACTGCCTTCTAGTTTGTTGATGGTTAATGTTCTATATCTCTGTAAGCTTTTACTCAATGCTGCTAGGGTTCTCCTTAATTGTTGCTAGGTTATTGATTATTGCTTGATCATTGTTGCTGCTTTGATTATTATTCTTGCCCCCTGTTAATAGCATTAAAGCTTGTTATTTATAGGCAAATAATCAATAAAGCCCTAACCTAATTTGCTAATCCAACTTTTAATGAATTCTAAGTTAATTGGGAAACTAGCCGGCCAAGAATCATGTCGATCTGGTGTGCTCATGTTGGCCTGGCCCTCCAGGTCGACATGAGCAATGGCTCAAGTTTTTTGGGCCTCACCGACTCAAATTAATCTCATATTTTTTAATTTGTGGATCGGATAATTTTAATTTGGGCCAAAAAAAGCTTAATTTAGGATTTTATAATTGAATTTATGCCTTTTAAAATAGGACCAACTTATTTTAAAAGTTTTAAACTAGGTTTAAATCTTTTGAGTCGGATCAAATTTATTTTGAAATTCTTTGATCAGGACCATACCAACTTAGGGCTAAAATTAAGAGTCTACAGTTTGGCCATTGCTTGAATGATGTTGAATTGATTCAGAGAGTGAAAAGCAACATGACTATTGAACTAATTTTGGTAGAAATGAATTGGGCTCTGGGCCCGATGTTGGATTTAGGCTCTAGGCTTGAGTTGGTTTGGGAGCCTGGACAAGAAATTGAATTTGATTTGAGTTCTGGACCCGGGATGATTTGGGTTCTAGACCCAGTTTGAGTTATAGACTAGAGAAAAGACTTGGGTTCCGGACCCGGTTTGGTTTGGGTTCTGGACCTAGTTTGAGTTCTAGACTAAAAAAAATTTGGGTTCTGGACCTACGCTATTTTAGGTTCTAGACCCAGTTTGAGTTCTGGACTCGGCTTGGATTGGATTCTATACCCAATTTGAGTTCTAGATTTAAAAAATTGAGTTGGTTTTGGGTTCTGGATCCGAGTTGGTTTAGGATTCTCGACCAAAAACTAGATTAGGGTTTTCGACTTGAAATTGGATTAGGGATCTCGATCCAAAACTGGATTAGGGTTCTTGACCCAAAGCTGAATTAGGTTTCTCTCGACCAGAAACTGAATTAGGGTTCTAGACTCGAAACTAGATTTTGGGTACTCGGCCTTGGGTTCTTGACCTAATGCTAGATTTTGGGTACTCGACCCAAGATTTGATTTGGGTTCTTGACCTGAGACTGGATTAGGGTTCTTGACCTAAAACTGGATTAGGGTTCTCGACCCGAAACTGAATTTTGGGTACTCAACTCAAGATTGGATTTGGGTTCTCGACCCAAGACTGGCATTTCTAAAGATTCAAGGAAAACCAAATAGCTCTTCTATCTTGATTATTCTTCTGAGGATTTTAGCTTTCTTCTTTTATTCTTCCTTTTGCAAAAAATTCAGCTACTTTTTAGCTAGCCCTCATGCAAAAAATTTAGCTTTTTTTTAGCTAGCCCTCATGTCCTCTCTTTGTCTCCTGCGTGGCAAAATATTGAAAGTGAGTCTGAAAATATTTTATACATGCATAAAATCAAGAATTGAAAAGAGAAAGTTTGCCCCATGTGTAGGCTCAAACCAATGATCTTATTCCTATGCAGGCTTCAATTAATGTTCACATTTTATTTGGTTCATTGCACAAGCATGCATCTTCAATCCTATAACGTGACTGGATCTTCCTCAAGGAATGGACCTTCTATGCCCCTTGATTCCATATTTGCTTCATGTTTGCTTTATAGAGTATCTTTTGTTCATTTTGACAAAGAATAGACAATGTAGTGTGATATGCTCATGTATGCATGATATGCATGAATAATACTTACAGTGATTCTATTGACTCACAGACCAAGGTGATCAGTTGAAGTGCCTCCATGGATTCCTTCCAGATGCTCGTTTAGGTCTTTCATTGAAATGGCAGAAGACTTTACTTTTACGACTTTCAAGACATTGAAAACATGAGTGGTTTGGCCTGAGCAGCATAGAGACATCCATTTCAAACTATGATTGAGCACATCAGTTGGTAGCTTCTTCATAACCTTACAAATGATTATTTATTTTGCCTCATGTGTCCTTTGAGATTCGATGGTGCAATATACTTCCCTTAACTTGAAGGTTTATATAACAAGAAAATAAAATTTTTTAAATCAAATGTTGACTTTGTCAAATCAGTGTCAATTTACCTCATGACTCGACTTTTCCAAATCAATATATCTACAACATGATAACCCTAGTTACCATACTAAACTCGGGAATCATTTCCATTTGAGTAATAACTATTGCACTTCAAATAGGCACATACACATTACTTGGCCAAATGTCTCATTGAGTTTAAATATTTTCTATCTCATATGCACACTTATTTAAATAATCTCCACTAATAGACTCTACCTACCAAGAGAGATCAACAAGTCTTTAATAGGTTTGAAATGGGGTCTATATGGGACATGGGTTAAGCAGAGGCCATTTATAAATTAGAGCCAATGTGACACTATGGAAAATCCCTCACACATATAAACTTCTTGTTGGAACCTTAGACAGTTGGGAGCATGAAAAGATAGAGCTTTGAACATTCTTCCATTGATATTAATCTGGATCTTGATTCAGACAGTCTTTGTCTTTGCAAAAAGTTTGAGACTCTCATTCCTTTCCCTTTTCTTCTTTTTTATTTTTTTCTTCTTTCTTATTTTTTTTAGAATTTTATCATTTTGTCCTTTTTCTCTGTATGATTGTCAAGTATAGGACTTTTAAGATTACTGACTAGGAGGTGTGATGGGTCTCATGAACTAGATGGTCTTTCTCTGATTTTGGTTGAATCTCTAGCTGGATTGGACCAATTCAAGTCAATCTGTCCTCATAAACTAAGTGGGAGTCTTCTGTTTGCTTTAGGTAAGAGGAACTTGGTTGGCTTTCTAAATCGCTCTTTTAGGATTTTTCTTTTCTTTTTTTTTTCTTTTCTTCCTTTTTCTTTTTTTTTTAGTTTTTTGGTTTTTTTACCCTAGCTCTAAGAGAGTTATCTTATTTGTACCATCTTATGCTTATAGATATGAATGGGGTGGGCTGAGTTTGCTTTAACAAGGATGAATCCTTTGTTGTCTTGATAGATCTGAGATATTAAGTCCAATTTAGGTAAAGTTCAACTATCCTTGTGGTCTTGACTTTGCATCCTCTTCCTTGATCTTCTTGCCCCTTTACATCAGTGATCATCAAACTTGTCATAAGTGTCACAATAGCCCAAGGTAGGTTATTGAGGTTCACAAGCTAATAAAAAGCAAGCTAAAATCTTATAAAGGCTCAAAGGGGAAAAAATAGGGATTGATATTAATAAGGTGGATACTAGTTGTTGGCTAACCAAACAATGCGTAGATCATTTCTCCCTTAAATAAGCAGAGTTCAATTTCACCTCAAAAATTCATCAAAGCATGTTCTAAGATTGATTAGGACCTAGACAAAGGTAATTATGTAGGAGGCCTCTCTAAGTAAATATGCACAACTCAATGCCATAGAACAATTCTCTCACCTAGTAAAGTCATTCATATCATGATGCATAAATACAGTAATTTATGAATATCAAGGTAGATTTGTCATCAGTTGAACACCAAAATAAATAAAGACTAACATAAACAAAAATTTGATAAAAGTAATTTATTCAAAAAATTTTAATTAAAAAACATAATTGTTCCAAAAATATTAAAGAAAGCAAAAGTAAAATAAGTAACACTCAAGCCTAAGGAAGTTTGTTGAATTATAATCGATGGTGCTTCATCTACTCAGACATATTAGGGGTAATAGTCATCACTTCCTCATCTATAATTCATCCATCTACATCTTGAAAGGATGACAAGACATAACTTCCCATCAATCCTCGTTCTATCATGAAGGTTGCTGGTGGTGGCACTCTTCCAAACTTAGGCAATGGATTGCTTTTAGTGTTAGGTTTATGGGGCTTGGGCAACTTGCCATTGTCGATCAAATCTTGGATCTCATGTCTTAATAGAGCAAATTTATATATATCATGCCCTTGCATTTGATGAAATTGATAGAAGGCCTTGGCATCAAAGTTTGGTGGCAGAGGATCATGTAGCAGTCGAGGAGCCTATGGCTGCAATAGTCCTTTCTTCTATAACTTGTTGAAAACCCAAAATAGAGGTTTCTCCAACTTTAAAAACTGTCTTCTATTTGCTTGGCCAGTAGTTGCATTGACATCCATTTCTTTTTGTGCACTCTGACTGCCAGATTGGTAGCTCCCTCTCTCATTTCTCCTTCCAAAAAAGAGATTCTTCTCCCATTCCCACTCTTCTATTTGCAAGCTAGCTTGGAGAAGATCTTTAAAATCTCTGATAACGGTGTGACATGATCTCTCATGAAAGTTGGGCATGACGCCTTTCCCTATCATTTTGATCTGGTCAGATCATCGGGCCTCTTTTTAAGAAAAGCAACCTTACTTCTTTACCTCTTCACATAATCAACAAAATTTTCATTCTGCTTTTTCCTTATTGATTCTATCTCCATCAAAGTAACTTCCAATTCCATATTATACCCATACTGGTGGATGAAGGCTTTGTACAGCAAATCCCAATTCTTTTGAGTATTTTCTTCTAAGGTGTTGAACCAATTTTGCACAATAGGATCTAGTGAAAGGATGAAGTACCTTAGAGTTTGAGCTTTAGTAGCTCGGGCAGACTGCATGGCAGTGATGTACTGCTTAACATGCAAGTGAGGATTTTCTGTGCCATTGTACTTTTCAAAAGCATGCATTTTGAATTTGCAAGGGATTTCTTCATCATATTCAAATAGTTTGTCAACTTCTGACACTTCTTTAGCCTTCAGCTTCTTCTTAAATTTCTTCTCTAGATCAACAATCATCTTCTCCACATTAGAAGTCTCGGTCTTTTCAACAATTGATTTTTCCACAGTCTTTAGCTCCTTCTTATCTTGAGGATCTTGAAAGTACTGAGCCTAGTAGTCATCATCATCCATAACCATCTTTTCATCATCAAAGGCAACTTCACCAACCTTAGCCTTTCCCTTGTCTTTTGGCTTATTGGTACTAGCAGATGCTTCAGCAGTGTTTTCCAATAATGTAGCCAGTTAACTTTTCATGGTCTCAGCTAGGATCTCCTTCAATTCTTCCATCTTGGTGTTGACTACATTGTCTATCATCTTTTGAATATGCTCTGGTTCCATTACTTTTGGTGAGAAGCTAACTGAGTCATCACTGGATTTTACGTCACCGGAGTAGGTTAAGTTATTGTAGGCTCTTGAACTACTGTAATCCAGGGCTGTGAGCCAGAAATGATCAATAATGTGAGATGCAATGAATGTATGCATGGATGCACAAATAACAATCAACTCAACATAGTAGGAATGAACCTTCCAATCTTATAACTTCCACACACGAATGACGAATCTCTTTTTCTAGGTATATGGCCGACAAAATACCAACATAGGGTATCTTATTTTCAAACAATTCCCTCAGACGTTTTAACCAATAGTTGTATTTTCAAACTTAGAATTTAGTCCATGATAATTCCCACTAATTAAGCCTTAATCCATTGGTCCAACAAAAAGATAGCTTTTATGCTATATTGGATTAAAACCAAATTAAGGGGTTTATCATAAATAGATTTCCCATTTTGGAAAAGCAACTAATGATTCATACTTCAAATAAGCCCATGATTAATAAGTCTTAGTATAAACTAGGCCCGCAATTGATTTTAAATATTCCATAATGGACCCAACTAGTTGTAAGCCTATTAAAGAAAAAGTTGTTTAAAAGTACATTAAAAATTGTTTTGTTTCAAAGATCATTGTAAAAGATTTATAAAAAAATAAATTTTTGGGCTTTGAGTTTGGGCCATGAGGTGAAAAAGAACTTTGACCCATCTTGGAAAAAGGTTTTATGTCCAAAAGACCATTATGAAAAATTTTGAAAATAGTTTTGGTCTTTTGGGCTTAAAAATTATTTTGGGCTTACAATATAATTGGGTCATATTAGGAATGAAACAAACCAAATAAGCCACAATTCAAATTAAGATATATAAAACATAGTTAAAGAGCAAGCATTTGGGTATAAACCTAAGGAAAATAACTATGCCAGCTACATGGGCTTTAGTCTTTGGGTTGAAAATTTTAAGTTCCTATATCAAGTATATACCAAATGGTACGAGGCTATGAGTGATTATGCCATGCTCAATCTCCATACCTTGAGTAAAAGTATGGTGTCCCTTACATAACACAACACGGGTAACATGGACATCCTAACTCACGTACACAATGTAATCTAAAATGATGCAATGGATAATATCATAATAAAAAAGAAAAAAATAATATAAAGACCAATGGAATCAACTTTTCTTATCCCCAGTGGAGTTGCCACTGTAAGCGGGAGTTTTCATCCCAACTCCCGATGAAATGGTTCTTGCGACTTCGGCACTGTTAAGCTTAGGACCTTATAGAACACGATCCTAAACCCAAAGAAAATGGAGTTGTCACCTAGATGGGCAGGAAAAAATAAAAGGGTGGATGACTCGATTCCTAAGGAATCCCCAACCCCTGTTAGGTTCAGAAAGTTGGGTATGCATGGGGAAGGTGAGAAGTGGCCCAACGCTGCCATAACACTCGGTTCATTGGAACCGGCCTCCTTTTCAGGTCTAGATATTATAAAATTATTAAATATTATTATATGCAAACATTAAAATAAATAATTATTGCATTAAAATAAAAATAAGTTCAAACAAAATAATAAATAGGCATCCATCCATGGATGGAAACATGCCTTTACAAGTGTCTAATGTCCAAAAGATAAACAAGATAAATAAATAAATGGAACACCCACCAAAAGGTGGAAAAATGTCCCTTACAATTGTCCCAAAGTCTTTAAATAATTTAAAATATGAAAAATAAATAAATTAGACAAACAAGGCAGCCACGAGTGAAAACATGCCTTTTACATCTTAAAATCCAAAATAAATATAAACTCATAAACACATAAATAATCATCATATAAGGAGTATTAAAATTAGGACTCAATTAAAAAGGAAATAAGATAAATAACAAAGAATACAATCCACAAATAAATATTGACTCCATCAACGAGGGGTCGCGTACAACGATCCCGCTAGCCGGTTAGCCAGCGGGGGTCAAGGGGGTAGCGCCCCCAAAAGGTAAACAATTTTCAAAATTAGTTTTGTTGGAGAATTAGGGTTTCTATTTTAATAGGGTTTTATATTTATACAAATTAGAGTTTTTCCTACACTAGGATTTTACATATAAATTAGGGTTTTAGAAAAAACACAATTAGGGTTTTTGGTTTTTAGAAAATAGAATTTAAGGTTTCTGGTTTATTAGAAAACACAGTTACTATTTTGGTTTTAGGAAAATAGTTGCTGTGAATATATTTACAAATTTTGGACCACTGGAATATTCAATTCAAGTTGTGAGATTAATTAACACTGCTACTGTGATTTGTAAGGCTTTAATGATAATTTGATTGGACAAACTATTGTAATATTAAACTAGTGTTTTCCACTAAATTTTAAACAAGCTACCATGTATAATGTAATCTACTAGACATTCAAAATAAATTATGTGGATAAAAATTATGCTCAAATATTCTATGGAAGATCTTATAATAAAACACAAAGATAAACTAAAAATAACTCAATGAATTAAACAATATGAACTAATGTAAATTTAAAAACAGAAGAGATAAGGGATTGCAAACCTCCGTTCATTGGTTTCACCAATATTTCACATTGATCAAGCTGTGTACTTGAACTAGTTGTAGAATCTCAATTGGATAAGGTGAAGGCAATGTGTCATTGCCTTCTAGTTCGTTGATGGTTAATGTTCTATGTCTCTGTATGCTTTCACTCAATGCTGCTAGGGTTTCTCCTTAATTGTTTTAAGCTTTCAATCAAATCTTTTAAAGTCGGATCAAATTTATTTTGACATTCTTTAATCAGGACCGTACCAACTTAGGGCCAAAATTATGGGTCTACATTGATTATGCGTTACTTTATTATTTTTTTCCTTTTTCTGAAATGTTTGTACTTTGAAAAGAACAAAACAAAATGTATGAAAGAATGCCTAATGATGCACTTTTATTTATCACTTATTGTGAACCCACTTTTTTTGCACCCCACATTGAAACTCGGTCCGTTGCGGATTCAACGAGTCAAGAATCACATAAATCAAATGTCGGACAGTCCCGCAATAAGCTTCGAAAGTTCAGTGCACGTCGAGATGAGATCGGTGACCTAATGCGGTCACCTATTAGTCAAATTGTCACCGATCTCCATTTTGGTCATTGAAATTTGACTGATGATCAAAACCTAGACTGCTCACTAATTTGTAGTTTAGTGATCGATCTACTCACTAGTGACCACTTCCATCACCGGTGATCGCCCTGACGCCAATAGTCATACAACATCCTTTTGGTGGCCACCTGCCTCATTTCATGTGATTATAAATATGATGCCTTTTTTCACTTTTTCATGACCTTAAATCATTAGATAACCTCCAATGTACTTCCAAAAAGTAGTCAAGAGTTGTTTTCCTTATTTTTAATATTCTCAAAGGCAATTTATTTTCAATATTCTTAAAAGCCATTTTCTCTTTTTTTTTTTATCAAATCAAGCAAGGCATTCATCAAATTCTCTTTAAAAAGGGAACTTTAGTCTAGAAAGAAGGATTTGGAAACTCCCCCACCTCGAAAAGGGCGTGCAACAAAGGTAAATTTCTAAATATATTCTATTAGATTCTTGTTGAAATTATTTTCAATTATTATCAAATAATTTGTCAATTTAAGCATTTTGAACCTAAAACGGACATAGTTCATGAACAATTCACATTAATCAATATCTTTTTCTAATTGAAGAATGGTAATTGGTTTTTGTCAATCAATCAAATCTTTTTCAAACCTAAAAACAGTAATTGGTTTGCATCAAATCTTTTTCAAACCTAAGAAGAGTAATTGGTTTCCAACAATTCTTTTCCAAAGCTAAAAATAGTAATTGATTTATAATAAATAATTAATCAATCTTTTTTTTTCAAATCTAAAAACAATAATTGGTTTGCATCAAGCAATTAGTCAAATACTTTTTTTAAACCTAAAACTGATTTGGTTTGCAATTAAATCATTTTCCAAACCTAAAATTAATATGGTTTGCATGAAAATGTTTTCCAAACTTAATACTGATCTAGTTTGCAATTAAATCATTTTCCAAACCTAAAACTAATCCAGTTTGTATTGAATTTTTTTTCCAAACGTAAAACTAATATGTTTTGCATCAAAATATTTTCAAACCTAAAGATGAAATGGTTTGAGTCAAACCGTAGGTTGTGATACTTAGGTTCACCAAGACCTTAGTGTTTGGTCAACCCACCCCATTTTTAAACTCTTGAGAATGGATAGAATTGCATGAGACTCTGATACCTTAAAAGGATATGTAGGCTTGTTTGGAATCTAAGTCCATCCATCGAGCCTATAAGCCTATAAACCATTTCTCATTTTATATATCATAATGTTTAAAAAATAAATAGTATTGTTCCTTCTTTATACTTATGTGAGGAATATGTGCTCATCCCCCAACCCATAAGGGTCGGAGTTGAGATCCCCTACATGATTAGATTGTAAGTGTAATTTAAATTCTATTTTTTCTTTATGCTTTTATGGATGGATATAAATGTTGTAGACGTTATGCGTAATACAACTGCACATGCATATCTTTAACTGTCATTCATTTTATGTCCATCATTAGGAAATAAATTTTGTAAATTTTGATTTAGATAAAGGCTAGATTTGCTTAAAGCTGAAAACCTAGTACTAAACCCATCCTTTGGTTTCAACTAGCACATTTTTCTTAAAATAGAGTCATAAGGGGTTTTTTCTTTGAATTTTCCCTTTGATATAAAATTTGAAGCAATGACTATTGTTAAACTCATGCTTACCATCAATATGAGACCGAACACAACAATTTTATGTGAACCAAACCCAAATGAGCATTCTGATCCCACCATAGATTGAATAGGTGTTCAAAGTAGGCCTCATAGTTGGCAACTTTACTGGGGAGTACGAAAATATTCTTTAAGAAAAAAATGTTTTTCATAAAATATTTTTCTCAAGGAAATTAGTTTAGCCTTTTTATAAACCTTTATTTTATCATGCATCATTCAACATAAGGCTCCTTGCCTCAGCCTAGAATTTTAAGGAAACTTTAGGCCAGTGAAGTATCGTCCACCCTTAACCTTCATTAGGTAAGTAGGGAGGCTGGGAAAAGCACCTAACCCACGATGAATCCTTAATCCTTTTGAGGTGTAATGAGTATGCAGTACTGTCAACCCACATTAAATTCCTTATCTGACATGTGGTTAGGTATATCGCTGCTCTAGTATGATGGGACCCTTTGAGACTAAGCCACCTTTACCCCCTCATTATGTAATGACCTTAGACCCGAGCTTTAAGTTTCATGTACCATGATAATCTGACCTCATTGCATGGTCATGAAATCATTTTTTGAGCATCCATTCATATGAATATATAATGCTATAGAAAAAGAATAGTTTCCTTTCCTTTTAACCATCTTTTGTGAGTTCCCATACAACTTCCTTACTCATAGCTTTCCCTTGGATTAGGAAAATGAATTATGTCCCTTGAAAGTGATCTTATACTTTAGTCTTGGGGAGCTTTGAGATAAACCCTCCTTTTAACATTCTGCATCTTAGAATCTAGGAATACCAATCAATTATATCCATCTTGAATGAAGTCCAGCGTATGATTAACCGAGCTATATCTGTATGACATACCCATACCCTAGTTCCCATTTTTGAAAAATATTTGGTTTGGCTAAACTGCTCTATTCTTTTGAAGATACATATGGCTGGATAAGGAGATAACAATGAAATGCCCCCTTAGCTTGAAGCTTTCCTTCAAGAGACAAGAAGAGACTTACTAGAATAGGATCAACCATATCCGTGATGCACAAAGGACTATGATACTCAATGAAGTCCAAACTATGAACTGTGTTGCACACCTACAAGGACCATAAACCCTTGCACCACCTCTTATTACCATTGTCACCCTTAACTCATTTGTGGACCCCAATGTTGCAAGTTTAAACAACCCACCACCACTAGTCAACATTACTCTTAAGCTGCATATGCTAGCAACTCCAACTCCACTTGTCCTTTGCACGGATGAAAAAATAAAGAAGCTGATGGATAAATTCCAGGCAATGGAAAGGTCTCTCTAAGCAATTAAGAACCATGATGGCTTCTTGGACATGGATTCTCTAGTCCTCTTCTCAAAGGCCCTATTACCTCCCTAATTTTGAATGTCGAAAATGGACAAATTTGATGATGCCACTTGCCCAAGGACCACTTGAAGATATATAGGGGGCCTTAACTCCTCTTAGGGTCACTGGTAAGCTCCTTGCTCAAGTTTTTCAGTAATCCCTCACTGAGGCTACTATAAGATGGTTTGTCGACATGGATAAGACCAAATATCAGACTTAGGAAGAGATTTGTAATGCTTTTACAAAGCAATATCATTATAACATCGAGGTTGATGTGACTCGGTAAGACCTCAAAGCAACAAAGCAAGAACCCAAGGAATCCTTTTCCACCTTCTTACAAAGATGGAGAACAAAAATTGCCAAATGTAAATAGACCTATAGAGCAAGAACATGTTGACATCATTATCAAGAATTTATTGCCAATCTATCAAGCCCATCTACAACACAATACTTGCCTGACTTTAAAAATTTAGTGGTAAATACTACAAAAATTAAGGATCACATTCAGTTCGGACAACTTAAGAATGAGACTTTTACCTCAAGGTATAAGAAAGGAACTTATGCCACTACCACGATTGCAATTCAAAGGAGTGGCAAGGTTGCTATTATCAGCACCCAAAAGACTATTAAGCTTGAAAGAAAGTAAAGAACCTTTTGGGTATGCCCCTGAAGGATGTATATAAGAAAGTTTAGGATGTATATAATAAATCTACATTGGTATCATATTTATTATTATGCCTTCGGGTGAGACACGCTAGTGTCGGACACTTACGTTCTGAGGGGACAACCTTTGAATGATATATATATGTATATGGCACTTAGATTCTCGAAGTTAGACCTTTAAGTCTGTAGACTCTTAAATTTTGACCCAGTCCGGTCCAATATATTTTAATTAGTCCAAAATAATTTTTGTGTTGTCCAATATATTTTAATTAGTCTAAAATATTTTTTGTTATCTTAATTAAATAATTTTTGATTTAGCATCTAATTTTTATTAATAAATAATAATAATAAACAAATAAAAAAATCGGCGACTAAAAATTTTGTCGCCGAAAAGGGTTGCGGCGAAATGGCTCCGCAGGAATTTCTTGCGAGCGAAATGGCCCGCAGGCCAATTTTGCCGGCCGGCTGCGGCAGCTTTTTCGCCAGCGCAATTTTTCCTTAGTAGTTTTTTTTTTGCCAGCGCAATTTTTCCTCAGCAGTTTTTTTTTGCCAGCGAAATTTTCCAACGCAAATTTTTCCAAAACCTAATACAAATAGGTTTCGGTTTCCTTTTCTTAATTAATGTTATATTTCGTGAATAACTAAAATTAACCAAAAAAAATCTTCTATAAATAAGACCAAAAATAACACAAAAAAGGAGGAGAAATGGGGACCGAAATTAAGGAGGAAAACCTTGAATCAATTGAACTTTTTTGAGACGGAAAACAAGCAATTCAACCCATCAAAGGCAGCAAAGCTTGTCTTTGTTCTTGTTCATCCAAGAAGTGATTTTTGGTGAAACCAACAAACGAAGGTATGAATTTCTTTATTTGTTTCATGAATTCACAGTAGCTTCATCATTCAAAAATCTTAAAAATTGCTTCTGTTTCTTCAAAATCAAAAAGCCCTAGGAACTTTAATTCACCTTTTCTAAAGTTTAAAAACCTTAATTCGTTTATTTGTTTTCCAAAAATCTTCAAATTGTTATTTTTGCTTCTTCAAAATCTTAAAACCCTAATTGAACCTGTTTCTTTTCAAAATCCAAAATTTGAGTCTGTTTCTTTCCACAAACCCTAAAAACATCTTTTCTGTTTATATAAACCTTAAATCATTTTATTTATTTTCATAAGGTTTCATAAAATTATCAATTGTTTTTTAAAATTCTAAAACCTAATGCATTCTCCGAAACCCTAATTCTGAAAATTCTAAAACCCTAATTCAACTCCAAAACCCAAAACAGTAAACCCTAATCCTTTAAACCTTAAAACCCTATAAACCTAAATGTTATAATTTAGACACAGTAATCTTAAAGACCCTAATTCAGTAACTATAAATCATAAATCTAAATGTTTTAAAGTGTCCAAACCCTAGTTTCATGATTTCACTTCTCAAATACTAATTTGGTTAATCAAAGAACTTTATCAACCTATTAAATTCTAAAACTTGGCTCCATCTCAATTCTTTTAAAATTCATAGTAGCTTAAACCCATGAATTCCCAAAACCCTAAACATATTAAATAAAGAAACTTAAATAGAAACAGTAGCCCTAATTTGAATCTTTATTTGCCCTATTCAATTTTATATTTGATTATGTAGTCTATTATATGCTTTAAGTTATTTTCAATGCTTTGCTGATTTATTTAAGATCGATGCTTGATTTATTTAGTTTATCATGGATGGATGTTTATTTTATATTTTGATTAATGTCTTTGATGAATGATTTATTTATTATGAATTGTTATTTACTTTTATCGATTTATTTAGATTTCCAAAAGCTGTAAGAGGTATGTTTCCACTTGGTGGGTACCTCATTTGTAACACCCCCACATCCAATACACGCACACTATAAACACCACAATGTAATATACGCGCACTGAACATAGGGATGCTACGGATTTTATTAACATTCAAAACATTTTAAAAGATACTATAATCTTTCTCATTATACATTATAGAAAATAAGTCATTAACTTGTAATATAAAACAAATAGATATATATATATATACATTTACTTAATACGCAGCGGAATATAGAAAATATTTACAAATATACATATATTTACATTATAAACAAAACTTTACCAAAATATAAAAGAGTTATACATGATTGGCAGCTTTCTCTGATCTTTAAATCCCAAAATCAACTCTTCAATGTCGACTCTCACTCGGTCTCGATGAGCTCTCGGGTTCTACTCTATCACCTGCGCGATCAACACTATCGCGCTAAGCCAACGGCTTAGTAAGACAAATCATGCTAATATTATGCTTTAGTGCAATGCAATGCCACACACCTTATTAAAAAGAACAACATCATAGATGTAAAGCTAACAACATACTTTTACATTCCATAAACCACAATATATGCACATATCACATTTCTCAATATCATATACCTCATTTATCAATTATGTTACCATTTATGAGTCACATTAAACAAAGACAAGCATGGGCCCAAAACATACTAATATGCCATTCAATTTTCAGAGTTAATGTTTTGGTTTTGTTATCACATTTATCAATATCATATACCCAACTAGGCTTCAAGGATTAGGTTCAACCAAGCTTCAAGGGGAACAAAGCATGCTAAGTTTCAACCCAACTTGGCTTCAAGAACCAACCCAACCTAGCTTCAAGGGTTGTAACATCTCAATTAGGCTTCAAGGATTCAATCCAACCTAACTTCAAGAGATTGTTACACTTATTAGGCATGCCACCAACAACAAACTCTGAAAATGGAATAACACATTAGCCACACAATTCATTTATTATTTAGTTATCATTTCCATTCTCAATTCTCATCATCATAGCCAATCACAATGGCTTCATATCACAATTATATCTCAACTCATTTTATACATATAGCATCATTGCTATAACATTTCAAGGTACATTATTCATGAATCACATTACCATTCACAATGTATATAACATAACATTGTTCATAGATTTATAATCTTCCATATGCCTTTGATTGAATCATTATTGTTTTAAGGGTATTTAGAATGTTTATTTTCATGTATAGGTGCAAAGAGACCCTTAAAGAATCACAACATTTCATGAAGAGCAAAGAACAAAAACATTAACTAACACATTTGAGGGACACGGGCAGCACACTTGAGGGACACGACTAAGCTTGTGGCCGTGTATCTCAATTTAATTTTGGCAGTGACAGACACTGGCATGGGACACAGCCATGTCTCTCAAAAATCAACCCAACACGTCTAAAATTTCCATGACTTGGCCGTGTCTCTCCTTGCTTATGGCCGTGTCACTCATTAACAAAATCCTAACCAAAACCAACACTCTTTCAATTGCATTTACACACTTTTTGCACAACATTAATCTCATTCAAATGGATAAAATCAATAACATAAACACATATCTTACACAATCATTTCAATAATCACTTTAACAACACATTAACATTACATTTAAACACAACCACTTCAAAACCCTAAATCCAACATCATTCATAATCTTTCAAAATCAACATCCACCACTTCCAACAATAACACCTATTTAACCTCTTAACTTAAAACCAAATTTAACACTTGAAAACACATCACAAACACCTCTCATCATCAAATCAACAAACCCTAATTCACTTCAAATACCACTTCAAAAGAATAAAAGAAATCAAATAAAAGAACTTACCAAAGTTGTTAAATTCCACAAATCTCCAACTTGATTCCTTGATTCTCTCTTCAATCTTGATTTTGGAACAACAAAAATCAACTCTTGTTCTTTGGTTTTGGAGAACCGGCCACCACTAAGGAAAAGAGAAGAAAAGAAAAATAAATCAAGTCAACTTCCTCTTCTTCTTTAAATCTCCACCAAGAGATTTCCAAAAGAAAATTACCTCAATGCCCTTAACCATTTGTTCTAACTCTCTTTTAACTTATAAGCCCATTTAGGTAATTTCATATTCAACAAGATAAATATCTCTTCCCCCTTGACTCTTCATTTGACCAACTTATATGTTATATATATTACAATATAATCAACACATACACTTTCCTTTAATTTCTTTTCTCTTGCAAATTGACACCTACATTCAATCCAATTTTTAAAACAACAACAACAACAACATTCAAAACTTCTAGGGCATATATGGGGATATTACAATTCTCCCCCTCTAAAAAGAAATTTCGTCCTCGAAATTACCTGATATCAAGTCCAAAATAACTGAGGGTACTGATCTCGCATGGTATGCTCACTTTCCCAAGTTGCTTCTTCTTTTGCATGATTCTTCCATAGAACTTTCACCAATGGCACGCTCTTGTTTCTCAACTTTTTTACATCACGTGCCAAGATAGTAACTGGTTCCTCTTCAAACGTCAAATCGGGACTCACTTCGATTGATTCAATTGGCAAAACATGAGATGGATCCGATCTGTACCTTCTCAACATAGAAACATGGAATACATTATGGATCCGATTCAACTCAGGTGGTAAAGCAAGCCGATAAGCAACTGGCCCAACTCTTTCCAAAACTTCGTACGGTCCAATGAAACGAGGACTTAATTTCCCTTTTCAACCAAACCTCAAGATCTTCTTCCAAGGAGACACTTTCAAAAATACTTTATCTCCCACATCAAACTCTATGTCTCTCCTTTTCAGATCTGCATAAGACTTTTGTCGGTCTGAAGCTGCTTTTAACCTGCCTTGAATGACTTTTACTTTCTCTTTAGTTTCTTGAATCAAATCAGGCCCAATCAACTTACCATCTCCAAGTTCACTCCAACAAAGAGGTGTCCGACACCGTCTACCATACAGTGCTTCGAATGGTGCCATACCGATGCTGGATTGATGACTTTTGTTGTAAGCAAACTCCATAAGTGGTAGAAATCTGTCCCAACTTCCAGAGAAATCAATAACACAGCTTCTCAACATGTCCTCGATAATCTGTATCACCCTCTCTGACTGCCCATCCGTCTGCGGATGGAAAGCCGTACTGAAATGTAATCGAGAACCCAAAGCACCATGCAAACTCTTCCAAAATCTTGAAGTAAACCGGGGATCTCGATCAGACACTAAAGAAATTAGGACACCATGCAACTTTACAATCTCATGGATATACAGCTCAGCTAATCTCTCCAAAGAGTAATCCATCCGAACCGGAAGAAAATGAGCTGTCTTAGTCAATCTATCAACAATCACCCATATAGCATCATACTTCCTTTGTGTCAATGGAAAACCAGACACAAAATCCATTGTCACTCTTTCCCACTTCCATTCAGGCACTAATAACGGTTGAAGCAACCCAGTTAGAACTTGATGCTCTGCTTTAACTTTTTGACAGGTGAGACATTTAGATACAAACTCAGCAATATCTCTCTTCAAACCAAACCACCAGTAATGTTGTCTCAAATCATGATACATCTTTGTATTGCCCGGATGCATAGCAAACACTGACTGATGTGCTTCTTCCAAAATGATCCTTTTCAAATTAGCATCATCGGGTACACACAATCTATTCTTAAACCAGAGACTCCCATCATTTCTTCCAATAAAATCTCTACTCTTTCCATTCTGGCAATCTGAAACAATCTTTTGAATCTTCTCATCAGCCAACTGAGCCTCTTTAATCTGATCCAACAAAACTAGTTTCAATTGCAGCTGTGCCAACAATGCACCATCATCACAAGATACAAAACTGGCATGCAATGCTCTCAACTCAACAAGCAACGAGAGCGAATAAACAGTCAAACCTGCCAAAGACTTCCGACTCAAGGCATCAGCAACAACATTTTCTTTACCTGGATGATAATCAATCAAACAGTCATAGTCTTTAATCAACTCCAACCATCTCCTCTGCCGAAGATTAAGCTCTTTTTGGACACCCAAATATTTCAAACTTTTATGATCAGTGTATATGAAACATTTCTCTCCAAACAAATAGTGTCGCCAAATCTTCAATGCAAACACAATGGCTGCTAGCTCCAAATCATGGGTCGGATAATTAAGCTCATGCGGTTTCAACTGTCTAGAAGCATAAGCTATAACTTTACCTTCTTGCATCAGAACACAACCCAAACCACTATGTGAAGCATCACTGTAGATCACATATGGTTTGCCTTCTACAGGTAAAGTAAGAACAGGCGCTTGAGTCAACATTTCTCTCAACTGTTCAAAGCTAGCCTGACACTGATCTGTCCACACAAATCTAACTCCCTTTCGAAGCAATATGGTGAGTGGAGTAGCTATCAAAGAAAATCCTTTCACAAACCGTCAGTAATAGCCTGCTAAACCCAGAAAACTTCTAACTTCAGTCACTGACTTTGGTGGACTCCAATTCAAAATAGATTCAACTTTACTCGGATCAAGTCTAATACCCTCTGCTGAAACTATATGACCGAGAAAAGTTACTTGGTCAAGCCAAAACTCACACTTCGACAGTTTAGCAAACAATTGCTTCTCTCTCAGAATTTGCAACACAATCCGTAGATGCTTATCATGTTCCTCCTCATTACGCGAATACACCAGAATGTCATCGATAAACACTACCACAAACTGATCCAGATAGGGCCTAAACACCCTATGCATCAAGTCCATAAAAGCTGCAGGTGCATTCATCAGACCAAAAGGCATAACTAGAAATTCATAATGCCCATACCTGGTCCGAAAAGCTGTCTTAGGAACATCATCAACTCTGACCCTCAACTAATGGTACCCTGATCTCAAATCAATTTTTGAAAACACAGCTGCACCCTTCAATTGATCAAAGAGATCATCAATTCTAGGCAAAGGATATTTATTTTTAATGGTCACCTTGTTCAATTGCCTATAATCGATACACAATCTCATAGTACCATCTTTCTTCTTCACAAATAAAACAGGAGCTCCCCAAGGTGAGACACTAGGGCGAATAAACCCTTTATCCACCAACTCCTGTAATTGCACTTTCAATTCTCTCAGTTCAGCAGGTGCCATTCTGTAAGGAGTAATAGAGATAGGAGTGGTACCAGGCAATAATTCAATACTAAACTCCACCTCTCTCTCAGGAGGCAACCCTGGCAACTCCTCTGGAAACACATCTGGGAACTCTGCAACTGTGGCAATGCTATCAATTTGAGAACTTGTTACTCTAGTATCTACCACATGAGTAAGATAGGCATCACACCCCTTTCTAATCAACCTCCTGGCTACAACAGCTGAAACAAACAAAGATGCTAGCTGTCCTTGCTCATTAGATACTATCACCTCTCTACCATCACCAGTTCTCAAAGAAACAATTTTCTTTTTACAATCTACCACAGCTCCATGTCTAGATAGCCAGTCCATGCCTAGTATCACATCATATTCTTTAAAAGGCATTTCAATTAAATCCCCAAGGAACTCCTCACCTTGCACCATTACTGCACTATTTCGGTGCACCCTGCTAACAATCACACTATGCCCTAGAGGATTTGTCACCAATACATCAAATCCTAGGGATTCAGCATGCATATCAGACACAGGCAAAACAGATGCACTAATATATGAATGTGTGGATCCGGGATCAATCAAAGCAAGTACTGAAGTATCAAATAAGAAGAAAGTACCAGCTACGACTGCCAAAGCATCTGGCTGCCTCTGCATAACATATATCCTCTGGGAAGATCCAACCTCCTCTGGTCTACTCTCCCTGGATGTAGAACCTCCTCTAGAACTGAACCCAGATCTACCTCCTCTGCTGACACCCCTGCCTCCTCGACCTCCCCTCACACTAGGTCAAGATGCTGCAGAATCAACTAACATCTGCTCTTGCCTCTCAGGACAATCCCTAACAAAGTGACCTGGTGATCCACATCTGAAACATACCCCTGCTACACCAGTATTCCAACAAGGACCACCATGTGGCCTACCACAATGAATGCAGATGGGTAGAGTGGATCTCTGAGTCACTGGGGTCGGAGCACTCGCCACTGACACTGTAGGTCTAAATCTCTGCCTCTGAAACTGCACTGACCTACCCGCTAGTCTCTGACTCCTACTAACCCGAGGAACAAAACTTCCTTTACCTCTTTTAGCAGTTGAAGACCCTGCCTCGAACTGGGGTCTCCTAACCCTGACCTCTTCCTCTGAAGCAGTTGCAATAACTTGAGCTCTCTCCACACTCCGAGCTGCTGCCACAAGCTGGGAAAAGTCATGATATCTAGATCCAGCCACCAAACACATGATAGAGGGCCTCAATCCCTCCTCAAATCTCCTGCATCTATCTATCTCGTCAGATATAATGCCCCCAGCATATTGGCTCAATCGGATAAATTCAACTTCATATTCTGTTACGGTCCGGCTGTCTTGCTTTAAGCTCAAAAACTCCATCTTCTTCATGTCCTTATACTCCCTCGGAGTATACTTCAATTCAAACTCTCTCAAGAAATCAGCATAGGACAAGGTTGGTGGATCATCCATAGCATGTGGCACTGTCTTCCACCAATCATATGCGTCCTTCTGTAGCAATGATCTGGCATAATCAAATTTTCCTCTGGGGTGGCTTGCAACTGAATGAAGATTCTCTGCATTTTATCAAGCCACTGCTCTGCTACAGCTGGATCAACAGTGCCTAAGAAATCCTCTGCCCCATACTTCCTTAGTTTGTCATAGTGCCTCACTGATACTAAAGGCTGAGGGGGTGGTGGTTGTGGTTGCACTGGTGCTTGCCTCAAAGCCTCTACCACATGCCTAAGCCAAGCTGGCGGAACCTCCTCACCAACTGGTCTCCCCGACACCGAAGCAGGTGCCTCCTCAGCACTATCAACTCTAGCTCTATCCTCCGGAGCTACACTCTCCTCACTACCCTCAACTGACTGACGCAAATGAGGATCCATCACAACCTATTTCTGCAAACACAGCAGAATACATCTTATTAAAGATCAGAGACTGCCAATCCCACACATGTATGTTATTCAAAAATTCACTTTTTAAGTAAAAATATTCTTTTTCTTACATTTTACCTAGGTTGAGAATCTCAAACCTTGGCTCTGATACCAAAACAATTGTAACACCCCCACATCCAATACACGAACACTACAAACACCACAATGTAATATACGCGCATTGAACATAGGGATGCTACGGATTTTATTAACATTCAAAACATTTTAAAAGATACTATAATCTTTCTCATTATACATTATAGAAAATAAGTCATTAACTTGTAATATAAAACAAATAGATATATATATACATTTACTTAATACGCAGCGGAATATAGAAAATATTTACAAATATACATATATTTACATTATAAACAAAACTTTACCAAAATATAAAAGAGTTATACATGATTGGCAGCTTTCTCTGATCTTTAAATCCCAAAATCAACTCTTCAATGTCTACTCTCACTCGGTCTCGATGAGCTCTCGGGTTCTACTCTATCACCTGCGCGATCAACACTATCGCGCTAAGCCAATGGCTTAGTAAGACAAATCATGCTAATATTATGCTTTAGTGCAATGCAATGCCACACACCTTATTAAAAAGAACAACATCATAGATGTAAAGCTAACAACATACTTTTACATTCCATAAACCACAATATATGCACATATCACATTTCTCAATATCATATACCTCATTTATCAATTATGTTACCATTTATGAGTCACATTAAACAAAGACAAGCATGGGCCCAAAACATACTAATATGCCATTCAATTTTCAGAGTTAATGTTTTGGTTTTGTTATCACATTTATCAATATCATATACCCAACTAGGCTTCAAGGATTAGGTTCAACCAAGCTTCAAGGGAACAAAGCATGCTAAGTTTCAACCCAACTTGGCTTCAAGAACCAACCCAACCTAGCTTCAAGGGTTGTAACATCTCAATTAGGCTTCAAGGATTCAATCCAACCTAACTTCAAGAGATTGTTACACTTATTAGGCATGCCACCAACAACAAACTCTGAAAATGGAATAACACATTAGCCACACAATTCATTTATTATTTAGTTATCATTTCCATTCTCAATTCTCATCATCATAGCCAATCACAATGGCTTCATATCACAATTATATCTCAACTCATTTTATACATATAGCATCATTGCTATAACATTTCAAGGTACATTATTCATGAATCACATTACCATTCACAATGTATATAACATAACATTGTTCATAGATTTATAATCTTCCATATGCCTTTGATTGAATCATTATTGTTTTAAGGGTATTTAGAATGTTTATTTTCATGTATAGGTGCAAAGAGACCCTTAAAGAATCACAACATTTCATGAAGAGCAAAGAACAAAAACATTAACTAACACATTTGAGGGACACGGGCAGCACACTTGAGGGACACGGCCAAGCTTGTGGCCGTGTCTCTCAATTTAATTTTGGCAGTGACAGACACTGGCATGGGACACAGCCATGTCTCTCAAAAATCAACCCAACACGTCCAAAATTTCCATGACTTGGCCGTGTCTCTCCTTGCTTTTGGCCGTGTCACTCATGAACAAAATCCTAACCAAAACCAACACTCTTTCAATTGCATTTACACACTTTTTGCACAACATTAATCTCATTCAAATGGATACAATCAATAACATAAACACATATCTTACACAATCATTTCAATAATCACTTTAACAACACATTAACATTACATTTAAACACAACCACTTCAAAACCCTAAATCCAACATCATTCATAATCTTTCAAAATCAACATCCACCACTTCCAACAACAACACCTATTTAACCTCTTAACTTAAAACCAAATTTAACACTTGAAAACACATCACAAACACCTCTCATCATCAAATCAACAAACCCTAATTCACTTCAAATACCACTTCAAAAGAATAAAAGAAATCAAAGAAAAGAACTTACCAAAGTTGTTAAATTCCACAAATCTCCAACTTGATTCCTTGATTCTCTCTTCAATCTTGATTTTGGAACAACAAAAATCAACTCTTGTTCTTTGGTTTTGGAGAGCCGGCCACCACTAAGGAAAAGAGAAGAAAAGAAAAATAAATCAAGTCAACTTCCTCTTCTTCTTTAAATCTCCACCAAGAGATTTCCAAAAGAAAATTACCTCAATTCCCTTAACCATTTGTTCTAACTCTCTTTTAACTTATAAGCCCATTTAGGTAATTTCATATTCAACAAGATAAATATCTCTTCCCCCTTGACTCTTCATTTGACCAACTTATATGTTATATATATTACAATATAATCAACACATACACTTTCCTTTAATTTCTTTTCTCTTGCAAATTGACACCTACATTCAATCCAATTTTTAAAACAACAACAACAACAACATTCAAAACTTCTAGGGCATATATGGGGATATTACATTATTAGTTAAATATCATGTAATTTAAATAGCTTTTCTATTTTAGAACCGATGTAAAGGGCATGTTTCTACCTTTCGGTGGGTGTCCTATTTAGGCATGGTGTAATATCACAAAGTATACCCTAAAAGTTTTAAAATATTTATTGTTCTATTTGGATTAAATGTATATGTTTAAGTGAAAAGAGATAAAAGATAAGAAGAGAAGAGTGTATATGTTGTATATATAGTGATATATACAACATATACAAGTCAAATTATTAAATGGTCAAAAGAAGAAATAATTAATTTTAATTAATTGAAATGGAAATTAAGTGGAAAGTGGATGATGATATTTGTAATATTATATTAATATAATTGCTTGGTTGAGAACAAAAGAGAGATTGAGTGGTTAAGTGAAGAGGGAGAGTTGACTTTGCCATTCATTCTTCTTCTTCTTCTTCTTCTTCTTCTTTCTTTGTTGTTGGCCGGGTATCACAATAGCAAGAGAGGAAGAGAGTTTTTGATTTTCCAAACTCAAGATTGAAGGATGTTTCTAGTGATCAAGTTGGAAATCTAAGAAGTTTCATCATTTTTGGCAAGTTCTCCACTTGATTCTTTGGTTTTCTTTTAAGTTTGTGTTGTGGGTTTGGTGTTTGATTGTTGATGGTATGTTTCTATTTGATTATGGTGTATTGAGGGTGTGTAATCTTCTTGGTGTTGATTTTTGGGGTTGGATTGAAGAGAAAGTGTTAGGTTTGGTGGAAGAGTAAGTGTTGTGTTTGAGTTATGTGTATGTGATGGTTGTGAATTGGTGTTTGATGTATGTTTTGAATTGTTTTGGTGTTTTTGCAAGTTATTATGGTTTATGGGTGTGTTTTGTTAAGTTTGTTTGAAGTGGAAAATGGTGGAAGTAAGAGGTTTGTTGGATGTGTTGTTGTTGTTGCCGGAATCAGGATTTTTGGCCTGACACACCCATGAGCACGGCCAGGTCTTTAGGCGTGTCAATGGATCTGTGTTCTTGGATGGGTGACACGAGCAGTGACACGCCCATGTCACTGAGTGTGTCACAGCTTCTGTGTTGTAGTAGCATTGACACGTCCAGTGACACGCCCATGTCACTGAGCGTGTCATAGCTACTGTGTTAAGGGAGGATTGACACGGCCAGTGACACACCCATGTCACTGAGCGTGTCAAAGCTTCTGTGTTGTGAGTTTAGGGCACGGTCAGGGACACGCCCATGTTGTTGAGCGTGTCATGTATAGAGTTTGCCCTAGTTGGTTTTTTATCTATATTATCTCATGTGTATCTCTAAGTAAGCGTGTATGATCACCTTTGGTTTAGATTTAGAAGAGAGTTGAGTTGCCCTAATCCAAGTGTTGAGGATTCTTGGAAGAGGAGTTTGGTGTTGCTCTTGAGGTAAGTACAAACCCTACATTATTGCATACATTTACATGACATTGGAACTTAACACATTTGGTTATAAATGTGCTAAGTGATCTATTACATTGTTGATACATTTGATTAATATTATGATTTGCATAATGTGAAAGATATGATGATCATTCAAAATGTATGTTCAATGCAATTGGTTATATATATACTCTAATGATGAGATGTGAAGCCATTGTTGTTGGCTATAATATTGCAAATGAAATAATTGAGGCATGGTTGCCTAGATGATTAAGAAGAAATGAGAATGAAATTGATAATGAAATAATGAAAGAATTGTGTGCCTAATGTGTTATTCACTTTTCAGAGTTTTGTTGTTGGTGGCATGCCTAATAGTAACAATCTCTTGAAGCTGGGTTGGGCTTGATCCTTGAAGCCAAGTTGGGTTGAAGTTTAGCATGCTTAACTCCCCTTGAAGCTTGGTTGGGTCTAGTCCTTGAAGCCTAGTTGAAATGTTACAACCCTTGAAGCTAGGTTGGTTTTGGTTCTTGAAGCCAAGTTGGTTTGATGCTTAGCATGCTTTGCTCCCCTTGAAGCTTGGTTGAGCCTAATCCTTGAAGCCTAGTTGGGATAATGATAAATGTGATAATTAAACCAAAACATTAACTCTGAAAGTTGAATGGCATATTAGTTTCTTTTGGGCCCATGCTTGTCTTTGTTTAAATGTGATTCATGAATGGTGAAATAAAATAAATAATATGATTTAATGTAAGGTTTGAAATATGATATATGAATGTGTGACATTAGCATTACATTAAAGCATATTGTTATTGTGGTTTGTACCACTAAGCCTATGGCTTAGCACGATTGTGGTTCATCGCGCAGGTGACAGGGTAGAATCGGAGAGTTCGGCTAGACCGAGTCGAGTCTAGACTTTGAAGTGTTGATTGTGGGCTTAAAGATCAGAGACAAACTGCCAAACATGTATAAATTTTTATGTTTTGTAAACATGGATTTTGATGTATTTATATATGTAAATATCACTACATTTTCTGCTGCATAATGAACAAATGCTTTATCTAGTATAGTTTATAATATAATTTGAATGTTTTAAGTTTTCTTATAATGTTGTTAAATTGAAAGATTGGTTTGCTTATTATAAACCGTGGCACTCCTGTATTCGGTATACGTATATTACAGGCGTAGTAGTATGTAGTATGCGTATATGGGGTATAGGGGTGTTACACATGGGATGTAAGGACATGTTTCCATCCTTGGATGGGTGTCCATTTATTTGCTTTATTTGGACATTGTTTCGATTTTTAATATATCGATGCTTTATTTCAATTATTGTGTGTAATATGGATAATGTTGTTGTATTTAAGAATTTTATAATAATAAGACCTGTAAAGGAGGCCGGTTCTAATGAACCGGGCGTTGTGGGGGTGCTGGGCCATTTCTCACCTTCCCCACACACACCCAACTTTCCGAACCCATTAGGGGGTTGGGGATTCCTTAGGAATCGAGTCATCCACCCCTTTCTTTTTTCCCAGCCCGTCCGGGTGGCGACTCCATTTTCTCCGAACTTAGGTCCGTGTTTTCTAAGACCCCTAGCCTAAACAGTGCAGAAGTCGCAAGAACCATTCCATCGGGAGTGGGGCCGAAAATCCCCGCTCATAGTGGCGACTCCACTAGGGATAAGAGAAGTTGATTCCATTGATCTTGATATTATTCTATTCTTTCTTATAACGATATTATCCATTGCATCATTTAGATTACATCGTGTACGTGAGTTAAGACGCCCGTGTTACCCGTGTTGTGTTATGTAAGGGATACCATACTTTCACTCAAGGTATGGAGATTGAGCATGGCATAACCACTCATAGCCTCGTACCATTTGGTATATACTTGCTATGGGAACCTAAACCTTTTAACCCAAAGACTAAAGCTCATGTAATTGGCCTTTCCTTAGGTTTTACCCCAAATGCATGTTGTTTGACTATGGTTAATTTATCTTGGCTTAAATCATGGCTTATTTGGTTTGATCTTTTTTCTAATATGACCCAAGTACAGTTGCAAGCTCAAAATAAATTTTTCTTTAAAATCCAAAAGACCAAAACTATGTTCAAAACTTTTTAAAATGGTCTTTGGACATAAAACTTTTCTAAAAATAAATCAAAAACTCTTTTGCTCATGGCCCAAATACTAAGCCCAAAATATGTTTTTTTTTTCCTAAAATCTTTTCACAATGGGCTTAGAAATAAAATTATTTTTATCCAACCTTTTCTCACAAAGAGCTCGCAAATTATTTAGGTTAATTAAGAAATACCGAAAATCAATTGTGAGCCTAGTTTATACTAAGAATAATTAATCATGGGCTTATTTTTGGCATGAACCATTAGTTACCTTTTTCAAGTGAGAAATCTATTTATAATAAACCTCTTAATTTTGTTTTAATCCAATTAGTTGGTTAAATGGATTAAAACCTAACTAATGGGAATTATCATAAGTTGATTTCCATTTTCGAAAATATAACTATTGGTTGAAACGTCCGAGGGAATTATTCAAAAACAAGATTCCCCATGTTGGTATTTTGTTAACCATATACCTAGGAAAAGAGACTCACCATTCGTGTGTGGATGTTATAAGGTTGGAAGGAACGTCCTAATTATCTTTCTTTGTTGATTGTTTATGCATACATGCATACATTTGCATCTCATATCCTTTCTGGCTCACAGCCCTGGATTACAACAGTTCAAAAGCTTACGACAATCCGACCTACGCTGGAGATGAAGTATCTAGCAACGACTCAATCACTTGCTCACCAAAAATAATGGATCCCAAAAAAATTCAAAGAATGGTGGATGATGCCCTCAACGCCAAGATGGAAGAAATAAAAGAAGCCCTAGCTGAGACCATGAAGAACCAATTGACTGCAATCTTAGAAAATCATGCCGAAGCATCTGCTAGCACTAAGAAGCCAAAAGACAAAGGGAAGACTAAAGTTGGTGAAGTGGTTTTTGATGATGAAAAGGTGCTCATTGATGATGATGATGATTGGGTTCAATACTACTAAGATGCTCAAGACAAGAAGAAAGAACTGAAGATTGTTGAAAGATCAACTATGGAGAAGACCGAAACTTCTGATGTTGAAAAGATGATTACTGAATTAGAAAAGAAATTTGAGACGAAATTGAAAATCGAGGAAATTTCCGAAGTTGACAAATTATTTGAGCTAGATGAAAAAGTCCCGTACAAGTTCAAGATGCCATCTTTTGCAAAGTTTGATGGAACCAAAAATCCTCATCTCCATGTGAAGCAGTATATCACTGCTATGCAGTCTGCCCGAGCTACTAAGGCTTAAACCCTAAGATACTTTATGCTCTCATTGGACCCTGTTGTCCAAAATTGGTTCAATACCTTAGATGATGGAACATAAAAGAGTTGGGATCTGCTTTACAAAGCCTTCATCCAACAATATGGATATAATGTCAAGATGGAAGTTACCTTAATGGGAGTGGAGTCCATTAGGCAAAGATTGAATGAGAATTTTATGGATTATGTGAAGAGATGGAGAAACAAGGCCTCTTTACTCAAGAAGAGGCCCGATGAATCTAATCAAATAAGGATGATTGTGAGAGGGGTGTGTGAGCGGGGATTTTCGCCCCCACTCCCGGTGGAATGGTTCTTGCGACTTCGGCACTGTTTAGGCTCGGGGCCTTAGAGAACACGGACCTAAGTCCGGAGAAAATGGAGTCGCCACCCGGACGGGCCGGGAAAAAGAAAGGGGTGGATGACTGATTCCTAAGGAATCCCCAACCCCTTAATGGGTTCAAAAAGTTGGGTACGTGTGGGGAAGGTGAGAAATGGCCCAGCACCCCCACAACGCCCGGTTCATTGGAACCGGCCTCCTTTACAGGTCTTAATATTATAAAATTCTTAAGTATAATAACATTATCCATACTACACACAATAAAAAGAAAGCATCATTATATTAAAATCAAAGCAATGTCCAAACAAAACAAAACAAATAAATGGACACCCATCCAAGGATGGAAACATGTCCTTACATCACATGCCTAAGTAGGACACCCACCAAAAGGTAGAAACATGCCCTTTACATAAGTTCTAAAATAGAAGAGAAAATTAAATTACATGATGTTTAACTAATGAGGTACCCACCAAGTGGAAACATACCTCTCACAACTTTTGGAAGTCTAAATTGATTGATAAAAGTAAATAATCATCCATAATAAATAAATCATTCATGAAGAGTATTAACCAAAATATAAAACAAATATCCATCCATGATAAATTAAATAAATCAAGTATTAAAATTAAATAAATTAAAGCATAAGAAATAAATCAAGGTATAAATAAATATGGAATTGAATAAAACAAATAAAAGTTCAAGTATAGCTACTTTTTCTATTTAGGGTTATTTACCTCATGTGTTAAGGCTTTGGACATTCTAAAGTTTAAGCTACTATGACTTTTTAGGTAATTAAAATAGATTAGGTTTTATGTTTTTTAAAGGTTAGCAAGACACTTTGATTAAACAAATTAAGATTTGAATGATGAAATAATAAAACTTGAGTTTTAGACACTTTTGAAATATTTTTAATTCATGATTTTAAATAAATTGAGCTACTGTAGCTTTTTTGAGTTTTTTATGTTTTTATGTTTTTTATGTTTTAAAGAGTTTAAAGTTTAGAAAAAGTTAGGGTTTAAGGTTTTAAAGGGTTAGGGTTCATTATTTTAGGTTTAAAAGATGATTTTTGGATTTAGGCTCTTAGAATTTGGTTCACGAGTAATGTATAACTTTTAGGGTTTTTAAAAAGCAATTTGATATTTTATGAGATTTTATGAACTTAAACACATGAATTGAAGTTTTTATAAGTAGAAAAGATGTTTTTTATTGTTTTTTTATGAAATAAAACCTACTTTAAAATCTTAAAAGATGCAGAATTTGATTTTGATTTTATTGAAAAATATGCTAAATTAGAGTTTTAAGGGTTTTTAAGAAGAAAAAATAACAATTTTAAGTCTTTTTATAAAAGAGAGCCACGATTTTAATGTTCTAAACTTGGAAAAATTAAATTAAAACTCTAAGATTTTTTATTTAGAAAAACTAAAATTTTATAGATTTGGCTATTGTAAAACATAAATCAAAAGAATTAAAACATACCTTCTTTTGTTGATTCACCAAAAAATAACTCTTCTTGGATGAACTAGCTCCAAAGACAAGCTTTGATTGCCTCTTTTCTTCTCTCTTTTTCGTGCTACTGCTGCTACTGCTGCTATAAATATCAATTGAATTGAGTTTTCCCTTTCCTTCCTTGATTTGGTTTCAAAACCTAAAGCTATCATGAAAAGTTTTTCCTCCTTTGATTTGGTTTAATTGGTCCTTATTTATAGTGGTTTTTAGGTTGTTTATTCATAATTAATTAAGGTAAGTAATAATAAATAAAAAAAGAAATTAAAACCTAATTGGATTAGAATTCTAAAAATTGCAGCTGAAAAATTCGCGCTGGCGAAAATTCTGGTGACGGGCCCGTGGGCGTGCCAGCCCGCAGGCGCGCCAGCGTGCCAGCCCGCTGGATCCTGCGGGCGAAACGCCCGCAGGCCTGCGGGGGAGCCACTGTTGGCCCGACGGGCCCGCACGACCATTTTTTGCTGCCGATTTTTTTCCGACTCCGATTTTTATTTTTATTTTTATTTTTAATTTTTAATTGTTTATTTTCATTTTTTACTACTAAAAATTAGATACTAAGGTAAAAATTATTTAATTAAAATTATTTTGGACCAATTAAACAACAAAAATCATTTTGGACTAAATAAAGCACAATGGACAGGATTGGGTCAAAAATTAAGGGTCTACAGTTTGCCCCCTGCTTGAATGATCTGAAACTTTAGTGAAAGAGAGTGAAAAGCAACAAAACTTAATTTTTGATGTGGCAACTTGTTTTGGGTTCTAGACCCGATTTTGGATACTCAATCCTAAACGAGACTTGGATACTCGATATTAATTTTGATTGGGATACTTGATCCTAACCGGATTTGGATACTCGATCCCAAATTGGATTGGGATACTCGATCCTAAATTGGATTTGGATACTCGATCCTAAATTGGGTTGGGATAGTCGATCCTAACTTGATTTGGATACTCGATCCTAAACTGGATCAGATACTCGATCCTAACTAGATTTAGATACTCGATCCTAAATTGGATTTGGATACTCAATCCTAAATTGGATTTGGATAATCAATCCTAAATTGGATTGGGATACTCGATCCTAAATGAACTTGGATACTCGATCCTAAACTGGATTTGGATACTCGATCCTAAACTGGATTGGGATACTCGATCCTAAATGGATTTGGATACTCGATCCTAAATTGAATTTGGATACTCGATCCGAAATTGGATTGGGATACTCGATCCTAACTTGATTTGGATACTCGATCCTAAATTGGATTTGGATACTCGATCCTAAATTGGATTGGGATACTCGATCCTAACTGGACTTGGATACTTGATCCTAACTGGATTTGGATACTCGATCCTAAACTGGATTTGGATACTCGATCCTAACTGGATTGGGATACTCGATCCTAACTTGATTTGGATACTCGATCCTAAACTGGACTTGGAATACTCGATCCTAAGCTGGATTTGGATACTCGACCCTAAACTGGATTTAGATACTCGATCCTAAACTGGACTTGGGATACTTGATCCTAAATGGATTGGGATACTCGATCCTAACTTGGGTACTTTGACTTGAGATTTGAATCGATTTTGATTTAATTTGGGCATTTGGACCGAGATTAGATTTGATTTGGGTACTTGGACCCGAGAATGGGTACTTGGACCCGAGAATGAATTTGACTAACCTTTTATCATTTGAGAAGTCTGACTGCTCCGGCTGTTCTATGCATTGTGATTCTTCATCATCAAAATGGATCTTCATCCTTTGAGATCGGGTCTTCACCCTTGAAAATGGATCTTCATCCTTTGAGATTGGGTCTTCACCCTGGCTTTAGCTCTTTTAGCTGGATTGGTCTTTCTTGGCTTTGCCCTTTAGGTGAGACACGGTCAGTGGCTTGGCCGTATCTCCTGCCTGTGTCACCTACTGCTTCCCCTCTCTCTTCAAAGATTTTTTTTTTATGCAAGCTTTGATTGATATTTTTGCCATCTTGTTCTTCGCATAAGCATGCATTTCTTCTCTTTGCAAGATTACTGGAGGTTTCTCAAGCAATGGGCTTTCTATGCCCCCCCTGATTTAATATCTTCTTTTGATTGCTTGCTGTTCATTTTGACAAGGAATAGACAACACAAGACAAGAAAGTGTGATGTGACATGCTCATGTATGCATGATATGCATGAATAATACTTACAGTGGTTCCATGACTCACAGACCGAGGCGATCAGCAGAAGTATTCTCATTGGTTCCGTTTTGACGCTTGTTCAAGTCTTGCATTGAAATGATCGAAAGCTTTGCATTTGTGGCCTTTATCTTCAGGATGTTGAAAACATGAGTGGTGGAGACCCCAAGCAATAGAGTTAGGGATACATCCATATCAAACTATATTTCAGCATGTCAGTTGGTAGTTTCTTCATAACTTTGCCAATAATAATTTTCTTTGCTCAATGTGTCCTTTGGAGGTTCAACATACTTCCCTTAACTTGAAGGCTTTGTTATGACAAAACACTTTTTTTTTTGAAATTTTTTGAATTTTTCATTTTGAAATCAAATGTTGGCTTTGCCAAATTAATGTCTATGTACCTCAGGACTTGATTTTTTCAAATTAACATATCTATAACATGACAACCCTAGTTACCGTACTAAACTCGGGGATTATTTCTACTTAAGCAAGAATTGTTGCACTTCAGATAGGCACATACACATTACTTGGCCAAAGGTCTCATTGAGTTTAAATATTGTCTATCTCATATGCATGCTTATCCAAACTATCTCCACTAATAGACTCTACCTACCAAGAGAGATCAACAGGTCTTTGACAGGCTTGAAATGGGGTCTATAAGGGACATGGGTTAAATGAAGGCCATTTTGAGATAGGAGCTGGTGTGACACAATGGACAAACCCTCACACTATAAATTTCTTGTTTGAATTTTAGGCGGTTTGGAGGCAATCTTGCTAGACTCCAAATTCCTCTTGGAATTAATCTGGATCTTGATCAGGACAGTCTTTGCTCTTACAAAAAGTTTAAGACCCAAATTCATTTCTTTTCTTCTTTTCTCTTTTCTTTCATTTCATTTTTCTTACTCCTCCCTTTCTTTGATCATTTTGTCATTTTGTCCTTCTTCCTTGTATGACTGTCAAGTACAGAACTTTTAAGCACTGAATGGTCTTTCTCCTTTTTCTCTAATTTTAATTGAATCTTTGGTTGGGTTGGACCAATTCAAGTCAAATCGTCCTTATAAACCAAATGGAAGCCTTTTGTTGTCTTAGGTAAAAGAAAACTCAGTTGGCTTTTTGAACCATTTTGGGTTTTCTTTTTCTTTTCTTTCTCTTTTTTTTTTCTTTTTTTTTTCTTTTCTTTTTCTTTTTCTTTTGTCTCACATTTTTTCCTTTTTCTTTTTTCTTTTTTTTTCTTCTCTTTTTTCTCTCTTTTTTTTTTTTGCTTGGCTCTAGCTCTAAAAGAGTTGTCTCGTTTATACTAGCTTGGCTTCAAATAATGGATGAGTGGAGTGACATAAATCTTCTTTAACAAGGATAAATCATTTGTTACTCTGATGTTGATGTTGTCTTGATATATTAAGGAAACTTCAACTACCCTTAAGGTTTTGAGAACATCAACTATCCTTATGGTCTTGAAAAATCAACTATCTTCATGGTCTTGAGAGCTTCAACTATCCTTAAGATCTTGACTAATCATTGCTTTCTTTGATCTTCTTGCATATTCATCTTAGTGATCATAAGACTTGTCAAAAATATCACAACAGCTCAAGGTAGGTTGTTGAGGTTATATGCCAATGAAAAGAAAGCTAAAATTTTATGAAGGCTCAAAGGGACAACTAGGGATTGATATTTAATTGGGTGGATACTAGTTGTTGGCTAATCAAACAATGCCTAGATCATTTCTCTCTTAAATAAGTAGAGTTCAATTTCGCCTCGAAAGTTTGTCAAAGCATGTTCTAAGACTGACTAAGACCTAGACAAAGATAATTATGCAGGAGCCCTCTCTAAGTAAGCATACACAACTCAATGCTATAGAGTAATTCCCTCATCTAGTAAAGTCATTCGAGTCATGATGCCTAGACACATTAATTTATAAATATCAAGCTAAATTCCTCATTGGTTGAGCATCAAAATGAACAAAGACCAACAAAATTTTGATGAAAGTAATTTATTTAAAGCAACTTTAAGTTTGAAAAACACGATTGTTCCAATTTAAATATTAAAGAAAGTAAAATTGAAAAGCAACATTCAAGCTAAGGAAAGTTCATTGAGTTGGCGTCGTAGACACTTCATTTATTTAGACATATCATTAAAGATCATTGCTTCATCATCATCATCCACAGTTAATCCAAACTTGTTTAGTTGTACATCCTCTTTAGCGGCTTCTCTATCCATATCATGATGAGATGACAAGATAAAACTCTTCATGAAGGTTGCAAGAGGTGGTGCCCTTCCAATTTTAAGCAGAGGCTTATTCCTAGTGTTGGGCTTATTAGGCTCAAGCAGCTTTCCACTATCAATTAAATTCTGGATCTCATGCCTTAATCGGGTACACTTATCAGTCTCATGTCCTTGAGTCTGATGAAATTGACAAAAAGCCTTAGTATTAAGTTTTGGAGGTAATGGACTAGGTAAAGGTCGAGGAGCCAATGGTTGTAACAACCCTTTCTTTTGTAGCTTATCGAAGACCCAAGACAAAGGCTTCCCCAGATCTGAAAATTTACGCTTCTTTGTTGGCTTAGTTGTTGCATCTTTCTCAACATCTCCTCTTTCCCTTTGACTTTTCCCACTAGGGTGATAGCCGCTCTTATTGCTCCACTTAGATAGCACATGGTTCGGTTGGTCTTGTAGAATCGGGATTAATCTCTCATTTTTCATTCGATCTCTATCAGTAGACATGTTCCTTGTTAATGCTGCCTTTTCCTTCTTTCTTATGTCGATGGGAGATGCCTCATTAGCATTGTTAATGATCTCTAGAATTTCAATCAACTGGGCCTTCATAATTTCAACCAATTGGTCTTGTAGTTCAGCCATCCTTGCTTTGACAATTTCATCAATTATATCCCTTAGCTGGTTTGCATTCATCCTTCCAATGAGGCACTTGAATTAAAGTCAATGTTGTAGATGGTATTGTTGTATGCTCTTGAATTGTCGTACTTCAGGTCTATGAGCCAGAGAGGATCAATGATATGAGATAAAAATGTATGCATGTATGCACAAACAATCAACAAAGAAAGATAATTAGGACGTTCCTTCCAACCTTATAACATCCACACACGAATGGCGAGTCTCTTTTCCTAGGTATATGGTTAACAAAATACCAACATGGGGTATCTTGCTTTCGAATAATTCCCTCGAACGTTTCAACCAATAGTTATATCCTTGAAAATGGAAATCAATCCATGATAATTCCCATTAATTAAGTTTTAATCCATTCAACCAACTAAAGTAGCTTTTATGCTATGTTGGATTAAAAAGAAATTAAGAGGTTTATTATAAATAGATTTCTCACTTGAAAAAGTAACTAATGATTCATGCCAAAAACAAGCCCATGGTTAATTTGTTCTTAGTGTAAACTAGGCCCACAATTGATTTTTTGTATTTCATAATTGACCTAAATATTTTTGCAAGCTCTTTGTAAAAATGGTTGGGTGAAAATAGTTTTGTTTCTAAGCCCATTGTAAAAGATTTTAGAAAAATGGATTTTGGGCTTAGTATTTGGGCCATGAGCCAAAGGATTTTTTATTTATTTTTAGAAAAATTTTATGTCCAAAGACCATCTTGAAAAATTTTGTAAATAGTTTTGGTCTTTTGGATTTTAAAGAAAAAATTTATTTTGAGCTTGCAAATGTACTTGGGTCATATTAGAAAAAGAACAAACCAAATAAGCCATGATTTAGACTAGGATAAACTAACCATAGTCAAACAACATGCATTTGGGGTAAAACCTAAGGAAAGTAACTAGGCCAATTACATGAGCTTTAGTCTTTGGGTTAAAAGGCTTAGGTTCCCATAGCAAGTATATACCAAATGGTACGAGGCTATGAGTGGTTATGCCATGCTCGATCTCCATACCTTGAGTGAAAGTATGGTATCCCTTACATAACATAACACGGGTAACACGGGCGTCCTAACTCACGCACACAATGCAATCTAAGATGATGCAATGGATAATATCATTATAAGAAAGAATAGAATAATATAAAGACCAACGGAATCAACTTCTCTTATCTCCAGTGGAGTCGCCACTGTGAGCGGGGATTTTCGCCCACACTCCCGGTGGAATGGTTCTTGCGACTTCGGCACTGTTTAGGCTCGGGGCCTTAGAGAACACGGACCTAAGTCCGGAGAAAATGGAGTCGCCACCCGGACGGGCCGGGAAAAAGAATGGGGTGGATGACTCGATTCCTAAGGAATCCCCAACCCTTAATGGGTTCGGAAAGTTGGGTACGTGTGGGGAAGGTGAGAAATGGCCCAGCACCCCCACAACGCCCTGTTCATTGGAACCGACCTCCTTTACAGGTCTTAATATTATAAAATTCTTAAGTATAATAACATTATCCATACTACACACAATAAAAAGAAAGCATTATTATATTAAAATCAAAGCAATGTCCAAACAAAACAAAACAAATAAATGGACACCCATCCAAGGATGGAAACATGTCCTTACATCACATGCCTAAGTAGGACACCCACCAAAAGGTAGAAACATGCCCTTTACATAAGTTCTAAAATAGAAGAGAAAATTAAATTACATGATGTTTAACTAATGAGGTACCCACCAAGTGGAAACATACCTCTCACAACTTTTGGAAGTCTAAATTGATTGATAAAAGTAAATAATCATCCATAATAAATAAATCATTCATGAAGAGTATTAACCAAAATATAAAACAAACATCCATCCATGATAAATTAAATAAATCAAGTATTAAAATTAAATAAATTAAAGCATAAGAAATAAATCAAGGTATAAATAAATATGGAATTGAATAAAACAAATAAAAGTTCAAGTATAGCTACTTTTTCTATTTAGGGTTATTTACCTCATGTGTTAAGGCTTTGGAAATTCTAAAGTTTAAGCTACTATGACTTTTTAGGTAATTAAAATAGATTAGGTTTTATGTTTTTTAAAGGTTAGCAAGACACTTTGATTAAACAAATTAAGATTTGAATGATGAAATAATAAAACTTGAGTTTTAGACACTTTTGAAATATTTTTAATTCATGATTTTAAATAAATTGAGCTACTGTAGCTTTTTTGAGTTTTTTTATGTTTTTATGTTTTTTATGTTTTAAAGAGTTTAAAGTTTAGAAAAAGTTAGGGTTTAAGGTTTTAAAGGGTTAGGGTTCATTATTTTAGGTTTAAAAGATGATTTTTGGATTTAGGCTCTTAGAATTTAGTTCACGTGTAATGTATAACTTTTAGGGTTTTTAAAAAAGCAATTTGATATTTTATGAGATTTTATGAACTTAAACACATGAATTGAAGTTTTTATAAGTAGAAAAGATGTTTTTTATTGTTTTTTTGATGAAATAAAACCTACTTTAAAATCTTAAAAGATGCAGAATTTGATTTTGATTTTATTGAAAAATATGCTAAATTAGAGTTTTAAGGGTTTTTAAGAAGAAAAAATAACAATTTTAAGTCTTTTTATAAAAGAGAGCCACGATTTTAATGTTCTAAACTTGGAAAAATTAAATTAAAACTCTAAGATTTTTTATTTAGAAAAACTAAAATTTTATAGATTTGGCTATTGTAAAACATAAATCAAAAGAATTAAAACATACCTTCTTTTGTTGATTCACCAAAAAATAACTCTTCTTGGATGAACTAGCTCCAAAGACAAGCTTTGATTGCCTCTTTTCTTCTCTCTTTTTCGTGCTACTGCTGCTACTGCTGCTATAAATATCAATTGAATTGAGTTTTCCCTTTCCTTCCTTGATTTGGTTTCAAAACCTAAAGCTATCATGAAAAGTTTTTCATCCTTTGATTTGGTTTCATTGGTCCTTATTTATAGTGGTTTTTAGGTTGTTTATTCCTAATTAATTAAGGTAAGTAATAATAAATAAAAAAAGAAATTAAAACCTAATTGGATTAGAATTCTAAAAATTGCAGCTGAAAAATTCGCGCTGGTGAAAATTCTGGCGACGGGCCCGTGGGCGTGCCAGCCCGCGGGATCCTGCAGGCGAAACGCCCGCAGGCCTGCGGGGGAGCCACTGTTGGCCCGACGGGCCCGCGCGACCACTTTTTGCTGCCAATTTTTTTTCGACTCCGATTTTTATTTTTATTTTTATTTTTAATTTTTAATTGTTTATTTTCATTTTTTACTACTAAAAATTAGATACTAAGGTAAAAATTATTTAATTAAAATTATTTTGGACCAATTAAACAACAAAAATCATTTTGGACTAAATAAAGCACAATGGACCGGATTGAGTCAAAAATTAAGGGTCTACAGGGTGTTGCCTAGTCTTCATGAAAGGATGTCTCATATACTCATCTGTGATTTCAAAGACCATCTCCAAGCTGGTTTGCAAATTGAAGAATAGGAAAGAGAGAAGAACAATTTTTCAACAAGAAGGAATGAAAAAGGGAACTATCAGTCTGGTAGCCAAAGCATGCAAAAGGCAGTCGGTGTCAATGCTACTAACCAAGGAACAAGGAGACAATTTTCGAAATTGGGGAAGCCAATGTCTTGGGTTCTCAATAAGCTTTAAAGAAAGGGATTGCTACAACCCTTGAATCCTCGCCCTTTGCCTAACCCTCTCCCACCTAATTTCGACACCAAAGCATTTTGTCAATTTCACCAAATGCAAGGGCATGACACAGATAGATGTGTGAGGTTGAGACATGAGATATAAAATCTAATTGATAATGGGAAGCTACCTGAGTCCAATAAGCCAAACACCAAAGACAACCCATTACCAAAGTTCAATAGGGTACCACCACCGGCAACCTTCATGATTGGAGAAGGTTTGCATGAAGATTTTGTCATGTCTTCTTTTCAAGATGTGGGTAAAGAAGCAACCAAAGAAGAAGAGGTATTTGGCAAAACTAAACAAGCTATGGTGGGTAAAGAAGTAACAATTTGTGTTGTCAGTGGGTTTTGGGATTCAAGCGATAATAATGATGATCTTGTATCCAAGAAGGAGGAATGGACTTGGTCTGAGCCCGAAGAAGATGAAGTAATGAACACTAGATCCGATAAGCCTTATACAAGGCCACTACCTAAGGAGGTAGAAACTAATAAGGGTAAAGAAGTTGAAGTAGGAAATAAAGAAGAAGAAGATGATGTTGTGCTTAAGCAATTGAAAAGAACCCAAGCAAGTGTTAGCATTTGGGACTTATTAGCTACTTCTAAAAAGCACCGAGAAACTATGGCCAAAGCCTTGGCTAGAATGCCAATTTCTACCTCCACGACACCGGAGGAGCTGATCAACTTCATAAAAATTAGAGGGGTAATGAAATGTGAAGAGGTTCAAGAGAAGAGCGAAGTTAATATGGGAGCAGTTTCTTTCTCAGATGCGGATTTACCGGAGGAGGGGAGAGATCACAACTGCCCTCTCTTTATCAAAATAGAAGTCAAGGGGAAGAGGACTCCATGTGTAATGGTCGATGATGGGTCCACCATAAATGTCTGCCCACTTAAGATATTGCCAAAGCTAGCCATGTCAACAAGGGATCTAAACCCGACCGAAGTAACAATTCGGCCTTTCCATTGTCCTTTTGTTTCTTAGTACTAGCAGATGCTTTAACAGTGTTCCCAAATAGTATAGCCAGCTGACTTTTCATGGTCTCAGCTAGGAGCCCCTTTAGTTCTTTTATCTTGGAGTTGAGTGCGTCATCTGTCATCTTCTGAATCTGTTTAGGTTCCATTACTTTTGGTGAAAAGTTTACTGTGTCGTTGTTGGATTCTATGTCACTAGCGTAGGTCAAATTATTGTAAGCTCTTGAACTATTGTGCGCTAGGTCTATAAGCTAGAAAGGATCAATGCCATGTAATGTAATGCATGTATGCATAAATAACAAATAAGTAAAAAGAATAGGAACAACCCTTCCAACCTTATATTACCCACACATGAATGGCGAGTCTCTTTTCCTAGGTATATGGTTAATAAAATATCAACATGGGATATCTTATTTTCAAGAGATCCACTAGGATGATTTAACCAATAGTTGTATTTTTAAATTTAGAAGTCAATCCATGATAATTCCCATTAATTAAGTCTTAATTCATTAGGTAAACAAAGGGATACCTTTTATGCTATATTTGGGATTAAAACCAAATTAAAGAGTTTATCATAAATAGATTTCCCATTTAGAATAGCAACTAATGATTCATGCCATAAACAAGTTGTTGTGATCATTTTTTATATAAGTCTTTAGATTAATTTTATTTACTTTTTAGTTATTTTCTAAATGGTTTGTTCAAGTTTGTTGTTAGATTTTATGTTTTAGGTTAAAGCAAGGGGATTCATGAGAAAAGAGAAATAAAATGTGCTTAAGTCTATGATTGAAGAAAATTTAAGAAAAGAAGGAAATTTTGGTAGATTGCGACACATCCAGCTGACACGTCCAAGTCATTGGCCTTGTCACTTCAATAAGAAAAGAAAGGAAGGAAGATAGAAGCAGACACATGCAACAGACACAGCCAAGTCACTAGCCGTGTCACTCAAACACACCCACTATCTTGGCCATATCACTAGCCATGTCCCTCATCAAAGAAAGGAGGAATTTGACAGCTTGCGACATACCCACCTATCTTGGCCATGTCACTGGGTGTATCACTCAGACACACTCACTATCCTGGCAGTGTCACTGGGTGTGTCACTCAGACACACCTACTATCTTGGCCATGTCACCCCCAGAATAAGCATATATTGAAAGGGCAATAAAGGACACATGCAAATGACTTGGCTGTGTCCAAGGAAAAATTGATAGACACAGCCAAGTCACCCATGTCTTGGCCGTGTCCTTACTTAATTGCCTTTAATTATTTACATGCGTTAAGGGACAAGTGGGAGACAATAAGTATTATCTTTTAAAAAAATAATGAAGCAAAAGGGTGACTTATTTTATAGGATGAAGATTTAAAATTTGAAAAAGTAGGGGGGACAAAGGGGAGTGTGGTGAGTTGGAAAAACATTCTTTATGTCTTAAGACTTAAAATAATTGAGAGGCGAGGGGAAGAAAGGGGGCACACATTGGAGGACCATTCTCTCCATTCTATTCTTCTTCTTCTTGGAGAGGGATACACCATCATCATCACCAGATACATCTTCATCTTCTTGCCATCTCCATTTTCCTTCCTTAGACAAAACTTCAACATTTTCTTTGGGAGAGTTTTTGGGTAGTTCTTGAACAAGCTCTAGAGCGGTTTAAGTTTAGGGAAGCTTGATTGAAGGGTTGGAGGCTTGAGGAAGTTTTCATTTCATCTTTCAAGAGTAGAACCATTGATTCAAGAGGACTTGGGAGTTCTTCATCACATTCAAGTGGAGCTAGGAGGAAGAATAAGAAGTTCAACTCTGGCATCTTCACATTCTCTCATTTAATTCATTTCTAGATTATTATTATTTTGTTATGAACATTAATATTTCAATGGATAATTGTGGTTCGATTTATATTGAGATGATTGTTTATTTTAAATTGATGATGAGCTTAATTACTCATGCCTAGGGTTTGTAGTAAATTTGATCGAATAACTTAATTTAATTATTTTCATTAATATACCTTGTTATTAGTTGATAGTATTAGACTGAATGTTAGGTTGATAGATTAGCTACCTATTGATCTCTTAATACTAAACGATGGACCGAGAGATGAAATTTCATATTGGAACTATACAATCAAGTACCCTAAGAATGAATTAGAAATATAAGTTCTAGGGTTCTATTAATTTGTAAATTCAAAACAATTGGTTGTTGTTAATTCATGAATATGAGAACTAATGAATTGATAGTTGCTAATTAAACACAAGGAACAAATTAAATTACAAGGTTATATTAATTGATAATTTGAGAATTAAGATTTGGTTAAATTGATCTACAATCCTAGGTACTATTCTAAGAATTTGGATTAATCTTGCACAACCACTACTTGTTTTCTTTTAAATTTTAATTGGTTCCACCATTTCAACAACAAACACTCGAACATTTAATATTTTGATTTAATTAAATTATTATGAACAACACCTTCCTTATGAGATGACCTTGGGGTGATCACCGTTGCTACAATAACCTTGTATACTTGCGAGTGTCGCTTTGTAGTAGTGTAAAGTAGAGCGCAACACAAGCCCATGATTAACAATTCTTGATATAAACTAGGCCCATAATTGATTTTTAGTATTCCATAATTGACCTAAATAGTTGTAAGCTCATTTAAGAAAAAGGTTGAGAAAAGTTATAATTTGAAGTGAAAATAGTTTTATTTTAAAGCCTACTGTAAAAAGTTTTATTTAAAAATGAATCTTGGGCTTTGTATTTGGGCTATGAGGTAGAAAAGAATTTTTGACCCATTTTAGAAAAGCTTTATAACATGATAGAAGGTCTTATTTTAATACAGAACCCCATTTTTGACCCATGGAGAAGACCGAAACTTCTGGGGTTGGGAATTCCTTAGGAATCGAGTCATCCACCCCTTTTATTTTCCTGGCCCGCTCAGGTGGCGACTCCATTTTCTCCGGACTTAGGCTCGTGTTCTCTAAGGCCCTAAGCCTAAATAGTGCAGAAGTCGCAAGAACCATTCCACCGGGAGTGGGGGCAAAAATCTCGGCTCACACAACCCTATCACCTGCACAATAAACAAATCACGCTAAGCGTCTATCTTAGTGGTATTTACTTTGATATATAAACAACTTTAAATAATGCATTATGATTCTCCCTTAAAATTACACCATAAATGATGACTATATGCAATACATTTACACAAATTTCATCAAAGTATCACAAACACATGCAATGGGCCCATATAACTCTATATATTGTTCTAATTCTAGAACTATTATCTTGGGTTATCTCATTCATTCGTGATACCAGTGTATCTTACCCGAAGGCATCATTCTATCAGCGACACAGTGTATCTCGCCCGAAGGCGTCATACTATCTAATAATAATATTCTGGAATAAGACTGTATATAAAGCAACATACAATCATATTTCATTATCTACTGCTCATAATCAATATCATTTCCTCATACATTACAAATGTAGCTTATTTTACATCCTAGTACAATATTTGCACTTTTTTTATTTTTCACATATCATCACTTTTATTCATTTTTGCCATTACAATGGCCTAGCATAATGCATAAATGCATTTAACATCATTTCACAATCAACAATGCAATATATTTGAAAACTCAAATAACAAAGTAGCTTGGCAAATTTACTATCAAAATGTGCTAAGCTAATTTGGATGCAAATGTATTATAACTTATCAAAGTATGTACATACATTGGCTTATGCAACTTCCAAGCTAAAAAATACTCCTTCCACACCACTCCTATAATATGCCCTTCACCACTAGATACTATCTGCTCAATGCCTATCCCAAATGTGAATGTTTTCAATTATTTAGAATCACATTTTAAAGCATTTAAACTATTAAATATCAATTAAACATCTTCCCTCAAATTTTTATATTTTACCCCTAATTCTCTTTAATTCTAAAAATCCATTCCACTTAATTACAAATATCATTTTAAATTCATTTCTATCATTAAAAGCATATTATAACATGATTTAAACAATGGAATTACATTAACATGATTTCTTTAACCAAGTTCTTCCAAAACCCTAATCTTCTTTAATTTTGAAAATATAATCCAATCATTTCTAAAACTTAATTTAAGTTCAAATATATTCTTAAACTCATAGTCTAACACATCCTAAATAATTAAATTCAATTAAAATAATTCCTTACAAAAATCCCTTGGAAACCCTAATTTCATCTCTAACTCAATTAAACTTCTACTAAACCCTAACAAATCAATAATTTACCTATAAAATCATTATCTCCTCATCAAAATATCACCTCCCTATGAGTGGAGATTTTTGCCCCCACTCCTGGTGGAATGGTTCTTGCGACTTCGGCACTGTTTAGGCTCGGGGCCTTAGAGAACACGGACCTAAGTCCAGAGAAAATGGAGTCGCCACCCGGACGGGTCGGGAAAAAAGAAAGGAGTGGATGACTCGATTCCTAAGGAATCCCCAACCCCCTAATGGGTTCGAAAAGTTGGGTACGTGTGGGGAAGCTGAGAAATGGCCCAGCACCCCACAACTCCCGGTTCATTGGAACCGGCCTCCTTTACAGGTCTTAATATTATAAAATTCTTAAATATAACAACATTATTCATATTACAAACAATAATTAAAAGAAAGCATCATTATATTAAAATCAAAGCAATGTCCAAACAAAGTAAATAAATGGACACCCATCCAAGGATGGAAACATGTCCTTACATCTCATGCCTAAATAGGACACCCACCAAAAGGTAGAAATATGTCCTTTACATTGATTCTAAAATAGAAAAGAAATTTAAATTACATGATATTTAACTAATGAGGTACCCACCAAGTGGAAACATACCTCTTACAACATTTGGAAATATAAATAAATTGAAAAAAGTAAATAACCATTCATCATAAATAAATCATTCATCAAAGGTATTAAACATCAATAGAAAGTAAACATTCATCCATGATAAATTAAATAAACCAAGCATTGAACTTAAATAAATTAAAGTAAATAAAATAAATCAAAGCATAATTAAATATATAATTGAATAAGGCAAATAAAAATCTAAATTATAGCTACTGTTTCCATTTAGGGTTCTGTATTTCATGTGTTTAGGGTTTTAGAATTTGTAGAATTAGGCTACTGTGAGTTTTTAAAGGAATTAAAATAGATTAAGGTTTTATGTTTTAAAAGGTTGATAAATTTCTTTGATTAACTAAATTAGTGTTTGAATGGTGAAATCATGAAACTAGGGTTTGGACACTTCAAAATACTTAGATTTATGACTTACGGTTACTCATTGAATTATGTTTTAAGCTTACTGTGTAAAATTAAACATTTGTGTTTATATGATTTTTAAAGTTTTAAAGGATTATGGTTTAGAAAAAATTAGGATTTAAGGCTTAAAGGGGTTAGGGTTCACTGTTTTGAGTTTTGGAATTGAATTATGGTTTTAGGATTTTTGAATTAGGGTTTCGGGTAATTTTTAGAATTTGGAAAAACAATTGATAATTTATGAAGTTTTATGAAAATAAACCAAACGATTTAAAGTTTATAAAAGCAAAAAAGATGTTTTTAGGGCTTTTGGAAAGAAACAGAACTCAATTTAGAATTTTGAAAATTTAGAAAGCAAATTAGGGTTTTGGGGTTTTAAAGAAACAAAATTAATAACTTTAAACTTTTTGGAAAATAAAGCAACGAATTAAGGTTTTCAAACTTCAGAAAAGGTGAATTAGGGTTCTTAAGTTTTTGAATTAAAAGAAATAATGGGATGATTTAGCTACTGTGAAGAATAAAATTTAAACAATTGATGCATACCTTCTTTTGTTGGTTCCACCAAAAATTTCTTCTTGGATGAAACAAATCAAAGACAAGCTTTTCTACCTTTGATTTGCCTGAATTGTTTTTCTGCTCTCTCAAAAAATTGGATTGATTTACTGCCTTTCCTACTCAGTTTCGGATCCAATTTTTCTTCCTATTTCTCCTCTGATTTCTTCCTTCCTTTTTGTGTTGTTTTTTGTCTTATTTATAGAAGAATTTTATGGTTCATTCCTAATTATTCACGGAATATAATATTGATAAGAAAAGGAAATCGAAACCTAATTGTATTAGGTTTCGAAAAAATTTGCGTCGGAAAAATTTCGCTGGCGAAAAAAACTGCTGCGGAAAAATTGTGCTGGCAAAAAAAATTTGCCATAGTTGGCTGCAGCAGGGGCGAGGGACTGGCCTGCGTGCCATTTCCTGCGGGCGAAATGGCCCACTGCCATCGTCCCGCGTGCTGGTTTTCGGTGACGATTTTTTCGTCGCCGATTTTTTTTTTTTTTTTTTTATTAATAAAATTAGATACTAAAGCAAAAATTATTTAATTAAGATAACAAAAATTATTTTGGACCAATTAAAATATATTAGACAACACAAAAATTATTTTAGACTAAATAAAATATATTGGACCGGACTGGATCAAAAATTAAGGGTCTACACTCCCATAACCATTTAACAAATTAAAACACACCCCATCAAAAGTCCAATTGTTACATGATTGAAATTTCAAAGAAAACTTCATAAATTCAAGAAATTACTTACTAATTATTTGAAAAATTACTAAAGCTTCTATTGATTCTTGAAAATCCTTGCCAAAGTTAGTGTTTGGACGAAGAAAAACTCATCCCTTAGCCATGGAGAAAAACGTGTTTGAGAGAAAAGAGAGGAAGAAGATGATTTCTTTAAATTTGACTTTCTTCTCTTCTTCACTTAAGACCACATATATATAATATTTAATTATTTTAATTAATTAATTATCTAATTATTTTTAAAATTCTAATTTTCATCTTCTATTAAAAAATATTTTATTTTTGAATTAATTTCTTAATTATTATTTTAATTAATTAATTAATTAATATTTAATAAATATCTAACTTCCATCATTTTTCACTATCCAAAATTATTTTTAATTTTGATTTATTTTAAAACTTCAATTTTCTATCTTCCATTCAAATTATTTTAATTTTGAATTATTTAATAGGTTTAAATTTTTCCCATCATCTTCCACCTTTAATTTCCACCAATCATGTTATTTCCTTCTTTGACTTTTTCTTCTCTTATTTTTATTATTGTTATCACCTTTTCCACCACCAACTTATATTTGATATATATGTGTGGTATATTTTATGTATATGTATATATCTTATTTATTTTATTTATATGTTATGTATATTTTTACCTACATATATATATAATGTATATGTAATGTGCATTCCATGTATACATCATGTATACACTAGGGGTATATCATGTATATATTATGAATTCAACATATTTAATAAGTCTATGTGGGTTATATATTATGTATATACTAGATATACATTAGGTATACATTAAGTATATACTATACATATACCTTTTCCAATACTTTAATTAACCTTCAAATTAATTTTTAATAATATCTAAAATCTTCGGATGTTACACGGCCCGTCCAGGTGATCCACTTCATTGGCGGTTCTACCAATATTATAGTTATCTTCATTATCTGCTTCCTTTGATATATGTTGTTTTAGAGTTTTTCTCATTCTCTTTAGTCTCATCTCATCTCTTATTGATTCTAATTGTTTATAACTAAATTCTCATATGATAAGATTCAATTCATGCTTTTTGGTAATGAGATTGCTTTGTTTGATAGAAATTGTATGTGTTTGTAATTTTTGAACTGTTATAATTAAGATTAAGTTGGGTGCTAACCTATGGCAAATGTGTCCATTATGGATAATTATGGTGATTTTATACAATGGCTTTGGGGAATTGACTTTGGTATGATATACTTCCCATTGAAATTTCAATTTTATATAGAATGTGGTTTGGTTATATTTTCACATACTCATCACATTGGAATTGGGGTAGAACCTAGAAGATGATGAGTATGTGGTTAATTTTTTGAGTTAAGGTGTAAGGATGGGTGAGATAGAGTTGTCCAATGAACTTGAGAAGGAATTTGGAGGGGATATTATTTGGAGGGGATAGGTCGACCCGAGCAAATACAGTAAAAATCCTTGAGCATATTGTTTGGCTGTTTCTCTACGAACCCTTCCTTCATAGTTCATCCAATAACTCTGAATAGGCTCAATTTTTATCTTGAAAGGCCCTTTAAATGATGGTTCCATACCGATTAACTGTTCGACTTCTTTGAATGTTAGAATATCATTGGTAAGAGGGACCGGAAGGCCATAGTACCAGATACTAGTTATGGCTATATAATTGACTGGGCCAATGGTCATTTCTCCTATAGGTAGGTGAAAAGTATGGGTCGTGTCCATCCACCACTCTAACAATGCTTGAACTATACTCCTGTCTGTCGGACACTCCTCGGATGGTAATTGTAAGATAAAGCTTTCAAAACTGCAATCTTGGATAATCCGTCTTACTCGAGAAGGCGCTACATCATACCATTGTCAGGCTTTATAGACACACCCTCCGCCCCGGATAACGCAACAATAACGCTAACATGGAGCCAGGTAAGTTAACACAAGGTAAGTATATCATTATATCAATACTACTGATTTTTAGGCTAAATTTATTTATATTCTATTTTTAGTCTATCTATTACTTATTAAATTCTTAAATATATTCATCTAATTAATTTATTTTTCCTAAATCTTAAAAAAAACAACAACAAAAAAAAGCACACAAAAACACAAAAACGAAAAATAATTTGCTGTTAAAATAAATAATTGAATTATTATCTTGGTCTTTTGATTTGAACTGCGATAAAGCTGCATCCCGGCTAGTAGACTTATATTTTCATTTTCATGCTGCAGAATAAACCTCAATAACTCTGTATTAGATCAAGTTCCTGATCTTGAAGCATGCATTTTCTCCTCAACTCTATGTTAAACTCTCTAAACTCTCTGATATAAAAAATGTATAAGTATGGATGAAATGAAAAAATGAGCCGACATTTATATAGAAAAATTATAAAGGAAAAAGACAAAAATACAAAGAGGAAAACAATATTCTCGTGAAAAAAAAGGAAAAAAAAAAAAGTAAATGTTACTATTTACAAATAGTAAATGAATAGTTGGTGAATAGTGCACAAATAGTAACTTCACCGTAAGTAAATAGAAAACTCAATTATTCAATTCAATCATTCAGATATTTGCATGTATATAAATATTTTTTGCACTTTTAAAATATTTTTAACGCAGGAGGCAAGAAGATATGGGCATGGTAAAAATTAGCTAAATTTTTTTCAAATTCCTTTAGTATCCTACTGATTATAATTATTTTTTGCAGACAATTAAATCTCTCTTAGCTTAGGTCCAGAACTTAAATTCCCTCTTAAGTCTAGAACTTAGCTCGGGTCCAGAACCCAAATCTCTCTTAAGTCTAGAACTTAGCTCGGGTCCAGAACCCAAATTACCCTTAAGTCTAGAACTTAGCTCAGGTCCAGAACCCAAATTACCCTTAAGTCCAGAACTTAGCTCGGGTCTAGAACCCAAATTACTCTTAAGTCCAAAACTTAGCTCGGGTCCAAAACCCAAATTACCCTTTAGTCCAGAACTTAGCTCAGGTCCAGAACCCAAATCCTAAATCTACCTCGGGTCCAGGACCCAAATTATTTTTAAGTCCATAACTTAGCTCGGGTTCAGAATCCAAATTACCCCGGGTCCAGAACCAAAATCCTAAATCTAGTCTGGGTCCAGAACCCAAATTATTTTTGAGTTCAGAGATCAAACCAACCTTGAAAGTCCAGCATGGCTCCAAACCCAGTCAAAAATCACATTTCTTTTCACTCTCTTTTGCCGTAGTCTCAGATCGCTCAAGCAGGGGGCAAACTGTAGACCCTTAATTTTTAACCCAGTCTGGTCTAATATTTTTTATATAGTCCAAAATAATTTTTATGGTATTTTAATTAAATAATATTTATTTTAATATTCATTACTTATAATATTTATTTTTAATAAAAATAAAAAAAGGATAACAGTAAAAAATAATAAATAATAAATAAATAAAAATCGGCGACGAAAAATTTCATCGCCGAAAGTGAATTGGCCGGCCCGCCCCTTGCTCGTAATTTTTGGCCTGCAGTAATTTTTTTGCCAGCGTAGTTTTTTTCGAAATCGAATTCTATTTGGTTTTGATTTCTTTTCCTAAATAGTTTTAATTTCCTTAGACAATTAGAATTAGGTTTGGACTTTTTTCTATAAATACCACATTAAAACACTTCAAAAAGGATCTGGACTTTGGGACTTCAAACTTTGAAGGATGAAACTTAGAACCAAACTTGGGACCTTAAAATTCTTTCGGCCAAAAGAGAAAACCCTAGCAAGCAAGGAGAAATTCAAGAGACAACAATCATCTCCAGATTGCTTTGCTCAACCAAAATCAAATCTGAAGCAGGCAACAGCTTGGTTCAATCTCTTCAAATTTGGTGGAGCCTTCAAACGTAGGTAAATTGCCCTAACTTTAGTTTATTCAATCATTAATCATCTTCATCTTCTAAGCCACATCACACTGCCTTAATTATTTAATTCTTCCTTAAATTTAGTTTAGGCAGTAGCATGAATTAATCCATACAATACTTAAGATCTTAATTAAAGTAAATAATATAATCATTCAACACAAATCTAATTTTATAAACCCTAAGTTATTCAAACCCTAAATCTTAATTAATTTTGTTTCCAAACTTTCACAGTAGCTATTTTGTTATAACTTTATTCAGTGAGTTATTTTAGTCTTTCAATAATAAATTTGGCTTTCTATATTTGTTTTCACCTAAAAATACATAAGTAGTTGATATAGTCAATATTAAAAGCACACTCAATTTTGATTACAGAAAAGCATCAAACTCTAAATTCAAAATCATCATCCACAGAATTGAGATTTCAAATTGTTGTCCCAAGATGGCAACCAAGAGGGGGGGTGAATTGGTTTCCTCACGAAATGATGGCAAATTAAAAAACTCAACAAACACAAATGCGGAATAGAAAGTTGGTTGAGTAATGAAAGAAAGAAAGAACACACAAGATTTATAGTGGTTCGGATTTACCTCAATCCTACATCCACTTCCTTAACAACTTGTTAAGGTTCCACTATTCTTTGAAGTTTTTACAAGCTCACTTCCAACTTTGGTGTTTTCACAAGTTCACACCTAACTTCACAAGTGTTTTTCTAAGGCTCACACTTACAACCCAATCAAGAGTTTTACAAGGCTCACTCTCACAACCCAAGTGTTTCCCAAGCTTACACTCAAACTTATACAATGGTGTTTTCAATGATCACACCTAACATTCATTACAATTTAATTGTAAGTTTAAGTAAAAGAAAATTTGTTGCTTGGCTATGAAAATCTGATTTCTTGATTGTTCTTTTCACTTCACTTTTTTGTTTTCTCATAGAGACATTGTATTTATAGCCAATGTGGTCTTACTAGCCGTTATTGAAGTTTTGAATAAAGTCTTGGCAGAATAGACCTTCTTTACTTAAACTGTCCGAAGCACTTCGCGGTCGCCCTTCATGCAAGGATGGTCGCGCTCATGCTTCTCGCGGTCGTCCTTTAACAAGGGACGGTCGCTGCTTTTGAAAAAGCTACAACGGTCAAATTTTAGTGCTCTGCAGCTGGAATCTTGTCCATGCTGTGTTTGTCGGACCGTTTCTTGCCCATGCTTTGTTTGTCGGGACGGTCGCGCCAAGCAGAGGTGCGATCGCCCTTTTTGAATCTTCGAGTGGGTTTACAACGGTCATATTACGTGTCATTCTCTGACAGAGCAAAACTGAATGTCCGCCATAATTTGAATCTCGCGGTCGCCCTATGCAGAATCTCGCGATCGAACTCACAGTTTCGCGTCGAACTTCTGGACGCACCTGTGGACGCGAACACTACTGTCTCTTTGAGCAATTTCTTCTTGAATTGTTGGGCGGTCGCGATTCTGAATGGGCGGTCGCTAAATTGATTAGCGAGGTCGAATCATTCACCGTTCTTGTCACCGCGAACCTTATTGTGATTGTAATGATTTAAGTTCCTTGAGTAGCGGTCGGGCAAGTATTTTGGACGGCCGCCATTCTTGAGGCGCGGTCGCGATTGAGGTTGAACTTTTGACCGCGAAACCTACTGTGATAAGGTTTCATTCTGTAATTGCATGTAGCGGTCGTATTCTGGTCTGGTGCGACCGCTAGAGGTCGAACTTCTGACCGCGAAACCTACTGTGATAAGGTTTCATTCTGTAATTGCATGTAGCGGTCGTATTCTGGTCTGGTGCGACCGCTAGAATTGTTCTGTCTTGCTTTACTTAAGGCAACCTAATCCTGCAACAAGATTCTTAAACACAAGTTAAATAGATCATCCATTTGAGTTGTCAAGGATCAAAATAGAGATCTTTTGTCTAACACAAATTATAAAACCCTAACATCTTAACCGTAAAATCTTAAAACTTTAATAGCCTTAAAACATGTATTTCAAATCTAAAATCCTAATTACACATTTCTAAAAACCCTAAACTATCTTATTAATTCTCAAAACCTTAACCCCCAGTGTCTTAATTTCTTAATTTTCTTAAACCCTACTTTTCTTAAAACCCCAATTCAGTAAACCCTAGTTTTCCTAAACCCTAATTCTTAAGACATCAAAACTTTATGACAAGTTCATCAACACCCTAAAGCCCTAATCCAATGAACTTAAAATCCAATCTAGTAAATCTAAAATCCTAATTCCTAACTCAGTAGTCATAATCCAGTGAACCTAAAGCCCAATCTTTTAAAATTATAAACCCTAATATCTTAAGGTTCCAAAACCCTAATTTCATGATGTTAGCCTTAAACTCTAATTTGATTAACCAAAAACCTTACTACTCTCTTAAAATTATAAAACCCTAATCAATTCCATTTTTTTCAAAAATCCTCACAGTAGCCTAAATAATGAATATAATAATTTCAAAATCCCAAAACCTTAAATGTTAATTAAAAACCCTAAATTGAGACATAAACCTAAATTTGTATCTTTATTTGCTTTATTTAATTTTAGATTTGATTATGTAGTTTATTATATGTTTTGATGGTTGATTTATTTAATTTCAATGCTTGATTTATTTAATTTATCATGGATGGATATTTTCTTTATTATTATGATTATTATTTGTTTGTTTTGGTATTAAAATTGTAAGAGGTATGTTTTCACTTTGTGGGTACCTCAGTTAAATTTTATGTAATTTAAATTACTTTTATATTTTGAACCAATGTAAAGGATATGTTTCCACCTTTCGGTGGATGTCCTATTTAGTTTAGACATGGACGATGTAAGGACATGTTTCCATCCTCGAATGGGTATCCATTTATTTGTTTTGTTTGGACATTGCTTTGATTTTAATAAAATGATGCTTTATTTTAATTATTGCATGTAGTATGGATAATATTGTTATATTTAAGAATTTTATAATATTAAGACCTGCAAAGGAGGCCGGTTCTAATGAACAGGTCGTTGTGGGGGTGCTGGGCCATTTCTCATCTTCCCCACACGTATCCAACTTTTTGAACCCATTAGGGAGTTGGGGATTCTTTAGGAATCAAGTCATCCACCCCTTTCTTTTTCCCAGCCCGTTCGGGTGGCGACTCCATTTTCTCCGGGCATAGGCTCGTGTTCTCTAAGGCCCCGAGCCTAAACAGTACCGAAGTAGTAAGAACCATTCCACCGGGAGTGGGGGCAAAAATCCCCGCTCACAAGACCTAACTTTATTTTTTTCATAAATATGGTTTTCACTTTTTTTCATTTTTTACTTAAAAATCATTGTTTTTTTCTTTTTTTCTATTTTTGTAATTTTTTTATTTTTCTTTTTTAGTTTTATTTGCATTAATATTTTTTATTCATAGAATTAAAACGTGCTAAGCTTGACGCTTAGTGGTACATGCTTTGATAACACAAAATATTTTAAAAACCAATGTATGTTTTTCATGGCATAAAATGCATTATGCTAGCATTGTAATGCAGTACTCATTTACATTCATTAACTCTTAAATTTTATAAACATATTACATCCACATACATTAGGCTCAATAAATCCATACACAATATTTAGGTTCTATAAAGATTGATTTAGCCTATTACGACCTAAAGATTTGACATCGAAGATCTAAGTATCATATGATATTAATGTATCACTATCACCCGAAGATCGTCTCCTCGACACAAAGTGTCTGACACCAGCGTATCTCACCCGAATGCATAATAATAAATGTGATACTAGTTTATCTCGCCCAGAAGTGTATAAAATGCCATGATGCATCATTGGCATACCAATTTGACAGTACCAAACTCAATATTCTAGGCTAAGTAATTATGCAGGGCTAATAATCACATAATGTCATATCTTATTTCATATCCTCATCTCAATTCATTATTTTTCCACAATTTCCACATTCCATAATTATTTTCACATTGGATATTACATTACATATCAATAATGTTCTTCATCCAAGACAATACCAATCACCATATCACAATAGTTTAATGCTCAATGCAACATTCACATCACATTCATGAAACAATATATAGGTTATATGAATAACCTCACTTTTAATCAAAACAACAAACTTCTACGATGTCAATGTTATTATGCCAAACATGGATATTTAAAATATAGGTTGTCAAAGTATGTATTAACCTTTATTTGCTCCAAAATCACTTTCATGAAACCTTAAACTTCTTTACTTGAGTTACTTTGGCCTATACACTCCTAATCCAAACAACAACTAAAATTTTTCAATGAAAAGCATATTCATACTTAACTTACTCAAAATAACTGCTAACTATACTAATCTTAGCCAAACCTCATCAAAACCCTAACTTCTAAAACTTCTATAAACTCTAACTTCACCAAAACAAGCTCATTTCCATCATCCAACAATTAAATCAACATATACTCAACATAATAACTTCAAAACTATCCATTTTAACAATTAAAACCATTTCTATCACTAACCCAAATTTCACATAATCTTAAAAATCAAGAAAACTAAGCTTAAAAGTTGAAAACTTACTTGATTCCTTCTTTAATCTTCAAAACGACCCTAAAACCTTTGATTGTATCTGATGAAGAGAATCTCTCCCCTTCGCTCTAATAGAGTTCGGCCACCATGGAAGAAGAAGAAGAAAAAAAAGGTTTTTGATTCTAATTTTAAACTTTAACATTATATATATATATATATATATATATTATTAAATAATTAAATTAATTAAATATTAAGATATTTTCATTTTTCTCGTGGATAATTAATTTAGTCTTTCTTTGACCTATATTTTATTTTTTATTTTATTCATTTTTTAATTTTTATCCCAACTTTGTCTTTATGTGAAAGTGTGGATATTAGATAAATACCATATATATATTATGTGTATCTTGTGTATATATTAGGTACACATTGTGAATATTCCTCTTTCAATATACTAATTAACCATTCATATTAATTATTTAATTGCATATAATAGAAATGTGGATGTTACATATATATATTGTTATATAATAGAAATGTGGATGTTACATATATATATTGTTATATGTTTATATATGTGTATATAATTAACAATATATATCAATTAATTTGCAAAAAAAATATCAGTAAAAATCTGATATATTTTAATATATGTTTATATATGCTATATATAACAACATAAATCGGTTGATTTGTAATAGAATATCAATATACAAACTAATATATGATGATATATGTTCATATATATTATATATAATAATATATATTAGTTGATATGCAAAAGGAAATATTAATAAACAACTTATATAAAATCATATATGTTACATATAATAACATACATCAATTAATTTATAATAAAATATTAATATATCAACTAATATATCATGATATATGTTCATATATGTTACATATAATAATATATAACAGTTGATTTGCAAATAAAATATCAATATAAAAACTAATATATGTTATTATATTTTCATATATGCTACATATAATAATATATATCAGTTGATTTGCAAAAAAAATATTAGTATTCAACTGATATATTGTTATATGCTCATATATGTTACATAACATGCATTAGTTGACTTATAATAAAATATTAATGTACAAACTAATATATGTTGTTATATGTTCATATATATTACATATAATAATATATATTAGTTGATTTATAAAAGAAATGGCAATATACAAATGATAGATATTGTTATATGTTCATATATATTACATATAATAATATCTATCAATTGATATGAAATAAAAATATCAATGTACAAACTAATCTATGTTGTAATATGTTCATATATATTACATATAACAATATATATTAGATGATTTGCAAAATAAATATTAATATACAATCGATATATGGTGTTGCATATTTATATATATTACATATAACAACATTTATCAATTGATAAGTAATTAAAATATCAATATACAAACTAATATATATTATAATATGTTCATATATATTATATTTAATAATATATCAATTGATTTGTAATAAAATATTAATATATAAACTCATATATATTATAATATGTTTATATTTATTACATATAACAATATATATCAATTTATTTGCAAAACAAATATCAATATACAACTAATATATGTTATTATATGTTCATATATATATAATATATAACAACATATATTAATTGATTTGTAATAAAATATCAATATAAAAAAATAATATATGTTGTTATATATTTATATATATATTACATATAACAAAATATATTAGTTAATTTTCAAAAGAAATATCAGCATACAACTAATATATGTCGCCATATGTTTATATATGTTACATATGATAATATATCAGTTGGTTTGCAATAAAATATCAATATATAAACTAATAAATGCTATTATATGATCATATATGTTACAAAATACATATAACAATATATATTAGTTGATTTGCAAAAAAAATAACAACATACAACTGATATATGTCATTATTATATGTTCATATATGTTACGTATAATAACATATATTAGTTGATTTGCAATAAAATATCAATATACAAACTAATAAGTATTTTTATATATTTATATATGTTACATATAATAATATATCAGTTGATTTGAACTAAAATACTAATATATAAACAAATACATACTGTTATATGTTCATATATGTTATATATAAAAACATATATTAGTTAATTTATAAATAAAATATCAATATACAATTAATATATTCAATTATACGTTCATATCAGTTGATTTGTAATAAAATATCAATATATAACTATTATATAATTGTTATATATTTATATATGTTATATATAACAATATATATTAGTTCATTTGCAAATGAAATATCAGTCTACAATTAATATATATTGTTATATGTTTATATGTGCTACATTTTACAAATATATCAATTGATTTGCAATAAAATATCAATATACAAATTAATATATAGTTATATATTTATATATATTGCATATAACAATATATATTAGTTTATTTTTAATAAAATATCAATATATAAACTAATATATGCTATTATATGTTCATATATATTATATATAATAATATATATCGGTTAATTTATAAAAAAATTATCAGTATATGATTGATATATGAAGTTATAATCTTATTGAAAACAAAAATTCAAATTGGATCTACTCTTGATTTTATATTGATGTATCATTAATTATAAGAAAAATTACACTATATCTCATTTTTTATTTTTTTTAAACTCAATTATTTTAATATATCTCTAATATACTAACTATATACCTCTAAAAGTGGAGTATATATTTAGTATATTCAAAATATATATATATTGGATGCATACCTCCAAAAGAAGTGTTTTTAAAATTAAAAATTGAAAATAAATATTTTTTTTGAAAAAAATGATTGTTTTTAGATATAATATTACTTTTTTTGAGTATTTTTGAAGAAATCCTTTAATTATATTATTCAAGCATACTAGTGATTGGATGATTTTATCTCTACAGTTGAATTAAGATAGTACTAATGTCAAGTTTCTTTGTGAAATTCAATAATATATTTCAATTAAAACCTTTAATACATTAATGTACTCATCATCCTAAACTATGGCTTACTTAATTCATATTAAATTTAGTAAATTTTTGGATTCATTAATATTTCAACTAATAAATTATGTATGTATATAATTTATTTATTTAACCATACGTAGAAAAAGATTTTATTAATTTAATAATAAAATATAGAGAAAACTATATCAAGAGGTGGTTTCTAGTAGCTTGGTTTCATAATTTCTCTATATATTTTTTGTTGAATTGAGAGAGATATCATTTTCTAAACAAACCTTAAAATTAACAAAATGTCGCATTGTTTATGTGTATTACCTCAAACTATAACTAGAGAAATTATTATATAGTAAGAGATTACTACAACATAAAGTTGATGTGGTAGTTTTATTCAATTAAAAAATAAAAATATTCACCTTGAATTTTGCAGGAAAAGAAAACCATTCTATCATCCAAGAGGGCTACGATGCTAGTAAATATGAATCTATCAAAATATTTCATGAAAATTACAAATTGACAAAGTGGATAAAATATGTTAAAATAGAGGGAAAGCTAAAAAAATAGAAAGCTATTTTTTTTGAAATATTTTATTAAATATTTAAAGTGCATTACACAAAAAAATTAAAAAAAATTCAATAAATATATTTAAAATCCAAAAAACAACCAGAACAAAAAGAAAGAATTACAGTTAACAAACAAAATTTAAAAAAAAATCATTATAATTAAAAAACTAAAATGAAAATATATGCACAGATAAAAAATAAAAAAAAATATGAACCCATTACAAAAATAGAAATAAACTATTTAAAAAATCCACTTTACCAATTCCATTAATAATTCTTAAATTCTACCAGTTAGTTATCTACAAAAAAAAAGCTTGTAAAGTAACTTGTACATTTAACTAGATGACAACTAGAATAGTAGCAATACAAACATGTAGTTCTGAAACTCATTTTCTTTTTAATGCTATTGCAAATTTATGGATTTGCAGCAGTTCTATCAATGGAAAGGTTGTCAAACCCGGTGCCATAATATTGATGTCTAATATTCATTTGGTATAGGACCCAATTGTGCCATGAATGATCGGTTTGTGATCATTTGCAGTGGAACAGCCAACACCGCTTCAACATGGAGACACTACATATTAACTATGAAATTGGCATATTAAAAGTCCCATAGTATCCTATAATTGTCAAATATTATGAAATAAATTTTCAGAAGATGATGCAATATTGTGAAAACTGAAAAAGAAAAGGAATTAGAAAAAGCAGAAAAAGGGAACTATATTTTTTAAAAAATAAAATGTAAAAAAATTAAAAATTAAAAAATTAAAAATTAAAAAAAATTAACAGTAGTAAATTTAAAAATAAAAGTTAAAAATAATATATGATGTCATTTTTTCTCATTAAAATTGGTACTTTTATCATAGGATATTTATAAAAATAATCTAAAAACTAAAATATTTTTTAAAATACGGCGTTAAATTTTTTTTTTTAATTTTACGCTTAAAACAATCCTTTTTTTTATAAAAATACGAAACACGTGAGTAAGTGAATAGTATTACTTGATATCTTCATCTTCACCGCTCCACTAGTTGGCCAAATGCCTACTGGCATTTTATAATGTATTTATATAAAAAAAATTACTATTAAAGCTAGCATTTAAAATTAAAAATGACTCCACTTCACAATATTAAAATAAAAAATTATTATAATCATATAAATACAAAATGTAAATTATAATTATTGAATTTTTCATAAAAAATATTACTAATAATACATTTTAATTATTATAAATATTAAGTAATAATTTATAACAATATCTCAAAATCTTAGAGAAAAGAGGAGTTTTTAGGACAATATAATTTTACAATTTATTTTATAAGAATTCTTGTTTAATTAATCATAAAGTTTTTTTATTATATTTAAATTACTAGACTTGTAATTTTATTTTAATAAAAAAAGAGAAAACATTGTAAATGTTACCTGTGAAAATTTTTAAAAATATTATATACTATTTTTTTATCGAACACCATTCTTAGCGGTTGAATATTTCAACACTCAAACCTAACTCTTATACACTAATATTATATCCGACATATATCAACATATACCGACATATAATAATTAATTTATAATAAAATATTAATATAAAAAATAATATATGTTGTTATATATTTATATATGTTGTATATAACAATATATATTAGTTTGATTTAGAAAAAAAAAAATTCAGTATACAATTGATATATGTTTATATATATGTATTACATATAATACAACATATATCAGTTAATATGTAATAAAAATATCAATATGTAAAATAATATATGTTGTTATATGTTCATATATGTTACATATAATAATATATATTAGTTAATTTGCAAAAAAAAAATATCAGTATATAGTTGATATATGTTACATATATATTAGTTGATTTACAATAAAAATATCAATATACAAATTAATGCATGTTATTATATGTTATATAAAACAATTTATATTAGTTGATATTTACAAAAAAATCAGTATATAATTGATATATATTGATGTACGTTACATATAACAACATATATTAGTTAATTTGCAAAAGAAATATTAGTATATAATTGATATATATTGATACATATTATATATAACAACATATATTAGTTGATTTGTAATAAAATATCAATATAAAAACTCATATATGATATTATATGTTTATATATGTTATATATAAAAACATATATTAATTAATTTATAAAAAAAATTAATACATAATTGATATACGTTGTTATATATTCATATATGCTACATATAAGAACACATGTCATTTTTTTTTTTTGAAATGAAACAATATGTATAATTTAATTTATAATAAAATATCAATATTCAAATTAATAAATGATGTTATATATTCATATATGTTATATATATATATATAATAACATATATTAATATATACTGACAAATGTCAATATATACTAACATATACTAAATGATATAAAAAAATATCAATATATAAACTAATATATCATATTATATGCTCACATATATTACATATAATAATATATATGAGTTGATTTGAAAAAAAAAAATCCAATATATGTTGTTATATGTTTCTATATGATACATATAACAATAAATATCAATTTATTTGTAATAAAATATCAATATATAAACTAATATATGATGTTATATATTCATATATATTATATATAACAATATATATTAATTGATTTGTAAAAAAATATCAGTATACAACCGATATATTGTAATGTTTCAAAATTTTAAACTGGGAACATTTTAACTAATATTGATAATTAATAGTGTATAGTGATAAAGTAATATGGATAAATGCTATAAGTAGAGAATAGTGAATAGTATATCTAAAAAATTTACTGAAGAAATTATTTTTATGGTTTTACGAGACTAAAATCAAATTAGAATCAAAGGTTAAGCGTGAGGGTGCACCATAATTAAAATGAGAGTGGCCACACTAGATTAAACTATATATATAAGTAGATATATGTGTGAATGTGTAGAACCTTCTCCTTTCTTCTTTAATTCATCATCCACGCCTATCATCATCTTCATCACTAAAACTCCTCCTTTCTTCTTTTCAAAACTTTAGCCAAAACTTAAAAAAAAATACATCTAGCTATAAGTTTTTAAAAGAATAAGATAGAAAATGTGAGATTATCAGCCAATGATCAAAGAAAAAGAGGGAAAAGAGAGAAGAAGAGAGATTTTGAAAGAGGTATGTGCTTTTGTATTTTAATTTATAAATATTTGAATTTCTATGAATTTTAATGTTTGAATTAGTTGATTGAGTCATCTATAATGAATTATTACTGAAAAGTTTTGGTTAAATGGATTGATGAGTGAAAAATAAGTTAAAGAAACTTGTAGTGATGAGTATGATTCTTAATTCAATCATTATAAGAGTTGAGTGGTTTGATGTTATTTTTAGCCATGAGTGATGGTTAAAGATTGATTGATTGATGTTTGAGTAAAGTATTTGATATAGACTCTTTCTATGTCAAAGAAACTAGTTCTTGATTCATTTTTATCATAGATCTTGAGTATATTGTGTTTAAGTGGTTGAGTGGATGAAACATAGAATTTTGTCTGACACAGCTAGTGACACGGACATGTCACTGGGCGTGTCAATGATGCTATGTTTCAATATTGGAGACACGACCAGTAACACATTCGTATCATTAGGCATATGATAGCTACTGTGATGAAAATTAAATGACACAGCCAGTGACACTCCCGTATTATTGGGTGTGTCATAGCTACTGTAATGCAAGTTAAATTACAAGGCCAATGACACGCCCATGTCGTTAGGCATGTCAAAGCTTCTGTAAAATGGGCAAGTGACACGATCATTGACACGCCCATGTCATTGGGCGTGTCACTTGAAGAATTTTCCTAAAGTAGTTCTTTTCCTTGTCTTTCATCTATGATTTCAGCTTAAATGACTATAAGGCCTTAAAGTGTAAAAGATTTTTGAAATCAACCCTAACAAGTAGTGCAATAAATTTTGAATATATGATAAATATGTGTAATACCAAGTGTTGATCAAAGAATTGTTCCATTGAAGTGATATACATAATTCAGTATTAATCAAAACTAATGAATTGCCCAAATCATACTGATTTTAGATCTAACTTTGGATTGAATGGCTAACAAGAGGAAGGATAGCTATAGTGATAGTGGGCACATCGTGCCATTAATGGACACATTGTGTCATTAGTGACAGTGGGCATAATTGCCATTATATATATTCTTGAGGTTTGGCATTAAAATTGCTACACTAACACGTTATCCAAACCTATTATCTGAGTTCAGTATGTATGAGCATATTTAATGAAGTTATCTAAATTGAAAATATATGTTAATATGATGTTATGAATAATGGAAGAAATACAAAATAATAATATAAGTCAATTACTTAAAATCGACTTACTGTGTTATAATGTGAAAGTGATTGGTAATGTATACATTAATGTTTACAAGTGAAAGTTCTAATGCACGGAATAGAAATGTTATGCTCAAGTTATTGAATTGATCAATAACTTTCTAAGTGTTATAATGATTGAAAGTGTATATAATGATATAAGATACAAAGTGCCCCAAAGTATAGTACCAAATTTAAGTGCCAAAAATTATAGATTGGAAAAGTAAGACTTACTGAAAAATAAACTAAGCGTATTATGAGCAATGTTAACAAATGAGAAAGTAAGTCTTAAATAAAATGATTCATAAAGAGAAAAGTTACAATACCGAAAGTATAGTATAGCATGATGACTTTTATAAAGTCAAAGTTATTATTTTATGTAATCAAAAGATTATGTTGGTTTGTTATTGAAAATAGTTAATATATTGAAATATTTCTTAAAACTGAATATTATTATTATATTTTCGTAAGTATTTTTCTTTAATATTAATTGACAAAATATGTTTATACAAGCACCACTAAGCTTTGCTTAGCGTGTTAGAATTATTTTCTGGCACTCACGTATCATCTCATCGGAGCAAGTTAAGCAGTGGAATTATGGATCTCAGAAATTATCTACAGTACATATAAAGATCTTTTGTATATTGTAATCATAAGTTATGAAATGTATATATACAATTTAATTTTGCTATTTGAGAGATTGTACAAATTTGTAAACATGAAAGGAATATATATATTTAGAGAACGAAGTTTGAGATTCCAGTGAATGATTATCAAATAATGCAATGTATTGTATATTTATTTGATTTGACAAACTTATGATGGTTATCTGATTTATAATTAGTATTTGGATTATTGGAGATATTGGAGATTTGTTTAAATGTTAGATTTTTAAGTGTTATATTATACAGATTGTATTATTATTTAAAAATTTTTATTAGTAACACTTTGAAAGGAAACTTTGCCAATGAAATGATTAGAGTACTGACAGTATATTGAGTAACATTCTCTTATAGTTCTAATGAGAATTGTCAGGGGATGTTACATTTAGTAGTATCAGAGCGTGGTTTAGGTTTTTCTGGCATGTGAAGTTATGGGAGAAGTGAAATACAATTATCTAAGTTATGTGAATCAAATAAGTGGATATGTGTTTGATACAATTGATATTTCAATATTTATGATAGTAGAATATTTTCTAAGAATTGATTGAAAATTTATATTGTATTGTTTAGAGTGCACTAACCTATTTATGAAAAAGAATGATATGAAAATAAAACAAATATGAATAGTTAAAGAGATGTATCAAAGTAACATAGTGAAAGTGTAATAATTTATTAGAATCTGAGGAATAAATTATGTGTTATATCCCAAAATTTTAAAAATATTAATTTTGAAAATTTATTAAAGGATTTATAAGTGTATATATATATATATATTTAATTAAGTGAATAGAAATGAGAAAGGAAAAAGGGAGGTGTGTATATGTTGTTTATATGAAGATATATACAAGATATACAAATTAATATCTTAATAAGGTCAAAAGATATTTTAATTATTTAAATAGATATTAATTTGGATAGTGGAAGATGACATATTTGGTTTAATTATATTATAATATATTGCTTGGTAGAGATTAAAAAAAGGAAAATTCATGTGGTTAAGAGTGTTAGTTGTTAGTGGAGTGGTTATTGACTATTTTTTTTCTTCTTCTTCCTCCTTGGTAGCTGACCACCATTACCATCAAAGGGAAAGAGATTTTGCTTCTTGCTAACTCAAGCAATTGAAAGATTTCAAGTGATCAAGTTGAAATTTTAAGGATTTTCTCCATATTTAGTAAGTCTCTAACTTGTTTCTTTGATTTCCTTTGGAAGTTTGTATGAGTTTATTGGGTGTTTGTTGTGGTATGTGTTTATGGTTGATTTTAGTATATTTGAAGTTCTTTTGTCTAGTTTACTATGAATTTGGGGTTGGATTGAAGAAAAATATTAAGTTTGGTGAAAAGAATAAGAGTTGTGGATTGTGTAATTGTTGAGCTGTGAAGTATGGTTGTGATTATGTATTTTTATGTTTAATTGAGTTGTGTTGATATTTATACAAGTATTATGTGATTTAATGATGGATTTGGTTGGGTTTGTATGGAGCTGATAAGGGTAATGAAAGATAATAGTCGGATGTGACATTTTTGTGTCGATATCAGGTTTTTGGCCTGACACGCCCGGTGACACGGCCATGCCTTTAGGCGTGTCGATGGTTCTATTTTCAGTGTTGGTGACACGAGCAGTGACACGCCAATGTCACTGAGCGTGTCACAGCTTCTGTGCTGTTGTAGTATTGACACGACCAGTGACACGTCCATGTCATTGAGCGTGTCATAGCTTCTATGATGTTGGAGAATTGACACGTGCAGTGAAATGCCCATGTCACTTAGCTTGTCATAGCTTCTGTGATGTTGGAATTGACACGTGCAGTGACACGCCCATGTTACTGAGCGTGTCAAAACTTCTATGTTGTGAGTTTAGGGCACGGTCATGGACACGCCCGTGTTGTTGAGCGTGTCAAGTGTAGAGGTTGCCCTAGATAGTTCTTTCCTCAATTTCCTTTGTGTATTACTAAGTGATTATTTATAATCACATTTGGTTTAGGCTTGGAAGATACTTGAGTTACCCCAATCTAAGTGTTGGGAGAGAGCTTGGACAAGGAGATTGGAAGTGGTATTTGTTGCTTTAAAGGTAAGTACAAATTTTGAATAATTGTTTATATTTACTTGATATTAGGACTCAACACATTTGGTTGGAAAATGTGTTAAGTTCTCTACTACATTATTGATGTATGAATAATATGTTATGTTTTGTATAATGGCACTCATGCATTATGTATAATGTGGACTTGGTGCAAAATATGATAATGATCCAAAAGGTATGGATAAAGCAAATTGTTATGTGTATATTAAAGATGGTATGTAAAGTCATGAGTAATTACTATATTGATATAAATGAGATATTTGAGGCATTGTGCCTAATATGATCATGAGAAAATGAGAAAGGATTTGAAAATGAAATGAGATATGTGGAAACATAATACAATGAATTAATATCGAAATAAATGGGAAATGAAAATAATTGTGTGCCTAGTATGTTATTCAATTTTTAGAGTTCTGGGTTTGGCAGCATGCCTATGAATTACCTACGGACTAAACGCTGGGTGTTATGAAAATGTTTTTGAGGTGAAATGGCTGGGTCGTACGCCTCACAAATAAATCCTTGAAGCTAGGCTGGGTGAAATGACCAAGTCGTAAACTCAGTCCTAGTTAGATTAATCCATGAATATATTACCTACGGGGCTAGACACAAGGTGTCATTATAGACCAAAGCAGTAACTCTGGAATTTGAATAGCATATTAGATCCTTTTAGGCCCATGCTTGCGTTTGCTTTTATATGTATTATAAATTAAGGAACAAATGAGCAATATATTAAGATATGATGATGTAATGTTATGAGATATGATATCTTTTTGTATTGTGCATTGGCATTGCATTTGCACTATATATTGTTATCAAAGTTTGTACCACTAAGTTTTGGCTTAGCGCGATTGTGATTCATCGCGCAGGTGAAAAGGTAGATCCGGTTGACTCGGAGAGTTCATCTAGACTGAGTCGAGTCTAGGCTTGAGATTTTGTGAACGGAGTTATTTTGGGACATCAAGATTAGAGACTAACTGCCAGCATGTATATATTTTATATTTTCATACATATTGATTTTGATGTATATAAATATGAATATTTTGCTTCCGCAATCTGTAAAAAATGTTTTGGGTAAACCTTTGAAAATGAAGTTATATATATATGTTTTATCAAGTAATATCTCAACTATTATTCATATGATATGAGTTAAAAGTTTTAAGTTATACAAAATTTGTAAATGATGAATTGATTGTTTAAAATGGTTATGACATTCTTGTGCCCTCTATACGTATATTACATATGTTGGGTATATGTAGTGTACGTATATTGAGTATAAGGGTGTTACATTTATTTTGGTATCAGAGCCTAGGTTTGAGTTTCTCAACCTAGGTGGGTGGGTAAGAAAAAAAAATTGAGATTTTTAAATATGGTTTTTAAATAAGATACATGAATTGGCACTAGCAGTTTCTGATCTCTAATGTAGCAATTTCTGCTGTGTTTATAGATATAGGTAGTTATGGCGTCTCAGACATGTCGATTTGTTGAGGGTAGTGCTGAGAGTGTAGCTCCTGTTGAAGGTAGAGATAGAGCTAGAGTTGAGATTACTGGAGGGGCACTTGCTTCTGTGCAAGAGAGACCAGCAGTTGATGAGATTCTGTCGGTTTGGGTATGGCATATGGTGGAGTTATTGAGGTAGGCTCCAGTTCAGCAGCCGCCGCTACCGCAGCCACAGTCGCAAGTATCGACGAGGCAATATGACAAGTTGAGGAAGTTTGGACCTGAGGACTTTATGGGTACTACAGATCCTGCTGTAGCTGAGCAATGGCTTGATAGAGTCCAGAGAGTATTCATCCAGCTTCAGGCTACTCCTAAAGAAAAGTTTGATTATTCTAGATCACTTTTGCAGAGGGATGCATATGACTAGTGGAAGACGGTTCCACATGCCCTGGATGATCCACCAACCTTGACCTATGATGATTTCCTGCAAGAGTTTGAGCAGAAGTATACTCTGAGGGAGTATAAAGATGCTAAGAAGATAGAGTTTTTGAGTTTGAAGCAGGATACCAGGACTGTATTGGAGTATGAGATAGAGTTTACTTGGTTGAGCCAGTATGCTAACGGGATTATTTTTTATGAGATTGACCGGTGTAGGAGATTTGAGGAGGGGTTGAGACCCTCTATCATGTGCATTATCGCAAGCTCCAGTATCAGTATTTTTCCCAGTTGGTTGTAGCTGCCAGGAGTGTTGAGAGGGCACAGGGTCTTATAGCAGCTGCTAGAGATGAGGAGACCAGAGTTATGAGACCTCATAGTGAGGCAGGATATTCATCTATGAAGAGAGGCCGAGGAGGATATTTTTTGAGGTTCAGTAGGAGCCAAAGGCAGCTTGGTAGGTCAGTGCAACAGCAGAGGTAGAGATTGAGACCTACAGTTTCTGTGGCTAGTGCACCGACCCCAGTGGCTCAGAGGTCTGCTCCACCTACTTATGCTCATTATGGTAAAGCATACGGAGGTGTTTGCTGGTGGAGAAGTGCTTCGGGAGTGTGTTATAGATGTGGGTCACCCGATCATTTTATCAGAGATTGTCCAGAGCTACCAGAGAATAGACAGACTGATACTGCAACTTCTTGACCTAGTGTTAGAGAGGGTCGTAGTGGCAGAGGTTCTAGCAGAGGAGGTCGGGCATGATCTGGTCAAAGAGGAGGTTCTACATCCAGAAGCACTAAACCAGATGAGGCAAGGCCATCACAGCGGGTTTATGTGATGCAGAGACAGCCGGATGCTTCAGTCGTTATTGCTGGTATATTTTCTTTATTTGGTACTTCAGTTCTTGCTTTGATAGTTCCTGGATCAACTCATTCATACATTAGTGCATCTATCTTGCTTGTGACTGATTTGCATTCAGAGTCCCTAGGATTTGATGTTTTGGTGACAAATCCTTTAGGGCATAGTGTTGTAGTTAACAAGGTGCACTATAATAGTCCGGTTGTGGTTCAGGATGAGGAGTTCTTGGGAGATTTGATTGAGATAGCTTTCAAGGAGTATGATTTAATTTTAGGCATGGATTGGTTATCTAAGTATGGGGATATGGTAGACTGTCAGAAGAAGTGTGTTACCCTGAGAATCTGTGATGGTGGAAGTGTGATGGTATCTAGTGAGCAGAGACATCTTTCATCCATGTTTGTTTCAGCTATTTCAGCTAGGAGGATGATTCGGAAAGGATGTGAAGCTTATCTTGCTCATGTTATAGATACCAGAGTAGTGGGTTCTCAGCTAGACAATATACCCACAGTTGCTGAGTTTCCAGATGTTTTTCCTGAGGAGTTGCCAGGGATACCTCCTGAGAGAGAGGTTGAGTTTGGTATCAATTTGTTGCCTGGTACCACTCCCATCTCTATTACTCCTTATCGAATGGCACTTACTGAGTTGAGAGAGTTAAAGGTGCAATTGCAAGAATTGTTGGATAAAGGGTTCGTTCGCCCTAGTGTGTCTCCGTGGGGGGCGCCCATTTTGTTTATAAAAAACAAGGATGGTACTTTAAGATTGTGCATTGATTATAGGCAGTTGAATAAAGTGACCATTAAGAATAAGTATCATTTGCCTAGGATAGATGATCTCTTTGATCAGTTGAAAGGAGCAACAATATTCTCTAAGATTGACTTAAGAACAGGGTACCATCAGTTGAGAGTTAGAGAGGAAGATGTACTTAAGACAGATTTCCGCACAAGGTATGGGCATTATGAATTCTTGGTGATGCCTTTTGGGTTGACGAATGCACCAGCAACATTTATGGATTTGATGAATAGGGTATTCAGGCCCTATCTAGATCAATTTGTGGTGGTTTTTATTGATGATATTTTGGTGCATTCATGTAATGAGGAGGATCATGACAAACATTTGCGGATTGTATTGCAAACTTTGAAAGAGAAGCAGTTGTATGATAAGTTGTCTAAGTGTGAGTTCTGGCTCAATCAGGTAGCTTTTCTCGGTCATGTAGTTTCAGTAGAAGGTATTAGAGTTTATCCGAGTAAAGTTGAGGCTATTTTAAATTGGAGTCCACCGAAGACTGTGACAGAGGTTAGAAGTTTTCTAGGTTTGGCAGGCTATTATCAATGGTTTATGAAAGGTTTTTCTATGATAGCTACTTCACTCAGCAGATTACTTTATAAGGGAGTTAGATTCGTGTGGACAGATCTGTGTCAAGCGAGCTTTGCGCCGATGAAGGAGATGTTGACTCAGGCTCCTGTCCTTACCCTGCTTGTGGAAAGTAAACCATATGTGATTTATAGAGATGCTTCACATAATGGTTTATGTTGTATTTTGATGCAGGAGGGTAGAGTCATTGCTTATGCCTCTCGACAGTTGAAGCCGCATGAGCTTAATTACCCGATGCATGATTTGAAGTTAGCAGCCATAGTCTTTGCTTTGAAGATTTGGCGACATTACTTGTATGGAGAGAAGTGTTTCATTTATACGGATCACAAGAGTCTGAAATATCTGGGTGTTCAGAGAGAGTTGAATCTTCGACAGAGACGATGGTTAGAATTGATTAAAGACTATGACTGTTTAATTGATTATCATTCTGGTAAGGCAAATGTTGTTGCTGACGCCTTGGGTCGGAAGTCTTTGGCAAGTTTGACTGCTTATTCGCTCTTGTTGCTTGTTGAATTGAGAGCATTGTATGCCAGATTTGAGTTATGTGATGATGGTACATTAATGGCCCAGTTGCAATTGAGGCTGGTGTTATTGGATCAGATAAGGGAGGCTCAATAGACAGATGAGAGAATCCAGAAAGCTATATTGGATTGCCAAAAAGGGGAGAGTTGAGACTTCCATGTGAGAGGTGATGGAAGTTTGTAGTACAGAGATAGATTGTGTGTTCTTAATGATGCAAGATTAAAAAAGGTAATTTTGGAGGAAGCACATCAGTCAGCTTATGCTAGCACCCTGGGAGTACCAAGATGTATCAGGATTTGAAATAATATTATTAGTGGTCAGGTATGAAGAGGGACATAGCAGATTTATATCTATATGTCTCACTTGTCAGATAGTGAAGGCTGAACACCAAGTTTCTTCAGGATTACTTCAGCCATTATCAGTGCCCGAGTGAAAATGGGAGCGAGTAACGATGGATTTTGTGACTGGTTTGCCTTTGACTTAAAAGAAGCATGATGCAATTTGGGTGATAGTTGATCGGATGACAAAGGCAGCTCATTTTCTTCCAGTTCTGATGGATTATTCTTTTGAGAGATTTGCTGAGCTGTATATTAGTGAGATAGTGAGGTTGCATGGAGTCCCAGTTTCTTTGGTATCTGATCAAGATCCCCGGTGTACTTTGAGATTTTGGAAGAGTTTGCATGATGCTTTGGGTTCTCGGTTGTATTTTAGCACTGCATTCCATCCTCAGACAGATGGGCAGTCAGAGAGGGTGATATAGATTTTAGAGGACATGTTAAGGAGCCGTATCATCGATTTCTCTGGGAGCTAGGACAGATCTTTGCCACTGATTGAGTTTGCTTATAACAATAGTCACCAATCCAGTATTAAAATGGCACCTTTTGAGGCATTGTATGGTAGAAGATGCAGGACACCGCTATGTTGGGATGAAGCTGGAAAAGGTAAGTTGATTGGTCCTGATCTGATTAAAGAAATAGAAGAGAAAGTAAAGGTGATTAGAAATTGTCTGAAAGCAGCCTCAGACCGACAGAAATCATATTCAGATTTGAAAAGAAGAGACATAGAATTCAGTGTAACAGATAAAGTATTTTTGAAAGTGTCTCCTTGGAAGATAATTTTGAGGTTTGGCCGCAAGGAGAAGTTGAGTCCTCATTTCATAGGACCTTATTAGGTACTGGAGAGAGTTGGACCAATGGCCTATAGATTAGCTTTACTTCCTGAGTTGGATCGAATTCACAATATCTTCCATGTCTCTATGCTTCGGATGTACAGGTCAGACCCATCTCATATTTTGTCAGTGGAGTCCATTGAGGTGAGTCCATATCTGACTTATGAAGAAGAACCAGTGGCTATTTTGGCACATGAAATGAAGGAGTTGAGAAATAAGAAAGTGCCACTTGTGAAGGTTCTTTGGAAGAATCATGCTACGGAAGAAGCAACGTGGGAAAGTGAGCAGATGATACGGGATCAATATCCCCAGTTGTTCCATACTTGAGAGCAGGTAATTTCGAGGATGAAATTTATTTGTAGAGAGGGAGAATTGTAATATCCCAAAATTTTAAAAATATTAATTTTGAAAATTTATTAAAGGATTTATAAGTATATATATATTTAATTAAGTGAATAAAAATGAGAAAGGAAAAAGGGAAGTGTGTATATGTTGTTTATATGAAGACATATACAAGATATACAAATTAATATCTTGATAAGGTCAAAAGATATTTTAATTATTTAAATAGATATTAATTTGGATAGTGGAAGATGACATATTTGGTTTAATTATATTATAATATATTGCTTGGTAGAGATTAAAAGAAGGAAAATTCATGTGGTTAAGAGTGTTAGTTGTTAGTGGAGTGATTATTGACTATTTTCTTCTTCTTCTTCCTCCTTGGTAGCCGGCCACCATTACCATCAAAGGGAAAGAGATTTTGCTTCTTGCTAACTCAAGCAATTGAAAGATTTCAAGTGATCAAGTTGGAATTTTAAGGATTTTCTCCATATTTAGTAAGTCTCCAACTTGTTTCTTTGATTTCCTTTGGAAGTTTGTATGAGTTTATTGGGTGTTTGTTGTGGTATGTGTTTATGGTTGATTTTGGTATATTTGAAGTTCTTTTGTCTAGTTTACTATGAATTTGGGGTTGGATTGAAGAAAAATATTAAGTTTGGTGAAAAGAATAAGAGTTGTGGATTGTGTAATTGTTGAGCTGTGAAGTATGGTTGTGATTGTGTATTTTTATGTTTAATTGAGTTGTGTTGATATTTATACAAGTATTATGTGATTTAATGATGGATTTGGTTGGGTTTGTATGGAGCTGATAAGGGTAATGAAAGATAATAGTCGGATGTGACATTTTTGTGTCGATCTCAGGTTTTTGGCCTGACACGCCCGGTGACACGGCCATGCCTTTAGGCGTGTCGATGGTTCTATTTTCAGTGTTGGTGACACGAGCAGTGACACGCCCATGTCACTGAGTGTGTCACAGCTTCTGTGTTGTTGTAGTATTGACACGACCAGTGACACGTCCATGTCATTGAGCGTGTCATAGCTTCTATGATGTTGGAGAATTGACACATGCAGTGAAATGCCCATGTCACTTAGCTTGTCATAGCTTCTGTGATGTTGGAGAATTGAACATGCAGTGACACGCCCATGTTATTGAGCGTGTCAAAGCTTCTGTGTTGTGAGTTTAGGGTACGGTCATGGACACGCCCGTGTTATTGAGCATGTCAAGTGTAGAGGTTGCCCTAGATAGTTCTTTTCCTCAATTTCCTTTGTGTATTACTAAGTGATTATTTATAATCACATTTGGTTTAGGCTTGGAAGAAACTTGAGTTACCCCAATCCAAGTGTTGGGAGAAAGCTTGGAGGAGGAGATTGGAAGTGGTATTTGTTGCTTTAGAGGTAAGTACAAACTTTGAATAATTGTTCTTATTTACTTGATATTAGGACTCAACACATTTGGTTGGAAAATGTGTTAAGTTCCCTACTACATTATTGATGTATGAATAATATGTTATGTTTTGTATAATGGCACTCATGCATTATATATAATGTGGACTTGGTGCAAAATATGATAATGATCCAAAAGGTATGGATAAAGCAAATTGTTATGTGTATATTAAAGATGGTATGTAAAGTCATGAGTAATGACTATATTGATATAAATGAGATATTTGAGGCATTGTGCCTAATGTGATCATGAGAAAATGATAAAAGGATTTGAAAATGAAATGAGATATGTGGAAACATAATACAATGAATTAATGTCGAAATAAATGGTAAATGAAAATAATTATGTGCCTGGTATGTTATTCAATTTTCAGAGTTTTGGATTTGGCGGCATTCCTATGAATTGCCTATGGGTTAGACATTGGACATCATTATGAAAATGTTTTTGAGGTGAAATGACCGGGTCGTAAGCCTTATAAACAAATCCTTGAAGCTAGGCTGGGTGAAATGATTGGGTCATAAACTCAGTCCTAGTTGGATTAATCCATGGATATATTACCTACGGGGCTAGACACAAGGTGTCATTATAGACCAAAGCAGTAACTCTAGAATTTGAATAGCATATTAGATCCTTTTGGGCCCATGCTTGTGTTTGCTTTTATGTGTATTATAAATTGAGGAACAAATGAGCAATATATTAAGATATGATGATGTAATGTTATGAGATATGATATCTTTTTATATTGTGCATTGGCATTGCATTTGCATTATATATTGTTATCAAAGTTTGTACCACTAAGCTTTGGCTTAGCACTATTGCGATTCATCGCGCAGGTGACAGGGTAGATCTGGTTGACCTGAAGAGTTTAGGTAGACCAAGTCAAGTCTAGGCTTGAGATTTTGTGAACGGAGTTGTTTTGGGACATCAAGATCAGAGACTAACTTCTAGCATGTATATATTTTATATTTTCATACATATTGATTTTGATGTATATAAATATGTATATTTTGCTTCCGCAATCTATCAAAAATGTTTTGGGTAAACCTTTGAAAATGAAGTTATATATATATATGTTTTATCAAGTAATATATCAACTATTATTCGTACGATATGAGTTAAATGTTTTAAGTTATACAGATTTTATAAATGATGAATTGATTGTTTAAAATGGTTATGACATTCTTGTGCCCTCTATACGTATATTATATATGTTGGGTATATGTAGTGCACGTATATTGAGTATAAGGGTGTTACATTATGACAGATAGATAAATTTCAAGAATGAGAATTATAATGCTCTAAAATTTTAAGTATTGATTTTCTGCATTAAGTGAATATATGAGTGTAAATTGGATTGATTATGATATTATGTGCAGGTTGAGTATCTGGAATTGATAGTAATAAGGTTAAATAAGCCTTAATAAGAGTAACATTAAAATTCGAGTATGGATAATATCCGTATTTTTGGAAAAGATTTTGAAGAGGTAAGAAATTACAAAAATACCCTTATAGCCCGAAATGAAATCGAGTTGTAATTTAGATGTGAAATATGGATAACGGGATTTTAACTTTTAAAGTAGTTAAAGTAATTATTTTTACAATGTTTCGGGGTTAAAAATTAGAGTAATAGTTAATTAAAGAAAATGAATGCATCTAAACTATTGTATAAGTGAGTGTATTGGATAAAAATGCTAAAGCCTATTTAAAGATTTCTAGCGTCTTCTATCATCTTCTAAAACTTCATACTTCTCATCTTCACCTCCATCTTCATCTCTTTTTCTTTTTTCTTCCATTTCTCACCATAGAAATTATAGAGAATTGGTAGAAAAATCAAGTTTTAATGGATTTTAGCTAATTTAAGCTATCTAACAAGAAAACATCATCAAAACAAAATATTGAAATGAAAAGTGATGGAAGAGTATTTTTAAAGAGGTTAGTGCTTGTATAATACTTATTTTGCTATTTATTGAATTGATCTTGATTTTTATTATGAAAAGAGATTTGTGAATTGATAAAACACTATTACTTGTGAAAGATATAGTGTATTGAATAATTGTGGAAAATATGAGTATAAAACTTTACTTCTATGATAGTAAAATTATTCTTAGAATATGTAAATGTGTATTTATTGATTATTAAATAAAACAATGATTAAATTCATCATTGAATCATTTATGAGTTGATATAAGGTTGTGGAAGAAAATAAGATTTTGAAAGATTTTAGGGTTATGGAAGTTTGGATTTGAATTTGATTGTGCTTTGAAGGGTTGGATCATGTTTCCTTAATTTGTTTGAGTTGAATTATTGATAACTTATTGATTAAATCATGAAAAAAAAAATTCCTGCAATAGTATGCATGATAATTCGCATGATCATTTGCATAGTCATGAGTATGCTTATGCATATTTCTATTCTTCAAATTTTATGAAGAAATCCCAACAATGAGGCACATGATCATTCATATGGACATGCATATACTTGTGTCCTTAAAACTTTGAAGGAGATTTTAGTAGAGACGTGTATGACCATTCGCATGGTCATGTATTTGGCTATGCATACTTCTGTTCTTCAAAATTTTAAAAATAATTCAAGCAGTGATGTGCATGATCACTTGTATGATCATGTATTTGCCCATGCATATTTCTACCTTCTTATACCTTCACAAAGTAAAGTTTATGGGTGGAATTAGTAGTGAATTATTGAATACATCTTGGAAATAGTTATAATTGATGAAAGATTGCTTATAAGATTGAAAAAAAAATCAATCCATTAAATGATGAAACTTAGATGTGAAGAAAACTTGAGGAAAGTATGGATAAATGTAATTGGATATTTGAAATAAGTGTAAGGTTAGAGAAAAGATAAAAGATGATTATAAGTGATTAGTGAATTTCACATTATTCATGAAGAAATAAGATAATTTACGAAACAAGGTGAGAAGAATGATATATTGATGAATCATTGATGATTTTATATAGTTTGAAGAGCGAGATAAAGAACACAAAAAAGTGTATATACGAATTGATTGAGTAATGAAAGTAAGAATGTGAGATTTACATATTGTGTACTTATGGAATACTTGATAATAACATTATTTGGTGATTGAAAATAAGTTATAAATTATATATAGAAGTGTTAAAGAGTTAACTGATACTAATTGATTGCAATAGAAAGAAAGGAATTGATAATGTGAAAAGGAAAGAATGTAGTGAGATTTGTAGGTAGTTTAACCCTTATAGCGAAATGATATGCTGTGGATCAAGTTAGAAATATATATATGTGTGTGTGTGTGTGTGTATTAAACATAGTGAATACATTATATATGTACATATACTCTTAAAGTAAAAGAATAGTTGTGAATTCTTAATATGTTAAGAAAAAAATAAAACAAGTAAGAGTGGAAATCTATTTAGATTTCATTATTACAGTGGAAACATGGAAGTGATTTGAAAGATAAAGATTGATGAATAAATAAAATTAGTCAAACTAATCGAAAACAAATATAATATATATATGTTCATATGATAAATGTATTTGAAATAATTGTTTATATCTTATAAATTCACAGTACTAAACAAACAATTTAAAAAGAAAATTTTCTATACCAGAAAATATTATGATTGAAAATAATTTAAAATAGTGAAATAAATGTGTCGCCCAATTATACTGATGTTAAATCTAGCTTTCGAATTAGCTAAATGGTGAATATTCAAAGTGACAGTGGACATTTTAGGCCATAGTGACAGTGGGCACTATATGCCATAGAGGACACATTTTATGTCCTAGTGATATTGACATTTATGCCAACAGTGGAAGCTTTACGTCATAGAGGATCTTTGATCCCATTATCATCACAATGAGCATTCGTGCCATAGTAGGCCTTTGGCCATATCATTACAGTGGGCATTCATGCCATAGTGGGCCTTTGGCCATATCGTTACAATGGACATTTACTTGTCATCAGTGACCCGCTATTCGGAACTAAAATTTAAAATTCAGTATATAAGGGAAAGAAAGAGATATATATAGAGCAGTGGAATGTAATGACACAAATTATATTTTTAAAAAATCTAAAGAGAATTAAAGGAAATTACTGAATTGAACTTGAATAGTGGAAGTGTGTAGAGCTGAATCTTCTGTAGTTCTATAATAAGATTATTCTGAAAGTGTTATATGGAGTGATATCAGACATAAAATAAATAAAAGTTATGTCAATTAATAAAATAATTAATTTTATGTGAGATTTAAGATTAGCTATGAATTAAATGACTTATTGCCATAACAGGTAAATTTCAAAGACAAAATTTCTTTAGTGGGGGAGAATTGTAATGTTTCAAAATTTTAAACTGAAAACTGTGTATCTAATATTGATAATTAATAGTGTATAATGATAAAAGTAATGTGGATAAATGCTATAAGTAGATAATAGTAAATAGTATATCTAAAAAATTTACTGAAAAATTATTTTTATGATTTTACGAGACTAAAAAATGAATTAGAATCAAAGATTAAGAGCGAGGGTGTACCATAATTAGGATGAGAGTGACCACACTAGATTAAACTATATATATAAGTGGATATGTGTGTGAATGTGAAGAACCTTCTCCTTTCTTCTTTAATTCATCATCCACGCCTATCATCATCTTCATCACCAAAACTCATCCTTTCTTCTTTTCAAAACTTTAGCCAAAACTTAAAAAAATTACATCTAGCTATAAGTTTTTAAAAGAATAAGCTAGAAAAGGTGAGATTATCAGCCAATGATCAAAGAAAAAGAGGGAAAAGAGAGAAGAGAGATTTTGAAAGAGGTATGTATTTTTGTATTTTAATTTATAAATATTTGAATTTCTATGAATTTTAATATTTGAATTAGTTAATTGAGTCATCTATAATGAATTATTACTGAAATGTTTTGGTTAAATGGATTGATGAGTGAAAAATGAGTTAAAGGAACTTGTAGTGATGAGTATGATTCTTAATTCAGTCATTATAAGAGTTGAGTGGTTTGATGTTATTTTTAGCCATGAGTGATGGTTAAAGATTAATTAATTAATGTTTGAGTAAAGTATTTGATATAGACTCTTTCTATGTCAAAGAAACTAGTTCTTGATTCATTTTTATCATAGATCTTTAGTATATTGTATTTAAGTGGCTGAGTGTACAAAACATAAAATTTTGCCTGACATAGCCAGTAACACGGCCATGTCATTGGACGTGTCAACGATGTTGTGTTTCAATATTGGAGACACGACCAGTAACACACTCATGTCATTGAGCGTGCCATAGCTATTGTGATGAAAATTAAATGACACGGCCAGTGACACTCCTGTGTCGTTGGGTGTATTGTAGCTACTGTAATGCAAGTTAAATTATACGACCAATGACATGCCCATGTGTGAACCTCGGGTTCCGCCCGAAAAGGATTCGGGCGAACGTTCACTTGTTGTCGGGAGTCGCCACTCAGTTTATTTTGTTCGAAGGGAAAAACTAAGAAAACCTTTGTTTGACTCCAATAATGCATCCAATGTAAAGGCTTCTAGTCTGCGAACCCAAGGAGGATTCGGGGACTATGTCATGCATTTGACTAACTTAACAATAAAAAGAAGTAAATATAAAAGGGATGAAGAAAAGAAAAAAAAAAGACTGATTGTTGGTAAATTGTGGACTTGCTATTTGGGGTGAATCCCAAATATGCCTACATACTCCCGTTTGAATGGGAGATCAAAGCCCATGTAGTTCGGAAAAGCCTATTTAAAGGCGATGAAAATTATGCTTCATGCATGTGTGTGTGTATGCTTCGTGCATTTTTCAGGCATTTTGCCAGAGTTGTGAGTTTTAGCACTTAGTGCAAAAATTGTATAATTTCGGGTACTTGGTACCAAAAGAGTTCGATTTAGGCTTCATGCCAAATTTTGATCTTAATTGTAATATTTAAATACTTCGTATTTAAAGGATGTAATTTAGGCTCCGTGCCAAAAGATTGATTTTATTCATGGCTTGATGCCGAAAGGTTGATTGATTTAATCCATTAGGCCTTTAGATCCAAAAGGATTAGATCTTTGACCAAGAAGAAATTAAGAAGAAGATGAGAATGCTTATGATATACTCGAATTGACCAAAGATGAATTATGATATTACCTTGATTAGAATTTTTCCACTTCTAAGTTCTAGATCTTGTTTCCTTGCACTTTTAAGTATGATTCTTGCTTTCTACAACACAATATTAGAAATTCTTAAGCATAAAAATTTCGTCAGCACAAGGGCGTGGGATCTCCCAAAAACTCCCTTTTTCTGAAAATCTGAAAGCCTATTTATAGGCAAAAACCGAACTGTACGGCGGCCGGGCCGCCGGCTCGGGCCCCAAAAAGGGCCCGACTCGCGCTACTGGTGTCAAAATTGATTTTTCTGCAGCTACGAGCCTCTGAAAAATATTTCGGGACCATATCCGTGATCCTCACGCCGTCCCGGACATTCCAAGTACCATATTGATATATCTCCGGTGAACTTTACCGTGTACCTCCGGTCCGGCCTGGCTGTCTCCAGTCTAAGAAAATCGGCTTTCCGAGCCTCAAAATTCGAGTGTTCACAATTGCCCCCCACTGGGGTCCATAAAAATGATTTATGGGGCCCAGTGGCCTTCTGAAGAGCGAATTTTGAGCGAGGGGTAGAAAGACCCGCGTTTTTACCTTTTCGCTATAAATAGGCTCATTTCCATTCAATTTTCATTAGCTTTCATTCATTCTTCTTCTTTCAAATTTTCTTTCGACGATGGATTTCACTGACTTTGAAGATTTCGAAATCCCACTCCCTCCCTGCAATCTTTTACTTGAGGAGGAGAAGCACAGTTCTCGGACCGGCTGCTATGAGGTGAGTACTCTCCCGTTTGTCCATCTAGTATGCATGCTTAGGAATTTTATTTATTTCCAGTAAGGAAATTAGAAATAAATTTTAGGAACCTTTCCTTTACATGTACTAGTAATGAATTAGGATTAGTACTAGGCTTCATTATGTTCTGCCATCAGTAATTATTTCTAGTAAAGAACTTAGAAATAATCCTTTAGGAATCCACACACGGCTGGGGAAAGAACTTAAATCTTTTCTGAATTTGTCCAACTTTTCTGAATTTGAAATTTTTTTTTTTTTTAGGACTCTACGATCAAGATATCTATAGCTGAGCGTCCGATGGTCACTATTCCGGCTTACATCTTTGATGCCGGGCACCCAGTGGGGGATCTTATCAGACCTGCTTTCCTCCACCATTTGAGGGCTATAGATGTGGGCAGAGATATTCACAGGGAGTTGATCTGCGCATTGGCCGAACGCTGGTGGCCCACTACTGACACTTTCCATTTTTCTTGGGGGGAAATGACAATGACGCCTACCGACTTTTCCATCATTTCTGGGATTCCCTTTGGTGTTGAGATGGTGGAATCCTATGATGACTGGCGGCAGGACATTTCTTCAGCCGACATGATTACTTTGATCGGGGTTGACTATCCTCGATATCAGGCGCCTCGCTGCATTCAGCGGAGGTGGCTTGTGGAGCAGGCGCCAGGTATCTATACTGGTTACGAGATGGGCAATCTTACTGCTGACCAGGTGGCCAGGTTTACCTTGCTTCTCCTGTTTGCTAGCTCCTTCTTATCAAATAGGAAGGATGCAGTGAGTCTCAATGTGCTGAAGAGCCTACTTGACCTAACACGACTTCATACGTACGATTGGGCTAGCATGATGCTGTGTAGGTTGTATGATGACATGTCAGACCTCTGCTATACCCGCATTACTCCATGTGGCCTGTATTACTTCTGGGAGGTAATGTAAAGAACATTTCCCTTATCTTATATATGTTGACATACACCCACTTTGATATATCTTTTTTTTTCAGACTTGGGCTTACGAGTACTTTCCTGACATCGCCCCTTTTCTTCGTGAGATACCTGCCCCTGCAGATCCTCTTTCCCCCATTGCTTGGAGGTGGTATAGAGAGAGGGTAGAAGTACCAAAGAGGAAACTTCCCATCAGAGAGCTGAGATCATTCTTCTACAGCTGCCCACTGAACTCAGTAAATGCTTTATCATCGTCCTTTTTTATTATATTAAAGAAAATGATTCACTAATATAACAAATTTTTACAGGTTGCATCTAAAGTGATGTCTAGCTGACTGGCAGAGTGGATAGCTCAAGATTACAGCTTTCAGCGATCAGAGTTTCTGACTCGACGACGATTCATACTTCCCCATCCAGAGTTTCGACGGTATTATCTCGCTGAGAGGGTGACTTTCCAGATTGCCGGTTTCTGTGCAGTTCCCGTGGATCCCCCTGATGATATGCTATCTTCAACACTTCTGCCTGTTACTGTGTCCCAGTATGAGGGCGACCCTTTCGAGTCGGCTTATGCCCCGGATGAGGATGATTATGATTTCTACTGTCTTCAGCGACTGATGCCACGCATTGGGACACGATTTGACTCTGTACCCCCTTATCGGTCTTCCCATTCTTCGGCTCCCACTTCTAGCACTCTGAGAAACCATCCCTTTCCCAACTGGCGAGCTGACAGACCCTCTTCCTCTAGGGCTGAGGCTTCCGCTTTCAGGGCCGGACCATCACACACTGGAGCAAGCAGCAGCTCATCTCATTTGAGGCCTCCCGCATCCGTCCTTACAGCTACCGGCCAATTTGACCCTATTTTAGCCGACTTGAGGCTGCCTTATGCTGTTCGTCATCATGCACCTGGTGGTTGGGTGACCCGACCAATTAGTGCCGAGGGTGCATTATATCAGAGCTTTGCTCATGTCACTCAGGTATATTCTCATAGAACTTTTCATTAAAAGGATTCATAAAATTCTCTTGAAATTGATTGTGATTCTGTCTCTTCTTACAGGCACCTGAGGGCCTGATTACAGAAATGGCGGCGCTGATTACTGCTTTCTCGGATGAGCTGTCTGGTGCTTGGACTGAAGCTGCTTATGAGAGGCAGAGCAGGCCGCAAAGACGGAGAGGCCGGCACTGATTTTTTTCATACTTGTCTTGAACTATGCTTGCTGTATTTGAATTATTTTCCTTCTGTACTTTGTACCTTTCATGTTTTTCAGCTGTTATCTGAACTTATCTGTAAACCTGCACTTATTTGTTAGTATTAACAGCACATATGTATGCATGATGCTTTTTCTTTTAGAAATCTATTTTCAAAATAAGTCCCTGACACAAACCCCAAAAATAGCACATAACAGAGCCTAAACAGGGCCAACACACGAGAATTTTTCAAAACATCAAAAAAAAAAGAGGAGTCAGGATGGGTCGGCGGCGGCCGAACCGCCAGAAGCGGCGGCCGAGCCGCTACCCGGACCAGACCAGTATAAAATTCGAAGTTGTCTTACATCTGTGGGCCAGAAAGCAATCTTCTTACTGCAAGATCTTATTATTATTATTTTTTTTTCAAATAACAATGAACCCCCTTTTCAATCACGTGATGCATAATTGGACCAAAAGTCTCCATAATGTTGAAAGGATCAACATGGGGAGATACGGGTTGAAAGTTGTCGCCACCCTTAGAGGTGTAGCTGTGGACTGGGATTTCTTGCATGCTTGCATCAGGTTTTGGGATCCCCAAGCCCATGTTTTCAGATTTGGGGCTCGGATGGAGGAGATGTGTCCTCTTTTTGAGGAATTCTGCTCGATCATCGGATGCGACCCAAATGCCCCTCTTGTAAGGCATGAGGTTCAAATCGGCTATGTGGGATCTTTTCAGAGACTTTTTAGCTTCACAAAACCCCAAGCCCAAGCTATGATTGTAGACGGGGATAAGGCGATGCTACTTCCTCTAATTGATGAATTCTTGACTGCCGATTTTGAAGATGATATTCAATTGAGGCATAGAATGCGAGCCTTCGTCTTTTGTCTGTTAGCTGGGTTTCTCTTCAACCGTGACCCCGGCTTTGAAGATTTGAAACTTTGTCCAATGGTTAGGCAAATGGAAGAGCTCAACTGTATCGGGGGCATGATTCTGGCTGAGACTATTCAGAGTCTCGACAGATGTGCACTCGGATTTGAACGTTGGACCGTTACCCCGATCATTCTTCAGGTAATTTTGTCATACCTTTTGTTTTTTTCTTATTCCATCATCTCTCTTTTCCTTTGTAAAATAGAAAGGATCTATTTTTTTCAGGTTTGGCTGAGAGACCATCTTTGAGTGGTTGCCGCCCCCCAGACTTTGACCTATAACCCTTCGCAGTACCGCACCAGGAAAATTCAGATTTCTTTTCCTTCCATGGCCAAGTGGACTATCTGGCTATTTGAGCTTGGGCCGGAAGAATTATTATGGTTCATCCCTTAGTATAAGATTCCTCAATTCATAGAGGCAAATGCAATGCACAACCATGTATACCTTCTTGGGTTCACTCACAGTACATGGTACAGTGCTTCCCGAGTCCTCAGGCAGATGGGTATTGATCAGAGGGTTCCCCTTCCTGTCGGGCTTACCATTGCTTCTCCTATTACTCCCGGAGTTACTCAGGCTATTCTACAGACTTGGGTCAGAGACCATCAGATGATCAGGCCTCTTGCAGAGCCTTCCCTTGTTCAGCCCACTCCAGAGTACAGGACTTGGTTTATAGCTGAGGTTTGGCCTGTTGAAAAACTGAGGAGGTGTGCATTGCTGTAGGAGTTGGAGGGAGAGGAGGTGGTTCCTCTTAGCGAGGAAAAGGTAGATATTGCGGAGAGTTCCGGGACTAAGGAAGACGCCGAAGACTCCGCCCCCCGTAGGAGGCGTAGGATTTAGATCCCAGGGTGACTCCATTGTCTTTTCTGTTTTTGGGTTGTCTTTTTACCTTTTTGTTTTTTTGGGAATATGAGTTGACCTTTTTGATTAGTTGTGTATTTTATAGGATGAATGACTCTTTCTGAATGACTCTTTTTTGTAACAGATGAGTCTTTTTGTAATGAATGACTCTTAATGATTGACTCTTTTGTTTGCTTTCCAAGCATTATCTACTTTATTTATTTGCTCTAATTTTTGCCTAAGTCGTCCTTTCGGATTTTCAACTTAGCGAGCTCTTACCCATTCTTGTCTAAGCCGCCCTTTGCGGGTTTTCGACTTAGCGGGCCCCACTATTGCCTAAGCCGCCCTTTGTGGGTTTTCGGCTTAGCGGGATTTTTTTGTTTTTTGTTTTGTTTTGTTTTGTTTGTTTTTTGTTGGCAAAAGAAAGATGAATGAATGATTTTTATTAAAATTTAGACCGTGCTCAAGGAGAGCTACCTACATATCTCGAATTAATTTGTGAGAATCAGGTCTAATGTAGTTCCTTTTGGAATGCTATGATCATACATAATATTTCTTCAGTTGATCCAGATTGCATGGGTTTGTGAACTCCAGACCATCCAAATCAGACAAGATGACGGCTCCGCCGGAAAGTATTTTCTTCAAAATGTAGGGTCCCGCCCAATGAGGACGAAACTTCCCACGAGGATCTGTAACAGGTGTTCTGATCTCTTTCAGAACCAAACAACCTTCTTCCAACTTTCGATCTTTGACCTTTTTGTTGAAATGTCTGGCCATTCGCCTCTGATACCCTTGAATCTGATGTAGAGCTTGAAGTCTTTTCTCATCCAAACCCAACAACTGATGATGATAACTGCTGATCCATTCAGCTTCATTTATCTGACTTTCTTGAATTATTCTCGCCGATTGAACTTCCAGTTCAATGGAGAGTACTGCTTCCATTCCATATACTAGTGAATACGGGGTTGCCCCAGTAGGAGTTCTAATCGATGTTCTGTATCCCCACAAGGCCAATGGCAACTTCTCATGCCAACGCCTATGTTCCTTGATCATTTTTTGTATGATCACCTTTATAGACTTATTTGCTGCTTCTACAGCTCCATTTGTTTGAGGTCTATAAGGAGAAGACTTATGATGCTGGATTTTCTTATCCTTCAAGAGTTTGGCAAACTCTGCTTGGAAATGAGTTCCATTATCAGTGATAATCTCAAATGGTGTTCCGTACCGACAAAGGATGTTGGTTCGGACAAACTGTGCTGCCTTTTTGGCGTTTAATTCTGCATAGGAAGCTGCTTCAACCCACTTTGTGAAGTAATCCACTGCTACCAAGATAAACTGATGTCCATTCGAGGCTTTTGGATGTATTTTTCCAATTATATCAATTCCCCAAGTAGCGAAGGGCCATGGAGAAGTGATTGTATTCAGGGCAACGGGAGGTTGCTTCTGCATCTTGGCAAATATCTGACACTGATGGCATTCTTGCACAAATGCCACGCAGTCAGCATTCATGGTAGACCAATAATATCCTAGATTGGCAATTTTTCGAGCCAAGGCGATTCCATACATGTGTGGTCCCTATTCGCCACCATGTATCATTTCCATTATCTGCTTAGCCTCTGCTTCATTCACACACCTTAGGTGCATTCCATTCCAACTTCTCTTGTAGAGGATATCTCCTTTAAGAATGTAACCTGTGGCTAGTTGCCTTATGGCCCTCTGATCAACCTTGGATGACCCTTCCGGATAACTTCCATCCTTGAGATAATTCTTGATATCCCAGAACCATGGTTTACCATCAGCCAAATGCATTACGTGGGCAGGTTGCTTCTAAAGTTGAACTTTTAATGGACGAATGACTTTCCCCTCCTTGATATTAATCATGGAAGCTAAAGTAGCCAGGGCATCAGCAAACTGATTCTTTGCTCTTGGGAGATATTCGAAGGACAAATCATCGAATTGTTGTGCCAGATGAACAAGGCGTTGTAGGTAAGGAACCAAACGCTCTTCTCTTATCTTCCATTTCCTTAAGGCTTGTGATACTATTAAAATAGAATCACCGTAGACCTTTAGGTCCTTAATCCCCAATTTCAGGGAGGCTTCAAGCCCATTGATGCAAGCTTCATATTCTGCTTCGTTGTTTGTGCAGCTAAAGTCAAGTTTAACTGCGAATGGAATGTATTCTCCACAAGGAGTTTTGAACACAATTCCAATTCCGTTTCCATGATAATTGGATGCTCCATCAAAATACATCTCCCAAACACTCCTTTCCACATTCAAGAGGTCTTCGTCAGGGAAACCCATTTCTCGCATCTCGTCTTTTATAGGTAATTCTGCTAATTGGTCAGCTATTGCCCCGCCTTTCACAGCTTTCCTTTGAACAAATTTCAAGTCAAAGGCTGCCAATGTTGACACCCACTTAGCCATTTTGCTGTCCAAAACAGGCCTCTCCATAAGAAATTTCAAGGGACTCTGTTCTGCAATGACATAAGTAGTGTAAGATGACAAGTAGTGTTGTAACTTTGTACAAGTCCAATACAATGCTAAACACAACTTCTCAATCTTGTTGTACTTTAATTCGTAGTCCAGCATCCTTTTGCTGAGGTAGTAAATTGCATTTTCTACCTTCGTACTTTCGGCTTCTTGAGCTAGCATTGCACCCATGGCTTCATCTGTTACAGACAAATACAAGAGCAGAGGTTTTCCCATTCTGGGAGGTTGTAGAATTGGCGGACTTAACAAGTATTCTTTGATCTTGTCGAAGGCCTTCTGGCAGTCTTCATTCCATTCTCGTGAAGCCCCTTTCCTTAGTAGCTTAAAGATAGGACCACAAGTCTCAGCCAACTGCGATATGAATCGACTGATATACTGTAATCTACCTAGCAAGCCTCAAATCTCCTTTTCTGTTCTTGGCGGAGGCATTTTCAGAATAGCCTTTGACTTTGCTGGATCAACTTCTATTCCTCTCTTGCTGACCAAATACCCCAAAAATAAGCCTGATGTTGCACCAAAGAGGCACTTTGCAGGATTAAGCTTCAAATTGTACTTGCGAAGTCTAAGGAAGAACTTCTCAAGTGCTTCAACATATTCTTCTGGAGATTTTGACTTAACAATCATATCATCAACATACACTTCTACTTCTTTGTGAATCATGTCATGAAAGACTGTTGTCGCCATCCTTTGGTAGGTAGCCCCTACATTTATCAACCCAAAAGGCATAACCCTGTAGCAGAAAGTGCCCCATTCTGTAATGAAAGCTATCTTTTCTTTGTCTGGTGGGTGAACTAGGATCTGATTGTAGCCAACCGCGAGGTCAGTCATGGAAACCATCACATGCCCAGCCATCCTGTCTATCAGCAAATCAATGTGTGGTAGCGGGAAATCGTCCTTGGGACAAGCCTTATTCAGATCTCTATAATCAACACACATCCTGACCTTTCCGTCTTTCTTCGAGACCGGTACGATGTTTGCTAACCATGAAGGCTAGGCAATTGGTTCTATGAACTTATTGTCCAGTTGCTTGGCAACCTCCTCTTTAATTTTCAAAGACCATTCTGGCTTCATTCTTCTCAATTTCTGCTTAACCGGCTTTGCATCTGGGTATAGTGGAATCTTATGAACTGCTATGGCTGGGTCTATTCCCGTGACATCACTTGCCTTCCACATGAAGCAGTCGACATATCTTCTGATGCACTCAACAACCTGTTCCTTATTCACACAATCATATGCAATGTATGTATGTTCATTTTCTTTGCCAATTATTATCTTTTCATTTATTTCTTTTATTTCATTTATTTCATTTTTGCTAGATAATACTTGGAAAGCAAAAGACAAAGGGTAACCAAGAATCCGAACAATTTCATTGATAATAACGGAGTCATTCTCCAAGATTACATTAGACTCGACATTAGGGTTTTCTAAATCTGAACTTACAGAAGACTCAAAATTAGACTCTGACTCGGTGTTTGACTCAGAATTTGACTCGGTACAGGACTCGGGTTCAAGGTGTGACACTGGACTAGTTTTGTCTACAGCAGCTTGTCCTTCCTCGGCATACCAGTTCATCAGTGGTCCATTTGTTGTCTTGATCAGTTTTGTGAAGTCCCTTTTGTCTTCGACATTGGTTATCATAGCAACCTCATCAAAGAGACTAGGCCGCATGAAATCTTCCATTTGGGGGTCAGTTTCAGGTTCTGGCTCTTCTTCTTTTATGGCCACAACATCAGCAAACATTTCAAAACCCGGCCGGTCATAGAAGAATAGAATGGTTCTTGAAAACCACAGTGATGAACTGCCTTTCCAGGTTTGCAAAAGTGACCATTCAGAGTTCTAAAGTAAGGGCGCATTTTGAGGCTTCTTGCCCCCTAATTTCCCTTTTTCTTCCTTCCACGCTCAAATTCTTCTATTTCATCGTCTGTAGGTTTGTACCCCAAACCAAAAGTTCCCTTATTCTCAGGCTCTTCCCATGGCCGTACTACGGGTGTTTTTCTCCCAGACTTCATCATTTCCATTCCGGGCAATAGACCTACCCTCAACATCATTCAACTAGGCAATTGATTTGGACCTCCCCAAAGTCATATGAGACAAATGGCCCTATTGGTTTTTCACCTTCAATGCATTGAACTGTGTCGTAATGAAACCCAGTCAAGGTCATGGCGGTTTCACCAGGAACAACCTCAAAGAGAGACTGATCCATGGTTTTCTTGTTGATTTCACAGGTATCCCCTTTGATAGTAATGATTTTTCCTTCAAAAGGGAATTTAAGTTTTTGGTGTAATGAAGAAGGTACAGCATTAATTTGATGAATCCACGGCCTTCCAAGGAGGAGATTAAAGCTCGCGGGTACATCAATGACCTAAAAGGGCACTTTCATTTTCACCGGCCCAATAGCAATTTCTAGAGTGGCAACACCCAAAATTTCTCTTCGAGTGTTACCATATGCTCTCACAATCTGATCAGAAGGTGTAAGATCTGTAGTCTCCAACCCCAAACAGCTTGCTACTTTCAAAGGACACACATTTAAGGCTGACCCATTATCAATGAGAACCATAGGCACAGTCTTTCCCCCAGTCTGTATGGTGATGTATAGAGCATCATTGTGTTTCTTACCGTCTTCTGGTAAATCTACATCAGAAAACCTGATACTCAATGCCTTGGTTGATTGGGTCAAAGTGGCCACCAAAGCTTCTGGGCTTGTATCCACTGGTGTATCAAGTTGACTCAAAGCTTCGCTGAGAGCCTGGCGGTGTGGGAATGAGGAAGCAAGGAGCTCCCAAATTGACACCTTAGCTTGTGTTTGCTTAAGCTGAGTAAGGACAGGGTCTTCTTTTGGCTCTGGAGTCTTCTTATGGGGGTGATTTGAGGTTGTAGGGGTTTTTCCCAAGTCAAGTGGCTGATATTGTCTTCCACTTCTTGTCAGAGCACTGACCTCTTCAGCAAGGTCGTTCAAATCTAACACACACACTTCATTCATTTTTAAGAGAAGTTTGAAAGGATCAAGCAGCTCTTCTTCCACAGTAATGGCATGGATGGAGTGATTGGGCAAAGGATTAGTGTTAATGTTTGGTTGCCTCCTGAGAGGAATGATGTCACCACTATCCACCAGATCCTGGATGCGGTTTTTCAGTGTCCAGCAAGCATCTGTTTTATGCCCATTCCCTTGATGGTATTCACAATATTCATTGACTTTATAACTGAAAGGTAATGGGTTTGGAGGAGGTCTTGGGTCCAAAGGCTTCAAATATTTCCCTTCCACAGCCTTTTTAAACACCAAATGAAGGGGCACTCCAAGGTCAGTATATTGCCTTCTCGGCTAATTTCTCGGCCCAAGATTGCCCACACGTAAAGGATTCGCAGGGGCAATATTGGCCACTTGATTGACCTTGCTTGAGGAAGGAGTTTGGCTTTGTTTCTTATATTTCGAAGCAGCCCCCTCATCCACTATTTTACCCAACTGTATCAAATCTTCTACCTTGGTTGCAGTCGCAATGAGCGATTTGAAAGTAGGTAGATATTGGGTTTGCAGTTGAGCCTGATATGTAGGTCTTAAATTCCTGATTATGATATCAATCTGCTCTTGTTCTGAAGTGCGATTGATCATCTGGGCGGCTTTTGCCCTCCACCTCGTAAGGAACGAGGAGAAGGGTTCATTGTTGTTTTGTTTGGTGGTCTCAAGTTCTCTTCTAGTGACATCCACCTCAATATTGTAGTGGTATTGAGAGTTAAATGCATTGCAGATGTCTTCCCATGTCTTAATTTTGGAACGGTCTAGATTCACAAACCATTTAAGGGCAGCACCAGTCAGGGATTGTTGGAATAACTGAGCAAAGAGCTCATCATTTAAACCCCAAGGACTTAAGGCTCCCACATACATTTTCAGGTGAGTTTTAGGGCAAGTAGTCCCATCAAATCTATCCATCCCAGGCATCTTGAATTTTGGAGGCAATCTAGCTTGGGGAAACAAGGATAAGGAATCCATGTCTACCACCTCTTTATGAGTTTTCATGGCAGTGATTGACCTTTCAAGCAATTCAAGTTTCTTTTTCAGTTCATCAGTTTCATTCTTAGAGGGTGGATCTTCCAAATTGATGACAGGGGTATTGTTCTGAGCAGTCATGGGGGTACTAGTTTGTCCCACAATAGGTTCCTTCCCCAAATTTCCAGGAATAGGGGCTGTCTTTGAAGCTCCTCCTAATTCAGCCAGGATGGCTGCCCTTTGGGCAGCCAAAGCTTCATCAATTCTCTCTTGCATTTTAGCTTCAATTTCCTTAACTTGACCATCCACCAAAGCCTTAATCTGTTCAATTGTAGCCATTTCAGTAATTGGAGCAGTTGGTGAAGTTGGGGTAGTAAGACTTGTAGGTGATGGCACAGTTGCAGTTTGGGTAGCTTGTGTAGGTGAAGGCACACGGATGGTGGGTACCTGAAAAGGTTAAGGGCAAAAGATCAGGGTAGTGTGTAAGATAGGAAAACTCTTGGTCCACTTATATACATCAAAAGTTTTTCCCCAAAACAATGTTGTTATGTTGCATGAATGCACCTCATCACATCATAATTCATTTTAATGGAATGCAGCACTATCATTGGGTACATACAACCTAAGGGAAGGTTCTATTGTTATGTGAAAAATAGAGAATCGGCTTATCATAGGGACCCTTGAGTCTTGAGTAAGATATACCTAACCACATGTGAAACAAGGAGTTTTGCGTGGGTCCAACAGTACGATTACTCATGGGCCACTCCAAAAGGATTGGAATGGTTTGCGACAACAGGGAGGACACTTTGGCTGTCCGCCGGCATAATCAAGGAGACCTGCCGGTCAGCGCTACTTGCTATCCAGACTCAGAACTTTGAACAGAAAGAGAAAAAATTCATTTGAAAACAATTTTTTATGCAATGGAGGAAAATGATTCCCCCATATATGCAAGAGAAAAAGATTCTCTGAATGACAAAATAAATGCACAAGTAGTCAAACAATAGATCCATCAAAGGAAAAAGATTCCTTTCTTCAATCTTCAGTCCAATATCCTTAAAGGAAGGATATATATTGCTAAGGTACCCTGCAAAATAAACAAAAATACCCTAAAGAAGGGCAAGTTAGTCAAATAAACAATAGTAGTCTACTAGAGTCCCATAAATTATTTTTTATGGTCCCTAGAAAGATTTCTTTTGTCAACTTTCAATTCCAATATCCTTAAAGAAAGGATAATCATTGCTAAGGTACCCTGCAAAATAAATAAAAGCACCATAAAGAATGGCAAGTTAGTCAAATAAACAATTGTAGTCCACTAAGATCCCATAAATCATTTTTATGGTCCCCAGTGGAGTCGCCAATCTGTGAACCTCGGGTGCCGCCCGAAAAGGATTCGGGCGAACGTTCACTTGTTGTCGGGAATCGCCACTCATTTTATTTTGTTCGAAGGGAAAAACTAAGAAAACCCTTGTTTGACTCCAATAATGCATCCAATGTAAAGGCTTCTAGTCTGCGAACCCAAGGAGGATTCGGGGACTATGTCATGCATTTGACTAACTTAACAATAAAAAGAAGTAAATATAAAAGGGATGAAGAAAAGAAAAAAAAAGACTGATTGTTGGTAAATTGTGGACTTGCTATTTGGGGTGAATCCCAAATATGCCTACATACTCCCGTTTGAATGGGAGATTAAAGCCCATGTAGTTCGGAAAAGCCTATTTAAAGGCGATGAAAATTATGCTTCATGCATGTGTGTGTATGCTTCGTGCATTTTTCAGGCATTTTGCCAGAGTTGTGAGTTTTAGCACTTAGTGCAAAAATTGTATAATTTCGGGTACTTGGTACCAAAAGAGTTCGATTTAGGCTTCATGCCAAATTTTGATCTTAATTGTAATATTTAAATACTTCGTATTTAAAGGATGTAATTTAGGCTCCGTTCCAAAAGGTTGATTTTATTCACGGCTTGATGCCGAAAGGTTGATTGATTTAATCCATTAGGCCTTTAGATCCAAAAGGATTAGATCTTTGACCAAGAAGAAATTAAGAAGAAGATGAGAATGCTTATGATATACTCGAATTGACCAAAGATGAATTATGATATTACCTTGATTAGAATTTTTCCACTTCTAAGTTCCAGATCTTGTTTCCTTGCACTTTTAAGTATGATTCTTGCTTTCTACAACACAATATTAGAAATTCTTAAGCATAAAAATTTCGTCAGCACAAGGGCGTGGGATCTCCCAAAAACTCCCTTTTTCTGAAAATTTGAAGCCTATTTATAGGCAAAAACTGAACTGTACGGCGGCCGGGCCGCCGGCTCGGGCCCCAAAAAGGGCCCGACTCGCGCTACTGGTGTCAAAACTGATTTTTCTGCAGCTACGAGCCTCTAAAAAATATTCTGGGACCATATCCGTGATCCTCACGCCGTCCCGGACATTCCAAGTACCATATTGATATATCTCCGGTGAACTTTACCGTGGACCTCCGGTCCGGCCCAGTTGTCTCCAGTCTAAGAAAATTGGCTTTTCGAGCCTCAAAATTCGAGTGTTCACACCATGTCGTTGGGCATATCAAAGCTTCTGTAAAATGGGCAAGTGACACGGTCATCGATACACCTATGTCGTAGGGCGTGTCACTTGAAGAATTTACCTAAAGTAGTTCTTTTCCTTGTTTTTTATCTGTGATTTCAACCTAAATGACTATAAGGCCTCAAAGTGTAAAAGATTTTTGAAATCAACCCTAACAAGTAGTGCAATAAATTTTAAATATATGATAAATATATGTAATACCAAGTGTTGATCAAAGAATTATTCCATTGAAGTGATATACATAATTCAGTGTTAATTAAAACTAATGAATTGCCCAAATCATACTGATTTTAGATCTAACTTTAGATTGAATGGCTAGCCAGAGAAAAGATAGCCATAGTGATCGTGGACACCTCGTGCCATTAATGGACACATTGTGTCATCAGTGACAGTGGGCATAATTGTCATTATATATATTCTTAAGGTTTGGCATTAAAATTGCTACACTAACCCGTTATCCAAACCTATGATCTGAGTTCAGTATGTATGAGCATATTTAATGAAGTTATCTAAATTGAAAATATATGTGAATATGATATTATGAATAATGGAAGAAATACAAAATAATAATATAAGTCAATTACTTAAAATTGACTTACTGTGTTATAATGTAAAAGTGATTGGTAATGTATACATTAATGTTTACAAGTGAAAGTTCTAATCCAGGGAATAGAAATTTTATGCTCAAGTTATTGAATTGATCAATAACTTTCTAAGTGTTATAATGATTGAAAGTGTATATAATGATATAAGATACAAAGTGCCCCAAAGTATAGTACTAAATTTAAGTGCCAAAAATTATAGGTTGAATAAAATTATTCTATATGTGAAATTGAAAAATAAGACTTACTGAAAAATAAAATAAGCGTATTATGAGCAATGTTAACAAATGAGAAAGTAAGTTTTAAATAAAATGATTCATAAAGAGAAAAGTTGCAATAACGAAAGTATAGTATAGCATGATGACTTTTTATAAAGTTAAAGTTATTATTTTGTGTAATCAAAATATTATGTTGGTTTGTTATTGAAAATAGTTAATATATTGAAATATTTCTTAAAACTGAGTATTATTATTATATTTCCATAAGTATTTTTCTTTAATATTAAGTGACAAAATATGTTTATACAAGCACCACTAAGCTTTGCTTAACGTGTTAGAATTATTTTCTAACACACATATATCATGTCATTGAAGCAAGTTAAACAGTGAAATTAAGGATCTCAGAAATTATCTACAGTACATTTAGAGATCTTTTGTATATTATACTCATAAGTTATGAAATGTATATATACAATTTAATTTGGCTATTTGAGAGATTGTACAAATTTATAAATATGAAAGGAATATATGTATTTAGATGATGAAATTTGAGATTCTAGTGAATGATTATCAAATAAAATAATATATTATATATTTATTTGATTTGACAAACTTATAATAGTTATCTGATTTATAATTAGTATTTGGATTATAGGAGATATTGGAGATTGGTTTAAATGTTAAATTTATAAGTGTTATATTATACAGATTGTATTATTATTTGAAAATTTTTGTTAGTAACACTTTGAAAGGAATCTTTGCCGATGCAATGACTAGATAAATGACAGTATATTGAGTCATATTCTCTGATAGTTTTAATAAGAATTGTCAGGGAATGTTACATATACGTTGTTATATGTTCATATATGTTACATATAACAACATATATCAATTGATTTGTAATAAAATATCAATATACAAACTAATGTATGTTAATATATATTACATATAATAATATATCAATTGATTTATAATAAAATATCAATATACAAACTAATATATGTTGATATATGTTACATATAACAATATATATTAATTGGTTGCAAAAGAAATATCAATATACAACCGATATATGTTGTTATATATTCATATATGTTACATATAATAACATATATCAATTGATTTGCAATAAAAATATCATTATACAAACTAATATATATTACATATAATAATATATATCAGTTGATTTACAATAAAATTTCAATAGACAAATTAATATATGTTGATATATGTTACATATATTAGTTGATTTTCAAAAAAAATATCAATATACAACTGATAATATTATTATATATTCATATGTATTATATATAATAACATATATCAATTGATTTGCAATAAAATATCAATATACAAATTAATATATATTGATATATTTTACATATAATAGTATATATTAGTTGATTTTCAAAAGAAATATCAATATACATTTGCTATATATTATTATATATTTATATATATTACATAAAGCAACATATATCAGTTGTGTATTGATATTTTTTTAAAAAATCAAACATATATTATTATATGTAATATATATTAATATATATTAGTTTATATATTGATATTTTCAATCTTTTGGAAATCAAACATATATTGTTATATGTAACATATATCAATATGTATTAGTTTATATATATATTACATATAATAACATATAACAATACATATTAGTTTATATATTGATATTTTATTATAAACAATTGATATAAAAAAATATATGAATATACAAACTAATATGTATTGTTACATGTTCATATATGTTACATATAACAATATATATTAGTTGATACGTAAAAAAATTATTAATTACAATTGATATATGCTATTATATATTCATATATGTTATATATAACAATATATATCAGTTGATTTATAATAAAATATCAAAATACAAATTAATATATATTGATATATGTTATATAAAATAACATTTATTAATTGATTTCAGTGGCGGAGGGAGGGGAGTCCTCCCTTCTCCCTCCTTATATACATATATATGTATATTTTTAAATATATAATTTTATAATATTTTATAAAAATTATCTATATAGTATTTTATATATATTAATTTTTTTATCATATATATTTTTTAATTATTGGGTATTTAGAGTTTTATAATTAGGTATTTTTATATATAGTAGTTTTACAAAATTTTAATATTATTTTATCTATAGTATTTTAAAAAATATATAAAAATTTTATATAGATAATATTTTGTATACATATTAATTTTTTTGCCAAATATATATTTTTAATTAGTGGGCATTAATGGGTATTTAGAGATTTGTAATTAGGTATTTATATATATGTACAATATTATATATATATTGGCTTTTTTCCTCATATATTTTTATTAATTAGTGGGCATTTAGAATTTTTAAGATTAGGTATATATATATATATTATTTTTATAAAATTTTATAGTATTTTGTATACATATTGATTTTTTTATCATATGTATTTTTTTAATTAATGAATATTTAAAGTTTTGTGATTAGGTATTTATATAGATATAATATTATATATATATATATTGATTTTTTACTATATATGTTTCTTTTTTTATTTTAATTAGTAAGTATTTAAGATTTTATGATTAGGTATTTAGTTAATACTATAATTTTATTATTTATTTATAAATTAGATAAAATTAATATTCTTATTTGAAATAGTATTTAATAAAATACTATAAATAAATTAATAGATCAAAAAATTAAAATAAAAATATATGTAAAAAAATTTAATAAAATTTTAAAATTCAGTAAATAATAGAAATTTGTGATAGAATTTATAAAAAAAAATGTAAATTTTACTATAATATTAAATATTTAATTTTATTTTCACTTTGTCTATAATTTTTTTCTTAGAAAATTTGCCCCATTTCGTTCTGTTTATGGTTTCACCACTGGTTGATTTTCAAAAGAAATATCAATATACAATTGATATATGCTATTATATATTCATATATGCTACACATAATAATATATATTAATTAATTTATAATAAAATATTAATATACAAATTAGTATATATTGTTATATTTTTATATATGTTACATGTAACAACATATATCAATTAATATACAAAAAAATATCAATATACAGACGAATATATATATATATATATGTTACATATATGTTGTTGATTTACAAAAGAAATATCAATTATAATTAATATATGCTATTATATATTTATATACGTTATATATAATAATATATATTAGTTGACTTACCATACAATATCAATAAACATACTAATATATGTTGTTATATATAATACATAAATATATTAGAACATATATTAGTAGATTTGGAAAAGAAATATCAATATATAACTAATATACATTGTTATAGTTTATATATGTTATATATAACAACATATCTTAGTTGATTTATAAAAGAAATATCAATATATAACTGATATAAATTGTTATATGTTTATATATATATATTACATATAACAACATGTATTAGTTTATTTATAAAAAAAATTAATATACAACTGATATATATCGTTATATGCTCATATATATTACATATAATAACATATATAAATTAATTTACAATAAAATATCAATATACAAACTGATTTAAATTTTAACAAGCATACGTTGTTAAATTAATTGAGATTTTTTTTTTAAAAAATTATATTAATAATCAAAATGTTGGCACTAGAAATCCAATTTATCGAGAGATTTTCTTCATAAATTCACTGTAAGAATATATTTATGAATTTACACCATATTTCAACTTAAAATTCTAAAGAATTGAATGTATGATTTTTTTCCACCGGCAAATTTTTATTAAATTCATTGTTTTCTTATATAAAAGTTCTTTCACATCTGAAAATCCAACACAAATATTGTAGAATAAAGGAATAAATTCTAACACAAAACTCTTTATTTAAATCATTTTATCGAACAAGTGGTGTGTATTTACGTTGAAGAAAAAAAATTCCCAATCCATACAATTAAAACTTAAAAACACAATCAAAACAACAAAAAATTAAAATATTTATAAATAAAAAAGCATAACAAATAAAAAATATAAAAGAACATAAAACAAGAAATAGAGCCCAAATATCTAGTCAATCAATAGACACTTATGTGCTCCTCCACTGTTCTTAGTGGCGTAGCAAAAAATATCAGAGAGCGGGGTTAAAATTATTACTATAAAAAATGACTTATTTAAGATAAAATAATAGAGCATTGATACAGGAGATGATATTGAATTTGAATTTTGAGCAATGATACAGGAATATCGCACTTTTCTTCGAAATTTTGTTAGCTCAAAATGCTATTGGATTGGAAGAAGTTCAAATGTTGTGACACATGTTTTAACTATAAGATCATTGTTTCATGAGAGCTTTACGAGTGGCAAGATCCTCTTTCTTATATTCTTTCTTCTTTGTCTCATGAGTCCAATTTACAAAGATCATAGGTTGGGTGCACGGGAAGCCTGAGGGCTAGGGGTAGTTTGAGATCTTTATTTTTTGGTTCTTTGATGATGTTTTCTTATTCTATTTTTAATAAAACTTAATTTTCAATAAAAAAATAGAAATTTATCTTAATATTTAATTATAATATATAGAAAAAATACTTCTAAATAAAGGAAAGATTCATATAACTTTTATCCAATTAAAGTAAAAATTTACAATAAATATATCATTTCACACTTTAATATGTCAATTTTTTATGAGAGCCAATTATTTTTATATTTTAATTTCACTTTCAAAACCATAACTTTTATTTTTTTTCAATAGTTAATTATTTTATTCATATGATGGTCAATTAATAAAATAGTAAATAGAGTATATATAATCCAATTTTTGAGTTATAAATTATTTTTGTTAGCTTATAAATTTTTAATTAATTTTGAACTTATTTTTATTTGGTAAATTTAGACTTTTAATTTTAAATTATTGACTAAAATTTGAACTTTTTTTTAATGGATCAATTTAAATATTTTAGTAGGATTAATTTAAAAATATATAAAAATATCAAAGTATGTCATTTTTTTTAATAAATTCAGTGGGGTCTATTCATATACTGGCTACGCCTCTGACTGTTTTTGTCAACTTGAACGGAAATAAAGGATTTGATAAAAAAAAGCATGTGAATTAACGTTTCACATCCAGATATTTTACTTCTATAAAATTGTAATGAACCAATTCCCAACTACTCATATAGCCAGCATCCATTCATAAAGTCGAGCCCATCATTTAGATTAGGGGTGTTCTCGGACCGGGTTGGGCCGAATTTACCTCCAGCCCGAGGCCTGGCCCGAGCTTTATTCAGGCTGCAAAAATGAGCCCATAGCCCGGCCCTAAACCCGATCGGGCCGGGCCAACTCGGGCTGACTAGGCTAGCCGGGCCGGGTTAACAGGCTGAACCTTTTTTTGAGTGTTTTTTATGTTGTAATTTTTTTAATCTCTATTTAATTTAATTTTTTCTAGTATTTTTATTACAATTTTTTATCTAATATTGTCTTTGAAATGAGAAAAAAACATTTCCAACAATATTTTAACTTTTATATAAAATATATAAATCAATAAAATTAATTAAATTAACATAAATCAATAAATTAACATACTTCAAATTTCTAAAATCAAATGAAATTATAAAATCTCAAGCATCATTCAATCATGCAATTAAAAATAATCTTAAATATCAATCAACATGGAATTAAAATAATCTCAAGCATCAATCAACATGAAATTTATAAAAAGAAAATATGCAATGCAATACACAAATTTAATACAAAAAATGTTTGCTGCTTGAGATTGCATGAGATGAGTGGAGGAGCTACTGCCTGATGTTTGCTACTGCTGAGAGGAGTGGAGGAGTTGCTGCCTGCAAGGAGGACAAGCTGTTGCTGCTGCTGGGCAAAAACAATTTTCAAAAACAAAATCCAGAGCTATAGAAACAAAGAAATACAAAAAATTTACTCAATGTTTCAAACATAAAGCTTTGGAGAAATTTAGTTCTGACAATGGAATATGCAAACTCTCAAATCTTTAAGAGCATAGTCTGCAAGTTGAAACACATCTACTCTTAAACTTACCCTGGCCAAATTAAAATGTGATACAATATTTATCAATTTCAAATTGCTAAGAAAAGGCATTCTCTGTCTCAAAAATTTGTTCCAGAATTTACTAAGAGCATTTCAAAAACAGAATGTATTATCAAACGCCTAAAATTAGATATAAAGACGCCACCGCTTGGAGTGAAACTAGATGTCAAAAACTTGCATGCCTTCTATGAGATATAAGAGCTGGATTAATGCCCATTATTTCTACTAAGTTATCTCAGACTGGATATCAAACATAATATTTATTATAAATCATATATTAAGACATTACTGATCTCAATGTGATTGTCCATCCTGTAGGGGAAGATCTTTTTAGCCCTTTCAGAACTGCTCCCATCCATTCATTTCCTTCTTTACTTGCTTCACTTTCCTGCATGGCACAATACACATTCAATCACATGGGCTAGGATTAAGAATTTGATGGTGCATGTTGTAAACAAATCCTTGAAAGGGAAGAACTAGCACTTACAAATGAATCAATGATATCTACCACAGTATTCTTAGAAAAACACTTGTTAATAATTGATAGCCTAAAATGGTAAACAAGCACAATCAGATTTTCATAATATCTTAAGTATTTGAATTGATGTTAAAAATCCATGTAGAAAAATCTTAAGTATTATATACCTGATGCAAGATGCTGCTGAGAGGAGTGGAGGAGCTGCTGCCTGCAAGGAGGACGAGCTGTTGCTGCTGCTGGGATGATCGCTGGGCCACTGGATGCTGCTGGGATGATCGCTGGATGTTGTTGCTGCTAGGTGCTATTGTTGGGACGAGCGATGGCTGCTGCTGAGAGTCTGGGATGAACGCTGCCTGTTGTTGATGTTGGGCGCGACTGATGCTGTTGGAAGACCTGCTAGTGCTGGGCGTTATTGCTGCTGGGATGCTGTTGGGATGAACTAGTGAAAGAGGAGCGCAGACTGCAGAGGGAGGGCTAGCTCTGGTTGCACAAAGAAAAGAGGGCAGAGGGCAGGGGGCAGAGGGCAGGGGTGTTTTGTTTTTTAGGGTTTTATTTAAGTATGTATACTGTATATTGTTAAAAAAAAATTTAAAAATTTTTGGGTCGGGCAAACATAACCCAAGGCCTGACCAGACCCGATTTCGGGCTTCAAAGTTCAACCCGAAGCCCGATCTTAAATAATTTTCGGGCAGGCCTAACTCGGCCCGATCCTCCCCGGGTCGGGCCGGGTTTTTTGGGCCATGAATTTTTTGAACACCCCTAATTTAGATAATTTATTTGTTGTGAAGGAAGAGAAAAATATATACTGAAAATTAAAGATTTTTGAATTTTAAAGAGTAAAATCAATGAAATTAATTTATTTAGTGTAGAGATGAATTTTGGTAGCCAACATCATCTATATATGAAATAGAATAAATAAGAAAAATTGAAGAAACGTAATAGAATGGGATAGGAAAAAAGAGAGAGCAAGAAGAAAAGATAACGTATTTTTGAAAAATAAAAATTAAAAAAAAGTAAAATTAAAAAATAAAAAATTATAAATGAAAATAAAAATTAAATACAGAAAAATTGAAAAAACAAGTTAAAAAAGAGTAAATTGTGTAATTTCTTCTTTCTCATATTGATGACTTTTTTTTTTTTGATATATTTGTAAATAGCCATTCTAAAATCAAACACGAACCAAACACGTCCAAGTCCCAACGTTTAAAAATCAAAAGAGCCCGCCAGATCTCGCGCCCCATTTCCAAGTATGTTTCACAAAATCCCCCCAAAACATTATTCGCTTCCCGCCCATACCGTTCTCCAAAAATAAAAAAACCCTAATAATCACATGCATAATAAATTTAGAAAAAAGAGGCATTTCTATGCCCCTCATTGCCTCTCTTTCCTCTTTCACTTTGTTCTACTCTATCCACTACTACTTCACTACATCTACTTTGTGTCCATCTCCTCCATCTGCGGCCGCCGGAGCATCATTACGATATGGCTGGGAAGCGAAAAACGAGGACCCCTTCCGGAGCGTCAGCTTCTTCAAAGAAGTCAAAAAGAGGTGCAAAAGAGGAATTATTTCCGCTGAATGGTGAAGAGGTGGATGAACAAGGAGCCAAGTTGAGCTCTGCTGAGACGAGATTGAGGGCGAGTGGTATTGGAACTGATATAATACCTGATTTTGAAGAGAAATTGAGGAAAAATGAGAGTGGCTCTGGTGGTGATAATGAGGATGATGGCCCTGAAGCTAAATTTATTGGCGATCCTTTCCCTGATGAAGAAGCCAGAAGACGTTGGCCTCATCGATATGTAAACAAGGTAAAAAATTTGTTTTTAATTTGGCTCACAGTGGGCTTTTTTTTCTTCTAAAACTCTCAATAATGAAAGAAAATCTATTGTTGATATACATTTCTTTTTATTATTTGTTATACAGGCTAATTATAAAAGGATGGTTATTCTTTGTTACGTTAACATACATAGAAAAAAAAACTTGAAACAAAAAATCAAAAACATAAATGACATAAAAAACCCCTTAAAGGTTTCTTAGGCAAGCATTGTAGGAACTGAACAGTGATTTGATTTTTGTTATTGCAATTGGTTGTGAAATTTTTGGTTTTAACAAGCGGCAAATAAACCTCTGGGAAGTTGAGTGTCATCATGTCTATGATGGTCCATTGTGAAATAATTTGCTTAAAAAATTGCTTCTTAGTTTGAAGAATAGTTGGTTGTCATGTTTAAACAGGTTTGTTCATAACGTAACTTATGAATGAGCCTGAAGAGCCTAAATTTTATACATATTATCTTTAGCTAACTTATTCTATAGTATAGCTCTAAATTCGACTGCAGAGTTATCAAATGTGAACACTTTAATGCATAATTCATTTTTCTGCATTTGGATTCTATCTTTTATGTTTTATTATTATAAAATCAAATATAAAATGTAAGTGTTGAAAATGAGAAATTTTTATGTGTAAGGTAAATGTGCTATTATGCACAGAGCTAATTTAAGCATTCTGCAGCTGAGTTCGAAATTTTCCAATATTGTTCAGAAATGGTGGGACAAAGACCACACTCAGCACAAATTTTGTAAAATGAACTTTCAAAAAGCTAGATGTTTCATTAATAAGGCTTATATATCTCTTAGTAAAAAAAGATTCAACTACAAAATTATCCCACATCACTAGTCACTACTACGCCTTTCAGATCATACTTACCTTGTCATATCTTAACCCATTTATAGACGTTTCTCACTCAAATAAAGTGTAACTCCATAGATTTTTTTATGAACACTTAAAACTAGTTTTAATACAAGTTCTATGCAAAAACATCAGGCAATCAGACGACTGTAGAACTAACAAACTTGCCTAATAATCTCGTCTAACCTTCAGCCAACAAAGGCTAAAAAAGGGTTCCCAAAGACACTTGCAATTATGAAATCACCTGTACTTTCTAAAAGGTTAGAAATACTACAGTTTTGTTTAATGAATCTCAAGATAAAGCTATTAATGCCTAATAAAGTTTCCAACTAGGATTCTCTTATTTATGCATGCTAGATATTCCTATATGATATCATTTTTTATTTTCTAAATTTGAGTTTTCTTTTGTTCTATGTTTGTATTTGTTTTGCATCTAACTGTGTAGTGTTATTCTTTACATGTGTTGATGAAAATATTGGGTCCTCTTGTTTGCTAGTGTCATTGGCATATGTGCTAATAGGTATAACAAGCAAGATACCTATACCTTTGAACAAATTAAGGTAAGTATTTTGAATATGTTAATAGGGAAAGTTTATGATAAAGATTTATAACATGATAGAAGGTCTGCTAAAAGAAAACTATTAGTTTAAATGGATAACTTTTGTATGATCGAATAGAAGTCATACATTCAAAATAGCACATGATATTTTTAAATTTTTTTGGGTAATTTTTAATGTAGAAAAGCGAAGGGGAGCTTTGGTGCAACGGTAAATGTTGCTGTCGTGTGACCTGAGGTCACGGGTTCGAGTCATGAAAATGGCCTCTTGCAATTAATTGCAAGGGAAGGCCGCGTACAAAAACCCAATGGGTTCGACCCTTCCTCGGATCCTGCTCATTGCGGGAGCATTCGTGCATCGGGCTGTCTTTTTTTTTTTTTAATGTAGAAAAGCAAAAGAACCCCAAGATTACTTGAAATTAATATATTTCTTCATATTTCTTCTACTTTCAATACCATTTTTAATGATTTTATTTTTGTATTAAATGCCATTATTAATGGTGACTATATAGTTTTTCTTTTTAATCTTTTACGTTCTAGATTTTGATACTTTTTGTTTTTCTTTTATTTAAATCTTCCATTATGATGATATTTTACTCTTTTAATTGATTTCAAATCTACATTTCACTTTTCCAGACACATAAACATGCAACTACCTCAAAGGGTTCAAATGTGTAAGTATTTGGATTCTACTCTTTTTTTTTCACTTTCTTGCTTTCTCACTTCCTGTCTAGTTTCTTGCTATTTGGATGTGTAAGTAAATTGATCAATTTTGCTCAATTTGTTATTTAGCAACAAGGATGAATCTAAAGAGATCATTCTGGCTCGCTACCATTACCAACAGGCTGAGGTTGATGGGCGTGTTCTCTACAATCTTTATGATGATGCTCATGTCAAGGTAGTTGCTTTTATTCATTTCCCTTTTGGATAAAATTCTCTTGGTTTAAAATGCTCTTGCTTTCATTTTGATTTTTTTTAATAGATGAGTCCTTACTAATTTTGTTAGACTCAGATTTTGGTTGCTGATGTATTGGTTAAAATTGAGCATTGATCTCATCTTATAAAATGAGAGGAGTAATTTCTACAAAATAAATTTGGTTTGAGGGAAACTATCCCATTTGTTAACACTAATCTTTTTTTTTTTCAAATTAGTTAATTTAGCTACAAGAAATGTTTCTTTTCTTATTATCTATATGTTGAAAGATATAAATTAGCATATTTGTATATTGTGATTCTTATGTTTTTGTTAATAATCCTTGCTGTTTATAGTATCCCTCTCTTATTTTCTTTTGCTAGTTGAATACACTTGCTCTTATTGCTAGTGCAGTTAGAGGTTTATGATGGACATAGCCAAACTAGTTCAACATTGCTCTCTCACAATCAAAGGCACATTATTGGCAATTTTAGGAGGGGGGGCATTAATTAATTATTAAGATTAGTGATTTTTTTTTCACCTTTGAATGTGATTACTTGGGTTTTAGTTCCAATATGCTTTTATCTTGGATGGTTGTTTGATGCATAAGTGCTTTATTTTATGCATTACTATGTTGTACATGATTGTTTGTGTTAAAACCTTTATGATGCAATGGGGTAGTTCAAAGATTATTGCATTATTTATTTTATTGAAACATTATTGTGCCAAACTCAAATTCAAGTTTTAAGATTCAAATGTTACTCTTATCTTTTCATGTTGAGTTTTAAATGTGAAAAGGATGCTGGTTTGAGTTCTTTGGTCAGTTTAGTTTTGTTGATGTTTTTTGTTTTTAGGCTGCTGATGGAGAGGATAATTATATATGTAAAATTGTGGAGATGTTTGAGGCTATTGATGGGTCTCTGTACTTCACTGCCCAGTGGTTCTACAGAGCTAGGGATACTGTAAGATATGGTCATATTATATTTCTATCATCGGTCTTTATGTTTGTAATGCAAATGCCATTTATTTTGTTTTATTTTTTCAGTCCATTAAGCATGCCTATGACATGGATAAAAAGCATGTTTTCTTCTCAGAGATTCGGGATGACAATCCATTAGATTGTCTTGTTGAGAAGCTGAATATTGTTAAGGTGCCTTTAAATATATGGTCACTCCTTTTTTACTCCCATATTTTTTCTGCTTCTGCAAGTAGATAATTGTTTGAGATTGTCTAATAGGTGGATTTAGAGGCAAAGAACACAATGATTCCTGCCTGTGACTATTACTGTGATATGCTCTACTTACTTCCTTACTCCACCTTTTTAAAATTACCATTATGTAATTACTTTATCCCTTTACTATGTGAGTTGATTTAATTTAATTGTACTGGTTTGCAAGTGGGAGGTTTTTTAAATGTCCTGATTTTTTAAATTGCAGAAAATATAGCTGTCAGCAATGAGAGTTTGTCCACATTATCTAGTGATAATGATGTGAATGAAGTGAAGTCTGCGAATGATGTTTATTGTAAATCAGAGGTGACATTGCTGGATTTGTATTCTGGTTGTGGTGCTATGTCAACAGGCTTATGCCTTGGTGCCAATATGTCTGGTTTAAATCTTATTACTATAAGTTTTTTTTTGTAATTTTATATTTGCAATTTTGAAAATGTTAAACACAGTTATCTATATTTATGCACTTTTCATTTAATTTCATTGCTCTAATAACTGGTCCTTTTTTGGAATTGTAGAAATGGGCGGTTGACTTGAATAAATATGCCTGTGAAAGTCTTAAATTGAATCACCCTGAGACAGAGGTATTCTTTCATATCAAGTTTCAATTTTTTATATTATTTTGTTACAGTGGATTTTTTATTCATAGGTTTGATTTTATTCAAATTAGGTGAGGAATGAATCTGCAGAGGACTTTTTGTTATTGCTAAAAGAATGGGAGAAACTGTGCATTGTTGATCCAAAACAGCAACAATCTTATCCTTTTGATTTGGAAGAAGATAATGATGCTCAAGAAGATGATGATGATGATGTGGATGATGATGGTGAGGTTTTTGAAGTAGCAAAGGTACTTCAAATTTGCTATGGTGATCCAAAAGAGAAAGGGGAGCGTGGATTGTACTTCAAGGTATATAACTTTATAGTACTGGAAATAATTGAAATCGGTGTATTATTATTTTGATTTGATATTAGCACTTGCAAAGGGGAACAATGTTTTACATTTGAGGTTGTATTGAGTGAAAACCTTAACTGTCTTGACATGCTTGTTTGATCTATTAGGAGAGCATGAATTGCATTTTAAGGTGTAATTTTAAACTTAATAGTTTGTGGGAAAAAAGATGAAATTCGAATATTGATCTTTTTCAGTGTGAAAAAGATTTTATGACCTTGTTAGCTTGAGTTTATTTGACATGCCTATTTGGTTTGCTAGATTCTATTTGATCTCAAAATAACTTATTTATGGAGAACAGTTAAATGTATCATGTTGATTTTGATTTCAAAAAACTTTTTGATATGCAGCGATCATGAAGTGGTGCATGTGAGAATTAGCTTCTTTTATCAATAATGTAAATCTATATTTTTTAGATGAAAAAAATGCATATGGGGGTCTAGTTCGTTTTGACAGAAACAAAAAATTTGGAATGTGTTCTGTAGCAACAATTCACACAAACTTATAGTACTAATCAGTTAGAGAATCAGAGTTAGAGAGATAGAAATAGGCAGAAAAGAGAAGAGAAGAAAGGAGATGAGAGAAGGATAAGAAGGGTTTTAGAGAGGAATTGTATTAGGATAATTCATATATGTAGTAATAGGTATTACAATTCTTATACCGTTAGTAGCCTACTTTTATATTTCGTCAATTCTAATATTCCCCTCATTAAACATTCCCTGACCAAGGTAGTTATCCTTTTGTCTTTTATACACCTCAACTCTTTCTAATGGTTTCTCCATCTTTCCCTCAATTTGATTGTTGTTCATGCAGCCCACTAATTTTCCCAATTCCCGCTCTCTTCTCTTATGGATTTTAAGTTCTGTTGATTATGTTATTGTGCTTAATTTAAAGCCTTATAAAACTGCCAAAGTAATGTGGGAATATTTGAAGAAAGTCTACACTCAAAACCACACTGCACGTTGTTATCAATTGGAGTATGAGATTGCTGGTTACAATCAAGGAAATCTGTTTATGCAGGATTATTTTTTAGGTTTTCAAAATCTATGGGGAGAGCTTTCTGACTTGATTTATGCAACAATACCAGCTGCTTCTCTCTCTGTTGTACAGGAGGTTCATGAACAAAGCAAGAGAGATTAGTTCTTAATGAAGCTGCGACTTGAATTTCAGATCACTTGCTCCAATCTCATAAACCGCGTTCCTTCTTTGGATGACTGCTTTGATGAACTACTTTGGGAAGAGCAGCGTCTTCTCACTCAAGCTACATTACAGTCAGTTCCACTTAATGTAGTAGCATATGCAGCTCAAAGGAGAGGACATAATAAGAATATGAGCAAGGTTCAATGTTATAGCTGCAAGGAGTACGATCATATTGCTCTACATTGCTTTAAAAAATTTTGCAACTATTGCAAGAAATTAGGTCATATTATTAAAGATTGTCCTACTTAACCTCAGAACCAAAAACTGCTATTGCTTATATAGCCTTAGAAATTTCACCCCCTATAGTGGCATAGAATACTCTCACTCCTGATATGGTGTAATAGATGATTGTTTCGGCCCTTTCTGCCTTAGGGCTCTAAGGAAAGCAAATCTCTTCATCCTCAACTTGACTAGTTGACTCAGGTGCTTCTAATCATATGACTAGTTATTCTGATGCTCTTCACAGTGTCTGCTCATATAATGGTACCACAGATATATAAATTGCCAATGGAAGTTGTTTGCCTATTCATGCTATTGGGTAACTTAGTTACACTTTTCAAAATTTTTTTGTATCTCTTAAGCATTCTTCTAACCTTATTTCAATTGGTCAGCTAGTTGATAATAACTATGATATTCATTTTTCTCATGATGGTTGTGTTGTGTAGGATCAAGTGTCTGGGAAAATACTAGCGAAGGGGCCTAAAGTTGGGAGATTGTTTCCTTTAAAATTTTTCATTCCTAGTTATCTGTCTTTAGCTTGATTTACGGTTAATAATAAAAGTGCAATATGGCATAAACATTTAGGTCATCCAAATTCTGTTATTTTGTCTCATTTACTAAATTCTAGTTTGTTGGGACATAAAGATCATGTTTTTCCTAATTTTTTTATTGAATGTTCTATATGCAATTAGGTAAGAGTAAAATTCTTCCTTTTCCTTCTCATGGAAGTCGTGCACAAAAATGCTTTGATATTGTTGTGAATAGTCTATAATGTAAAGGGTAGTATAGTTTTTTTGTTGTTTTTCTTAGGTTTCTCTATCTTGTCTATATATTTGTGTAATTCCCCTTCTTTGAATATAAGAAATAGAGAGAATTTCTCTCCCAAATCACAACATGGTATCAGAGCAAAGGTGAGAGGGCTGTGTTTTTTTCCGGTTGGGGGCTGTGTTTTTTTTTTTGGCTGAAGGTACATTTTCTGGCAGCTGAACCCTAGTTTTTAGGGGCTGCCATTTCTGTTTTGAGGTGTTGTAGGTGTCCAGTAGCGACACAGCCTTTCTCAGCCGATTGCCAGGCCGCCGACCAGCCTTTGTTAGAAACCCGGTCGTCGGAACTCCAGCGCGTGAAGCTCACGCGTCGCCAGAAGCTCAGCTCCCTTCTCTACGCGCCGGCGCGTGCAGCGTCCCTGGTCACCTCTTCCGGCCAGTTTTTCTCCGATAGCCTCATCTTTGTACTGCGACCCCACCTATTTGGTTAGTTCCTTGATCTGTTACTGTTGCCCAGTGGCATTTTTCCTGTTGTGCCTCTGTTTCTTTGCTGCTGCTACTTCCTTTTTGGTGGGTCATTATTCTATTGAGATGTCTAAGTCAAAAAGTCATGATAATGCTAATCCATCGTTGCAAATCAATCCTTTCAAGTTGGAAGGTGCGGTAAATTATCTAGCTTGGTTTAGGACATGCTATTTATCCATCAGTGCAAGAGGGTATACGGGCTACCTTACCGATACTAAAACTTGTCCGACTGAAACTGATTCTAAATTTAGTTCATGGGAATTTGAAAACGCTCCTGTTATGTCATGGCTATTGAACTCAATGGAACCTAGACTTGCTAATGGTTATTTGATGCTTGACACGGCCCAGATGATATGAGAATCTTGTAGAAAGTTTTATTCTGGCATAGGGAATGCAGCCTTGGTGTTTGAACTTTGTCTAAAATTGGAAGGCTTGAAACAAGGAGAATTATCTGTGGATGATTACTATGCTGCTCTAAATGAGGTGTGGAGACAATTGGATTATTATGATGAGTTTCATGCTAAATGTCAAGATGATGCGGTTCAATATCACAAGAAAATTGAGAATGGGCGTATATTCAAGTTTCTGGCAGGTTTGAATCCAGAATATGATCCTATTCGAGTTCAGGTATTGGGGAAGACCCCGATGCTATCCTTAGAGGAAACTCATGCTTACATCCAACAGGAAGAATGTAGGAGAAGAACTATGATGAAATCTCCAGTAATTGAAAAAGCTGAACTAGTAGCATCACAAGCTACTTGTACCACTATCACTCATGAGGAGGATATTCGATTTTGTGATCATTGTAACACTCCTGGTCATACCAAGGAGAAATGTTGGAAATTGATTGGGCGACCGCGTGGTGGTGGCCGTGGTCGTGATGGAGGAAAATCAGGACCACCTCGCTATGTAGCAAATCAAGTTGAGGTGAATACATCTTCAGACCCTACTCCTACACCTACTACCGATGCTCTCTCTACAGATTGCCTATCCGTTGAAGAGTTGCAAGTCTTGAGAAGCCTCCTTCGACAGGGTACACCATCCTCATCCAATGCTACATCTCATTTTTCAAAGTTAGGTATGACACTTCTCGTCAATTCTATTAATGATTCTTGGATTATAGACTCAGGAGCAAACAAACATATGACAGGCTCTTTAGACAAATTCATTGATTACTCACCATGAACTAATATGAAATATGTTTGTATTGCAAATGGCTCTTCTGCGCCAATTTCTGGTACAGGTTCTATAAAGTGTACACCCAATCTTGATTTGAAATATGTTCTTCACATTCCTAGCTTCCGAGTTAATTTTTTATCTGTACTTGCTCTTACCAATGCTCTTCAATGTAGAGCTGTTTTTTATCCAACCCATTGTTTTTTGCAGGATCTGAAGTCAGGGGAAACGATTGGTCATGGTAGAGTGCATGATGGCTTGTACCTCCTTGAGAAGAAATCCCAAGCCTTGTTAGGGAAGAGTAGTGATGTGAGTCAAGAAGTGATTATGTGGCATAGACGGTTAGGATATCCATCTTTTGTAGCTCTTAAACGGTTGTATCTGAACCTATTCAGTCAGTGTTCTGTTGAAACTTTATTTTGTGATGCTTGTGAACTAGATAAACATACGAGGAATACTTATGTTTCTCATGATAATAAAAGTTCTGTTCCTTTTATGACTATTCATTCTGATGTATGGGGACCTAGTTTTATTGTTTCATTATCTGGTTATCGTTGGTTTGTTACCTTTATTGATGACTGCACAAGACTCACTTGGGTGTATCTGTTCAAATTAAAGAATGAAGTTTTTTCTTGTTTCCAGTCTTTCCATAACATGATTTGTACACAATTTGATGCTAAGGTGAAAATCTCAAGATCTGATAATGGGACTGAGTATATGGATGGTATGTTTCAATCATATCTAGATGCTAAGGGAATTATCCATCAAACTAGTTGTGTGAACACTAGTGCTCAAAATGGGGTAGCTGAAAGGAAAAATAGACATATATTAGAAGTTGCTAGATTCCTTCTATTTATAATGAATGTTCCTAAACATTTTTGGGGGGATGCCGTGCTTTCAGCTGCATACCTAATTAACTGGATGCCCCTTAGAACTCTTAACTTTAAGAGTCTGATAGAAGTTTTACAGGGTCATACATCCTATACTGTTCCACCTAAGGTGTTTGGTTGTGTGTGTTTTGTTCACCATAGGTATGGGAATAAACTTGATCCTAGAGCTTTAAAATGTGTGTTTGTGGGTTATTCTGGAATGCAAAAGGGCTACAGGTGTTATCATCCTCCATCTCGAAGGTATTTTGTCAGTATGGATGTGACCTTTCGGGAAGTTGAACCTTTTTTTTCCTCCTACTCCTCTTCAGGGGGAGATTAGAGTAGAAGAGGAGTCTACCTTACCAACTCCCTTAATTTCTGTACCTGAGTCTATTAGAAACTTAGTCACTATTGATAGTGAGCAAGAAAAGAGTGATCTCGAGGAAAGGAGAAAGGGTAGACTAGATAGGCCAGATTTACAAAGGTACACTAGAAAGGAGAAAGACAAAGCTATTATGCATGATACTGTTGACCAACTATTACCCCTGCCATCAGTTCCTGAGTTAGCGGAAACACCACTCAATGTAAGTGATTCTAATTCTGACTTAGTTATTGATCCTAACCTTACGGTTGACGATTTAAATGTTCCTATTGCTCTAAGAAAAGGTGTGAGGTCTTGTACTCAACATCCAATCTCAAATTTTGTGTCATATGATCATTTGTCTCCATCCTATAGAGCCTTTGTCTCGTCTATTTCTTCTGTTTCTATTCCACAGAATTGGCAGGAAGCATTTCAAGACTCAAAGTGGAAGGAAGCAATGGTGGAAGAGATGAGGGCTTTGATGAAAAATGGGACATGGGAACTTGTTGACACAGTGAGGGACAAGAGACTGGTTGGATGCAAATGGGTGTTTACTGTGAAACATAAGGCCGATGGTACAGTGGAAAGGTACAAGGCAAGACTTGTGGCGAAAAGGGTATACTCAAACATATGGAGTTGATTACCAAGAAACATTTGCTCCTGTTGCGAAGATGAATACAGTAAGAATTCTCTTGTCATGTGCTGTAAACTTGAATTGGGATTTACATCAATTTGATGTAAAAAATGCATTTCTGCATGGAGACTTAGAAGAAGAGGTGTATATGGATATACCTCTTAGTTTTGAGGGTCAGAAGACTATGGGAAAAGTTTGAAAGTTAAAGAAGGCCTTATATGGTTTAAAGCAATCTCCAAGAGCGTGGCCTAAATGTAACACCCCTACATTCAATACATGCACACTACAAACACCACAATGTAGTATACATGCACTAAACATAAAGATGCTACGGATTTTCTTAACATTTAAAACATTTTAAACCATACCATAATCTTTCAATTGTATACATTATAGAAAGATAAGTAGTTAACTTGTAATACAAAACTAAATAGATATATATAAAGATACATTTCGTTGTTACGCAGCGGAATTTATCAAATATTTACATATACGAAAACATTTAATTTCATATTTACAAATATACACATATGTACATTAAAATCATTACTTTACAAAATATAAAAGAGTTATACATGATTGGCAAGTCTCCTCTGATCTTTAAGTTCCCAAAATCAACTCTTCACTGTCTACTCTCACTCGGTTTCGAAGAGCTCTCGGGTTCAACCCTATTACCTGCGCGATCAAACACTATCGCGCTAAGCCAACGGCTTAGTAAGACAAAATGTGCTAGTGTTATGCTTTAGTGCAATGCAATGCCAATTCTCAATCCATATTATACATGTAACATCATATATGCAAGGCTTAACATACTTTTACATTTCATATGCCTCATTAGTTATTCATTTAACCATTCATGAACAACATTAAACAAATCATGACTCACATTAAACAAAGACAAGCATTGGGCCCAAGACACACTAATATGTCATTCAATTTTCAGAGTTAATGTTTTGGTTTTGTTATCACATTTATCAATATCATATACCCAACTAGGCTTCAAGGATTAGGTTCAACCAAGCTTCAAGGGGAGCAAAGCATGCTAAGCATCAACCCAACTTGGCTTCAAGAACCAACCCAACCTAGCTTCAAGGGTGGTAACATCTCAATTAGGCTTCAAGGATTCAATCCAACCTAACTTCAAGAGATTGTTACACTTATTAGGCATGCCACCAACAACAAACTTTGAAAATGGAATAACACATTAGCCACACAATTCATTTATTATTCAATTATCATTTCCATTTCCAATTCTCATCAACATTTAGGCAAACATGCCTTCTTTCTTTCAATTGCATCATCATAGCCAATCACAATGGCTTTGCATCATATCATTTCTTATTTGAATCATCATAACATCTTTGATATAACATTTCAATATACATTACTCATGAAACACATTACCATTTACATTGCATAACATAATATTGTTCAATCTCAACAATGCAATTAGGGCAAAGAACAATTTATATCATTTATAGCTTTATGATCTTCCACATCCATTTGATTAGGGCTTTCCATGCTTTAAGTATATTTAAAGTGTTTATGTTTAGGTTTAGGGACCAACCCACCTTTGAAGAACTAAAACAATACAATTAGAACAAAGAAATAAAACCCTAACCAACACATTGGAGGGACACGGGCAGCACCCTTGAGGGACACGGCCAAGCTTGTGGCCGTGTCACTCAAACCAATTGGACAGTAAGCAACACGGGCAAGGGACACGGCCAAGCTTGTGGCCGTGTCTCTCAACCAAAAATCACAGTAGTTAACACGGCTTGGGGACACGGCTGTGTCTTTCAAAACTAATCCAACATGCCCAAAAGTTCCATGACTTGGCCGTGTCTCTCCTTTGCTTTTGGCCGTGTCACTCATAAACAAACCCTAACCAAAATCCAACACTCTTTCAATTGCACTCAAATACAATATACACCATACAACATGTTTCAAATGAATATAATCAATGTTCTAAACACATATTCATCACAAAAACCACTTCACAATACATTAATATTACATTTAAACAAATACCATTTCAAAACCCTAAAATCCAACATCATTCATAATCTTTCAAAATCAACATCTACCACTTTCCACAACAACACCTATGTAACCTTTTAACTTAAAATCACTTTAACACTTGAAAACACATCATAAACACATCTCATCATCAAATCCTACAAACCCTAATTCTGAAATAGTTTGGTTTCGTGGGTTGTTTGCTGAATTTGATTTTCCTCAAAATGGTCCTACACCTCTTCATGCGGACAACACTAGTGCCATTCAAATAGCAACTAATCCTGTTTATCATGAATGCATGAAACATATTGAAGTAGATTGTCATTCAATTTGTGAGGTTGTAAACCGTTAGATTATCTCCCTTCCTTATCTTTCCACTACTTTACAGTTTACTAAAGCCTTGACTCATCAATGGCATTCTTTTCTTGTGGACAAATTGACGCTTCTTGATTAACCAACATCAATTTGAGGGGGGATGTCACTAGATTAGATATGTATTTAATTATAATATTCTGTTGCGTTATTGTCAATATTATTGCTATAAATAATTAGCTTATTATTGTGATATGCATGATTTTAGGCTGTAAAATAGGTTAGTTGTTAGCTGTAAATTAGGTTAGCTGTTAGCTATTGTATCACAGTTGTTATTTGACTGTTTTCCAATTTTTTGTAGTATAAATTCCCATCAAGTTTGAGGGAATAATTAAGCTAATTGTTTCAAATTTCAAAAACCTCTTCTTAGTCTCTCTTTCTCTCAACTTTGTCACGGTGGCCTGGATAGTACCTATCTCCACACTTGAAACAGGCATTGCTAGGTTTTGTTTGGTTGGAGTAAGGAACGACAATGTTTCTATGATTGTTGTGTTGGAGTTTAGGGGCTGCTGTGTTAATGGGTTTTGGGTTTAGTAGTTGGTTGGGGTTCGGGTTGGAGGTGGGTATTTTTGTTGGGCCTGGGTTTGGATTATTGGGTCAGTGGTTAAAAGGAGAACGATAAGTTCTATTTGTAGCTTCCAGCGTCCATTCCTGAATTCTTGCCTATTCAAAAGCTTCAAATACAGTTTGTGGACGGGACAATTGCATCGCCCTTCGATCTTCGGTTTCAGTCCACCTATGAAGCTAGATATGAAACAGGTTTCAGTGAGGAATGGGTGTTGCTCCTCCATCTAAGCCTTCTTGTCCTCAAAACTCCTCCTGAAATTCTAACATCGTACCTCTCTATCTCAACTTATTAAACTCCGCCACTACGTCTTCTATTGTAGATTCTCAGAAACGCAACAACAAGGCTGCTAAGAATTGCTCCTAAGTGGCATTAGGGTGAGTTTTTGCCCATCCCCAAAACCATTTCTTTAGTTGTTCTCCCAAATAAAGTGGTCCTAGTTCCATTTTATGTTCCTCTGGAACTTCATAGACAAGGAAGTACTTGTTACACATCTATAGCCAAGATTGAGAGTTCTTACCTTCAAAAAGTGGAAGCTCCATCTTCAAAAGAAGGCGACCTAAGCACCCTCTCTGATTTCCTTCAAGTTGAGTTAACAGATTGTCCTCTGGTTCTCTGGCTCAGGGTGTTGGAAGAATACCTCTGGTTGTAGGAATTGCTGGTCTTTTCATGGAAGATGTATCCTCAGAAGTCAACCTCTTGCCTTTGCCCAAGTTAGTCATCATCTCCATCATTTTTGAAAATTGATTGCTGAGCTTCAACTGTTCGGAACGTAGTTGATCATATGTCCATTGTTGTTCAGCTCTAGCGGTTTGATTTTCCTTTTGAATAGCTTCAATTTGCAGATAGACATCGGTAAGTTTTGCTTTGATATCATCTATTTCCTCAATTTAAGATCCTTTCCTAGTAGCTGTGTTTTTGGGTTTCCTTCTTGTTTTACTCATTGTAAAAAAAATATGCTTAGATAGATGCTCTGATATCAATTGTTCTGTAGCAACAATTCACACAAACTCACAGTAACAATTAGTTAGAGAATCAGAGTTAGAGAGATAGAAGTAGGGGAAAAAAGAAAAGAAGAAAGGAGATGAGAGAAGGAGAAGAAGGGTTTTAAAGAGGAATTGTATTAGGATAATTCATATATGATGTAGTAATAGGTATTACAATTCTTATACTGTTAGCAGCCTATTTTTATAGCTCATCAATTCTAATATTCCCCTCACTGAACATTCCCTGACCAAGGTAGTTATCCTTTTGTCTTTTATACTCCTCAGCTCTTTTTAATGGTTTCTCCATCTTACCCTCAATCTAATTATTCATGCAGTCCACTAATTTTCCCAATTTCCGCTCTATTCTTCTCTTATATGTAGCAGAATGGCAATGGGGTGGAGAATCCCCACCTCTCGCAGGGATTTGCTTTGAAAGGGGCGGAAATTTTCTGAAATTTTCCCTCATTGGGATGGGGAGGTGAGAAATTTATTCCTGTTAGGCGGGGCGGGGATGGAGATTATACTTCTCGCTTTGCAGAGATCCGAAAAAATATATTATATATACATTATATATACATATTATATATTATTATATATATAGATTATATTTTAATTTTTAATTTATATATATTATATTATGTATATTATATTTTAATTATTTGCACAGCAACAACAATAACAACAACAAAGCTTTAACCTAAGTCAATTAGGGTTGGCTATATGGATTTTTCTTTTTCACTCCATTTAATTTAGGGCTACATCTTCTTTTCCCTGCCCCACCCAAGACGGAAACGGGCCTGCCCTGGCTTGCCCTGTTGCCAACCCTACAAAAATGCTAAATAGCATAATGTAAATGGAGGTTTTTTTTATATGTATTGGCTGAACTTCTTGAGACTTAGAACATGAAAATAATGAATTTGATTACTTATCCCTATTAAAGCTGTCCTGTTTACAAGATAATTTTGTGCAGAAAGCTAGTACTCAAGGTGAAATTTTTTTGTAAAGGGCGTGGAGTTCCAATTATTTTGTCTATCTATTCTGTTATTTGGAAAGATGGCAAGCTTGCAAGAATGTATTTAGCTTAGCTTTTCAGGTTTGGATTGGCCAAGTTGGTAAGGCAAAAGAAAACTCGTTACTACCAGGAATTCATGTGTTAGCCGAGAAATAAAGTCTGTAAAAGGGTATTGTGATTATTAGAGAATAGGCTGGAAAAGTTACATTTGACTAGGGCTTTAACTGTAGTTCTGAAATTATGGGTTTTAGATCGAAATGGAGCATGGAACAAGGTTTCAAGGTGCAGTTTATAGCATTGTTAATAGTCCAGGTCCTTAGCAATTTTGGGTCATTGTTCAACTATTCAGTAGGCTATTGTTTCAGAGATTGAATTTTGTAATTAGGTGGATGTCATATTTGTTGGTATTGAATAATAATGTTCAATTTTCATAGAAGTAGATCAGCTAAAAGAAAATGTCTCTTTCGTAATTCAGATTTTTTTCAAGTTAGTGCATATGATATTGTAAGTTCACTTTAGCTATTCCTGTTGCACTGATCATCTTTTTTTTTCATCAAGTTTTAATTCTACTTATTTTCATTTACTTGTTAAAATTTGCTGGCCGATAGGTTAGCTGGAAGAATTATGGACCAGAATATGATACATGGGAACCAATTGAGGGGTATGCAACCAATATCTAATTTCATCTCTGTATCTACTGTTCATTTTTTGAAAATTATTCTTACAAGTAATGTCTTTTCAATAGTAATTGTCAGGGGGCTATAAGGGAGTTTGTCACCAGTGGATACAAGTCAAAGATTCTACCATTGCCTGTGCGTCTGCTTCATTGTTTACCAGTATCTTTTGGACTATATGACACTTCTTTTTATAATGTCTTCGTTTCATTGTTTATTGCAGATGTGATATGTGGAGGACCCCCGTGCCAGGGCATTAGTGGATTCAACCGTTTTAGAAACAGAAATAATCCCTTGGAAGATGAAAAGAACAAACAACTCATAGTTTTCATGGATGTTGTGAAGTATTTAAAGCCAAAGTTTGTTTTGATGGAGAATGTTGTAGATCTTCTTAGGTTTGCCGATGGATTTCTGGGGCGATATGCTATGGGTCGGCTTATTGAGATGAACTATCAAACAAGAATTGGCATGTTGGCTGCTGGGGCTTATGGGCTTCCTCAGTTTAGGATGCGTTGTTTTCTGTGGGGTGCCCAACCTACTGAGGTAGCTGTTACATCATCTATTCAACTGGGCAATTGTTTTAATTTTCTAACTAAATGTTTACATTCTGCAGAAGTTGCCACAGTACCCACTTCCAACTTATGATGTTATTGTGAGAGGTGTTGTCCCAACTGAGTTTGAGGTATGAGGACCAATATTTAGATGATAATCTATTATTCGTCTTGATTTAAAACTAAAGCTTGTGAAACTCTATTCTTGCAGAGTAATGTTGTTGTTTATGACGAGGGCTGTGTTGCTCAATTGGAAAAGAAGCTATTATTAGAAGATGCAATTTCTGATCTCCCACCATTAAATGCTCTTTTGCTGTCATTTAGCTCTTTCATATACTTGTTTTTGCTATGTTTCTCTTTTTTAGTGTTTTAACATTTTGCATTTTGTATGTTTCTTATTTAGGTTGAAAACAATGAGCATCGTGATGAAATGCCTTATGGTAATGATCCTAAAACAGAATTTCAGCAACAGATTAGATTAAGAAAAGATGGTAAGCAGCAATTAGTTTTACTGCTGAAACTGCATACAAATTATTGTAATCCTTCTATCAATGGATATTCAGATTAAGAACATTTTTCTTTATTATAGCTTCCATGCCTTTTGCATATGCCACAGGCATTGCTTTTTCTAGAACTATTGAACTATATACTATTTATTTTATTCTTTGTTTCTCTAATTTTTCCATGCCTTTCTGGTGCAGTCCTGCTCAATAAAACATGTTGGTGAGGCTCTAAAATTTAATTTTTGATCATGCAGGATTGTTGGATTCTTCATTGAAGTCAAAATCATCAAATTTGCTATATGATCATCGGCCACTTGAGCTGAATAATGATGATTATCAACGAGTTTGCCATATTCCAAAGAAAAAGGTTTGACATTTTAGCATCATAGTGCAAGCCTCCTGTATTATTCAAAATCTTTTGCTGTTTGTGCTATTTGATTTTGCTAATTTTCCCTCTTTTAAATTAGGGTGCAAACTTTAGAGATCTACCAGGTGTCCGCATACGGCCTGATAACAAAGTTGAATGGGATCCTGATGTTAAGAGGGTTTATCTAGATTCAGGAAAGCCTTTGGTATCACTTCTTTCTTCCATTCTTAGGAACATTTTTTCTGTTCTATTTTCTATATGAACAAGTAAATTCCAACTGGTTTGAGGTTGATGTTTGGTTGATCCATTTATGACCAATAATATTTGCTTATTTGTTCTTTTTCCTGTTTGCAACCTCAGGTACCTGATTATGCAATGACTTTTGTTAATGGGACATCATCAAAGTTGGTCACATTGCATTTGTATTGCTTTTGGTCCTATAATAAGTTTGATTCATAATAATTTTAGTTTGTGCAATTATGTAGACCTTTTGCGTCTTTGGTGGGATGAGACAGTACCAACAGTTGTTACAAGGGCAGAACCTCACAACCAGGTTAATCACTATGCTTTTTGGATTTAGACAACATTCTACTATTGTGATGCAAGTTTATCTATCTATATGGCAAATGGTAAGTATGAGAAAATTGAGGGAAAGGAAAAATCAGTGAAAAGAATCATTGTCATTCTTTTTCTACAAATCAATTGATACAATACATTATATTAACTAATTAATAACTTTTTGGGCTGCTAATTTTTCTCTACCTTCACCTTCCACCTTATTTTCCATGAATGCCTCCAGGGAATTCACCTTTAAAAGTTAATTGATGGTAAAAAGTGTTTGAACACAAGTTCTTCATTGAACTTGTCGGACTAATGCTTCACCCTGCTTTTGCCACTGAAGTTTTTGTTGGCTTTCACTCTATTGAAATTGGATTTGGCTACATGGCCTTTCCATGAGTTAATGATTTAGAACAGCCCATAGGTAATTCTTTTCTATTGTCAAGCTGTGGCGTTGGTTTTACTATCAAAATTATATTTATTTGGCGATTGGGGAAGCAAGGAAAAATTAAGAGAATTTCCAAAGATTGGAAAGAATTGCTCTCTTGATTTTAACTAATTTATTGATCCTTTGGCAGTTCCAATGAATGATTTTGTCGCTAAAAATGCAATTCATATTGTCGTCTAGATGACTTTGCCTTCCAGCTTATTTTCATGGGCTTATCTAATTTATAATTTGTTCCTTGTATTAGTTTATATCTAACTCAATGTCTTTGTAGGCAATTTTGCATCCTGAGCAAGAAGAGTTCTAACAATTCGAGAAAATGCAAGACTCCAAGGTTTTCCTGATTACTATAAACTATGTGGACCCATAAAAGAAAGGTATATATGCTTGAAATATCGTGTTATTTTTGATGTTTTAGAATACTTATGAGCATGAGCTCTATCTCATCTTCGTACTAACTTGAAAATTTCAAATATAATAGATTCACCTGAATGCATCTACTGTTTCAAAGACGACAAATTTTTCCTATACTTTAGGAGAATAAGTTTTTTGTGTTTTGTTTAGTTCAAAAGAACTAAACTAGCATCATCATTGGTAGCTCTTTGGAGGTGAAGAATTGCTTGGGTCTTGGTCCTTGTCTTTTCCTTTGTTATGAATGAATAGACACCATATCTAATAGGATGTTTTATTTTATTTTTGTTATGAAAAATATTATTAGGAAAGAATTGAATATACACTATGGAAGACAAGAAATGCTTCTATAATTAAAAAAAAAAAACAAATAGCTACAAGAAACCTAAAGCAACATCTAATGCCCTCTAATTGAGTTGATAATATGCAAAGAGAGTCTGAAAGCCTTGCAAGTATGAGCCCATGTAAAAGCCGAAAACCATCGTGTCCCATGAAAATTAATGGACATGCTCCAATTCTTGTGTGCATTTCTCTCCATCCAAAGACTCCATAGGTTTTAACTTAGCTAGAGCCGAAGCGCTTTGCAATTTTACTAAGGGGAAGTGAGAATAGTGGTTTCAAAGGCATATTGATTTTACAATGCCTTTTTTTAATATCCATGTTCCATTATACAACTCTATGATAGAGGTGGAAAGAATGATGATAATACATTTAAAGTAGGATGATTAAAATGAACAAGTGTGATGTAGGACAATTTGATTAACCAACCTACTAAACAATCTAAGGTTGCTAGCTTAAGGATCATATCATGTGATACTTACAACATCTTCCCTATATGGTTGTAGCTTTAATCTATTTAGAGGGAAAAATGTCCCATATATCTCTAATTATAATGAGATTGAAGATTAGTTGAATTTTATTTATAAATATGGTTTGTGATGCACATATGATGTTTACAGATGATATTGTATTAATAGATAAGATCCAAGTACGACAAAGTAAGAAGTTGTAGATCTAATCTATTTAGAGGGAAAAATGTCCCATATATCTCTAATTATAATTAGATTGAAGATTGGTTGAATTTTATTTATAAATGTGGTTTATGATGCACACATAATGTTTGTAGATGTTATTATATTAATAGATGAGATCTAAGTAGAAGCAAGTAGGAAGTTGGAATTGTGGAGAAATATTTTATAATTTAATGTTTTTAAGTTGAGTAGAATTTAGATTGATTATATGCATTGTAGATTTAGTAATACGAATGAATAAAGAGGTGAAGTTATTTTGGACGGAGTGACAATATTTTATAATAGTCATTTTAAGTACTTTAGCTTAATTTTTCAAGAGGATGTAGGTTGCAAAGATGTTAGACATTAGATCAAAGCTAATTGGATGAAAATGAGTAGTGTCACAAGAGTTCTATGTGACTGAAAGGTGCCAGTTAAATTGAAAAAAAAAAGTTTTACTGCACTATAATAATGCTTGCTATGATATATGACATCAAGTGTTGTATAATAAGAGGACAACATAGGTAGCATGCATGTTGCATATATGAAAATGCCATGGGCATGATAAAATCCGCAATAAGTAAATTAAAAAAAGGTGGAGGTAGCTTTTATTAAGAATAAGATAAAAAAAGTATAAAATGAGGTGATGTGACTATATTAAACAAAAATATAGTGATGTGCCAGTCAGAAAAATTGAATAGTTCAGATAGATATAAATAGGAGATGCAGAGGTAGACTTAAATTAATTTGGACAAAAATGATTTAGGATAATTTTATTGCTTTATATCTCTTTGAAGATGTAGCTCTAAATCGTATTGAATGAAAAAATAAAATTCATTTAATCAACTCTAATTAATTTGAGTTTAAGATTTTATTGGGTTGAGTTGAGTTGAATCTAAAAGAATGAAAATTAAATTAGGGAAATTCTGTTGATTTGATGAAGATTCTGAATTTTTGAAATTTACGAGGATTAAGTGCCTTCTAATAGTCTAATCTTGAAGGAATTACTTTGTATTTTTAAAGAACAAATTAGATATGAAATTATGGTGAAACTCAAAGCTGAACTGGTTTGATTATTGTCATTGTAACTTTTTTCTTGAGCTACATGTTTGCTGTCTCGTGATAGAATCACCATATGATGATTATAGATGAAAATACAATAAAGAATACAAGTGCATTCTTGGGAAGGGGATGCCAATTAAGCATGCGTTGAATGCATTATTTGATATGACTTGGTAATGTCTAACAGACATGATGCATGACAAAAAAAGACTAACTAGTTTATGATCATGCTGAAATAGGTGAAAATGATTTAGGTTCACAAAAAAACTCAATTAGAAAATTGAGTGACATAGATAAAAAAGAAATAAAGGAGAAATGTTTCAAGAGGTAAAGAACTGAATTGCTACTTCGAAGTTTGAGCTGAATTAGAAATTGAAAGAACTGAATTGCTACTTTGAAGTTTGAGCTGAATTAGAAATTGAGCTGGCTTTCAGTTTATGCATAAAAATGTTAGAAAGACTGAACAAGTTAGCAGATAGTAATGAGAGATAGTGATAGACTTAAATTAATTTGGATAAAAGTGGTATAGTATGATCTTATGACTATATTTCTTTGAATATGTGGTTCATAATCGCTTTGAGTTAAAAAAAAAACTTTTATATATTCGATTCCAATTAACTTGGAATTAAGATTTTGTTGTGTTCACTTTTCTGTTTTGTTATCATCTGAGTTAATTGCTCTTTGTTTATTGATCTTATGGCTATTACTGCTTGTAACTTTGTTTATTTATTTATTTTTTTGATCAATTTAGATATATCCAAGTTGGAAACGCTGTAGCTGTTCCAGTTGCTAGAGCACTCGGATATGCACTAGGCATGGCATTTCAGGGGTCTGCAGGCAGTGAACCATTGTTCATACTGCCAAAGAAATTCCCAAACCATGCAGAACAATTATCTTCGGAGTCATCAGAAGACAAAGCTTGATTATTATTATTGTATTGGCAAAGACAAACGTAAAATTCAATTCTATTTGCCTGATTATTGGTTCCATGTCAGCGAATGTACCATATGAAACATTCATTGAATGTTGTATTGTTATATTGAAGATCACAATTATTAATTTAATTAAGCCTTGATTCATTATCAAAATTCTTCCACATATGTGATTTTGCATCAGAATGCTTCCATTATTTGTGGTTAAAGCCGAAGGAATTGAAATGTACTTTTTCCTATTACACGGTATATATATATATATATATATATTAAATTTGCCGTTTGGAGATATTATGTTTGGAATGAATGTATTTGAATTGTAGAATTTATTTATAAATAAATTTAATGTGAAATTTATTTATAAATGAATTTTTATGATTGATATACTGTAATTTAAAACATATAGTGCAATTGAATTTTATATAATTTTATTTAGAATAATTTTTAAATTAAAAATTCATTTGTATTTTCTTTTAAATATATCCTTAATATAATAATATTATAAAAAAATAATAATTACTAATTTTATTACTCTCACAAAATAATAACTAGTTGTATTAGCGTAAGGTTAGGCATTTCATATACAATTAAAATCTTCTCATATTTATGAAAACTCGACCTATTATATAATATTAATTCTGCAATTGAAAATTTAAATTTAATTATTTTTTAAAATTTTGGATTTATTTTCCAATAAAAGTTTCATATTTAGTATCAATTTAAAAGTTGAGATTGCACTTATTATATATCTAAAATCGGTAATTGGTTTTTAAGTTAAGCAATGCACGCATCTCTTCCATAAGACAAATGAAGAAAGTAATGATAGTAATAAGGTTGGCACACTATTATTAATTATTTTTAATAGCTTATTTTACTTTTTTTTTATTAATATGCAAATTATTAATATAAAATGCAATTTTTAATTTATTTAGAATAAAGAATTATGATATATGTAATAAGATATAATATTTAAATTATTATTATTGTTTTAAATTAAAAAGAACAAAAATTTGAGAGAAGAATGTTTAACTGTGAAAGAAAAATATTTTTAATATTATAAATATAAATATATTAAATATTTAAAAGCAAATACATAACTAGCAAACAACAATAACAATAACAAAGTCTTAATCTCAAATTATTTAGGATCGGCTATTTGAATTCTTCTTTCTCATTTAGTTCAATTTAGGGGTATTTCTTCTGATAGATGTAACAGTATAAGATCATTTTAGACTACTTTTATCTAACTAAGTTTGACTCTACCTTTATCTTTCTTAGCTGCATTCACTTTAACTTGTTCAACTTTTTTTACTAGAGCATCATTAGGTTTTTATTTTATATGACCAAACAATCTCAATCTATACTCTCTTATTTTATTTTCAATAGGCGCTACTCTCATTTTTTTTAATGCACTCAATGTGGATTCTATTCATCTTAGTGTGCACACACATTCATCTTATCATTCTCATTTTCACAACATGCATCTTATTTATGTGTTGTCATTTTACTACTCAACGATAATATCATTATAATCTATATCATGAGATGTGATAAAATTTTATGATAGCTATCACATACCACTACTCTTCTTTTTACCCTTACTTGAAACCGGCTATGCACAAGAAACTTATGTATAAATGAAGTTAAAACATATATACAACTAGATTAGGTAAAAAATTGTAATTTTATAAAAAATAAAAGAGTTCATTAATTTGCAAAATTTTATTTTCAAATTCTACCTATTTTGATAGAATTTGATTTACACTAATTGAATTTTACAGATTTAAATTCAAAAAATTGGAATGAATAAAAAATTTCATTCTAAACAAGTAATTCTTGAATTTTAAAATGGATTCAATAAAATTTTATAAAATTTATTTATTCTAAACAGATATTAGTTTATTTTAAACTAGTTAAAGGTGTAAAATTTAGGAATAAATATAATAATTGAAAATAGAAGGGCAACACTATTGAAATTTCCAAGTCTGAAGCACTCAGATTTGCAAAAAGATGTATAATTTATTTCATTTATTTATGTAATGTATGAGGTCGAAAAGAGCAAGTGTTTTAAACGGGAAATATTATTTTGATGTCTTGATTAGTATATCTGTATGTTTGTGTATATGTATTTTATATATAGTTAATTGGTTGAGTGCTTTCTTGATACATTTTTATATTTTTAACTTAAGTTTCTTTTCAGTAGGTCCAAACCGAATTTTAACCAAAGAGAATAAATTTATTTTTTTTTAATTAAATCGATTGGTTTTTAATTTTAATTGATCCAGTTAATTAACTGAAAGTCGAACTAATCAAATTTTTTATATTTTGTAACAAAAAAAATATAATAAAATTTATTAAATATAAATTTAATAATTTTTTTGTTATAAATATAACAAAAAATTATATTTACAACAAAAAAATTAATTCAATTAAATAACTAAACTAAATTTATTAAAATAATAAAAAATAACTTTATTTTGTAATAAAAAATTATATTTATAATAAAAATTAATATAATTAAAAAATTAAATAAAAAATTAACAAATAACTAAATAAAAATCTTTTTTATTTAAATTTTTAGTTAACAGTTAACGAATTGAACTGAACTAGTTAACAATTAAACGAACTGAAAACTGAATTAATAAAAAAAATTTAACCAAACCAATTGGTATTTGATATAATTAATTAATCAAATTAAATATTTAATCAATTAATCAAAATATATTCACCCTTTAATTCATCAATAATTTAAATATGTGTAGTTTTAAATTTATTTTTCTTGTTTCTATATATTTGAGTTTCCAAGTGCATCATGACATTTTTTCCCTTTCAGTCTTGCCACGTAAACTGCTACATAACCGTCGTTTTAGGAGTTCAAAAAATGTATATATTTTTTTTTCAATTTTGCCTGCTTTATTTCTATACTAAGTTATTGTTTTTTTTCACAAAAAAAAAAAAAGTGTTGACCTTTTCACCTTAGAATTGAGATAATTTAATAACTTAATCTAATGCAATCAAGGAGCCAATCATCTCAAAGCATAAAGGCCCGTTGAGTCTAGACGATGGACCAATCACTAGAGATCGTGTTCAAAGGTTCATGGATACATTGTTTACCATGATGCAAGGTATGTGTAATGACTTAGCCATAATAAAAAAACGTTAGAAGGACTACAATTATAAGTTTAGACTTCTACAACTAAGTCAAGACTTAGTCAATATAATATTTAGTTTAATAACATCATTTGGGCTAATTGTGTTTTTTTTTTTGAAATAGGGCTAATTGTGTTTAAAGCCTGTTTCGAATTTCCTTGTCTTAAGCATATTTGTATTTTGGAATGAGACATTTATAAAATTACACATAAAAATAAACTTTATTTTAAAAATATTACAAAAAATAAAAATATTTATACTTTTAGAAAAAATTAAAATAAAATTTCAAAAATACCTTAATTCTTACTAAAATAAGTTTTTTTTAAATACCTTTTCTCTCCCTACAAATTTATTTTAAATTTCATCTTTTTTTAAAAAAGACTTTACTATTAAATAAATATATTACAATAAAATATTAAAATTAAAATTTAAAATTATACTTTCAACAAGTAAAATGAAATAATTTTTGTTAAGGAAAAACTTTAATTTTGATTATAAATAACAAATAATACTCATAAAAATATAAAAATATATTAATAGAAATCATTCAATATATTTTTAAATAAATTTTATGTATTATAGACATAAAAATTAAATTATTAATTTTGTTATATAGATATTGTGTAGATATTCTATGTATGTTTCGTAGATATTATAAATGTTTATTAGATGTTTTTATACATATTATGTGTTTATTGTATATGTTGATTGTATTTTATATAGAAATTGTGTATATATTATTTGAATATAAAATAAAAAAATAAAAAAAAGATATTAAAAATATTATGTAGATATTTAATAGATTTATGGTGTATACTGTGTATATGTTATCATTTGTTGTGTTTGTATTTATATATATTATATATATATATTTTGTATGTATATTAAAAATATGACCTCAAAAAAATTATTTATAAATAAATAAACATAAATAAATATAAAATAAAAACAAAAAAATAAAAAAATTAATGCTTTGAAAACTAAAATTGGGAAAAAAAGTGCAAGGCACAAAATTAAAAAAAATGATATTTACAAAACTACCTTAAAGATAAGTTTCATTTTTAAAAATACTATACCTTCAAAAAAAATTTTCAAAAATACTAAAATTAATATGTTTTTTCAAAATTACTTCACTTTAAAGCATGATTTTTTTTAAATATTACATCTTTCATTTCAAGTAATATTTTACTAGAATTTTTTTTTAAAATTTTATTATTAAATATATTCTAATACAATAATAAAAATTAATATTTTAAAATTTATTTTTAACTGATAAAATTTATTATTTTTATAAAAAGAAAATTTTAATTTTAATTATTAATAACTAATAATAAATAAAAATAAAAAAAATTTTAAAAAAATGTAAAATAAATAAGAATATATTAATAAAAATTATTAAATTTTATTTTTAAACAAAATCTACATATTATAACATTAAAAATTTTTAAAAATATTAATTTTATTGTGTAGATATCACATGTATGCTGTACATATATTATATAGATGTTATAGATATTATGTAAATATTATATTTATTTTATATATTTATTGTATACGCCGTGTCTATGTTATGTACATATTGTGTAAATGTTGGATATATATAAAATTTTTAAAAAATAAATATTAAATAAATTGTGTAAATATTGTGTAGATGATGTGTATATATTTGATATATGTAACTATTTATTGTGTATATATTACGTAGATGTTTATTTTTTTATATATAATAAGAATATAATAATAATAAATTATTTATAAATAAAAAACATAAGTAAATATTAAATATAAAAAATGAAAAAAAAAAGAACAGAAAAAACAAGAAAAATTAACGTCAAAAATCATAGAAAACAAAAAAAAAATTCCCACCTTCGTATATTTGAAAGAAAAAGTAATTGGGCCATAAATTTGAAAAACAAACAGTAAAGTAAGTCATTTTGTGTAAATTCCTAAAAAAAAAAAGACTATTTACAAAACTAACTTAAAAAATTAAATGATTTTCAAATATACTGCACGTAAAAAAAGATTCACTTTTACGGAAATAAAAGTTTTTAATTACAAAAATACGAATGTCCATTCTTTACGCTGCCTCGCCTGAAAACTAAGCTTTTGTTTGGTATGTCATATATACGGATGCTTTTTATTTGGTAAACTTCTCTAAAATTGCAAGTATGAAAACCTTAAAAACTCATATATATATTATGCCTTAAAAAAATAACAAATCATTTTACTACAACAATAAAATTAATCAGATATTTATTATAGCATACTCAAATATATAAATAAATAAATAAATAATACAGTAATTTTCAATATAAAAATTTAGTGAGAGATACTATCTTAAATTTATTCTATGAAAAAATTTACTCTTGATTAATTTATTTAGAAATTAAAAAATTGATGTTCTAAAATAATGTTTTAATTTATTTGGCAAGTTATTATTTGATTTATTAAACTATATATTTATTTTTTACGAGATTGTAAAAAAAATAAAAATGAAAATGATAAATAAATAAAAGTAAATAATTCGATGTATTTAATATGTATTTAAAAATAATGCAATTCATATTCATAAAAATATCATTTTTTAGTTATTAACATGTAATTTATAACGATATACTAATATATACCAACATATATCTAATATATATTGTTATTCTTTTGGAATATACACCAATATATATCTAGTTATATGTAATATATATTCACATATAAATAAATATATAAAATAGTTATATATTGATACATATCTATATACATCTATATATACTGATATATATTGTCATTCTTTGGTTAAAGTATATGTAACATATACTGACATATATCAATATATACAAACATATATTGCCATTCTTTAATTAAAATATATGTAATATATGCCAATATATACCTACATGCATATAACATATATATATATATATAACATATATCGATATATATCTATATATGCCAACATATACCGATATTATTTAATTAAAATATATAAAATATATAGTAACATATACCCACATATATGTAACATATATTATTATTTTTTTACAAAATATATTCATATATATCCAGTTATATGTAACATATACTAACATATATTATTTTTTTTCGGTATATTTAGTCATATGTAATATATATTCACATATAAATAAATATATAAAATAGTTATATCTTGACATATGTCGATATATATAGACATATACCCACATATATTATTATTCTTTAGTTAAAGTATATTTAATATACATCGATATATACCAATATATTCCTACATATATGTAACACATATATATAGTTATATGTAATATACATCAATATATATTGTTAATCTTTAATTAAAGTTTATGTAATATATATCGACATATACTAACATATATCGACATATATCTATATATAACATATATATTTAATCATATGTAACATATATCGATATATATCCATATGTACCGACATATACCAACTTATACTATTATTATTTAGTTAAAATATATGAAACATATACCGATATATGCTCGCACATAACCATATATATATAACATATATTGTTATTCTTTTGCAACATATATCTAATTATATATAATATATGACAAAATATAATTAGTAAAAGAAATATTAAAAGAATTTAAAATAATGTAAACTATTTTGATCAACACGTTTTATATAAAATATATTATTTAAACTAAATTAGCATAATTAACAACATGTATATGTTATGATATGTAATATACAATGACATATAATTTTTTTTTATTGTGATTGTGAAATGAATAGATTATTATTCCAATCTCATTTTTTTTTACAATTACATTAAATCATACTTAAAAGTTTCAAAATCAATAAATTAATATTAATTGTTATATTAAATCTCAATATTAAAATTTCAATATTAAATTAACATAAACCGACATATACCCATATATGTACATATATATTATTATTTTTAGTTAAAGTATAGATAATATATATCTGCATATACAAATATATATTCACATATATTTCTTATAATATGTAATTAATACCAGTAAACCATATATTGAAAATTAATTAATTGAAGTGGACTAGCTAGGTGATAAAATTAGGTAAGAGTATGTTAAATTTGATGAAACTAAAAAATTATTTATTTGAAACATTTAATCAAACATGTGGTGTGCAGTACATTAGAAGAATGAAAAAATCTCAATCAATAAATTTGAAACCCCAAAAAATAATCAAAACAAATAAAACATAAAAAAGATTTTCAAATAAAAAATAAAAAACCTCACTTTAATTCAATCTTGATTTATTTATTTATGAATGATTAGTTATTTGTATATTTACTATAAAAATTTACTCAAATACATGATTTGCATCATAACTTAGCCATGTTACATATATAAAAAAATATTAAATATTATATTTATTTAGATGTTGTTTTCCTCTTTTTCTTAAACCTAGTAAAAAGTAAAACAAAGATATTTTTGTGGAAACTCAACCAGGAGCCTCCATTAAAGTAAACAAAGTCAATGGCCATTAAAACTTTTGCATTTTCTAGCAAAACAATCAGAGAGCAAAACAAAAAGAATGGGAAGAAGAGAGTGTAGTATTTTTTTAAAAAATAAAATATAAAAAATTAAAATTAAAAAGCTGAAGAGTTAAAATTGAAAAGAAAAAGTAAGAGCATTAAAATTAAAAATGAAACTTAAAATTAAAAAGTAAAATTTTTAACATAACTTTGGATTCAAGAAGGAACAAGAACAAAATTTTGAGAAACCAAAAACTCGACTGAAATGAGAGTAAAATTTAATTGAGAAATGTGTTAAATTACTTGAAATATTATTGATGAATGGGATATATATTATGATGATGTATCAAAGCAATTGAGTAATGTGATGTAAATGAAAAGAAATGTTGAATGATGTGATGAGATATGTGAAAACATAATGGAACAAATTGATATTGATATAAAAGAGAAGCATGAGAAAAGATGAGAAAAATGTTGATATAATAAGGCAATGAGCCTAGTTTGATTATGAGTAATGAAATGAGAATGGAATTATGAAAGAAATTGATAATGAGATAAATGAATAAATTGTGTGCCTAGTATGTTATTCAATTTTCAGAGTTCTGGGTTTGGCGGCATGCCTATGAATTGCTGGGCAGGCGAAAAGACCGGGTCGTAAGTCGAGCCCAGCTGATAAATGTGATGTTTTTGGGGTGAAAAGACCGGATCGTAAGCCTCAAAAACTGTAACAGTCTAGCCGGGTTGAGGACCCAGATACTGGAGACCAAGAGTCTAGCCGGGTTGAGGTCCAAGAAACTGGTCTGTTATATCATCCATGGATATATATATATATATATATATATATAGCCTACAGGGCTAGACACAAGGTGTCAATATGGACCAAAGCAGTAACTCTGAACTTTGAATAGCATATTATTTTCGTTTTGGGCCCATGTTTGTCTTTGCTTGAATGTGAATTATGAAATGTGATGGAAATGATTAATATGTTGAGTTATAATGTAATGAGTTGATATATTCATATATATTGTGCATGAGCATCGCATTGATCTATATTGAATCAAAGTTTGTACCACTAAGCTTTCTGCTTAGCGCGATTGTGGTTAATCGCGCAGGTGACATGGTAGATCCGGTTGTGCCGGAGAGCTCTTCTAGACTGAGTCGAGTCTAAGCTTGACTTTGTGAAAGCAGTGTTGAGTGGGGGACATCAAGGTCAGAGACAAACTGCCAGCATATATAAATTTCATATTTTTGCACCTATTGATTTTGATGTAAACATATGGATTTTCCGTTGCTTATTAAACAAATATTTTGGATAAACTTTTGGGTACTAATGTTATATATATATATATGTATTTTAACGAAGAAATATTTTATCTATTACTATTTATAATATAAGTTAAATATTTTAAGTTTATTCAAACTGACTTATGATGATTATATATTAAAGATTAAAGTTTGGTTTGTTTAAAATGTATTATGACACCCTTATATTCTCTATACGTATATCGCATGTTGTGTGGATATATGCGGTGTGCGTATATGGGGTACGAGGGTGTTACATATATTATGTGTCCAATATATATATATTGTATATATCTCTTTTTCAACACAATAATTAACTCTTATATTAATTATTTAATTATTTAATTATTTTAATTTTTTAAAATAAATTTACATGCGTTACAGGGTTTTTATTTCTCTTTTTGTTTTTTTTTGATCCATTTTTGAAATTTTTTTGGGTATTTTCAAAATCCTATTTAGATTTCTAATGCAATATATAATTGTTGTGATTGTTTAAAATTTTTAAATGGGTGTAATGAAATTCCATCTTTATTTTCATTTTAAAATTTTTTGAAATGGGTGTAATGAAATTCCATCTTCATTTTCATTTTTTTTATAATTTTCTATTATTTATTTTTTTGAGATGGTCATTGAAACTCAATAAAAATGTTGAGCTGTTTTGACAAATTGAGATTGTGAAACTGAATGACTAACTCCAAAGAAAGGATGAGACTTTTGAAATTGTATTTTATAATTTTTTATGTTTTTATGTGTAGTTAAATTATATTGTATTTATAATCTTGTAGTTGTGAAATACAATTTTTCTTTCTTTTTTGGATAAATATCAATGAGATACATAGGGAGAGACGATTTTGAGTGTTTTTGAGTATTTGAAGCTAAGGAGAAATGCATGAAAAATGGTAGAAGAATATGGAAACCCAATAAAAAATGACTCTTTTTGCGCATATAATACACGAAGAAGAAGTGAGAAGAGAAATAGCATATCCGAGAACCAGGATCGTCTCAACAATTATAGGTACTTAAAACAAATTTAAAAAATGAGACCTTTTCTGGCAAGTTTCATATATGTTACAAATTTGTCACTTAAAATATATTTTCTAGTTTTTTGAGATGCAAAATTATTTATTAGATTTTCATAGTCAACAACTTTTAATAATTCTTTTTCTATTGAAAATAGAGCTAATCCATTGAGACTTTGTTGATTTTAAGTAATATTTTATTAATTTTAATTTTAAAAAACTTTTTTCTACTGAAGCAGCATTCATAGGAATTATTAACGTTATTCTATAAGCAATATATACATTTGAAAAAGAATCAAGAGTTTTTATATAATTGAGTATGTCAATTAGAGTGCTATTATTTTCTACTTGTATAATTTTTTTTAAACTTTCAACTTTGAAAATAAATTTAAACTATTAATATCTAATTTTTTTTTATGAGTTAGTAATGTTACCTTAGCAGGAATTGGAAGGGAGAATTAATAAAAATAATAAATATTAGTATCTTTGGGAATTAGGAAGGTTTGTGAATTGAACTACTATTAAACAATAATAGGTTGGTAATAACATCAACTTTCTATATTAGTAATTAATAAAAAAAAAGTACACATGGCAATACCTATGAACCAGGAAAGTAACTATTTATACACCAAATCATTTGTTCTCTAAAATAATAATTAAAAAGTAAAAATACGAATTCCATTGCTATAAATTATGAATATTAAAATATAATTCCTTATTTCTTAATCAAATTTTTTTGGGGGCCTAAAACAAGGGTTTAGGGGTTTATACGTAATTTCCTCATTGATTTTACAAATAAACGAACCTAACAATTTTTTTCACTTTTTATCGAATCCGCTTTTTTTCTTTTTTTTTTTTTCAAATCTAACTTTTTGGCCTTTTTTTTTAATTTTTTTTAAATTTATTAATATTTTTTTATAATTTTTTTAATGTAATATTTTTAATATACATATAAAAAATAAATAAATATATACATAATATATAGAATATATATAAAATACACACACAATAATATAAACAATATATATTTCACATATGCTAAACGTCTATAATACATCTACATAATATTTTTAATATTCATTTAATTTTATTTTTTTAATTTTTTATTCTCACAACATACATACAATATTCACGCAGTATTCTACAACTTTTATATAAAATATACATAACTTAAATAATAAAAATATAACATACACACAACATCTATAACACATATACATAATAAAATTATGTATATTTTTTTATTTTTTTATGTGTATAATATATAAAATTTATTTAAAAATAAATTTAATAATTTTTATTAATATATTTTTATATATTTACTTTTTTTTTATTTTTAGTGAGTATTATTTATTTTTTAAAATTAAAATTAAAATTTTATCTTTTATAAAATAATAATTTTTATATGATGAAAAATAATTTAAAATATTAATTTTTATTATTTTATTAAAATATTTTTATTTAATAGTGAAGTTTGAAAAAAATAAAAGATAAAAATTGAAGTGGAATATTGATTATAGTGAGAAAAGAGATATTTCTAAAAATAAATTTTTATTTTAATAAAGAATAAGAAATTTTTAAAATTTTATATTAACTTTTAATAAAAGTGTAAATATTTTTAAGTTTTAAAATATTTTTAAATTAAAAATTATTTTTTAAGTAGTTATATAAATATTTCTTTGCTATTAAGTGAGCCCTGTAAAAAAATATAATAATATTATTTTAAATATATAAAGATGTGTTGTAAAATGAATGCAAAATATAAAGACTAATATATATGTATTTTTTAGAGATATAAGGGTTTATTTATGCATTAATGACAATTATAAAAAATGTTGTGCGAGAATTTTGTATTATAAAAGTGAAAACTTGACATTGACGGTCTAATATATTTAAATATATATATATTTCATTTATATATATATATATAATTTTGATTTTTGCCGGTATAATTTTGATATAAACCAATAACCAAAGTGATCTGTAGGGGTGTAAACGAGCCGAGCCGAGCCGAGTTTTGACATGCTCAGGCTCGGCTCGACACATAAAATTTGAGCTCGAGCTCGAGCTCGAGCTCGGGCTCGGTTTATACGAATATTGCCAAGCTCGAGCTCGGCTCGGCTCGATTCGTATTTGGCTCATTAATATGATAAACGAGCTGAGCTCGAGCTCGAGCTCGGTTTCGAGCTCGAGCTCGGTTTCGAGCTCGATTTCGAGCTCGATTTTGAGCTCGTTTCGAGCTCGATTTCGTTTATAAGCTGCTTAACAGCAAATAAATTCCTATTTACATTCTGGCGGGCAACTCTTAATGACGAAGTGACAAACAATCCAAGCACAAGAAAATACCTATAGCAACCTCTGCCCTAACAAGCAGACTTCCATCTGAAACAACACTTAATAGGCTTCTAACAATGCTGATTTCAGCTCTAATATCAAAATAATACAATTACAAGAGACTTTAAAATCAGCAAAAAAGAGTGAAAAACATTTATGCAAAACCTACAATATAACAAGGGAGGATAATTGCGACAAGTTTTACAAAGTCAAATCTCCAACATGAAATAGCATCAACCAAATCCAACTGAAGGGCAGAACAATAAGAGATAAATTATCTTGTAGCACATCCCAGATCAGATATTTATACCCAAATGGCATGGTTAGCTCAGAAGATTCAATATTTCATGATAAAGAAAGTGACAATACTTTTACATGTGAACTTACATTGCAATGTTCACACCATCTGACAACAACCAACTCAGCAACCCCAAGAAACTATGGATGAATCTGTTTATAGGTAACAAGAATGCAAGGAGAGAATCACTTCTCCAGAAACAATGTGCTTGCATTTCTGTTACCAATAGATGGGAATGTATGGCAAAGACTTGCAATAAATTAATGTCTTAAATGGACACAATGCTCTCAAATAAAATAAGGAATCTATAGAGCAAAGTTATGCATATCAATTAGGGATAATAAAATGGGTGTCTTTTTTCTTGACTTGTCCATAAACAGAAAGCAAAGGTCGATAATGAACATCTAAGCATTACAATATATACCACTGCACAGAGCCTGGAATTATTATCCACTGCACAATAAGATCACCACAGTAGATAAAATAGCACTCAATAAACTCCTCAAGCAATCTGTTATTTCTTCTGGTATAAGCATTACATTATAGAAGCTCAGGTTGTTCATTTATTTAAGCATCACAAGTCACATTATATTGAACATCTAAGCAATCTGCTATATTGAAATTAAAAAAAGAAATGAACGACCTGAGATTGAGAGGCTGCCATGGCTGGTGTGTGAATGTCTTGCGAGACAGAGACAGGGATCGAGAGAGAGACAGAGACAGAGACAGAGGGCAAGGCAGTGAGCGAAACAGAGAGCAAGATGGTGGTCGGAGCTCCCTCTTTGGCCTGCTGTGTGAATGGCTTGCGAGACAGAGACAAAGATCGAAACAGAGACAGAGACAGAGCGAGGCACTGAGCGAAACACAGAACAAGATGCTAGTCGGAGCGAAACAGAGAGCGAGGGCAAGGCAGTGAGCGAAACAGAGAGCAAGATGGTGGTCGGAGCTCCCTCGTTGGCCTGCTGTGTGAATGGCTTGCGAAACAGAGACAAAGATCAAAACAGATACAGAGACTGAGCGAGGCACTGAGCTAGGCACTGGTGGTCTCTGCGATGGTGAGACTCGAGATCGATATGGTGAGAGCTGCAATAGAGGGTGAGACTTGAGGTTGTTGGTTGAGTCGGCTGCGATGGAGAGGGGAGACAGAGCCGGAGAGCGATACAGAGACTGAGAGAGATAGCGAGAGGCGAGAGCGAAATATTGAGAAGGAAAAACGACAGTGACGGCGATGGGATTAAGAGACGCAATGTAAACAATATTTTTTAGGGTTTTTTTATTTTTGAACAAAAAAAATTTATTTTATGCTAAAAATATGAAAATTAAGACAATTAATTAAATATAATACAAGGCTAATCGTATAAACTATATATTATTATATATATTAATAATTATTATAATTTGAGATATAAATTCTTAAAAATATAAGGCTAATAGTAAAATTTTAAAATATAATATAATAATGTATATATAATATGATAAAAATAAAATATATTACATATATATGCTTTACAATAGATATACTATTCATATGAAAATATATATGGTGTTTATATTTATATTATATATATAGTAAAAATAAGAATATACAATATATTATAATATATAATGAAAATAATTGGTAATATATATATATATAGCCCATATAATACATAATATATATATATAATATTGTAGTACATAACATATACATATTCTACATATAATATATAGTATATATAGTGAAAAGCATGCATATATAATATAGCATGTACATGTATCACATTTAATATATTTATGGTATATTTATACTTTATTTGTACATATATATGCTTTATTTTTATCAAATATTAGCATGTATTAAGTAGTATATATATTATATAGTTTATTATACTATGTATAGTATATATATATAATATCATTTTATATTGATGTTGTTATATTAACTATAACAACACTAATATAACATTAATCATTTTATCTTATATACAATATATATAATTAATATTAAGTATCAATTATATCATATATATACAATTCAAATTTTCTTATATTAATTATTTATATTAATAATTATTATAATTTAGAACATAAATTCTTAAAAATATTAGACTAATAGTAAAATTAATAAATATAATATACTAATATATATAATATATTTTTTAATATAACCTAAACGAGCTAGCTCACGAGCTTAGCTCGCGAGCTTTTTAAATGAGCCAGCTCGCGAGCCTAACGAGCCGAGTATCTCTGAGCTTGGGCTCGGCTCATTTAGTAAACGAGCAGCTTGAGCTCGGCTTGTTTTTAATCGAGCTCGAGCCTGAACGAGCTTTTACCGAGCCGAGACTCAAGCCGAGCTCGAGTAGCTTGGCTCATTTACAGCCCTAGTGATCTGATATCAGCAAAAATCATATATATATATATATATATATATATATTCAATCAGTACATTTTGTCAGCAAACCCGTTCCATGTTAGTGTTACAATACTGTCGGTCACAGCGTAATTGTGAACGACCGCAGCATCATAAGGCACCCATAAAAATCCGTCATTACTCATTAACGTGCATCGTTAGGTCACAGCCGTAGAATTGTACTTGTAATACTATCACTCCCCTTTAAAATTCCTAGTCAACAGCCCACCATCACCTTTGTTTCTTAGATAAGAAATGCATACAATTCACTATCAGATTTAAAAGATAAAAAGATTTTGCAGAACTGAAACGAAAGACAGAACTTTCTTTAGAAAAAAGAAAAAAAAGAGTTCATCAAGTACTATGAGGAAGGTGGAAGTGTTGTCACCAGTACCTGCAGATATAGACATTGCTAATTCAGTTGAGCCTTTTCATATATCTGAGATAGCTAAAGGTCTCAATCTTAGCCCCAACCACTATGATCTTTATGGCAAATACAAAGCAAAGGTATTCTTTCTTTATGATTAACTTTGAGTTAATGATTCAATTCTGATTTCGTATTGTTATTGGTTCTCGGGATTTAAGGAAAACAATAATATTCTTTTAAATATGGGTTTTTAGATTTCAGAATAATTTATTTTTACGTGTACCATATAGGTATTATTGTCTGTTCTTGATGAGCTTGAAGGATCAGCAGATGGGTACTACGTCGTGGTTGGAGGGATTACGCCTACACCACTTGGGGAAGGCAAGTCCACTACTACTGTTGGGCTTTGTCAAGCCATGGGAGCACTTCTTAATAAAAAGGTTTTTCTTTTCATTTTTTTAAAATTATTCTTTAGTCTTACATTATTGACATTTCAGGGAATTAATATTGTTTGTTCCTGAATTTTGTAGTTTCAGCCAATTGTATGGACCCATACATTTGGTAAATGGGGCTATTGGCTTAAGTCAATAATCATTTGTGTTGTACCTTTCTAGGATTTCTCTCTAATTTGAAAACATTGATGAAGTTTGAAATTTGATTAACATATTTGATTTTCTTCTCCTGTTATTAACTTTATCATGCTTAGCCTCATGCCATACTTTATTTGCTGTCCACACAGATTTTAAATGCTGGTTTTTGCTTTTTTTTTTAATAGCGCATGATAATATGATAAGTATCAGCAGGATTAGTAGCCAATAGGTTAGAGGGAAGGGGGACAGTGCACTGCTCCACCTGAAGAACTGGTTGGGAGGCTCGATAATATAATCTCCCTCTCGCGTTGGTCTGAGAGATCTTTATACCCAGCCAAGTTCCTACTGCTGATGCTGATTCTTCATGATCAATTAATTACATTATATTCCCTTAAGATGCATTGATTATTTCAATTAGTCTCATTGTCTAAGTTATATTATCCACTCTTCTCCTGTAATGGTTCTTTTATTTTTTATTTTTTATGGTTCTCCACTTCTCTTTTTTGAATGAGCATCTTTTGATGACTTAAACACAAGGAATTGTGTTTATGGTTGGCAATTGTGTTTATTCCGTGTCTTCTTTGCATATTTACCATCTTTATAATGAAAGCTTGGACACATAAATTCCAACCGGCAATATGGTGATTTGTGGAGATGTTAGGTTGTCACTTGCCTTCGCCAACCATCACAAGGACCCACTTTTGGAATTAAAGGGGGTGCAGCAGGAGGAGGTTATAGTCAAGTGATTCCAATGGATGAATTCAATCTTCATCTGACTGGAGATATTCATGCTATAACAGCTGCAAACAATCTCCTAGCAGCTGCTATTGATACCCGAATTTTCCATGAGTCTACCCAATCAGATAAGGCTCTTTTTAATCGATTATGCCCACCCAACAAAGAAGTGAAAAGAAGCTTTTGTGACATAATGTTTAGGCGTCTAAAGAAGCTTGGTATCTCCAAGACCAAACCTGAGGAACTTACAGCAGAAGAGGTTAAAAAATTTGCTAGGCTTGATATTGACCCAGATTCAATAACATGGAGGAGAGTGATGGATGTTAACGACCGGTTCTTGAGGAAGATTACTGTTGGCCAAGGTCCTGAAGAAAGGGGGATGTTGAGAGAAACAGGATTTGATATTTCTGTTGCTAGTGAGATAATGGCAGTTTTGGCCCTCACAACATCTCTTGCTGATATGAGAGAAGGGCTTGGTAAAATGGTCATAGGAAATAGTAAAGCTGGTGACCCTATAACAACTGATGATCTTGGTGTCGGAGGTGCTTTGACTGTACTAATGAAGGATGCCATCAATCCTACTTTAATGCAGACCCTTGAAGGAACACCTGTACTTGTTCATGCTGGTCCTTTTGCAAACATTGCTCATGGTAATTCTTCCATTGTTGCTGATAAAATTGCATTGAAACTAGTAGGACCTGGTGGATTTGTGGTCACAGAAGCTGGTTTTGGTGCTGATATCGGAACTGAGAAGTTCATGAATATAAAGTGTCGTTATAGTGGTTTAATGCCTCAGTGTGCTATTATTGTTGCAACAATTAGGGCCCTCAAAATGCATGGTGGTGGACCAGAAGTTACAGCTGGGAAGCCTCTTGACCGCGCCTACACAGCTGAGAATGTGGCACTAGTTGAAGCTGGGTGTGTGAATCTTGCTAGGCATATTTCAAATACAAAGTCTTACGGTGTGAATGTTGTTGTTGCTGTGAACATGTTCTCAACTGATACTAAAGCAGAACTTAATGCAGTTAAGAGTGCAGCATTGTCTGCTGGGGCATATGATGCGATTGTCTGTACACACCATGCCCATGGTGGAAAAGGAGCGGTCAGTTACTTCTTCCTGCATATTGATTGCTATTCTCAGTTGGCAAGAATAAGTCTATTGTTATAAAATAACTGATATTAATAAACAGCTCTGTTACCACAAATAATATTACCCAGGAAATAGAAAAAAAAGGATAATGGATAGTATTGTAGGATGTGGAGAGAGGAGTCAAATTCCAAGGGCAGGTCTTTAAGAGATTCCAGTTAAATAGAGATAACGGTGAACTCTTGGAACATTGAACTTCATATGATAAATTCAGTGGACGAAATTAATTGCTGACTACAACTAAAGGCCATATTTAATGATTTAAGACTGAAAAAGACTCCTTTGGCTGATGTGTTCTAGAGACTTATTTTGTTGAACATATCAGTGAATTACTTGATTAACTTGAATCACAAATAAATATTCAGACATAGTAAATTCTGGTAATCAAGCATCTAAGTTTTCTGTGTTAGGAATAAACCAATCAGGACAAATGTTGAAATCCTTGAATCCGGCTTTGATATATTATGTCCCTGCAATATTAGAATTGATATTATCCATTTCTAGTTAACAAATTATTTAAAATTTCTAGGGATTGGTTTTGGCATTTTATTGACTAACTATGTTATGATTTTCAGGTGGACCTAGGAATCGCCGTTCAAAAAGCCTGTGAAAATGTGACAGCCATTGAAATTTTTATATCCTTTGGATATTAGTATTAAAGATAAAATAGAGGCTATAGCAAAGTCGTACGGAGCTAATGGTGTAGAGTACTCAGAGCAGGTAACACTTTCACATATCATTTTTGGAATTCACTTTTCAACTTCCAAATTCATTATTTTACCCAAGGTTTCATATTTTGATACAGAAATTTGTCCTTTTGTGGTTGAATTGGTTTCACTTGTTCCTGATTGCATTTCTTTTCTTCTGTTTAACTAAAAACAATTCATCCATTCATGATAATTTCCCCAACTGAAGTGCTAAGCTAAATAAACGTTTGGGTCCTTGTGGAAATGAAATCAAGATTGTAATAGAACACATTTCATGTATCTTGTTTAGTTGTGAGAATATATTTTAGGCTGCTGTCCTGGTAATGAGTTCAATCATGCCAGATTCCACAAAATTGAAGAAATGCACAGCTGTAAATTTTATCAGTTAATTGTTGGTGGTCATTTGTAAAACTGAAAAATATGTATTTAAAATTTTATGTGAGCACTAAAATTTCTAAACTGCAAAATTGATTAAAAAATGTCTTAGCACAAATTTTAAGTTAAAATTTTGACTTATAATTTTAAATGAATATTAGCTTATTTGAAACTTTTAAGTGGTCATTTATCGAACACTATAAATTAAGAACTGTTGAAATTTTTAATTTTAGGGCTAAATAGTATTGCCAAACACCAACTATTATATATATATACACATATATACAACCACAATTTGGCTGATCAGATTGAAAATGCCAAAGTTTTAACATTAGTTTCTCATTTTTGTCACCTTACCATGGCTTGTCCATTAACAGGTAGGACCTGATTCTTTTTTCTCTAGGTTTATAGATTTGTTACCTGACATTTTTTCTTTTTGCTCTTTGGGTACTTTAGTGCTCTTCGCAATTACCGTCCTCTGGTGCCATGTGTCGATTCAAGCCATAAAATTATTATAGAATTCCAATTAGTATATTTCATCTGCTAGCTACTTTTAAAAGTACATGTAAAATATATGTATGTTCCTTTTGGAGGCAAAATAACTTACTAGAAACAAGTTCTGCAACATTTGGTGATAAATAATGTATAAGTTAGGGCAAACTAAAAAATTCTGAATAATATTTTCATTATTTATCCTAATTTATATAAGAAGTATAGTGCAAAATACGATTAGAGTTATGACCAGCATGCAGTATTGTTGTTGTTCTGAAAGGAAAAAAATGGAACACACACAAATGTATTTCCTGTTACATGTAATGTCAGTCAATGAATGCTGTTATTGAAATTTCTTTTAGTTAGCTTTGTGGTTTAAATTGATACAGTTTATTTTTAAATCTGCATAAGGATCCACGGGGGACCTATTTCCTTGACATGATTTCTTTTTTCTATCTAACCAGGCTGAAAATCAAATTGAGATGTACAGCAGGCAGGGGTTCTCTGGTCTACCAATCTGCATGGCTAAAACCCAGTATTCATTTTCCCATAATGCAGCTGAGAAAGGAGCTCCGACCGGATTTATTTTACCAATAAGGGACGTGAGGGCAAGCATTGGGGCCGGTTTCATTTATCCTCTTGTTGGAAGTATGAGTACAATGCCAGGGCTTCCGACAAGGCCTTGCTTTTATGACATCGATCTTGACACTACTTCTGGTAAAGTCATTGGGCTCTCCTGAAGCTAACAATGGCTCCCCAAGATTCTTGTGGTTCTCCATTGTTTGCCAGTGCTGCCTTTTTGGTAGTATGTAATGCACCCTCAAGTACTTGTGTATTTTTTTAACCTTTGCCTTTTAATATTAAAGCCCTCAAGAATTGAAAAGCTCTTGTTTTACTGGGCCAAAAGATAATAATTAAAAAAATATATTTTCCTTGAATAAATTGTGAACGTGAAGATACAGTTAAAGTAGATACTGTAATATATATTGCTAGTAGTAATGGAATGGAAACATTTTTAGATATTGCAAGTAGTAATTGAATAAAATGTAATAAGATACATTTAGATATTTTTAGGCCAGCTTTAACTAGTTTAATGACTGCCATGAGAAGCAAATGGTCAATGCAGAGTAGTGCAATTGGAAACAAGGCATGGCAAAATAAAAATAGCCTACTTCGAGCATTAAGCCATATGCGATTACTACACTGAGATAAAGAAAAAAAATAGAGCACCCACAAGAATTAAGCAATATAATAGAGAACAAATTTCAGCCTTTAAATATACATAGAGTGTCAAAGGATTACAGATTCGACCAAAAATGCTCAAAGCTAACTCCTAATCAAAAGACAATGTTAATTTAGAGGGTGTTTCTCAAAACTTAAAAGCTGGTCAAAACTGCTTATAAGCTGTTTTTAGATTATAAATTGTTTATTTAAGTGTTTCTGAAAACTTAAATAGTAGATTATAATCAGATTTTAATCAGTTTTTTAAAAATTGGGTTTTGCTACTTTTTTTTAAGCACTTATTTTTTAAGCAGTTTTGACCAAGTAAAAGACCATACTATCCTTACCTAATCTTCAATATTCCAAATTTGCCTACCTTATACACTTTAGTTCCCATCAAAGAAATTTTATTATTATTATTATTATTAAATTTTATTATTATTATTATTATTGCAAAATAAATTTTGAATTGACATTTAAAAAATTATTTTTATACAATAAATAAACTCATGGACAGTTTGGTCATTTTGACAGTTTCTACAATTAAAAACTGATTATAAGCTGATTTTACAGAAACACTTAACTGATTATAAACTGATTATCAGCTGATTATTAGCTAGTTTACAGAAACGCTTAACTGCTTATTTTTAATCTGATTATAATATAAAAATCACTTATTCACAATAAGCTGAAAAGCTCCAGTTTTGAGAAACATCCTCTTATTAAAGGACCATAGAAGAAATCAAGCCCTCAAGTTCTCCTTCACGGATTACTTGAATTCTACAAGAACTTAATTGAATATCGAAAATATCAACAAATTTTGAACAGAGGAATAAAATGTTGGGAAGTAAAAAGAAAAGGAAATTTGTTAATTTGGTCTAAGAATTAAAATAATTACAGGATTTCAGCCAACAGACAAAAATTAGAATGATACGAGAAAGGAAACGTTAATTTTGCTGATGGAACTTCAAGGGAAATTTAATTTTCTAGCAGATAAGATTTGTTGTTGATCTTCGAGTGTTGACAGAGTTTGTTAATGATTTCTTTCCTGTATTCTCTGATTTTATTGCTGATAACCACTTCCCAAATTTCTTCCTACTTTTGCCACTCCCCTCAACCTTGTTATCGTGTCTCCCTTTACAAGTCACATTTTTACTCCCACAAATCCACATTGCCCTCGCTCTTCCTCATCACGTGGTCATTTTCCTCAAGTTCCACGTGTTTTTCGTAAGGGCCTATACTTAGGCCTAGCCAAATTTGATTCTTAATGAAAACAATTGTCCCTCTTATACAAGTTAGTCTAAAGAACCAAATGGTGTGGTTTGCATGTTAAAGAAAATTGGTTTGAATCTCCTTAAGTATCTTTCTGCGGGTATACCTCAGCATGAATTCATATTGGTTGAAGGTTCAATTTAGCTAGTATGACAGCAGGTTTTGGGAGCAAGGGGATTTGAGGATCAAGAAGTCTCTAGAGAATCTCTTTGAATTTGAATCCTCGAGTACTTCAAGGGCTGAGTTTCTCCCACCTTTTGGTCAAGTTCATTCCTGCACTTCTTAAGATTCGGTCCTTCAAATTCCTTCATTAAATCCATTTTCTAACGTTCAAAATAGCAACTCCTTTTCAGATTTTTAGGGTTTTTTTTTAAACATATGCTCATATGTTTCCACCTAAAAAATTTCCTACCCCGGTTGTTTATCCTACTTTAAATTCTATGTCAACCAAAAATCCCTCTTCTAATCTCTTAGAATCTGATTTGTTGATTTACACTAATCTTGGGCTCAAATAGAATCTCTCTTCCAAGTGGTATTGGGAGACCTACCCAAATCCACCTTTGAGCCCACCTTATTTTTTCTTCTAGGAAAAATCCTAATTCATTGCCTTTAAAGCTTGCACCTCGAGAAAGCTTTTCCCTTGTATTCCTTGATGGTGGAATAGTGCTTTGTCCCCAAATTCTTGATACTCTTGAACCAAACTCTAAGACCCTAACATCTGTAACTCCCTATCCTCAAGACTCGCTTCTCATAGAGTGGATTGTTGTCGTTGGAGGGAACTTAGTTTCTCAGGGCTCTTTAAACATATTTTCTTCTCTTCCTTCCATCCATCTTGACTTTCAAGCCAAGAAGCCTACGTTGCACCTTACTAGAAAACTAAAGGTCAATCACATCGGCACCACTAGGTTCAACTTCATCTACCTTCAAAGATATCCTAATTTCTCCCCTATTTCACTTATCTTCATAGACGTGCCCTTGGACACCTCCTCTTTTGTCATTTTTGTCCAAGCTGACTTTGTCCGAGCTGAAATGTCAGCTTTCGAGTGACTTTGTCCGAGTTGAAATGTCAGCTTTTGAGGCATTCTTTTTTTTGGCCCTTTGTGAAATACTCAAAATGCAAACTAAACTTTTGAAAGATTTCCCAATGGCTCCCCTGCCAACTCCCATATGCTTCAGGTGATTATTTATTTTGTTTGCTCATGATTTAGTATTTCCTTGTGCGTTCTAAATGGCATCATCTAGCTCTTTTGCAGGAATTCCCCATATATTTTCTTGGTGGGAGACCCAGAAAAAACCAATCCCCTAACTGTAGGTCCCATTGCTATTTTGACGGCTTCTCCTCTTGCTATTAAGTCCCTCCCAGCCTCTGTTTTAGGAACACCCACATCATTTTCCAAATCTTGGCCAAAGGGTAGTAATGAGTGGTTTATTTGGTTGATCGACTTGCTTCTTATTTTCTTTCTGATTGGAGCAAGTTGGGTCTTCTTCAACTCATTTCCTTGGGTAAGAAATCTATATCTTGTAATTTTGACTTAATGAACTCGACTCTTGGTTCTTGGTCTCCTCACTTGAACTCTTTGTCTTTTCCTTTGGCTTTCTTTTTATCACTTTAAATTAAGGACATTTTCTACTTGACCGGTTTGCTTATTTTGGGAGATGAAGCTCAATTTATTATAGACTCTAACTCCTCTCATCTTCCAACCATTTAAACTACTTTCACTAAGCAAACCTCTCACAATAGTATAATCAGGTATTGGTGTCATCTAACCACTCCCCTACTGTTAAGGAACATAAGGAATTTCTTTGGGTTCTGGTGTGCAAGTATATGATTTTCCTACCAGTGAAAAGTTGAGCATGAAGTACCTGGAGCTAGCACAGGCCATAGCTTTTGGTTAACTGTTTGCTTTAAGGACCATTTTCTTGGATTCCTTGTATTTTACCATGCAGAGGTGTCTATATATTGGGAAGTTTCATTTTTGTTTATGGTTGGTTCAATTATGATTTCTCACCATTTCTCTTGAATTATGAGGAAAATCTATTAACCCCAGTTCTCTTAAGGATGTTGATAAGCAATTGATGGAATGCTCTTGCAAGTTGACAACACCAATTCTTTTTTTTTTTCCTCTCCACGCTAGGCCCTTTGTTTTTTGTACACCATTTGATGATTCTACTGCTATGCTTGCCTAGTTGAAAAATTTTCAATCCTTGAACTTTGACGAGATGAGGCTGTGTTTTATATTTTCACCTCTCCAAGAGTGCTTAGTTAGAGGCTCGTATGCCTTCATAATCCATCCTTCCTCTAGCTCTTTGTTTGTTGATACTTACATCCCCTGCCTATAGAGTGCTCAGTTTGGATTGTCCTCAATAATCTCATCATCTGACTTTGGCCTCCACTTACCTTATGGTCCTATGAATGATCAAAGTGTTAGGGAAATTGTTCAAAGACAATCTCTGCTCCAATCTCATATCCATCATGCTTCCCCAAAATAGATTACCAATTTTTGTTATTGGTGGTACAAGGCTTATAGGATTCTTGCCTTCTTCAAGTATATCTTGAACCCGTCTCTTGAGTAGGCATTTTCTCACCTTGTTTACTAACTTAATTTTCTCTTACAGGTGTAGTCCCTATCCTGTTTAGTCCAAAACCAAGTAAAAGATTACAGCTAGGATTTCCTCTTGACTCTAAAGCTAAGACATAAAGCCTGTAGCCAAGAAACCCAAAGCTGCTAAAGCTATCAAAAAGGAGTCATCTACAGCCTAAGTAACCAAGAAGTCCAATAGGATCCCCTATAAATCAAATTTTTTTTAACATCGTTGAAGATCCAATCAGCATGGAGGCTGCACCAGAAGGGCTCTCTCTCTCAGGTTCGATCCAGGACTATTTTCTTTTGTAACTTTTCATGTATGTTAGCAAAATTGCCTTTCTATAGGCCATTCCTCCAATGGTCTCTCTGCAAAAAGGTATGCAATTATAAGTTTCTACTCTTCTCCTTCTTCAAGAGGCAAAGTCCTTTTAGACACACATTCTTCCTTTGAAGATATGGCCATTTTAAAGAGCAAGTCTTATTTAGAGAATCAAACCATAACCGATAGTAGAGCTAAGAAATAAAAGAACTCCATGAGGAAGTTCATGAGTCTTTAGGAACAACATTTCTAAAGAAGCTATCGACTCCCATTCCCTAAGGACTTAACATTTTGATCAAGTCAAAACCCTCAACTAATAGAAGGTCAATTCAGCTAGAAAAGCTAAAATTATTTGGCTAGAAGAAAGCCAAAACTCTCAGATGACAGAAGGTCAGCAAAATTCATTGAAGAATGGAACAATGGCTAGAAGAAAGCCGAAACTAACAAATGACAGAAAGTCAGCATAATCCATTGAAGAATGGAACAAATTGGTTAGAAGAAAGCCCGAATTCTCAAATGACAAAAGGTCAACCAAGCTAGAAGAGCTGAAGCTGGTCTATTTTTTCTTGAAGCATCCAGTATTGGGTCGAGAACCCTAATCCAGTCTTGGGTCAAGCACCCTAATCCAGTCTTGGGTTGAGTATCCTAATCTAGTCTTACGTTGAATACCCTAGTCCAGTCTTGGGTCGAGTCTTGAATACCCTAATTCAGTCTTGGGTCGAGTACTCTAGTCCAGTCTTGGGTCAAGTATCCTAATCTAGTCTTGGGTTGAGTACCCTAATCTAGTCTTAGGTCGAGTATTACCTAGTCTAGTTTCAGGTCGATCATCCTAATCCAGTCTTGAGTCTAAAACCTAAATTATTTTTTAGTCCAGAACTCAAAATGAGTCAAGAACTTAAATTATTTTCAAGTTCAAAACTCAAACTGGGTCCAGAACCCAAACCAAACCAGATCCAGAACCTAAATTATTTTCGAGTCCATAACTCAAACCGAGTCCAGAACCCAAACTACCTTGGGTCCATAATCCATTTTGGTCAAAATTAATTCAAAATTCATGTTGCTTTTCACTCTCTGAATCAATTCAAGATCGTTCATGCAGGGGGTAAACTGTAGACCCTTAATTTTGATCCCAATTTGGTACGGTCCTAATTAAAGAATGTCAAAATAAATTTGATCGAGACTTTAAAAGATTTAAACCTAGTTTATAATTTTTAAATAAGTCGGTTTGAATTAAAAAGACATAAATTCAATTGTAAAACCCTAAATCAAGTTGGTCCGGCCCAAATTAAGAGTTTACGGTCCAAGAAATTAAAAAAATACAACATAACTTAGTGTAGAGACAGGCTAAGCCTTTGCTCATGTCGATGTGGATGACCCAGGTCGACATGAACACGGCTCATGTCGACCTGGAACTCCGGATCGACATGAACCTATGTATTTTTTAGTTTTGGCCGCTAGGATTCGTTGTTAAACACGGATCCAGGCAATTAGGTTTAAGGTTAACGGTGAATTGCCTATAAATGTAAGTTTAAAAGGAAAGCAAAGGAGGGGTAATTATTAATTAGAAGCAATAAGCACAAGCAACAAGCAACCATCAAAAAGAATCAAGCAACAACCAAGGACGTTCATCAATAAACAATCCATCAATGGCAGCCACACTGTCTTTGCTATTATTCAACCAGAATCAAATTGTGGTGGAACAAACAACAGAGGTTTAAGCTTTGACAATAACTTGTTCATATTTAAAAATGTTTCATCTTTTGGTTTGATAATCTGTTTAAGCATGCAATATCCAGGTTTTCCTTTTTCTTTAAATACTTTGATTAATTTAATATCTTAATTGATATCTTGTTCCAGTTTAAGTTTATGAATCTTAAAACCCTAATTTATTTCACCATTTACAAAATCCTAATCTATTTCCAATCAATAAAACCTTAATTGTTTTCCTTAATATTAAAAACCCCAAAACATTTTTCAAATTCTGAAAACCCTTACTATCCAAAGCCCTAGCTTCCTAAAACCCTAATTCCTAAACCTCAATTCCAGAAGCCCTAAACCTGAGTTTTCAAATAGTTTTAATTATTAAAATTGATCCAATAGCCAAAATTTTAAATTCTAACTCCAGTAAACTCCAAAACCCAAACCCTAATTTGCCTTGTATTTTCCTAAAACTCCAAAATATTTTTGCAATTATCAAAACCCTAAATTATTTTCTTAAATTCTGAAATTCAAAATTGCTTTCTTAAATCCTAATTTGTTTTCCAAATATCCAGTAATCCCAAAAATTAACTTTCAAACCTTAGATCCCAAATCCTTAAGCTCTTCTTTCAGAACCATAAATTATTCTTCAAACAAACAGTAAAGTGCTTTATTTTTCAAAAAATCCTAAATTATTTTTCTCGAATCCTAAATTATTTAAAACCCTAATTCTAAATGCCGAAACATTAATTCCTCAAAGCCAAAATCCAAAAATCATAATTTCTTAAAGCAACACCCAATACTCCCAGTAGCCTAAAGCCATAACTAGAATCTTATTTCCTTAAACTTTAAATCTCAGAACCCTAATTTCTTAAATCCTAAATCTTAAACCTTAACCTTGTTTATTTAAAGGATTGAATTCTAATTTTATTTATTTATTTGATCATGTGACTTGTTATATGCTAATGATGAATGGTTTATCTTATTTTACGGTTGGTTTGCTTTTATTTATAATTTGATGATTGAATGTTCTTTTATTTGTCTTATTTTTAAAATTGTAAGAGGTATGTTTCACTTTGTGGGTACCTCATTAGTTAAATTTCACGTAATTTAAATTCTTTTAAATTTTGGAACTAATATAAAGGACACGTTTTCACCTTTTGGTGGGTATCTTATTTAGTTTTAGATATTGGATGATGTAAGAATATGTTTCCATCTTTGGATGGGTGTCCATTTATTTATTTTGTTTGAATATTATTTTAATTATTAATACGACGATGTTTTTATTATCGCATGTAGTATGGATTATATTGTAATGATTAAGAATTCTATGATATTTATACCTAAAAAGGAGGCCGGCTTTAATAAACCGGACATAGTGGGGGTGTTGGGTCATTCTCACCTTCCCCACACGTACCCAACTTTCTGAACCCATTAGAGGGTTAGAGATTTCTTAAGAATTAAGTCATCATCCCCTTTCTTTTTTTGGTCAATCTGGGTGGTGACTCTATTTTCTCTAGATTTAGGCCCGTGTTCTCTAAGGCCCTGTGCCTAATAGTGCCAAATTCGTAAGAATTATTTCACATGGGAGTAGGGGCGAAAATCCATGCTCACAAATTTCTTGAGGAATGGTTTATGGAAGAGCCATTCAGCCTTAAAGGGAAAGAAAAGAAGAAAAGGATAAAGGAGCCAGACTAACTTGAAACAGCATTTGCCTGGGCTTCTTTAACCTGGATAGGATCATTATCAATATTGGTGAACTTTGACTTGGGAGGTATTCTATTGCTTTTGAGTAGCTTGTGAACTAGAAGACTCTTTTTCTCTTTTAAGAAGCCCATACCTCGCCTTCTTGGGCACTAGTTTGAGAGCCTTAAAATTTGAACTTAGAGAAGGATGTTTGAGAATGCTTACTAGCCTCAAGGTTAGAAGGAAAGGGCATGTTGCTTGAGGAAAAAGAAGAAAAGATCAGAGGCCATAAAAAAACAAGGAGAAAGTTCAATGCCCCAAAAGAAGATTCAACTTGAAAAGGAGCAATACTTCTATGCATGTGTTTCCACCAAAAGTCAAAGCTAGAGATGAGATCAACAATGGCTGAAAAAAATGAAAGAATGGAGTATGGTCTAGTTCCTTAAAGCTTCTTTCATATTTTCTTCATTCCATGGAGCCTTAGGCAAACTGATGCCAAAACTAGATATACGAATAATTAGGGTCAATCTAAATTTAAGGCTTTACAGGTTAGTAGTGTATGTGTTAATGGCAAGAGATTTGGTGGCCACGTGTTTTTGAAGGAGTAGGAACCACCAATGAATAAAAGTCGAGGATAAGTGAAGATGTAAAATAGATGGAGTTGGATTTCCTCAAAATTAAGGGAGTTAAAACACTTTAGCTAGGAAGGCAAGGTTATCATAAAGTTGGAGAAGGGAGGATGCTCTTTTATGGATGCTACAAAAGATATCAAACAAATTTGAAGTTGTTTGGTTACACTTAAAATCAATTAGGCGAGAACTAATGAATACTAGGCATTGAGGATTAGGCATAGCAATGAGTTAGGTCCAAGTACTTCATGCTCGACTTCCTACTAGTTGAATAGAATAGGTACTCATAGAACAAGACCTAAATGAACTTGACATGTTCCTCAATAGTTGGGGGTGTCTTCAAAAAGCACCATTTTTTTATGACCTAGCTGAAGAAGGCTTGCTCCATTGAAGAATTATGAACTACTAGTAAATTAGGGTCCTTAAGATCAATGAGGTAAGGAAACCCTTCTCTAATAACTGAGAGACTAGTTAGATAAAAGATGTCCTTGATGGTGATGGACATACCCAAAAGGAAAAATTTTGTGTTGGCATATGGGATCAGAAACCTAGCACCATACTGAGTAAGTCGTTCTAGGATGACATCAACCTTTGGCTTAGATATATCAAGTGAAGAATCCCTAAATTTCTCTTGGTTGAGGAATAGTTAGGAGTGAGTCACTCTATCTAAACTAACTACTCATTATTACCTTTGGCCAAACTTTCATGAAGGAACTAGGTTGTTCCAGGTACTTAAAGCTTGTGGATACACCGATGGTCAAGGCTAAGGAATTCAGAGGAAAGACAAGTCCAACGGTGAAATGGTAGTCTAAAACTAGGTCTTCTATGATGAAGAGACTCAACTGCCTACGCCAAGGAAATAAAGTGTGAGGATAAAAACAAGTACTAAGGGAGGAGGATTAAAGAGTGCAAAGAATTATATAAAGCATAGTGACTCAATGAGAGGAACCGCTGGGAAGTCTTTGATTAAGTCATCTAGCAAGGCCTAGTAGCATAAAAAGGGAAATTTTATCTAAGGTAAAATGCAAGACCCAAGCAAAAAATTAAAAATTAAAAAAAATTAAGAATGTGGCCAAATTAGCCTAGTTGAGATTTCAGGAGGATGATAAGGAAGTGTGAACCCATAATTTTTTGCCTAGAGAAAATTTCATGTGATAACAAAGTCAACACAGCTAGAATCAGATGCATCAGATACCAGATGGGCCGAAAGGGAAATTTGAAGTTTGCTACAAAAACTAGGTCTTTAAAGTTGTAAATCATCAGTTTTTCACCATAATCTTAAAATTTAGTCTATTACAATTAGAATGCAACTCGAATCACTTAAAACGAAGATTAGATAAAAGAGACAGGCCTCCAAAATTTTTTTGCATAGGACCAAGCCTCTTGCGGTAACGCAATAGGCATCTCAACCTTGCTGCAATGCATAGGCCTATAGTAGCCTATGTAATAGCCAAAAAATATATATAATAAATAAAATAATAATAATAAACCAAATAAATATTATAATAAATATAATATAAAAGAAAAGAAAGAGAAAGAGAAAAAAAATAGAAAATAGAAAGAGAGAGGAGAGAGAGAGTGACAGAGAAAGACAACGAAGAGAGAAGAGGGAGGGGTCAGATCGATTTCGACCTGATCTACCAGAAGAACCGCCTCTCGAAGATGAGTCAACCACAACTGGAATCATCGCCATCTGCCATAGTCCGATGACGCATGCGCCAATCAAAGTCATCACCAGTGTGATATTCCGATGGCTTTTTCGGCCATTTTTACCTCTCTTTTTTTTTTGTTATTCTGGTATTTTTGAGATCTTCTCTTCGTAAGCTTCAATTTGACATCATTTACTAATTATGGATGTGTTTTAGAAAAATATTTATATAAGCTTAAATATTAAATATAATTTGTTTTATATTGTATTTTTCTAAAACACATACATAATTATATTGTATGTGTTTATACTTAATTAATTAAGTATAATTAATTAAAATTTAAATATAATAATAATTATTAATTAATTATAATTAATTAAGATTTATGAGTTAAAAAGGAATAAGAAATAATAATTATATATAATTAATTAGTTAGTTATGATTAAAAAGGGAATTATGGGAATTTAAGAAACTAAATGAATTTAAAATATGAAATTTTAGTTATATGATGAATAAATTATATTGAGACAGAAATAATAAAAATAAATAAATATGATAATATAAATTAGTTTAAAATAATAATAATTTGTTTTATAATAATTACAAAATTAATTGAATTTAGAAATAATGATTTTAATCAATTAATAAACTAATTATGTTTAAAGGAAATTTAGAATAAATAAAATAAAAATGAATAAAAATTGACATGAATGGATAACAAGTATGCGCATATTAAATTTAAAATAAAAATATTAATATAGAATATGATTAAAATAAATTAAATATTTGAATTATAATTTTTGTTAGTAATTTGTAGAATAAATTAATTATATATATATGTATATGAGTGTGGAATTTGTAAATTTTTATTTTAAAAGAAAATCATAGTTAGAAATTATACCATATGGATAATATTATTGTTGTTTATATCACTAAATTTTTAATTTAGCATAAATTATTATTATTATTATAGTGATCAATAGTATTATAAATGATTAATTGAAATTAAGATAAATTATTATTAAGGTTAAAGGAAACAAATTATATGGTATTTAATTTTAATTATGAGTATTTAGAATTTTTTTTTAAAAGATTATGTATATTAAGTTATAATTTGCTCAAAATATAAAGTATTTATTTTAGAAAATAAATAAATAATATTAAGGTTTTTTTAAGAAATCTATTTTTATTAATGTGACTAATATCATAAATTAATATTTATGAAAATAAAATAAATGATAAATATGTATATATTAATTAGCTACATTGGAAGATATTTATTAAATGTACTTCCTTAAAAATTACTCAAATTAATTTAATATATATTAAAAAATTTAGGTAATCATGTAACAACAATGTTAAATTGTTAAAATAAAATATAAATATTTTATGAGTGATTAAAGCAAAAATGATAAATAATAAGTTAAGAAATAATCTAATAGTAAAATGTTTGTGTAAACATAAATGTAGGTTACCACATAATCGAGTTGATATTATTAGTGGTCAAGAAAAATCCAATTTTCGAATTTAAGGTAAGTTATAGCATTTATCCCTTTCTTCGTTGCTTTGAAACATTTGATAAATTGTGAACTATTTGATACCTATGTTAATTGTGCTTATATAATTGTGAATTGTTAAACCTAATGTGGCCTCTTGGCTTATGTGATCTAACCAAGCCAATTTTTTAGCTAATATGATAGAATTCCAACTTGATGGGGGCTATACCATCAGGCTATGTGGACATAGAGACTTATGATTAGTAGAGTAAAAGCTACTACCCTCATATAAATGTGATGTGTGATAGCACTGGAATGTATATAGTGATATGTTTCCTTCAATGCTATTGCTATGTGTTATCTTTCATATTATTTTATTTGTTTTATGATATCGGTCCAATTGTTATGGGCCCTTCATGTAGATTAAATTTTATTGATATACTTTTATTGAGTTGCCATCCTATGTTATTATTATTCTTGAACATTGGGATACTGTTATTGTGCATTCTACCCTTGTGGCACTATAATATTATTGAGTTGACGACTCACTCAATCATCTGTGTGGTTTCGATTAAAGGTTGCTCAGGTTAGTCAACTTCTTAATTTCTTCTTTCCAGTAAGAAGTCTGAGAATAGTATGTTTAGCCAATAACTTTTATAAGTAATTAATATATTAAGTTTGTGCAATATTTTAGTTACTTTGCAGTATTATTTTGAATGATATAATTATGATTTGAAGATTAAATATTAAGTAAGTAATATGATATATATATGTATAAGAGTACATTTGTTAATTTTGGTTCTACGCGGTGCTGTTGGCCTTAAGCCTTCCTGGACCCTAGGACCATCACATTTATGAAAATGGAATGTGACAAAGGTGGTATTAGAGCAAAAATTTTATGGCTTGTAGCATGCCTATAGTTTAGGGTGTTTTAGATAGTCTAAGTACTTGTAACATATGGAGCACTAGGTTTATAATAATATGTAGATTAAAGGTCTATAAGCATAAATGTATAAGAATACTACGGAGCTTAGGATTATTCTATCATGTCTTGTTTTCATTACTATCTGGATCTGAATTAATTCGAGTACCAAGTGAATAATTCCTTTCCCTCTTATATGTTAGATATGACACCTAGAAGATGGCATGGAATAATCAGGTTTGTGGGAGAATAATTTATTTATTAAATTAATTAAGTGTAAATTTTAGCAAGAGAAAGTGTCTTTATTAAGACAAATAATTACTAGTGAAGGATTATAAGTGAATATTAAGAAAATTTAAGCAATAGTTAATTAGCTTAATTCAACAAATATTTCAGAGATAAAGAGATTGCTAGGTTTGGCTGGTTAGTATAAAAATTTTGTAAAAGTTTTACTAGACCTAGTAGTTCATCTTGTGGTATACCAGCCCTGTTTGTTAAGAAGAAAGATAATTTACTTCGAATGCGTATAGATTACAAACAGTTGAATAGGATAATTATAAGAATAAATATTCTCTATCTAGAATTGATTTATTTGATCAATTATAAGAAATAAGATAGATCTTTGTTGTGGATGGTATCAATTGAGAATTAATAAGACAGATATAACTAAAACTATATTCCATACTGGATATGGCCATTATGAGCTTATAGTTTGGTCTCACCAATGTATCTTTAGCAATTATATATCTAATGAATTGGACTTTCAAGTTATGCTCGGATAAATTTATAGTTGTATCATGGATAATATGTTGGTTTATTTCATGAGTTCAACTAAACACAAAGAGCATCCAATTATAGTATTGCAGATATTGAGAAGTAAATAGTTATAAGTTAAATTTAGCAAATGTGAGTGTTCAAGACTTAAAGCTAAGATCATTTTTGTATGTTGCTTGTCAAAGGAAACATGTAAAGGACTAATCTAAAAATGGAAACTAAAAGATATGTGAATGATTTAGTAATTCTATAATGTTAAGCTGGAATATTTGACAACAAATAACATAGAAGAGAAATGATATAAACACAAAGGAATAAGCTGTAAAAGTATATCATGATAAGTTATAATAAGGATTCTGGAAGTTCTGATGTTAATAATTTAGAGAATGAAGAACAGAGAAAGAATAAATTTTCTTTAGAAAGGAAGTTGATGGTAGAAAATGAGATATTTTAATGAATTTAAAAAGATAATTTAATAGAAAAGTTTGAATATACAGTCTGTATACATGTAGTATATTGATAGATACCTAACAACAACACTTCTTAGTAATTTAAGATAATTTGTGCAATGTATATGATTGTATTTGGTGAACTAAATTATAACTGATTATTAAGTTGTTTGAAGAAAAGAAGTAGCGTAACCATGAATTTAAGAAGAGAAAAGTTTTAAGGAAGTATACATAATGTATACACTGTGACTACATCAAATTCAATGCAAGGTTTACATAAAATTTAAGATTCAATAGAATCCTTTTTGAAATAAGAAAATATGTTAGTAGCAAATAAATATAATGAATACAATTATGTGAATCACTAAGGTAATACATATTGGTAAAATTAAAAGAATATTAAAAGTTTAAATAGAATGTGCAATTAGAAATTTTTATGAGATAAGACCTTGAAAATAAGAAGGAAGGGATGAATGGTATAAATCCAAAAATAAAATTGAAAAAAAATTTAATTATAGAAAATATGTGTCACATCTGTGATTTTGGAGATATAAAATTTTATATATACTCAATATATATATCTAGAGTATATATATAACATATACATATGGTATATTAATTGTATATGTTAGATTAATACATTACATACTTAATATATTTAATACACATATAAGACACATTTGATGTGTGTATAAGATATACATTACTTGTGCATATGTGTAAATCTCAAACTTTTTGAAAAGTTATAATTTTTGAAAATTTAATAAAATAAATTATAATTTAAAATGGATAAATTAAAATAATGATTTTAAATGAAAAATGAAGGGATTTTAAATGAAAAAGTGGAATATATATGTGATATATAAGTAAAATATATACAACATATAAAAGTCAATACTTTTTAAAAGAAAAGTCAAAGTAAAAGGGTATTTTGGTAATTAAATCTTAAAAAATTTAAAATAAAGAAAATAATTCAAAAATAAATAATTTTAGATGGAAGATAATATTTTGGGGTTTTAATTAATTAAATAAATAAATAATTAAAAATATATTAAAATAATAATATATAAAAGGTTGAAAATGTGAGTGGGAAGAAAGAGAAAATCATTTTTTTTTTCATCATCTTCTTCTTCTTTCCTTCAAGGCCGACTTTAATGGCTTCAAGAGAGGATTTTCCTTCTTCCAAGCAACCATAATTGAAGAGATTTCAAGGATTTAAGTGAAGTTTTAGAAGATTCTTCATAAATTGGTAAGTTTCTTTACCAATTTTGCTTATTCTATGGAAAAATGTGTTATGTGAATTGTTGGATTTCATAGTAGCATGATTTAATTGCTTAATTGGATATGAATGAAGTTGTTTTGATTGGTTATTAATGATTTTAAGGTTAGATTTAAGAAATAGTTGAATTTAAGTTGAGTTTGATGAAGAGAGAGAATTTAAGGTTATGGAACATTTGAGTTTTTGAAATCATGAGTTTTAATTGTGCAAATTGGTTCCAAATGTGTTGTTTTGATGCATAAACAAGGATTTTAAAATCAAATGATGAATTTAGTTAAGTTTGGATAGAGTTTGAAGATGGTAGTATTGATTTAGGGTTTTGGAAAAGTGAATTTTCAAAGAATGATTAATTGTTTGATTTTAATGCTTAAATCATGTTATTTAATGATATAAGTGGTGGAAATAAGATTGAAATTATAATTGGATTGAGTTGAAATGGAGATCCTTCAATGGTGAAGGTTATGCCATTTTAGAGTTTTGAGCATAAGCATGTAGTTAATTAATGTAATTGATTTAAACACGCTAAAACGTATTTCTAATGATATTAATAAACTTAAAACACTAATTTAAATGGCTTGATATGGTTTTTCAAAGTTAAAGTGAGGTGAAGCTTAATTTTGGAATTTGGTTTAGAGTGATGTTTAATTATGGTTTGATGTTGAGAATACCTTAGAATGTGATATTAAATAATTATGTATGATCACATCTGGTATAGGCATTGAGGGAGGTTGATTTGCTTCATCCAAGTGGTGAAGGGCAAGTTGGAATGATAGGATTGGAGGTTGTGTTAAGCTTGCTTTGGGTTGCTAGTGGAGGCATGTACAAACTTTGAATATATTGTTTATATTTGCATGACATTTGGGCTTAACACATTTTGGTTGGAAAATGTGTTAAGTTACTTGGTTCATTGATTGAGTATAAATAATGTGCTATGACATTTATAATGTCATATATGTTTTAAATGCATTGTGAAAAGCCACTGATAATGGCTAAATTGTGTAGAATGTGAAATATGTATATTATGTGAAAATACCTAAAGTAATTGGGTAATGTGTTGTAAATGCAAAAATGAGATATGTAGAATAATGAAATGAATTGATATTGATAAAAATGAGAAAAAATGAGAAAAGCGAAAAAAATGAGATGTGAAAAATGAGAAAAGTGAGAAAAAAAATGTGAAAATAAGACAATGTGCCTAGATTGAATATGTGACAATGAGAAAGAGATTAATAATGAGAAAAATGAATGAATGAAAAAAATGAGAAAAAGATGATATAATAAGGCAATGTGCCTAGTTTGATCATGAGAAAATGAGAAAAGTTTTGATAAAGGAATTATGAAAGAATTTGATAATGAGAAATATGAATAAATTATGTGCCTAGTATATTATTTCAATTTTCAGAGTTCTGTATTTGGCGGTATGCCTATGATTGCCTACGGGCTAAATGCTGGAATGGTGAAAAGACTGGGTCGTAAGCCAGGCCAGCTGATAAATGTGATATTTTTGGGGTGAAAAGATTGGGTCATAAGCTTCAAAAACTGTAGCAGTCTAGCCGGGTTGAGGTCCAAGAGACTAGGGCTATTACATTATCCATGGATATATTGCCTACGGGGCTAGACACATAGTGTCATTATGAACCAAAGCATTAACTCTGAAATTTGAATAGCATATTAGATCCTTTTTGGGCTCATGCTTGTCTTTGCTTTAATGTGAATTATGAATTGTGATACAATTGAGCAATATAATGCTATGAGTTGTGATTATGAAATATTTGAAAAATATAAGAAAGTAGAATGATGTGGCATCTATATGCATTGTGCATTGGCATTGCATTGAGTTTTATTATTATTATCAAAGTTTGTACTACTAGGCTTCGCTTAGCGCGATTGTAATTCGTCGCGCATGTGTCATGGATGATTTGGTAGAGCCGGAGAGTTCTACTAAACATGGTCGGGTCTAGGTTTGTATTTATTGAACTTGAAGAGTTATTTTTTGGTACATCAATATCAGAGCCAGTTGCCAGCATGTAGATATTTGATATTATAATGTATTTTGATATTATATATGTTATGATATGTTTTTAGAAGTATATAATGTAAATTGTAAAGAAATTTTGAATAATTTATTCAGATGGGATTTTATATGTGTTGTTAATTTATATATCTATATATAAGTATTTTAATAAAATATCGAGAAATTGAGAAGTATTGGTGAATTGGTGAATTGATTTTTATTGGGAGTGTTTGTTTTATGCATGTTGTATTTTGCTGAATTTTGGGAACATTCAAATTATAAATAAAATTTTGGCGAATTTTTTTCAGAGATTTTCATATAAAATATTTATTTTAGATTTCTATAACAAGCAAAGAATATTTATATACTATTTATTTTATATATTAGTATTTGAAATTTTAAAACAGAAATGTGAAAATTTTTATTAAATCGGTATGTGATATTTTTTACCGTATATGTATATTTTACATATGCTGAAAATATGTATTGTACGTATATAGGGTATAAGGGTGTTACAAAATGTATATTGAAACTTGAATTTTTCTATAAAGTTACTACATGTAGAAATGGATTATGTGCTCATTTATATGCATATGTATGTATACATATATGTGTAAAAAAAATTAGGTATATAAAATAAAACTTCTTAAAGTGACGGTGAAATTAAGTATACATAGTGAAATGATTTTGATCATGAATTACAATGGGTTTACATGATGAAATTATGAAATTGTTGAGTTAAAAATTTGTTAGATGAATATATAGAACCGTGTAATCGATTTAATTTAGAGCTAGTATAGTGCGGAGACATATCGTTAATAGAATTAATCAATTCCTATTCTATGATTTAATTTAATTAATTGATGAATTAAGGATTATAAATATTTCTGTGTTGAAAAAAAAAATGAGTTTAAGTTAAGAGATTTGATGTATGAAACCTGTATTGTAAAGAGAGATTAGAGTTAATTATATTAGATGAAAGATCAGTTTAATTGAGTTGAAATTTTTATGAAGAGTGCTTTGGTATATCTATTTGATGTGGTAAAAGTTTAGAAATTTTTAGTGCTTGTTTGATATCTTTTAGAAAACATAGAATTTGGTTATGCTCAAATCAATTTTGTGCAGATGGAAATACAGAGCTTGTGAAAGTCAAACAATTCAGGTAGTAAATGGTTTTGGTTTACTATGAAATTTTACATATGAATTTGTAAGTAAAGGTCATGTATATTTTAGGAATTTTTGGAATTCAGTCGCTAATTTAAATAAATTAGTATATATGGATTGTCTGTTGGAGACAAAGCAGAACAAATTTGGATTATCTTTGTAATTATATTATTTGAAGGCCTGAATGATATCTTACGTAGATAAAATAATTTATATACATTAATATATCTATTATAGTCATATTTCATGAATCTTAGAGCAAAATAATAAGAATTTATATGACAGAAAAAAATGGTGGGCTATAGACAAATTTTTTAAAAAAAAATAAAATGGGACATAATTATGGAGTCTTAGAAATTAATTTATTTTAGATAATGGATGATAGTGAAAATTTATGAAATCATTTACAAAAGTTAGTGTATATGTTAGGAAAATCTTATAATATTTTTGGATTAAATAAATTTGATTTGTTAAGGTAGATTAATTGAGCAATCAAAGTTGTTCAGTAAAGTTAAAATAAAGCAGAATGGAAGAGCTTAGGAAATGTATATGATTATGATGAAAAAAATACCTTAAAGGTTAGTTGAATTTTTATGTGTAAGCTTGTATTCACGTTGTGAAAATTGTGGAATAAGAAAATGTAATTTGATAAATAAATAATTTGTGAAATAGATGTACAAACTGTTGAAATTCTAGAATAATTTAAGTATATGAATTTGAAGTGATTTACTGAAGTGCAATTAAATTGGTGTGTTGAAAATATGAAAATTTAGAGGTGATTATTATAAAGCAAGATTTGAAATTAATTTACTAAAAAAATATTGAATTAAAATTTCTGGGGAAGAAATTAAGGTAAATAGAAAATTAAGATTGAATATGAATATTTAAAGCAAAAGAATTAATAAGTTATTAAAGTGAATTTGTATGTGGAAAACTCAGTATATTTTTTTAAAATTAATGAACAACTAAAGGTGTTTAGATTTATAAGCAAAAATTATTCAGATAGATAAATGGAGATCTTAAACATGTATGAATAGAGACATTAAGATTTTGTATTGGTTAAGGTATAAGACTAGAGTTCATGAATTATTTTAGATAAAATATACCTGAAAGTAACTAAGAGTATATGAATAATGATTTATGATATGTGAATAATTGTGGCACTAGTATATAAAAAGTGCAAATAAGCCAGAAATTGAAATTTGTAAGAAGTGGGAATTATCGAGAAAGATATATAAAGTTAACTCTAGTGTTGATGATATCCTTAATGCGAGTTATTATTACTTGGACAATAAGATTATAATATAATAAACTAGTAAATTCGAAAGTTATGTTTAAATGGATATTCGAGCATTTTAAGATAAATTTTAATAATAATTAGATAAGAATTTTAAACTGATAATTTGACTTGAAGAATATTAATTGTAATTCTTTAAAAGCAGGAAAATGTGAAGAGTTTGGCTTTTTACTTAATCGCTTGTCTTAATTAAAAAATTCGAAGACAAATTTTATAAAGAGGGGAATATTTTAATAACCTAAATATATAATAAATAAAATAATAATAATAATAATAAAACCAAATAAATAAATAAATATTTTAATAAACATAATATAAAAGAAGAAAAGAAGAAAAGAATGAGAAAAAAACAAACAGAAAAGAGAAGGAGAGTGACAGAGAAAGAGAAGAGAGAGAGAATAGAGGGGCTAGGTTGGGTTTGACCCAATCTACTACCAACCGTTTGTTGTCTCATGACACGCGCCACACCAGAAGAGCCGCCGATTGGAATCGCCGCCATCGGCTATCGTCCGGCGACATACACGCCGATCGAAGTTATTGTCGACGTGATATTTCGATGGCTTTTTCGGCCATTTTTCGATCTCTTTTTTCAGCGATTCTAATATTTTTGAGATCATCTTTTCGTAAGCTTAAATTTAACATCTCATTCCTAATTATGGATGTATTTTAGAAAAACACATATAACTATATATTAAAATTTAAATATAATAACAATTATAATTAATTAAGATTTATGAATTAAAATGGAATTAGAAATAATAATTATAGTTAATTAGTTAGTTAGTTAGTTATGATTAAAAAGTGAATTATGAGAATTTAAGAAACTAAATGAATTTAAAATATAAAATTTTAGTTATATGATGAACAAATTATATCGAGGCAGAAATAATAAAAATAAATAAATGTGATAATATAAATTAGTTAAAAATAATAATAATTTATTTTATAATAATTACAAATTAATTGAACTTAGAAATAATGATTTTAATCAATTAATGAATTAATTATATTTAAAGGAAATTTAGAATAAATAAAATAAAAATGAATAAATAATAACATAAATGGATAACAAGTACATACATATTAAATTTATAATTAAAATATTAATATAGAATATGATTAAAATAAATTAAATATTTGAATTATAATTTTTTTAGTAATTTGTAGAATAAATGAATTATATTTAAAAAATATATATATGAGTGTGAAATTTATAAATTTTTATTTTAAAAGAAAATCGTAGTTAGAAATTACACCATATTGTTGTTATTTATATCACTTAATTTTTAATTTAGTGTCAATTATTATTATTATAGTAATTAAAATGATTATAAATGATTAATTGAAATTAAGATAAATTATTATTAAGGTTAAAGTAAACAAATCATATGGTATTTAATTTTAATTATGAGTAGTTAGAAAATTTTCTTTTTAAAAGATTATGAATATTAAGTTATGATTTGCTCAAAATATAAAGTAATTATTTTAGAAATAAATAAATAATATTAAGGTTATTTTAAGAAATCTATTTTTATTAATGTGACTAATATCATAAACTAATATTTATGAAAATAAAATAGAAGATAAATATGTATATATTAAATATTTACATTGAGAGATATTTATTAAATGTACTTCCTTAAAAATTACTCAAATTAATTTATGATATATTTTAAAATTTTAAGTAATTATGTAACAACAATATTAAATTATTAAAATAAAATATAAGTGTTTTACGAGTTATTAAAACAAAAATGATAAATAATAAGTTAAAAAAGAATCTAATCGTAAAATGTTTGTGTAAACATGAATGTATGTTACCACATAATCGAGTTAATGTTATTAGTGGTCAAGAAAAATCCAAATTTTGAATTTAATGTAAGTTATAGTATTTATTCATTTCTTTGTTGCTTTGAAATATTTGATAAATTATGAGCTATTTGATACCTATGTTAATTATGTGTCTGTAATTGTGAATTGTGAAACTCAACGTGGCTTCTTGGCTTATGTAATCTAACCAAGCCAATTATTTAGTCTAACATGACAGAATCTCAACTTGATAGGGGTTATATCATCAGATTGTGTGTACATAGAGACTTGTAATTAGTAAGGTAGAAGCTAGTACCCTTATATAAATATGATATGTGATAGCACTGGAATGTATATAGTGATATATTTCCTTCAGTGCTATTGTTATGTATTATCTATCATATTATTTGATTTCTTTTGTGATATCAGTCCAATTGTTGTGCGCCCTCTATGTGGATTAAATCTTATTGATATATTTTTATTGAGTTGTCACCCTATGCTATTATTATTCTTGAACATTGAGATACTATTATTGTACATTCTACCACTATGGCACTATAATCTCATTGACTTGACGACTTGTCCAATCATCTGTGTGGTTTTAAGTAAAATTTATTCAGATCAATTAGCTTTTTGATTTCTTATTTCCAGTAAGAAGTCTAAGAATAGTATGTTTAGCCAATAACTGTTATATGTAATTAATATACTAAATTCGTTTAATATTTTAGTTGCCCCATGGTATTTTTTTGAATGATATAGTTATGATTTGAAGATTAAATATTAAGTAAATAATATGATATAAATATATATATGCGAGTACATTTGTTGATTTTGGTTCTACGTGGTGTCCGTTGGCCTTAAGCTTTCCTCGACCCTAGGACAATCACATTTTTAAAAATAGGATATGACACAATAGGCCTACAGTGTGGCAGCCACTACTACCTGTTGTAGCCAAAAACTATGGCAGTTGGCCGAAAACCTACTACGGAGCCCTAATCTGATTTTTTTTTTCAATGTTCTTTTTTTAATTTTAACCCTCAAAACCTCACTTTTTAATCATCTCATTCAATCAAGCAAACCTAAGTCCTAGTTGTCTTACTTTCTCCCTCTTTTCTTATTCTTTAAAAGAAAAAAAATTCAATCTTCCTTATTACGAACTACCTAAAATTTTCTTACTTAGCGAATTTGGGTGTTGGTCAACTTGGGATTACATTTTTCTTAAACCATCTCGAGCCAGTTGCTTCTTTAGCAACCAAATCCTAACAATAGTAGAACTCTAGTTTGGACACACACTTAAGCCACTGCCACAAAGGTCGTCGAAGAAAGTATGAGCCCTAAACTTTAACTTTTTCTTTCTTTTTTTTTTAAAAAATTATTCTTTGATTTGATTAAATTACTTCAAAAGACCATCATTTGGGCATTTGGATTAGACTTAAATAATTAGACCCATGACTCTAAAAGGATAAAATTGGACTTAAGCTTAACAAATCAAAAACCCAAAATCCTTTTTTACAAATGAAGTTATCATGGAAACTTAATCTAAATCAATTCTTTTTCAAATCAAATTGACATAAAAATTTAATTTAATTCAATTCTTTTTCAAACATAAGTTGGCATAAAAATCTAAATCATTCCTTTTTCAAGCTTAGGTAGGCATGAGAACTTAGATCAATCCCTTTTAAAACTTAGATTGGCATAAAAACTTTAACTGATTCTTTTTCAAACTTAGGTTGGCATAAGAACCTAAAATTTGAACCTAAAATTAATATTGGCTGTTAAATTCCTTTGGATAAATGGATTTCTGATACATATTCCCCATTTACCAATATGCCAATACTAACAATTCAAGCCTACACGAGCGCTACAAATTTAATTAGAGTAAAAATCTCAAACCCAAAAATATTCTGACTTTGACTTATGATGATGAGCCAATAAATGACCCAAACAAATTTAAATGCAGAGAATCACTACCACAGTGCATCTTTAATTTTCAAACGTTTAACGGCTCGATCCCACCTGAAATCTGAAAATCGAAATAAAAACGTTGCGTGAGGGAAATGTCGCCTTCAAGATGGGAAATCCAAAGCTAGAAAATGGAACAACTCAGTCGCCATTATCGAAAACACGCACCCCATTAATATAAAATTCTGTTTTTTTTTTATGTTTTATTTTATATGTCTTATGATTCATATACTAGTTTTAGGAATACCATGTTGTCTTTTTCTTTTTCTTTTTTTTTCTTTTTTTGTAATGTTTTTTAAAATTATATATTAAATAGTAATAAATATTTTAATTTTTGTTAAGATGTATTTTATTTTATTATCATAATATATATAATTTTTTATTTATCACTGTAAAAAAATGACTGCAACAAATTATAATAAAAATAAAATACATCATAATAAAAATCAAAATATTTATTGCATTAAAAAAATCAAAATATTTATTATTGTATAACAAATAATATATTCATTTTAATAATATATATTGTTCCGACATTAATATATTATTATGGTAATAATACATAAAGTGAAATTTAATATTAAATATTTTCGCTGAAAAAAAGTAAAAGTTATATTTATTTATTTATTTTGAATTGTTTTCTATATTAATAGGCTGAAAGATATGAAAATATATTTTATGATATAAAGTAAAAAAAAATATGATGTAAAAGTAAATTTTTTTTAAAAAAAATTTCTTTTCTTATTATTTATTTTATGTCTTTCTTGAAAATAAAATATATCATGTTTCAAATAAAAATAGGGAACCCGCAAGATATTTCGAGTATTTTTAGTTTTAAAATTTTATGATAATTTTAAATAAATAATTATTTACTTGTGGTTGTAAAAAATAAAATTAGTAAATTTTTTAATTTTTTATGAATAAAAAATCATCCAATATACATTATGCTAATTCACAAAAATAAATAGTACTCTTTCAAATATTTATATTAAAAATTAATTTATATTATTATCAAAATTTATTTTTTATATAACATATAATAACTAATTATTATCAATGTAAATATTATAATTCTATTTGAACTTTCAAAATAATAATAGATTAACATTGTAAAAATTAATTTATTTTATTAAATAAAATAATTAATTATTGAATAAAAATTAGATAAACATCTTATTAATTATTTAAAAATTTAAATTACATTATCAAATAATAATTAATTATTATCAATTTTAAATAAAATATTCTAATCTTATTTAATTTTTTTAAATAATTATTTATAGCAATTAATTAATTATTATAATAAATAAGAAAAATTCTAATATGAACTTTATTTATGGCTTTATTTATAGATCAAGCTAATTAAAAAACATAATTTTAAACTTTCTGATTAACTTAATTTATGAATAGAGACATAAATCTAAATCAGATCCATAATAAAATTTCTTAATAAATAATAATTTGAACATATGTTTTCTCAACTAGGAATTCATGTGAAACATGTTACGAGATGGAGTCCTAACCCACTCATGGTTGCACGCATTTTGCTTGTAGATTGATTAGGATATACTTCCTAGGATAATCACAGCACCATTTTTAAGAAAGGATGATTTAAACTTTTGAATATCTGGAAACTGTGATTCTGAATCTTACTTTATTGATTAAATTTTCTTTAGTTAATTAAATTTATAATAAAAACATTTTTATAACTTTAAAAATAATTTAATATTATTGAATCAAAATTTGTTAATATATTTAAAAATAATCTTTAATGCGTTTCAAGTATAAGAGTTGAAATTTAACCAAAATCGAAATAAAAAAATGTTATTAATCAATATTTGAAATTATATTTTTATTTTTGTAAATTTAACTTTTCAATATCTATCTTTGAAAACCACTTTGATACACTCAATTGGAGATGGTTGTATCTGGAATCTTGTCAAAATTACACCCCTCACCAATCAAATCAACATCGGAAACTAATCAAAAATATATATATATATATATATATAATATTTTGTTAAAACGGAAACAAAAATAAAATGTTAAAGAAATAAGCGTAGAATGCAAAGGTGTAAAGATCAATAGGTAATATAATACAAAGGCAGATCCAATTTCTTTGACTCTTTGTGTACACATTGTTTGTTCTAAGCCCAGACACGCAATTCCTGGTGGCCTACAATCGCGCTCCTTCTTCCACGTCATCTCTTTTCTTTGCTTCTTGTCATGTTTTTCTTGGCTCTCTAAGATGATGCCAATGCCAATTATTGGGTATAGCTAAAGTTGATTGAATATTCAAGTTTTCCACTTTCTCTCTTCTGGCTGGTGTTACCGTTAGAAGCTTAGTTTTGTTGGTTGATCATGTTTTTGGGTTCAATTCCTTATCTGGGTTTCGAATTATTTGGTTAGATTTTCTTCCATTCTTCTGTTTTTTTTGGCCATTGGTATGACTTGTAAACTTTCATATTCATGTTTTTCTGTGTTCAGTGCTACTTCAAATTGTTGTTTGGTTGGTTAAATAAAACTAAACTGGTGTTTGATTTAGATTTGATTACTCAATTGTGAAGGGTAAATTCTAATTATTCATACTTGGTTTCAATCTTGGTGGTTTTTATTTCCTGGAATTTGCTTGAAGATTTGGAATCTCTTTTTGAAATTTCAGATTTCTGTGCAATTTTTGTATGGTGAAATCTCCATTATTTTAGGTTACTGTTGTGCAATAATGCTTATCAGACAACAGATTGACTGAGCGGTAAGCGAATAAAAACGCTACCAAAGTTTGGGATTTTTGGAATCTTATTTAATGTAAAATGGGGTTGGTAGTATAACTTCATTGGCAAAGATGCCCACTTCTAAATGTTCCCTGTTGGGGTTTTGAGTTTAGTCTGAAAGCCTCCGATTTTTCTAGAAAAATTAAAAAAAAAAAAAGCATGCTGTCACTGGAATTTGAAACCATATAATTTCCTTAATAGTGTTTGAATCTTTCAATAGGGTTATACTATTCTTGTTTCATACTGGTTAGATGTTCTATTAATAGGAATTGCACATTCATGCCTCCTTGAACTATCAGAAACAAACCTCTAATAAAGTCTTCCACAGCTTGATCATACAATAGGCTTATAGTTTATTTTAGTAGATGCACCACATTAAGATCATAAATTTGCAAATTATTTTAGTATTATTTGTTCAATATGCTTCCCATTAGGTGGTAATTAAACTCTGATTTCCAACTTTCTCATATCTTATATAGCAAATTGAATAATATAGCTTAAAATGCAAATCTAATGAAACTATTTGTACTAACAATTATAGAGTACTTGCGTACATTAGCATTGGTAACTGTCCATAGTATCTTCTTAATATTCTTCATTATTAAGAGCTAATTCTTGTCTTGTATGTCTCTTCACTTCACTGTCTGTCTTCATAAGGGGTATTTTCAATTGCTTTATTATTTCAGCACTGTGCTTTGGTTTCTTGATTCTAAATTTTCATTGACCATTTAATTCATAGTTCCATACAAAAAATATAAATGTTATAGTTACTTAAAGAGATAGTTAGTGAAAACATAAATATTTACAATTGAATCTTCACAATAAAGTTGATTCTTTTTTTTTAAATGTTGTCAATTATGCTTAGCAGGCTAAGTCAATTTCTTGATACCAGAAAACTATGATTATGGATTGCTGATTTGAGATAGAGATACTAGTGCATTAAAAATTGAGACAACACAACAATGGCCCCTGGAGGTATCATCTGCAAGGAGATGATGATTCTCGCATTGCAATTGCAGATTATGAAACAGCAACTTCCAATGGTGAGTTACGAGGTTCTCCTTTCAGAAAAGCTGCAACTTGTTTGGGTGGAAATTTTGGAATATCATCAACTAGTGATGTGCAAAACCTGCTTGAATGCCCTGTCTGCATGAATTTAATGTGTCCTCCCATTTACCAGGTATGCCTTTTCATTTATAAATACTATAAAGTTTTAAAGGTTCCTATACTCTTTAAGAATCTGTTTTCTCTTATCAGTAGAAGGAGACAAATATTTTTTGAAAAATGGCTCTTCGCTGCATCAAGTTTGAGTTGTAAAAGGAAAAGGACATGCTAAAAAGAAATGTCGCAGAAGTTCCTTTTGATTTCCCGCCAAATCTGAAGGATGTGATTACAGTTTAATTTTTGTTATTAACTGGATTTTGTTGAACTATATTTTGCTTCTAAAATATTTAAACATATTTGCCAGCAACATAACACTCTTCTAGTCAATTTGGTCCAATTGATCATTGCACAATAAGCACAGTGCTGACAGTATAAAAGTTTTCATCATTCATATTATTGTAATGACAAAGTTACTAATCTTTTATTTCAGTGTCCGAATGGCCATACTTTATGTTCTTTTTGCAAGGCAAGGGTACACAACTCTTGCCCCACTTGCCGTGGAGAGCTTGGAAATATAAGGTGCTTGGCTTTGGAGAAAGTTGCTGACTCACTAGAACTCCCTTGCAAATACCAGATCATGGGTTGCCCTGATATATTTCCATACTATATCAAGCTAAAGCATGAAAAGAACTGCAAATATCGTCCGTACAATTGCCCATATGCTGGAGCTGCATGTCCTGTCACTGGTGACATTCCACTCCTGGTTATGCATCTAAAGAATGATCACAAGGTTGACATGCATGAAGGGTGTTCCTTCAATCACAGATATGTCAAATCCAATCCCCAAGAAATTGATAATGCAACATGGATGTTGACTGTAAGATATCTCTTTACATCAAGCACAATCTGATTTTTATTTTCAATGATTAATAATTTAAATGATTATTGAAACTTTGAGGGTTTCTAGGATTGCAACCATTCATTCTCCTTTGATCAGTACATTAAGTCTTGAACTTCTCAAGTCCTTCACTGTCTATTGTGATAAAATCATTTGCAGTGTATAAAAATTTTAAATACTGCCCTAGCAAATGTTGCTATACTTAACTTCTCTGTGCTAAATTCATGATTCATCACTTCAAATAAGGTCCTGAACACCATATGAGGAACACAAAGGTGTTCGACTAAAACATTCAGGTATGTATCATCGTCTGCTTACTTGGTGCAGCCATGATACTGACTTAATGTTTTAGACAATTCCAGCTGATGCATTTTTGAACCATTAAAAAGTACAGCCAAAGCAGTACAAGAATTGTTTTAAGCTCTAAATTTTCTTCTTTTGATACTTGGCAACCCATTTTAGTATGGTTTATCTATGAGAGTCAATTTCATTTTGCACCAATGCAACAACAGAATCCTTCTAGACTAGTAGATTATCAAAAAGAAACTAGAAAAAGGTAAAATTATGAAAATAGGCAAGCCATTCTTTTGCATTCTTCCATCTTCCTTGCCGTTCAATTTGCACTGTAAGAAAAACAAGCATTTGTGCTACTCCTGGACAAAAAATTAATGCATCTTATTTGGTGCAGGTTTTCAATTGTTTTGGCAGACAGTTTTGCTTGCACTTCGAGGCTTTTCAACTTGGAATGGCACCAGTTTACATGGCTTTCTTGAGATTCATGGGCAGTGAAGATGAGGCAAGGCAATTTAGTTACAGTCTAGAAGTAGGTGGGAATGGTAGAAAGCTTACATGGCAAGGAATTCCCCGAAGTATCCGTGATAGCCATAAGAAAGTTCGAGATAGTCAGGACGGACTAATAATTCAGAGAAACATGGCACTTTTCTTCTCTGGCGATGATCAACAGGAGCTGAAGCTGAAAGTGGCAGGGCGCATATGGAAAGAACAGTGATATATATATATATATATATATAAACTGCAAGCTTCTTGAAGAATATTGCACTCAGCAAATGAAGGGTGTTCAATGAATGTGTCCTCTGTAAATAAGTAGCATCAATTGCTTTCAGTTGTAAGATCAGTTTAGCTAAATTGATAGAATTAGGAAGGCAGTTGCATTTTTCAATTGGTTTTATGTTCGGTAATTTCTTTGATAGTTTTTATGGTTATTTATTATTAAGGTTATTTTTTTTCTTCCCGGAGTTTGAGAAGGGAAAGACCCCTCACCGCTACCTAGCCTATGGTTCAAGCCACTGGACCTGATGAGTGTGATTTGGTAAAGAAAAAGATTAAATAAACATTATAGATAATTTATTATATTATATTATATTATTATTATATTCATATTATATTATATTATATTATATATTAAAATTATTGTGAATTGCCAAAAAAAAAAAACCATATCCTTTCCTCTTCTTTTTTTTAAGCTTCTTTTTTAATTTTCAATTTTGCCCCTATTTTTTTTTTCCCTTTAGTGCTTACGAGCTGCAAACTAATATTTTACATTTGTATCTTTTTTTTAATACTCTATTGTTCATTGATTGTAATGTGAAATGTATTTGTGCTTTTTTAAAAAATAATTAATAAATTTGTAATATATAATAATAAATATCATAATATATCAATCAATTATCTAGCCATCTATTTATAATTTTAATCTTCTTTAAAATTTTATTTTTTATTGAACTATACTCAATTTAGAATTTTAGCCATATGTATCTAACTTCAAATTTTAAATTTCTTTCATTATCAATATTAATATTTAATTTTTACATTAAAAATTAAAAATTGTTTGTTATATTTAACTTTATTTTTAAGATTTTAAGAAAATAATTAACGAATATTTTTTAATATTTATGCAAAAAATTACTAAATACATTATTATTTTAAAAAATTAAGTATGTTTGATACTTTTTATTTTTTTAATTTTATATTAATATTGTACTGAAGATTAAAATATTATGTCATTGTTACATGCTAAAAATTTATATTATCTAATTAGAATTTAAATTTATAATCTTATAATTTTTTTAATTTAATTTAATTTTTGACATTTTATTAATTTCAAAAATAAAATTATAAAATATATGAATATGAATTGTTTTAAAAAAAACTAATTTTTCAAATGTCTTTTCAATAAATTTACAATCAATCATGTTATATAAATTAATTTTATATAAAAATAATATATTTCATTGTTTTTATATAATTTTATATAAAATAATGTTCAATAAATAATTTATTTCATCAAAAAAATAATTACAAATAAACATTAAATTTATTTTATAATTTACTAAAATAATTTTTGAAAAATAATTTCATTTTCTACAATCAAATAAAATTTAATATTTGATTTACTTTCAATAAATTAAACATATCTTACTATAAATACTTTTATAACATATAAATATAAAAATTTTAATATTATATTTTATTATTTTAGACAAAGATTCAATTTAGTTATTATGCTATAGCCAGAAATTCACATTAATATCTAAATTTTTGTTAAATTATATTTTTTCTTTCGAATTTAGTTCAAATGACTCAATTTTTAACGAAATCATTAAATAGTTGACCACATAGGGCTATTTTGGACTAAAATTAAATGTTAAGGGTCAAATTAATTTTTTTAAAAAATATTAATATAATATTTTTAAAATTCATTTATTAATACATATTTTCATAATTTTATAATTCATAAAATTAATATCTTTCACAGAAATTATGAAATTAAGAAAACATATTATAATATTAATTTTACAAATTATAAAATTATAAAAAATATTTATTAATATTATAAATAATTGATATTAAAAATATTAATTAATAAATAATTTATAATATTAAAAATAGATAATTATTAAAAATATGAAATATATTAAAGAATTAAAATCATTAATATTTATTAATATTATAAAAAAGATTCTTAAAATAAATTATTCATTAATATTTTTAAGATTAATTTTGTAATATTATATTAAAAATATTGTAAAAATCCTATATAATATAAACTATTATAAAATTATTTAATATTTTAATTATTTGTTAAATTATAGATTATAAATTTATTATAAATTAAAAAAATTATTTATTAATATTATAAAATATTGATATTAATTTTTTAAAAGTTAAATTTAGTTCATAATATTTAATTTTAGCTCAAATTGACATCTGTCGTTAATTATATAATATTTTCATTAAAAAAAAGTAATTTAGACTAAATTTGAAAAAAAACACTAACTTAGTCTAAAAAGAATTTAAGGACCAAAATAGACTTCTCCCTATAATACATTACTAAAATGAACATTTATCCTACTATTTTTTATATACTAATTATATTAATACATAAATTATAATTTCATTCAAAATATTATAAACGTTGCATAGCGTAGGTTCATTATTTTGCTCGTAATATACTAAATCACCCATCTAAATGAATAGTAGATTTTCCACTTTACCATTTTCTCTATTTCTAATTTTTCTTTCTTTCTTTTATCTCTATTTTTTTTTTCTAATTTTCTCACAATGAGAAATAGTAGCAGGATGGTCTCTGCCATCCCTTTCCTCACTCAATACTTGCGCAGCGCAATGGCCTCTTGCCAACAACTCCAATTTCTTTTCATAATCAAACTAGATCTTTATACAAATTTTCCATTTTTCAACTTCAATCTCTTCTCCAAGTTCCTAATTGTAACTCTCTCTCTCTCTCTCTCTCTGTCCCACTCAGCCATCTTCTTTTGATGCTATGGTGGATCTGAAGTCAACTCTCTTGAAAGCCTATTCTATTCTTAAGAAGGAGCTCCTTGAAAACCCCACTTTCGAATGGTCAACGAATTCTTGTGAATGGATCAAACGAGCACTTCCCATTTTCTGTTTCTTTAATAGCTTTCTGGTGTTTGTTTGTTTGTTTATTGGAATTTTGTTGTGCTGTAATTATTTTTAGTTGTTTTGGTTTATTGGTTGAGTATTAAATCTTCAATTCTGATTTTATTTGCCATTGATGTATGTAATGTGATATGAAGAAGAACCCATAATCATGTAGATTTTTATTGTGGTAGAAAGAATATTAAATTAGTTATAATGAATTTCCAAAAAAAAAATCCATGCCCTCTTAATCTAATTTTTTAACTCCCTTTAAAAACGTCACCGTATAAAAAAAATCTTGACTTTTTTTATGTTTACCAATTCACCCTTCTTCCATTTTAATCTTTTTTCTCTTAGACGGAGTATACTACTGCATTTCTTTTTTTTTTTTTTTTCTATTGTAAATATTTTATTTGTTTTCCGCTATGTTGTTGGTTTTGGACATCAAGATCTCTCAAGCCGATTAAAGAGGGTATATAATATTTCTTTTCTCACTTTTCATATTAAATTAACCCACAATACCCACTAAATGCAAATAGGGATTAGAATGTGGTGGTTTTTGTGTTTTTCTTAAGGTTCTAAGTTAAAATCTTATTATTTTTCTTTTTTTTAATTTCTAAAAATTTATTTTTATGTGTTTTTGACTTGGAAAGCATATCTGGTTTTCAATTGTTGTATTATTGTAAATGCATTGGAGGTTGTTTTATTTTTTCTCAAATTCTCAATGGTTATGGATTTGATTTATTCACATATAGAGAAAAAAAAATGGCATATCTCTATATTTTTCTTCTTTTTTAGGGGCATAGTTGTAATAATATTTTGGTTTATTGATTTTTGTGTATGATGAATTATTTTATATTTTTATAGAATATAATTTAATTTTAGTGGTTGATAGAAGATAATTATCTTATATTATAATATTTTTAAATTTCATAGATATATATATCTATGATTTCTTTTCATCTTAAACTCTTTATTTTATTCTACTCTCTTCTCTTAAAGAAAAAAAAATATACACTAGGTAGATATGTTAAGCGTGATTAGTTTAATGTTGTTTTTTTCCATCGTTCTCTTTTGTCTTCTTTTTTTTGTTACGAATATTATAAATTTAAATATTGATTGATTTTTATCTTTTGATTCATAGCTGCTTCATAATTTGTAAATAGGAAAGCTTCAAACATACTCTTTTAGTTTTATAATTATTTAATTGTTGTATCTAATAAATTTTTTATGTTTTTTCCTAATTTTGTTAAATTTTATTTTGGATTTGCGTTTGAAACAATCAAATTTTTGTTTATTTCTATTCTTTTTTTTTCAATTCTTCTTCGTTTTTCAATTCTGGATTAATTCATTTTATTTAATTCCATGACATTTAGTGTTACAATTAAAATTTATTTATTTTTCAATAGGTGGGAAAGCTAGGAGGGATTATTTTGGATTAACTATACTATTAAATGTCTTTATTGCAGGGTTATTCCCAGTCCCCTAAAATGTTTAATAAATTATTATTTCCTTTGATATATTAAACTTATTTTTTTCACATTGAACAATATCATTTAAGCTTATAACTATTTATAATCAGTTCATTCTATTTAATTATATGGCTTTTAATGTTTCCTTAATCAATCTTTTTGTATACAAATTTGTTAATATTCATCAATTGCTTTTTTTTTTCTTCATTTTTATGCAGTGAACAACTGAAGCAAAAAGAAAACAAATATTTTGATTGTATTAGAGAAGTAATATTTTACCTAATATCAATTATAAATGATGCTATAACTCACTTTTTGTTGTTAAACTTATTACTGTTTTTTGTTGTAAATATAATGATTGTATATAAATGATGTTATAGTTTACTTTTTGTTGAATTTATATCTTTAAAAAAATTTTGTTCATAAATATATCACTATTATATTTTGTATATACTTTCTATGTACTTTGTAATTATATTTATATACACTTTGCATATATTATTGTCATATTTAATATATTTTATTCTTTATTTTTCTTATTATTCATTCAATAATATTAATAATAATAATATTACTTTTCGCAGCAAAGTGTAGCGGGGCCCAAACTAATTATATACTGAAAGTGCTCCATTTTCACAGTTGTTTATGGCAGTGCAAACCCCAAAAAATTACTTTTTTTTTCCTTTCTCATTTTTTATCATATTCCATTTTATCCTTTTTTTTTCTCTTTTTTTAATTCCCTCCACGTCCTTATTATAAACTTTCCTACTAATAAATTTTATTTTAGGGACACTTACGTAACTATTTAAAAAATAATTTTTATTTTAAAAATATTATAAAAAGTTAAAAATATTTATATTTTTATAAAAAGTTGAAGTAAAATTTTAAAAATATCTCATTATTCACTAAAATAATTTTTTTAAAAAATATCTCTTCCCTCACTACATCAATATTTTAATTTAATTTTTATTTTTTTAGATTTTACTATTAAATAAAAATATTCTAATAAAATAATAAAAAATAATATTTTAAATTATTTTTCATCATACAAAAATCATGATTTTTTATAAATGATAATTTTAATTTTAATTTTAATTATAAAAAATAATAACACTAACAAAAAAATTAAAAAATAAAATATACAAAAATATATTAATAAAAATTATTAAATATATTTTTAAATAAAATTTATATATTATGCACATAAAAATAAAAAAAATACACATAATTTTATTATGTAGATATATAGTAAATGCGTTATAAATATTGTATGCATATTATATTTTTGGGCTTAATACATCTGTGGCCCTTTAATTTGACAGTATTTTTCATTTAGCCCCCTTATACTTTTTGAGTAACCACTTTACTTTGCCCCTTCAACTCTCATTTTCATTAACTAACAGACCCTTCGTTGCTGAGGTGTCAATATATGTATAGTACACTTTCTTATAGCACATGAATACATTAAAATCTACTGTATTGATTATAAAATGACAATGATACCCTAAATTTCTATGCCCTTTATCTATTTCTTTTTAATTTTTCATGGTTTTAAATGTAACAGAATATAATATTAAAAATTAATTATATTTAATATTATTAAAAATCAACTATATTTAAATTTATTTTATATAATTATATTAAATTATTTAAAAATTATTTTAATTAAATAATTAATTTAATTTTTTATAGTTTAATTACAAGTTAAAAATTAGTAAAAAATTAAAACTAAAAAATTAATTTAAATAAAAAACTGAAAAAAAGAAAAAAATCAAGAACATAAGAACACTTCGCCGTCGATCACCGGAAACAACCTCCAGTTCTTGTTCATAGTTGACATTCATGGAAATCTCCTTGCTTAGAATTTAAATCCAAATCATAAACCACCGATTCTTCCACCTTGGCTATCAATTCTGATTGGGTTGCTGAGCACACCCACCATGTATCCCTCACCTATGGTAGCGAATTAGGAAATTATTTGCAAAATGGAAGCAAGATTTCAGTTCACCATTAAATTGTTAATTTTAATTGTCAAAATATCATACAATTTGCTAATTTTTTCGGTGTTCAGCATCAGTAGCAATGGTATTTGCAAATGATTTCGATAAATTTGAGTGGCTATTGATCTCCAAGAAACGAAAATATGAGAGAGAACTGAAAAATATTCATGGGATTGTGTATTAAGATTTTATCCAGAAGTTTTTTTTGGTAGAATGGGCCAAGCAAAAGAAAAAAAAAAAAGAAGAAAATGCCATTAATAATAACAAAACAAGCTCTGCTCTCAAGAATAGGAAACGGGGGATTTTAAACTCATACATTCTACACCAAAATAACAACCAACAAATCAATTGATTTTATTTTCAAATTAATTCATTGTTATTTTTACCCAAATTTGTATAATCAATACTTGATATACTCCTCAATAACGTTAACGTAATTAAGTAAATTTTTTATCCATAACCCATTCATTGATATATACCTCCCATCTTGTTCTTGTGCTTCTACTTTGATTGCTGTCAGGTCCATGAAAATCATCAAAATAATCAAACTTAAGCTAAATAATCTTGCAAATTTCAAGAATTTTTTCCATCTCCTTTTTCTCCTCTCCATTTTTCTATAATTAATTCTAGAGCTATGATTGTAGGTCGTAAATCAATATGATGTTCTTTATAAGATGATGAGGAAATAGAGGACAAAAGTTTTGAACTGGTGATGCTTGTAGCAGCGGTGGCAAAATGGCCGAAGGTCTTCCATGGTGGCTTAAGGGTTTTTTGCTGTTTTTTTATAAATTGTTGTAAAAGAATGAAGTTTGATATTATTATTATTATTATTATTATTATTATTATTATTATTATTATTATTATTATTATTACAGAAAGATGAGACATATGCATGCTTTCAACATGTCAAATGATTGCTGATATGTAATTATTATTAGTGACTTTGTATTCTACGTGCTATAAGTATATATTGTATTCTTAACTTAAGGGTTAAATAGTTATGAAAGGGATAAATTGGAGGGGCTAATTGATTACTTGAAAAGTATAAGGGGTTAAGTGACAAATGCTGTTAAATTCAAGTAACTATATATGTATACATATGTATTGAGCCTATATTTTTGTTATTTAACTTGTGTATATTTTATGTAAAAATTATTTAATATTATATGGATGTTGTGAGAATAAAAAATTAAATAAATAAAATTAAATAAATTATTAAAAATATTATGTAAATATATTGTAGATTTATTATAGATGTATTGTAGATATTATATATGTAGTTTATATTATTGAATCTGCATTTTATATATATTGTGTGTATATTGTATATATGTTTTTAAATATGACATAAAAAAATTTTAAATAAAAAAAATAAAAAATTATAAAAAACAAAAATAAAAAATTATAAAAAGAAAAAAAAAAGAAAAAATACAAATAAAAATGTAAAAATGTAAATAAATATGTGTGGGGTATTTATGAAAACGAAACTTCCTTTTCCATATACAGTGTAATTTCGCTTTATTTTATTTTAAATTTTAGTAGGTTTTGTGAGATGTAGTTCTTAAAATAATAAGTTTTTAAAATTTTTATCTTTCATATTATTATTTTATTTTAACTTTTAAATTATAAATAGAAATTTAATTATCTTAATTAATATATCATTAATTATAATTTTTTTTACTAAATATTATTAGTTATAATTAGATTTAAAGTTTTATATTACTTAATTTTATTTTTAATAGACTTTTCATCTGTTTAAAAATATTTTTATTGTACCAACTTAGTTTAAATTTCAATATATTTATTTGTTCTTTTGTTTTTTTTTTTATTTTTCTTTCCTCATACTATTTCTAGGGAGATTTATAATTATTTTTCGTCTCAAAAAATAATAATAACAAATGATAAATGCACTTATTCTTTTGTATCCAAATTAATAATCTTAATTATTTTTTTAATTTTTAAGTAAAATTAATATGTTATATTTTATCAGTGAATCTGTGAATGTAACAACCGTAAATAAAATATAAATAAATAAATAATTTAGAGGGTTAAGTGAGGTGTTGAAAGTAGGAAAAATAAAATATATATGTGTAACACCCTCACAGCCTTTCCATACATAGTATATATTCTCTCTAAAATGTAAAATACACAAAGAAGATGTAAGAGCATTACTAAAATGCTACTATTAAACCTTATCTACTTTAAAAATTTAATAGATAATACATAATATTGTATAAATTATGAATTAGGTATAAAAGTAATAAACGAATTTATAAAAATTTTGTCAGAGTTCCGTTAGAAATACGGATAAACCCAGATTTTAAATAATTCAACCTGTGAACATTTAATGTATGTTTAAATAATTAATATTACTACTCTCATCCCAAAATCTTATAGATATACATAAATACATATAGTGGAAAACATAATGGTACTTATTTACAAATTACTCTTACTATATAACACATTTAATACATTCATTCAAAAGAGTATTTACATGATATGCTAGGCTTGATCTTGTGGCAATCGACGATTCTAGTATTCGATCACTATCTATGTCTGACCTGGTTTAGAAGGACTCCTAACTTCTGTTTCGCACCTGCACAATAAACAACTCGCACTCAGCTACAAGCTCAGTGGTATATACTTGATAATGCAGTATTAATATGACAACATAATATAAAGATAGATCAAATTTTAATATAAAAATAAATGTATATATATAATTAGCATACATCATGCAATGGGCTCATAATTCTTATACAATACACTAGTCCCAGAATCATTATTTTGGTCTATCTTATCACAATGACACTAATGTGTCTCACTAGTAGACATAGCAATATCTGTGACACCCAATGTCTCATCCATAACGTATATCAACAGTAGTGACACCAATGTGTCTAACTCAGAGGCGTAGCAATATTTATAACACCCAGTGTCTCACCCCATACATATATGGCATGCCAACTACCAAACACAATGCTCTGGCAACTATTTATAATATAAGGCAACGAACAACATTTCACATTATGTTTATATAGGCCATTCACCATATGGCTCATCAACATACAAACATTTATCATATTCCTCATATTTTATCATTGTTCTTTACTTTATAATCATATATACAATCTTAATACAATATATATAAAAACATAGTCATGTAAGCCATTTACTACACCCATATAGTGCAAAATACGACAATAAACGTCAACATATCAATCCTACGGCCGTGGCATCCAATAGCCATGCCCGTGGAATGTGAAATGAAGCTGTAAAACATCATTTAAGACCTCCACGATCGTGGGCCCCCAAAGGCCATGCTCGTGGCATTCATTTCGCTTCTGTTTCTTCACTATTTTCACATGAAACAACCCCTCGTCTAATCCCAAGACCGTGGCCCTGCATGGCCATGCCCATGGCATCTCAAAATCATTTTTTTTTACCATTTTCAACTTAGAATGATGCAAATCAAAGACAAGAACATTATCCAAGTATATACTTACCTTTTTGAAGCTCAAAATGGAGAAATAACTTCTGTTGCACAATAATTTCTCCCAATCTTTCACTTTCCTCTATTAGTTCCTTCACTCAAATCAATAAACCACTAATAAATTTTGAATTTCAAAGATGATATTAGCAATCCATTTAAGTACTTTTAAGCCATTTAATCTTCCTCCAACTCAAGATTAGCTAAATCCCTTACAAAACCTTAGTACTTAATCACTACTTCAAATTCTAGCCAAACTTTATCCAAATACTTAACGAAATATATTTAATCACTCATTCAAGTTTTAAATTCATCATTTTTATATTGATTAACTTTATTTTAATCATTTAAACAATTATCTAATTTATTAAAAATCCTACTTAAAAGAAAATTCATCAAGAGTTAAAGAAACTTACTTATTATTCCACTTAGCACCAAAAACTATCACCACCTCTTGAAAAATTCTTAGTAAAATTTGATGATTATTGAAATGAAAATCATTTCTCTCTCCCTTGTCTATGGAAACGACCAAGAAGGAAAAGAAAAGAAGAAAAAGAAATTTCTAGTAATTTTTTTGACTCTTGACTCTACTCTTCTTTTTACCTAACATAAATATACATTATTACTAATTAGATTTATATATATAATAATATTATTTTATATTTTAACTTTTCCACTTTCAACTTTTTAATTCTTTTACCATTTATATTTAACATTTATATGTTATATATATATATCATTTATATTTAACCCTTTTATATATGATGTATATGTTATTTATATTTCCAAAATCTCTCACCAATTAATGTGTATCATTAGGTTCAATGAAAATTTAGGGTATTATAATATATGAAATATAATAGAAATATACATAAAATATAAATATTACTGAAAAACAAAAAAGTCAAAATGTAAATTGTAAAAATTAAAGGTAACTAATAAAAAGTTAAATAAATAGTAATAAAATAATTCAAAAAGAAATTAATTTTGAATGGAAGAAGGGAATTAGAATTTTTAAATAAATAAATAAATAATTAAATAATAATTAAATATATATATATATATATACGGTTAGTAAATAAAGAAGGTAATTAAAACAAAATTCATCATCTTCTTCCTTCAAGCAAATCGGCCACCATTGAAGAGCGAAGAGAGGAGCTTTCCATTATCATCAGTGCTAAATTTTTTAAAGAATTTAAAGAATTGAAGGAAGTTTTAGTGAAAGCACAACTATTAGGTAAGCTTTCTTGCAAATTTAATAAGTTCTTTGGAAATTTATGAATGTGGAATTTTGAAAATTTGATGGAGTTGTACCTATTCTGCAGAGGGACGCTTATGATTGGTGGAAGATGATTCCCCGTGGGTTGGAACAGCCTTTAGTGCTAACATATACTGATTTTCTAAGATAATTTGGGAGGAAATACACCAAGAGATTACAGAGATGCAAAGAAGAAATAATTTTTGAATTTGAAGCAGGGAGCAAAGACAATAACAGAGTACAAAAAAGATTTCCTCAGACTAAGTAAGTATGTGGGTGACATTATATCTGATGAGATAGACTAGTGTAGGAGGCTTAAGGAGAAGTTGAGGCCATTCGTTATGTGCCAGGCGGAAGTAGTGCAGTACAAGGATTTTTCCATGATGGTATCAGCTACCTGGAATGTTGAGAAGCCCAGAGGCTTGCAGCTACTTCCAGGGTAGAGGAGAATAGAGATAGAAGACCTTAGATTGAGATAAGATCTTCATCTTAAAGAGAGGTTGAGGGATTTTCTCACAGAGATTTGGTAGAGGCTAGAGGCAGCCTAACAGGTTTTCACAGTAGCAGAGGTAAGGCCTGTAGCCTCAATGGCTAGTGCTCTGACTCCAGTTTCACAAAGACCTACTCCACCTCCTATACTTAGTGTGGCAGAGCACACAGGGGTGTTTATTGAAGGATTGGTGATCAGTAGTTTGTTTCAAATGTATATCACTAGATTATTTTATCAGATATTATCCAAAGCCACCAGAGAATAGACAGATATATATAGTAGTGTCTAGACCTAATGTCAGAGAGGGTCAAGGTTATAGAGGTAGTGGCAGAGGTGGTAGACTAGGGTCCAGTCAGAGAGAAAGATCTATAGTATGGAGTAGACTAGAGAATGCAAGCACATCACAGAGGTTGTATGTGATGCAGAAGAAACCAGATACTTCAGATGTGATAGCTGGTACTTTTTCTTTATTTGGCACTTTAGTTCATGCATTGATAGACCTTGGGTCGATGCATTCATACATCAGTGCATCCATATTACCTACGAGTGATATCTATTCAGAGTCCTTAGAATTTGATGTGCTGGTGACTAACTCTTTAGGGCACAGTGTGATAGTTAGTAGAGTATAATGAGATAGTCCAGTTGTGGTGCACGATGAGGAGTTTCTTAGTGACTAGATTGAGATTCCCTTTAGGAATTATGACCTTATTTTGGGTATGGATTGGCTAACTAGACATCAGTCGGTGGTAGATTACCAGCAAAAATGTATTACTCTGAGAACACATGATAGGAATGAGGTGGTGGTATCAAGTGAGAAGGGGCACCTCTCATCCATATTTATTTTAGCTATTTCAATTAGGATGTTGATTCGGAAGGGATACAAAGCTTATTTAGCACATGTAGTGGATACTAGAGCAGAGAGGTCTAAGGTCGACAGTATTCCTATAGTGGCCAAGTTTCATGATGTGTTCCTAGATGAGTTACTAAGGCTAACTCCAGTAAGAGAGGTGGAGTTTGGTATTAATTTGATGTCGAGCACCACTCCTATCTCTATTACCCTTTATTAGATGGTACCTGTAGAATTGAAAGAGTTGAAGATGTAGCTTGCAAGAGTTGTTAGATAAAGGGTTCATTTGCCCTAGTGTCTCATCTTAGAGTGCATCGGTGTTGTTTGTTAAGAAGAAGGATGACACTTTAAGATTGTGTATTAAATACTGGAAGTTGAATAAAATGACCATCAAGAATAAGTACCCATTATTTCACATTGATGATTTTTTTAATCAGTTAAATGACACAACTGTGTTTTCTAAGATTGATGTAAGATTAGGTACCATTAGTTATGGGTTAAAGATGCAGATATACCTAAGACTTCTTTTCATATGAGGTATGACCATTATGAATTTTTGGTAATGCTTTTTGGTCTAACGAATGCATCAACAACTTTTATGGATTTGATGAATTGGGTGTTCAGGTTATACTTGGAACAATTTGTGGTGGTATTTATTGATGACATTTTGGTTTACTCACGTAGCAAGGAAGATCAAGTTAGGTATTTATGGATTGTATTACAGACTTTAAGGGAGAAATAACTATATACTAAGTTATCTAAATGTGAGTTTTGGCTGGATCGAATGAATTTTCTTGGACATATAGTTTCAGCAGAAGGCATTAGAGTTAATTCGAGTAAAGTATAAGTAATTTGAATTGAAGTCCACCAAAGAATATTATGGAAGTAAGAATTTTTCTGAGATTGGCAGGCTACTACTGTCAGTTTGTGAAGGGATTTTCCATGATAACTACACCACTCACCATATTACTTGGGAAAGGAGTGAAATTTGTATGGACAGATCGGTGTTAGGTAAACTTTGAGCATTTGAGAGATATGTTGACTCAAGCTTCTATCCTTACCCTACCTATGGAAGATAAATCATATATGATATATAGTGATACTTCACATAATTTTTAGGCTGTGTTCTGATGCAAGAGGGTAGAGTCATTGCATATGCATTCAGACAGTTAAAGCCTCAAGAGTTAAAATACCCGACTCATGATTTAGAGTTGACAACCATAATGTTTACACTAAAGATTTGGTGACATTACTTGTATGAGGAGAAATGCTTCATTTATACTAATCATAAGAGTCTAAAGAAACTAGGTATTCAGAAAGAGTTGAATCTTTGGCAAAGACGGTGATTAGAAATGATAAAAGATTATGACTGCTTGATTAACTACCATCCCGATAAAGCGAATGTGGTTATAAATACTTTAAGTGGAAAGTCCATAGCAAGGTTGATTGCCTATTCGCTCTCGTTGCTTATTGAGTTGAGAGCGTTACATGCCAAATTTGAGATATGTGATAATGGTGCACATATGGCTCAGTTGCAGGTAAGCCCATTACTGCTTGATCAAATCAAAGAAGCATAGAAGATAGAAGTGAAATTCTAGAAGATTGTAGAGGATTGTCATAAGGGAGAGAGTAGGGATTTTTCATATTAGAGATTATGGCAACTTCTGGTACAAAGATCAGTTATGTGTCTTAGATGATGCTGGATTAAAAAAGAAGATACTGGAGGAAGCATATCAGTCACCTTATGCTATGAACCCTAGAATTACTAAGATGTATTATGATTTGAAGTAGCATTATTAGTGGTTTGGCATGAAGAAGTACATAGCAAAATTTATATCCAGATGTCTCAGTTATTAGAGAGTGAAGGCTGAGCACTAGGTTCTTTCAGGGTTTCTATAGCCATTATCGGTACCTGAATGGAAGTGGGAGTACGTGACCATGAATTTTGTAGCTGGACTACCTTTGACTAGAGGAAGCATGATGCAATCTTAGTAATAGTAGACAAAATGATAAAGTTATCTCATTTCCTTTCGATTAGGATGTATTATTCCCTTGATAGGTTGGTTGAATTATACATCAATGAGATTGTGGATTATTTAGAGTCAAAATTTCATTGGTATCAGACCGAGATCCCATATTTACATATAGATTTTGGAGGAATTTGCAGATGCATTGGGTATTCAATTATACTTTAGTATTATTGATTTCTATCCATAAACAGATGGGCAGTCAAAATGAGTGATACAGGTTCTGGAGGATATATTTAGTAGTTGTGTCATTGACTTCATAGGAAGTTGGGATAGACATTTGCCACTGATTGAATTCGCCTATAACAAGAGCTATCACTCCATCATTAGGATGGAACTATATGAGGCTTTATATGGCAGAAAATGTAGGATACCATTGTGCTGGGATGAGGTTGGAGCAGAAAAACTGGTAGGTCCTGATCTGATGAAAGAAACATAAGAGAAAGTGAAAGTAGCTCGAGATCGGTTAAAAGCATATTCAAACCAACAAAAATCATACTCAAATTTGAAGAGAAAGAATATAAAGTTCAGTGTGGGTGATAAGGTATTCTTAAAGATGTCTACTCGGAAGAAAAATTGAGATTTGGTAGAAAGTAAAAGTTGGGTCATCGCTTCATTGGACCATATGAGATATTGGAGAGAGTGAGACTAGTGGCTTATAGCTGGCTTTGTTGCCTGAGTTGGATATGATAGATAATATCTTTCATGTCTCTATGCATCATAGGTACAAATCATATCCATCTCACATGTTGTCTATTGAATCCATTTAGGTGAATTCAAATCTGACTTACAAAGAAGAACCAGTGGTGATCTTGACACGAGAGGTAAAAGAATTGATGAATAAGAAGTTTCCATTGGTTAAAATCCTATAGATGAATCATTCTATAGAGGAAGCGATATGAGAGAGTGAGGAGGTCATGGGAAGCGAGTATCCTCAACTCTTTCAGAGTTGATATCAAGTAATTTTGATGACAAAATTATTTAAGAAGGAGAGAGTTATAACGATCGTAAATTTTTCTAAAATATAATTAATAAATAATTTGGAGGGTTAAGTGAGATGTTGGAAGTAGGAAAAATAAAATATATATGTGAAATATACATAAAATATAAATGTCACAAAAAATGAAAAAGTCAAAATATAAATAGTCAAAGTCAAAGGTAAAAATAGTAAAAAATTAAAATTAAAATAATAAAATAATTCAAAAAGAAATTAATTTTGAATGGAAGTAGGTAATTAAAATTTTTAAATAAATAAATAATTTATTAATCAAATAATTAAATATATATGTTGTTAGTAAATAAAGAACGACATTAAAACAAAATTCATCTTCTTCCTCTAAGCAAATTGGCCAGCATTGAAGAGAGAAGAGAGGAGCTTTCCATCATCATAAATACCAAATTTTCTAAAGAATTCAAATGATTGAAGGAAGTTTTGGTGAAAGCACAATTATTAGGTAAGCTTTATTGCAAATTTAAGAAGTTCTTTGGAAATTTATGAATGTGTATTTTGAAAATTTAGAGTGGATGATAATTGTTTAAATGGTGTTGGATAATGTTATTTGGATGTGTAGATAATGATTCTAAGGTTAGTTAATGGATTTGTTTATGTTCCGTTGAAGTTTGGATGAAGTAGAAGAGGATTTAGGATTTTGATGGAAAAATTATAATGAATGAATGAAAATTGGATTTAATTGCATAAATGGTGTTATAATATGATTTTAAAGATATAAATGAGCTTAAAACTCAATTTGGATTTAATTGGAAGAGACTTTTAAAGTTAAGGTGCATTAGGAAAAAAAAACTTGAAAATTTGTAGGAATGTGATAAAATGAGTTTTAATAGTTAAAGTATATAGAAATGTGATACTAATGAAGAATTTAAATTGAAAATGTGATTATGTGTTAAGTAGATTGAGTTTGTCCATGCCAGGTGGTGAAGAAAACTTGAGGAAAGTAGAGGATAAATGGTGAACTTAGCTTGTAAGTTACCTTGAGTGAAGGTTAGTACATACTTTGATAAATATGTATTGAAATGCATTAAAATGACATGCTACATCGTATGTTGATATTGATACTATGCTACTTTGATATGTGTATTCACATGTAGAGTACATAGTTATATGTTTAAAGATAAGATTTACATAATATATGAATTTTTAAGCCATTTTAATATGGCCATTGGCATAGTTGAATGTGTATGTAGAAAAAGTACCTTGTACTAATATAAGGGCATATTTCGGCCATATTGTATAAGTGGCATGGAATATGATGTTTGTGATAGAAATATATGGAAATGTGGTGAGATGATGGAAAAAGTATCAAAAAGGTGGAAAATGGCATAATTGGTAATGTTATGTAAAAGTGTGAAATGATGTTTATTACCATATATAATATTCTATTCCAAAGTGTTGTATTTACCAATTTGGTTATGGCATGCTTATGAGATGATTTACCTTCGGCTTAGACACTAAGCGTCATTATTGATGATATTTGCATTTGGGCTAGACACTGGGCATCAATTGTGATTTTTCTACCTTCGAGTTAGACACTAGGTATTAATAGACTAAAATAATATTTCTAGAACCTAAATATTATATATGGTCATTTGGGCCCAATGCATTGTGATATATGATAGAGTAACAAGAATTATGCATGAATTTTAACATGTATTTGCATGACACATCGTGAGTTTTGAAGCAAATGTATAATGCATTGTCTTTTCAAGTTTTCTTTCATTATTAAAGTGTATATCACTGGGCTATTAGCTTAGTGCGATTTATTTATCGCGCATGTGATAGGGTTAAGACAGAGAGCTCTACTAGACCTGACCAGATCTAAAATTATTAGGATTTACTAGAAGATTTTGTTAGGTTGTCATGTGACCAGAGCTAGCTACAAATATGTAAATACTTATTTTGTGAAACATGATGTAACACCCTTATACCATTTATATGTATAATACATATACCTGGTATATGTAATATATACATATATAGTACAAGAATATCATAGTTTTTAGTCTTATCAAATTTTTATAAATTCACGAAAATATTTTATAACTTAAATATACTTCAATAAATAAAAATATTCATTAATAATTCAAAAACTAAAAATGTATAATTTAATAAACAATTCACTATAATTCGGATAAATTTCAAAACAATGAGCACACAACTTGCATAAAAATTTTACACTTCCAAAACATACATTCATTATCTAAACTCAATACTTTCTTAATACAGAATTAAAATCTCAACACTTTAAACTTTATTTATTAAAATTAAATACTGACGTAGATATATACACACTGTCATCTTAAATATTTATAAACCAACATAAGTATTATGAGTTAATTTACATAAACCAAAATACTTAAATCATAAATATACATGTATGGAAATGGAATGGTTGGTCTTGCGGTAGTCTAGATCACCATGCATCTACCACAGTCTGGGTTCCACTGATCGGCAATGCTCTTACCTGCACGATTTATATAACCGCGCTAAGCTTTACAACATAGTTGTACATATCTATAAATAATAAACGTTATACATACACCTTCTTACTTTTTATTTTATTCCTGAGGTATATACATATGTTTATCTTTTTATTCTCCAATCTCAACCATCAAATCCAGTACATATAATATCAATTTCATGACCCAATTTTTCTTAGATCAATACTGTCTCTAGACTCGGCTCTACTTAGGTCCAACAACATAAATATATATCTTCAATAAATATTATAAACATCATAAATCATTTTACAATCCAAATATCATATTCCATTATCCACTACACAATATATATATAAATAAACATATCACATACACACAAATTGGACCCAAGTAACCCTATACAGTATTTCAGTTTTAGAGATATTATTATGGTCTATCGTGACACCGGGAATCTAAGTATCGCAACCGTCCCCTGTTGACACCTTTGTGTCTAGCCCCGAAGGCAAATAATAGTGATGACGCCCAATGTCTAGCCCGAAGGCAAATAATAGTGATGCTCAGATCTAGCCTGAAGGCAAACCATATCATAAGTGACGCCCAACATCTAGCCCAAAGGCAAATTATATAGCACTAAAAATAATTCTCTAGAACAATATACTATACAAGGCAAACACACATTTCATTCCACATTACCATTTAAACATCATTAATTTTCATATTTCAAAATTTTGCAACATATTTCATCATCTTTCTAGTCACAATCACAATGTGACTAGTAAATCACTTTCTAGTACATTTATCACATTTTTCATATCTCTTGTGATTATGTCAAACTATGATCATCATCACATGTCTCATATAGGTATCAAACTTCCAAATTTTTTTCTCATTTTATAATTATTATCTACATTTCACATTCTTTTTTCATATTTTTTTTACTCATAAACTAAACCATCATCACATTCAAATCAAATGCTGCTCACTTTTACATTTTAGTGCACAACTTGCACTTTTCACATTGTATACAAACATCACATTAAACATCACATATAACACATTCCAATACATTTTATCATCATATCTCAACACATTCATTTATTTATTATTTATACACATCATAAATTCATTATTATGTACATTTGTCATATTTTATCAATTTTAATCATATTTATTCTTCTACCACAATTTTCCTTATTTTACATATTCTTTATCTATTTTTCATATTTTTATATTTTATCTTTTTTTTTCATATTTTTCATTCATTAAATTTCATATCCATGAGTCACATTCACAATGTGACTCATTTCTACCTTTTCTCACAAGTCCTAAATATGTCCATTTTGGATATCATATACATATATATATATATATATATATATCAACCTATATTGGACTTTTGCCAATGTGATATCCCTCATATAACTATGCCACATTGCATAAATTATATGCAAATCAATATTTATAAAAAATAGCATTATACATGCATAATGCCCATTTACATTTTAATGAAAACACAAAATTTAGTAATATGTACTAACCTTTTTTCTCTTTTCCAAGCCAAACTCTCAATTCCATTTCTTATATCACTTTAATCTATACATGCATAATCCCATAATAAGTAACATTACTTATTTAAAGTCACTTACAAACTCATTGATTATTAACTTACCATTATTTATTCAATTCTCATTAAAACCTTATTAATACTCTAATTTTACTATTCACTACTTTATTTATACTTCATTTTACCGATTTCATTTTCAACATTTAACTTTAAAAACATTACTTATACATTAATATAATACTAAAATAATTTACTTTCACAATTATAGAAACCTTTTTTAAAAATTCAAATTTCACATAATGCGACCATTAATATGAATTTCACCAAAACTTATCCTTATTACATTTCCAACCTTAAAATCACCACATTAAAATTTTAACATAGTATTAGAAATTTATTTTAATACACTTTAATTATTCATACACCATTTACATCAATTCTACATAACATTTTACCAAAATACTATTTTCACCATTACTACCTTATTCAAACTTCAACATATCAATCTCATTTCCATCATTCAACTATATAATCATCCATAATATATCTATATAACAGCAAAACAATATATTACCACAATTAAAAACACATTCTCCACAAATCTTAATTTCATATAATATGGCTATAACCTTAACTTCATCCAAACTTAACCATATTCAATTTCTAACCATAAAATTATTACATATACATCCATACAACTTTAAAACAATTCATATTAACAATTATTGAAACCTCATTCAAATATTCAATTTTCACATATTAACCCTAAAATCTTAACTTCATCAAATCCTACTCATATTCAATTTTTAACCATAAAATCATTATATATATCAAACTAACTTTAAAATAATCCATATTATCAATTATAAACATTACTATCAAAATCTCAAAATTTACATAATCCTATATTTCAAGAAAACTCACTTAAAAATAAAGATAACTTACCAAAAGCTTGAAAATTCTTCAAAATTATTCAAAATCCTTTAGAATCTTTTTGAAATTTGATGGATTGAAGAAAAAAAAAGCCTTCCTTTCTTTGGCTATGGTGGGCAACATGTGATGAGAAAAGAAGAAGAAGAAGAAGAAATGGACTTTTATTTTTCTATCTTTCTTTCTCATCCACATGAATATATATATTTAATTAAGTAATTATTAATTTATTAAGATATTTTTAGTTTCTTCCGATCAAAATTATTTTAATTTTAATTTTTTCTATTTTACTTTCTTTCTTTTCTCTTAACCATATATATATAATAATATAATATACATAATAATATAATATATTAATTATTAGAATCTCATAATTTTTTACTATCACCAAAAATTACTTTAATTTAAATTATTTAATTAAATAATTAAATATTTCACTATCTTTAATTTCTACCAATTACTTTATTTTCTTCTTTGACTTTCTTTCTCTCTATTATTATTATTATTATTATTATTATTATTATTATTATTATTATCACCACCACCACCACCATCATTATCGTCATCAACTTTTCCAATACTACTTTATACTTAATATATGTATGTGGTATATTTTATATATATGTATATGTCATTTATATGTTACATATACTATTTTATATATGTTTATGTAATATATTTATATTATATATATAGCATATTTAATATTTATATATATATATTATATATACCCTATATACACACTAAGTATATCATATATATTATATTATATTATATATAACATAATATAACATATACATATATCTAACATACAATACATATATATTATATATATATATATACTATGTATACACTGGGTATATATTAGGTATATACAACACATATACCTCCAAATACTTTTTTTTATTCAAGATCGCGAATATTATAATTCTTTTCCCCTTAAATAATTTCGTCCTCGAAATTACTTATTGTGGTAATCAAATTCCACTTATCAATCTCCACTTCATATGTTATTAACTTCCAAATTATTGTCATAATTTATTATCACTAACCACATAATCTTTTATTTTTCCCCTAATGAATACTCTTAATTAATTTTATAATTATCATTGTAAATATCAAAATAAATATCAATTCTTTACTTACTTATATCCAATGTACATATAATTTCTAGTTTCCAAAAGTATAATCAAATTTCAAATTCATACTTTTATTTATTAATCAATTACAAGTAAATACCAATCATCAAGTATTTATGTAACATTAACTAAATATTTGTATTGTACACATCAACTCAGAATTCTAATAAAAAACTCTACCATGTCAATATAATGTCACGCCCATGCCTTTCAAATTATTTTTGTCATTAGCTTTCAAATTCTTTGATTCACACATTTGCTTCTTTATCTTACTTTCTCCACTATCTAAAATTATCAATAACTCCTCCATTTGTCATACCTTTTATACCATTTCTCCAATTGTATTCTCCCCTTTTACATTAATGTAAAATCTTTTGATAAAGTACAATTATCTTTTATTTATTCTCAAACTATGCACTTATTTAATTATCAATATATATATATATATGTCAACATTTTCTCATATAAATCTTACTTTTCAAACTCATCCAATAAATTGATCTCATTGCTATCTTGGAAATCTGATATCAATTACAGATACTCCCACAATTTACTCATGATGTTACGATTAATTTTATCTACTTAAATCAAATGATTCATGTCTTGATTAATCAGCTAAATACCATTTATAAAAATAAATTAAAATCTATTTATTATGAAATCATTATATATCCATAATTAAATTTTTACATCCACCTTAAATATCTAAAAATATGTTTATCACTTTTCTCATAATATCCACTTCCACATAGCACATTAATAAATTCATTTCAGTTGTGAGACATAACCTTAACTCACTTTAATTTAGTAAACTGTTTATATAAATTCACATTTTAATTGCTCATAATCAAGAACAATATTTAAATTTTTATTCACTCATACTAAATTTTAACTAACTCAATACTATTTATCACTTTGATAAATTCTCAATATACTTTCACAATAAATAGATTTGCGAACATATACTAATTCTCCATTTAATTTTAATTTTGAACTCTTTATTCTAATTTATAAAAAACTCTACATCCCTTCTTCATACATCTATCAATCCATAGGTAAATTTTCATAATTTTCTTCAGTCATTTGTTACATAAAATTAATTAATTACTCACCTTCACAAATCCGCGACTTCCCCACTTTCATGCCAATTTCAAATTTCCATTTTTCATTCCTCACCAAATCTTCACAAAAGATTATAAACTTTTACCCATATGCACTTGACACATATATAGACTTATATTTTAAATTTTAAAATTTTTCTAATTGATTTACTATATTTAAACATTAAGTTTTTGAAACCCACAAAATCTATTTCTTTGATAATTATGTTTGCAGTAATTATTCACCTATTTATTTCAGGTATCAAATCTTAATAAAAATTTATAAAATTTTAACCATATATTCTATAAATACATATGATATTTTTTGGCTATAGTGGTCAACGTGTGATGAGAAAAGAAGAAGAAGAAATAAACTTTTATTTTTCTATCTTTCTTTCTTATCCACATGAATATATATATTTAATTAAGTAATTATTAATTTATTAAGATATTTTTAGTTTCTTCCTAACAAAATCATTTTAATTTTAATTTTCCTATTTTACTTTCTTTCTTTTCTCTTAACCAGATATATATAATAATATAATATATACAATAATATAATATATTAATTTATTGATTATTAGAATTCTATAATTTTTCACTATCACCAAAAATTACTTTAATTTTGAATTATTTAATTAAATAATTAAATATCTCACTATCTTTAATTTCCACCAATTACTTTATTTCCTTCTTTGACTTTTTTTCTCTCTATTATTATTATTATCATCATCATCATCAACTTTTTCAATATCACTTTATACTTAATATATGTATGTGGTATATGTTATGTATATATATATGTCATTTATATGTTACTTATATATTACATATACTTTTATGTATATGTTTATGTAATATATTTATATTATGTATATATATAGTATATTTAATATTTATATATATTATGTATACCATATGTACACATTAAGTATAATATAATATAATATAATATAATATCCAACATTTAATATATAAATTATGTATATACTATGCATACACTATGTATATATTAGGATTATACAATACATATATCTCCAAATATATATATATATTTTGTTCAAGATCAAGGATGTTACACATGATATATTATGTATATTATATTTATATACATGAAAATGTTATAAATTGTATAGTTTTTGGCTAAATGTGATAAATTTGAAACACTTTTGAATGTTTATATATACATATGAATATTTTGTATAATGTTAGAGAATTGGTTAATTGAATATTTTTGGGGGTGTAAATTTTATGCAGACTGAGTTGTTTTATTTTTGAGAATATCCGAAATATAGATAAAAATTTGACAAATATTTTTTAGAGATTGTTCTTCAAAATTTATATTTTTTATAATTAATCACTAAGGAATATATTTATTTATCTATTAACTTACGTTTTAAAAAATATAATATTTTTCTTAAATTTAGGAGAAACTTTCAAGTGATAAAGATGTTGACATTCTTATATTATATATAAGTAATTTACATATACAAGATATATATATTATACGTATATATAATATAAAAGGGTTACAATGAATTAATTCAAAAATATTTTAATACAATATACACGTAATATCCTAAAAAAACTATGCATTCTTTTCAAAATTTCAATTTTATTCTTTTTTTTCCTTCCTTTTGTCACATTATCTCATGCGCTTATTCCTTGTGGCAGTTAATTCCTCAAAAAACCACACCCTTTCTTTGTTTTTTTTTTTTTTTTTACCATGCTTACATTTGACTCCATTATTTTCATTTTCCCTTTTTTTCTGTTGAAAACAATACAATAATGAGCAGACATACTTTGGTTGTTGACTTTTCTTTTCTAACAAAACTTAAATGAAATTACCCAAGTGTCTAAATTACTTTCAAATTTTTATTTTTATATTTCTATTTTATTTTAATTTTAATACACAATATAAATTTAATTATTTCAAAAATAATTTAAAATGGACATATTATTATTATTAGATATATAATTTCCATTAATTCACGTTATTTTGAATAGATTTTTTACTCATTTAAAAATATTTTTATTATACTAACTTAATGTAAATTTTAATTATTTTATTGTTCTACTACTTTTTAATTTCTCTTAAATTATATCATTTAGTTAAATTTTATAATTTTTTATTCTTGTATAAAAAAATTTAATAAGAAATAAATTTTTACTCATTCTTTTATATTCAAATTATTATTTTAATTTTTTAATTAAAACAATAAAATTTAAAATTAATATTTTGATTTTTTATTAGATCTCATACCAAATGAAAAAAAAATCATAATACATTAAAAATATTAATAATAAATTTAAAAATTTTAAATTTTAAATTTATTATTTATTAAAATAGATAATTAACTAGAAAAAAAACACACTATGCTGTGGATATAATTAGAAATTACAAAAATTTTATGTAAATTATTTGGATTCCAATATTAGATTTTGTAATTTTAAAATATTTTTTAATAAAGAAAATATATTGACTATAAGCAATGCAACAATAATAATCTCTCAAATCAAATCATATATAAATAAAAAAAATTCACTTATATAAATTACCAATTTTAATTTTTAATTAAAATAATAAAATTTGAAATTAATATTTTTGATCATTATTTTTTATTAGCTGATTCTCAAAACATTCAAGAAAAATTCTATACATTATATATATTTTGTTACGAATATTTTTATAATGCATGAATATAAAAATTTTTAACATTATATATATAATATTATTTTTTGATATATTAATTATATTGATAAATAAATGAATTTTTCATTTAAGTATTACAAAAATTTATAAGCTTGTAGCATAGTTGCGGGACGAATTAGCTGTATATGCTAAATTTTTCTATTTATCTCTCCTCTTTTTTTTTTCTTTTATTCTCATTTTTTTATTTTTCTTCCTTTTTTATTTTTTTTCATTTTTAAACCTTTTGATAACTTGAGAAAATTATTATTATATTTATATACAAAAAATAACCCCCAAGATGAATAGTAAATTTTCAAATAAACCAAATAAACCTTTTTAAACTTTCAATTTTATCCTTTTCCTATTCTCTTTTTTTTTTTCAAATAAGTTGTTTTTGTTTCCTCCTTTTTTTTAAATCAAGGTTACTGTTTTTTATTATGGGTTTGGAAATTGGAATGCTATGTTTATACCTTAAATTTGAATTAATAATTTTATATTAATTTAAAGGTAAAAATGAAATTAATTTTTGACTTTATTGTAATGCATTATAAATATTAATTTTCAAATTTTGATGCAACTTAATTGAATTTAATAATATTGTAAAATGATAAATTATTAATAATCAAATATGGATAATTTAATGAATCAAATTTTCAAATTAAATAAATTTTGATAATTTTAATTCAAATTTAGAAATTAACATTATAAAATGAGCACTTTTATTTAAAAGAAAATTAACAAATAATAAATTTTGAAATAAATTTATAATTTTTCCTTCCATCATATTATTTTCATAATATACTAAAACTCCTTGCAAGATGAATATTTAATTTTCTATTTTATTCATATTTTTGTTTATATAAATGTCAATTCTTTTTTTTTCCCTTCTTTGTTTTTTGTGTTTTGTGTTCCTCTTATTAATTTTATTTTTGTTTTTTTTTATTATTTATAGTTGCTTTTATTCATTTTTGCTTTTTTTTAATTTTATTTTTTATAATATATGATTTTCCTCTCTTTTTAATCTTTCTCTATAAAAATACATTATCTTAAAGTAATTAGTTATTTTTATTTTTATTTTTAATTGATGCCCTTAATTAATTTTTTATTTTTCTTTTTAAGTCATAAATCATCATCATCATCATAATCTTATTATTATTATTATTATTATTATTATTATTATTATTATTATTATTATTATTATTGTTATTATTATTATTATACTTTACAAGTCACTATTTTAATAAGTAACATCTCAATTTTTTATTTTTATTTTAACTTTTAATGAATTTTGTGTGTTATAATTTTTAAAATAGTAAATTGACTTTATTATAATGCATTATAAATTTAATTTTCAAATTTTGATACAACTTAATTGAATTTAATAATATTGTAAAATGACAAATTATTAATAATCAAATATGGATAATTTAATGAATCAAATTTTCAAATTGAATGAGTTTTGATAATTTTAATTCAAATTTAGAAATTAACATTATAAAATGAACACTTTTATTTAAAAGAAAATTAACAAATAATAAATTTTGAAATAAATTTATAATTTTTCCTTCCCTCATATTATTTTTATAATATACTAAAACTCCTTGCAAGATGAATAATTAATTTTCTATTTTATCCATATTTTTGTTTATATACGTCAATTCTTTTTTTCCCTTCTTTGGTTTTTGTGTTCTATATTCCTCTTATTAATTTTTATTTTTTTATTTTTTTATTATTTATAGTTGTTTTTTTTTTCTATTTTTGCTTCTTTTAATTTTTTTTCCAATATATGATTTTCCCCTCTTTTTAATCTTTCTCTACAAAAATATATTATCTTAAAGTAATTAATTGTTTTTATTTTTATTTTTTAATTGATGCCCTCAATTAATTTTTTTATTTTTCTTTTTAACTCATAAATCATCATCATCATCATATTATTATTATTATTATTATTATTATTATTATTATTATTATTATTATTATTATTATTATTATTATTATTATTATTATTATACTCCACAAGTCACTATTTTAATGAGTAACATCTCAATTTTTTTTATTTTTTATTTTTATTTTAACTTTTAATTAATTTTGTGATTTATAATTTTTAAAATAGTAAACTTTTAGTTTTTTTTTACTCTTTTACTTTAATTCTTAAGTTGATGATATAAATTTAATTATTTTAAAATAATTATATTATTAATTATATCCGGAATGGAGTTTTATATTATTTGACTTTATATTTATTCACTTTTAAGTGAAAAATTAAAATTCAGAAAATAGATAATGCAAATGAATATTAACAAATATAAATTTAATTATTTTTAAAATAATTCAAAATAATTATATTATTAATTTATCTTTGGATATAGAGTTTTATATTATTTGACTTATTCTTTAAATTTTTACCCACTTTTAAGTGAAAAATTAAAAGTCAAAAAATAGAAAATGCATATGAATAATAACAAATAATTTTTTTACCCATCTTAAATATATTATTGTACCAAAATCTGTGCTAAAATAATTTTTGAACATTTACTTAACTCGCAAAACTTAAATTCCCATTAATATTTGAACATACAATATTTTAGTTATAAAAATCACATCTCAATATTCTGGAGTCTAAATTATTAGTAACCAATATATATTGTTGTTTTCCTTTTCTTATTTTTTCTACTTTTATAAAAAATATAAACAAATTATGAAGAAAATAAAATAAAACTAATAAAACATGTTTGAAATAAAAAAGTTAAAATAATAATCTTAAATAGAAAATTCATAAAAGAACACATTTTAAATATATTAATTCAAAGAACACATTTTAAATATATTAATTAGATATTTAACTTATTATTTTATCTGTCGTTATTATTTATAGCTTTATAATATATGAATATTAAAATTTTTAATTATATACTATCATTTTTATGTACAAATTATATCAATATAATATAAAACTATTATAAACTGCAGCGTAGTGCGGGCCTATTTTTAGCTTTTATTATAGTAAAACACTCCAAGACAATGAATGCTGATTTTTCTAATTTACCCTTACTCTCAAATAAATTATATATACATATATATATATATATATATATATATATATATATAAGAGCTTTGCTATGAAAAGTACAAATGACTTCTTTATGTTAAAAATCTCATTCCTCAATTAATTATAATTATAAAATCAATAAATTTGTATATAAAGATAAAAACCACTCAAAATTAAAATTTAAAACCTATATATTATTTAAATTTAATTATCTATAAATGTTAAATTTTAATTATCATATAAAAAAATTTAAATATGACCCTGATATTTAAACTCAGAGATATATGCATCTCTTTTTTTATTTAAAAAATATACAAAAAGTTTAGAAAATAAAGCAAATATGTAAAAAAAAAATTAAGTGAAAATTACAGAAAATGCTATCTTTTCTTCAAAATTTTATTTTTACTATTCATTTTTTTCAATTTATAAAATATGTTTTTTTACATTGTTTTTATATTTTTACGACTTATAAAAAATATATTCAACATATACTAAAAGTATACCATATTTTTGTAAATTTTTTGGTATATACACAATATTTTTGTAATTTTTTATTTTTAAGTTATTTTCATAATTTCTAAAAAATAGAAGTCCATGTCAACAATTCATATACAACCAAAGACAAAAAATTACACAAATATTATGTAACAAAAAAAAATTATAAAAGTATTGTGCAAAATTTATAAAAATATGGTATATATTTTATAGATGTTGAATATATTTTTAATATACATTAAGTATATTTTTATTATGGGGATTTCTAATAATTATTCAATACCTTTACTCTTTACTCATTTGATCTTTTTGCTCTATAAATTTATTACTACTCATTAATTACTTAATTGTTTTTCTATATTTTCATACAGTGAAAAACTAAAGTTGTCATACTCCAACTCTCTAAGACAAGGGTGGACTTAACATGTTATAAATTTCAAATCATAATTTAAGTATGTCATATCCTTCATAAGCATATAATCATTTATAATATTTATTTCATCATCTACATCATTAAAAATAATCTAAATATTATCTTCCACAGAAATTTAACAATTTCCAAAATAAGATCAAACTAGAAATACTAGTTTGTTGGCCTAACTTTTTTTATATGCATAATAATTTCAAATTTAAGAGTTTATTTCCTACTGGAGTTTGCTAAGTTACTCTCTAAAAGTATCTAAAAATATTAATAATAAAGAAGGAGAGCCCAACTACTCAGTGAGAAGATAATTATATAATAAAAGGGAAGCAAATAAGGTTTTTTTTTTTTATATATACATGATAATATAAGATTTATACATTTGCATAAATATCATTCTTGCTTATCATAATGTTGTTAATTCAATTCATAACTTTCTTCATAAAATAAAATAAATAACTTCATACACTCAAAATATATAATTCATAGATAACATAAAACCTTAGGCGTAAATAAACATATATTTACTAGCAGCCTAAAGGTAAAATATGATATTTTAGGCACAATAATGACATATGGAAGGACCAAAAAGCAAATAACCACGTTCATATATATGTGCAAAGCTGTCCCAAAAAGGAGACTACCTGATATACATTCCAAAGGCTATATGTACACCATGTGCTGTCCTAAAAACAGTACCATAATCTGTCAATTTTTTAGTACCCCGTCATCATAAGTGTCTCTAGTAGAAATATATAATGAGTGTATTTGGAGCATTTATTCAGCTGTATCAATAAATAATTATCATACCATAATTCAAACATCAACATGCCATTATTTATTTTCATTTTAAATATATTCATAAATAATATTTTCTCCTTTCAAATTCCCTTATAAACTTACTTTCACCATAAAATAATTTTAACAAATCACATATATATATATATAATTTAATAAAATACCAATATTATATAATTATCCACTCACCTTGGCCAAAAAGCTAAATTCGTATATCCAACTGAATCACCTCAGTGATTTACCTCAGTTATTAGATCCACTTATAGAGTGATATAAAAATAATTATTAACTAAAAAATAACGTAGAATTATCAAACTATTATAATATGCATGATATAAGAAACATATATAAAAACGAATCCTAAATTCTAATGAAGTTTCGATAATATTTATCTAATTATCTCCTATAATTTTTATCAATTTATCATAATTTGGATGTCCAAAAATGATTAGTATTTAAAATATTACATTAATTTAAGTCATTTGTTCTTATAATTTAATAATAATTATTATAATATTAATGTTGCTAATAAATTTATTTTATTAAACTTTTAATAATGTTTATTTATTTTACTTGCAAGATATCCACCTAATATTTAAATTATAAACTAAATTAATATTGAATAATTCTAAGAGAATAATTTTATACTTGTCCTTCAATTACAATTAATAATTTATTTACTTTAGTTTTTTAAAAAATATTAACTTATTACAATAATAATAAAAATATATTTAATAATATATTTTTTTTCATTATTTTATTAAATATAAACTTTACATATTTTGTTAAACATAAACTTTACACGATTACTTTTAGTTACAAGAATTATATAAATTTAACATATATTATAAATTTACTTGAATAGTCCTTTTAACAATTTAACTTTTTACTAAAATATCCTTCAAATAGAATAATATCATTTACTTTAATTTTTCATATTTTGCCCTATTAAATTTTAATAATAATAACAATTATAGTAATATTAATAATAATGATAATAATATTAATACTAAATTTAAAATTTAACAATAATAATTGTAATAAATTTAATAATAAACTCAATAATAATATTTAATTACTACAATCATAATAATCATAATAATTAATTACTACTTGACATTAATTATGTTTTATCAATTACTATTGTTAATTCTTAAATAATAACAATATTAATAAAATCCAACATAATAATAATTAAATAAAAATAAAAATAAAAATAATATTAATAATGATAATTTGATAATTTTAATTATATTAATATAAATTTTAAGTAATTAGTCTTATAAACTTTAAACATAATACATTAACTATTTAGTTTAAATCATTTAATAATCAAATATTGAATATACCTATTTAATAATTAATAATTAATTATTAACACAATTATTTACCTTAACCTTACTGATAATTATATGGTAGAAATAATTATAACTAAGTTAATCAATATATTATATAATTACCTTCAAATTATTATTTATAATAATAACTATAATCACTATATAATAATTTGATAGTAATATTAGTAATAATTATTATTAGTTAAATAAACAACTACTTTAATTTAAAAACTCATTACTTTGTAATCATAACACCAGAATTCATAGGTTAATTAACTAATCTCATATATATTCATATATATATATATATTTAAACACCATTAATTAATTTTATAAGTTGATAAATTATTATTATAATTAAATCCTAAATTAGTGTTTAAATTAATCTAGACCAATTAGTAAAATAAGTAATTCTAAGTAAATAATCGAACTAATAAACAATAATTTTAACTCAATTCATTAATTAACTAATTAATTTCAATTCAATACCTAAAATTAACCATAATTAACTAAATTCTAATTTTTTTCTTTTAACATAATTTATTTATCAACTATTTAAAGTTACATTTTCTAAATTCACTTAATTCACAAATCCTTAACTAATTACATAATAACTAAACATTTATTAATGTTATTCAAAATAATTATTAATTTATTTTTACTTTTATTTTAAATTTAATATATATATATATTTATGTATTTTTTAAATTTCGTGCAAAATTAACAAATGATATACCGAATCGAAGTTTATAACGAGAAAATCTTAAAAATACCGGAGTCGCCAACAAAGAATGTCAAAAAAGGGTAAGAATCATGGTCGAAAAATCACACTAGTATCACCTTCGTCCTGTGCATGACTCGCCGTCTGACGTCCAATCAAGATAATTCTAGCGACCATCGACGTGTTGGAGGGTAGGCTCTACTATGGTCTGACGCGCGTCATTATACGATGATGGGGCGACGATAAATTAGAGCTAAATGCACACTGCCTATTTTTCTCTCCCTTCTCTTTTTCACTTTCTCTCTCTCTCTCTCTCTCTCTCTCTCTCTCTCTCTCTTCGTCCATTTCTCTATCTATCTTTGTTTTCTATTTAAATTTTCCTTTTCACTTAATTGATCTAGATTAATCTCTTTATATAATTTATACACAAACCATTCTGATTATATATTTTTACAATAATACACTAATAATTTCAAATAAAATTAGATAGCTGGTTCATTTTAACATTCAACACATTTTTTCTTTTCCTTTTTGTTGTTGTACCTACCTTTTATTATTATTATTATTATTATTATTATTATTATTATTATTATTATTACATTAATTATACACCCACTTTAATTAATTTTATTTATTTAATTATTTGATTGCAATATTTATTATCATTTTTATTATTACTTTAATTAGTATACTCTTATTTTTTGTTTGCTTTATTATTATTATTATTATTATTATTATTATTATTATTATATCACTCTTTATCTATGATTATAATTATTATCATTATCATTTTATTTTTAATTAATAAGTTAAATATTATGTAATGTATTAAATGAATAAGCATAGGCTATTAGCCTAATAGTAAACTACTTGCTATTCTTCTTTTTTAACCTAAGTTCGAGCCACAGTGGTGTTAAATATTTTTTATTTCTTTTTTTACAGGGTATTATTTTCTTGCCCCCTTAAAGAAAATTCATCCTTGAATTTTCACTTACTTTGTAAATTAATGTATATCTTTAGTCCAATGTCTTATCTCCTAAGGTTTTGGTTAACAACTCAGAATCTTATATTTCTTAAGAAATCTAAACCCTTATATATATAATTTCGCTCTTACTTCATTATTTCTATTAAAGTCTTTAACCTATAACTTTATAATTTAACTACATAGCTAAATCTATACTTCTTGCTTTATAAATTATTCTCTTTTTTTTAACATAATAATCAACTCATGTCAAAATTTTCTTCAATACATTATGTTATCAAAAAGAGTTATAATTTATCTCTTCTTAAATATTCTCAATCTCTTACTTTTCATTTTATTAAAATATTTCTTATGCTACCTTTTATGTATGTAAGACCACATATCTTAATAATAAAATATTACTAATAAATTTCTTTATTTCTCATTAACTAATTTATTTTTTCTTTGGCTACTTAATCTTCATTAATCCACTATAACTAGCATAGTTTTACTTCATTGTATTGACCTCATTTACTATTGCTATCTTAAATGTCACACCACTAAATTTTAAATATTTTATCAATAGATATAATTTCATTCTCAGTCTATAAATCAATCTTATACATATATCCAAATTCTTAATCCTTTCCTCATATATATAGATATTTCTAAAACCCAAAAATATTCTTATCTTATATTCCTCATGAATTATTAATTTTCTCATATTACTCTTTTAATTATTATTTAATTTCTAACCCTCTAGATCTCAAGAAAGCCTTGCTAACTCAAATTAATATACTCATAGAAATTTCTTTAGACTAGAAAATATTAAGCCTATAAAATTTCAATTAATCCTATTAGAAATAGTTTTATCCATCAAAACATATATATGTTCAACTTAAAATTCCATTAAATAATATTTATCAACTCTATTTTAAGAATATCCTTAAAATTTATATTTTAGTTTTCCTTTTGTAGACCTTTAATTTTGGCTCCAAGCTAGTACGGTCCTAATTAAAGAATGCCAAAATAAATTTGATCAAACTTTAAAAGATTCAAACCTAGTTTATGACTTTTAAAGAGGTCGATCCGATTTCGAAAGACATAAATTCAATTGGTTCAAATTATAAAGGCCCAAATTAAATTTCTTCAACTTAAATTAAATTGTTTGACCCAAATATTAAATATTTTTAGACTGATTTTAAGTCGGGACGGTTTGAAACGACATGAGCCAATGCTCATGTCAACTTGAAGTGTCCAAGTCGACATGAGCATTGCTCATGTCGATTTGGTGTGTCCAAATTGACATGAGCCTAGCTCAAGTCAATTTGGATACACCAAATCGACATGTGTTGGCTCCATGTCAATTTGGACCTGCCAAATCGACATGACCCTAATTTTAAAAGAGTTTTGGCCTATAATTTGATTTTCTAATTAGGCTAAAATTCATTTAAAACAAGGATTAAGAAAAATTAGGTTTAGGGTTAAGGATGGATTTGCCTATAAATATATCATTAAAAATAAGAAATCACAATAAAAAGCAGCAATTATCAAGCAATTAACATAGAGAGCACGAATTAGTAATTAAGAATAACATAACAACACAGATAGACAACAACTGAGGAGGCATTGACCATTGCCTCAAACTTGCTTTGTTCCAACCAAAAATAAGATTGATCCAAGTAGCAACGAGAGATTGGCAGTTTGTTTCAATACTTTTAATTGGGAGGAACCAATAACGAAGGTTTGAATTCAATATTTATCTTGTTTTAAATTCACAGTAGCTATTTATTTTATCAACATTATTTTTAAATCACAATAATAATTGAATTTTCCAATATTGATGGGTAGTAAGTCAGTTTAGTTTACAATAATCATATAAACCCTTTGAATTAACTTTGCATAGCAATCTGTTAAGACATTCAGTAGTAATTTGCAAAAACATATCCAATACAATCTATAGTAGCATTGTTACCCTAATCTTTCAAATACCAAAACCATAATCTGTTTCCCAAAATACCAAAACCATAATCTATTTTCCAAAACCTTAATACCCTAATACTATTTTTCTAAAACTAAACCCTAACACTATTTTTCTAAAATTAAAACCCTAAAACCATAATTTACATGTAAAACTCTAGTTTAGGAAAAAATCCTAATTTGTATAAATATAAAACTCTAGTTTAGGAAAAACCTTAATTTCCCAACAAAACTATATCATGTAAATCGTCTACCTTTCGGGGGGCACTGCCTCTGATCTCCTACAAGGGGCACTGGCCCCTTGACCCCCTCCCGCTAACTGGCTAGCAGGACCGCCGTACACGACCCCTCATCAATGGGGTTAATAATACTTGTGTAAACATCAACACAACACTATTAAAAATAAAAATACATAATCACAACCATGACTTCACAACTAAAAAATTACACAATTCCAAAACTCTTATTCTCTTCACCAAACTTAACCCTTTTCTTAAATCCAACCCCAAATTCATAGTTATCTACTCAAAACAACTTCATACATACCAATATCAACCATAAACACATACAAGATCAAACATCCAACTCACACATACAAACTTTCATGGAAATTCAAGGAAACAATTTGGAAACTTACCAAATATGGAGAAAATCCTTAAAATTCCAACTTGAACACTTTAAATCCTTCAATTACTTGAGTTAGCAAGAAGCAACTTCTCTCTTTTCTTTGATGAAGAAGATGGCCGGCTACCAAGGAGGAAGAAGAAGTGAAAATAGTGATCATCAACTCCACTACCAACTACCACTCTCATAAACCACACAAATTTCCTCTTTAATTCTCCAACAAGCATATTTATTATTGTTTAATTAATATCAAATATCATCTTTCACTATCCATTAATTAATATCTTATTAATTAAAAATAATATTTGACCAAGTTAAAATGTTGACTTGTATATATTGTATATATCTACATATATACATCATATACACATCCTTCCTTTCTCTTTTCTTTTCACTCAATTATATATATATACTTTTAAATCATTTAACTAATTTTCAAAATTTAATATTTCCAAAATTTTTGAGATATTAAAGTTCTTGCTTCTAAACTCTACTCAATCTTCTTCTACATCTTCTCCATTTCTTGTTTTAATTTTTTGAATTTGTCATCACTTTTCAAATTAACCAATTCACCCCTCCCTCTTGGTTGCTAACTTGGGACAATAATTGGTATCAATGCTTATAAATTTCTTTAAACTTAATTGTGAAATTTGATGAAAAATGGCAACCATTCCACCTACAAACACCTCCATACATGGAAACCTAAATTCATTCGCTAGACCCTATTTCAATGGAATGGATTATTCCTATTGGAAACGTAAGATGTATTTATTCCTAGATAGTGAAGGAAATAAGCTATGAGATTTTGTTGAGAATGAGTGAAAACCTCCTACTCATAAAGTTAAAGATGTCCAAGTTTCTCTTCCAAAATCACAATGGTCAAGTACTAATGTGAAAGATCGGTTCAAGAATAATAGAGTGGCTGCCATCTCAATGAATTCAATATCAAGAGAAGAAGGTGGGAGTGTCCAACATCTCACCTGTGCACATTGCATTTGGAAAACTATTGAGAACTATCGTAAGGGCACTACCCAAGTGTTTAGATCATTTATGATTGTATTTTTTAAGTAATATTATTTGTTTTTAGTTAGATTTTCATTTGATTTGTGTTTAAAGTTTGTTTAAAGTTTTGTTTTTAGGTTAAAGTGCAAAAACTCTCTTGGATGGATAAAAATGATGATGGAAGAGCATGAATCAAGCAAGACACGACCAAGTCAAAGCAAGCCTGCCCGTGTTACTCACTAAGGCAAGGAACAAACAAGAGACATGGCCAAGTCAAGTTGGCTTGGCCGTGTCCCTCAAAGAAACTGAGGCAGAGGCTGACACGGGCAGGAGACACGGCCAAGCCATTGGCTGTGTCTCACCTAAGGAACAAAAGCAAAGAATAAAAAGAAAGAAGTAGAAAGAGACACCCTCACAAGACATGGCCAAGCCACTGACACGGCTAGGAGCTTGGCTGTGTCACTCCTTGAAAAGAAAGAAAGAAAGAGAGGCAGCAATGGACACGACTAGCAAGCTTGGCCGTGTCCCAAGAAAAAGTGAGAAACACGGCCAAGCCACTCATGGCTTGTCCATGTCACCTGTGGAATCTTTGAATTATTTGTACGAAGTGGAGGACAAGTGGGGGACAAAGGCCTTGCTTTTTCCAAAAGTAATATTAAACAAAGAAAAGAGTGGGAGACAAGAGGGAGTATGGTGAGTTGGCAAGCATTATTGGTGTTTTCGAAAGAATTAAAAAGAAGATGAATGCTCCATTTTTGGAGTTCTTGTTGGGTTCTTCATCTTGTTCTTGGTCTTGAGAGAGACCAAGAATACCACCTTTATATTCATCTTCCATTTCTTCCATTAACAAGATTCTTTACATTTTTGGGGATAAATTAGGTGAGCAATCTCTTGTGAAGGTTAGGGTTTGAAGAAAGCTTGATTGAGTAGTTGTGGGCTTGAGAGAGTCACCATTCCATCTTTCAATAGGAGAGCCATTGATTGAAGTAGGCTTTTTAGTTATTCATCATACATCAAAGTGGAGCTAGGAGGAAGACTAGTAGTCCTACTCTTAGTATCTTCAAAGGGGTTTTTATGTTCTCTCTTTTAATTCATTTCTATATTGTTGTTGTTTTATTATGATCATTAATATTTCAATGGACAATTGTGATTTAATTTGTATTGAGATGAATATTTTTTTTAATTTGATAATGTTGAGCTAAATTACCCATGCCTAGGGTTTATAGTAGATTTGATTGAATGCCTTGATTTGATATTTCCATTAATATACCTTGTTGATGGTTGATTGTATTGGATTGAATGTTAGGTTGATAGATTAGCTACCTATTAATCTTTTAATATTGGATGACGGATCGAGAGGTGAAATTCGATATCAGAACTATATAATCAACCACCCTATGAATGAATTAGAAATATAAGTTCTAGGGTTTATTAATTTGAAAATGTAAAATAATTGGTTATTGTTAATTCATGAATGTCAAAACTAATGAATTGGTAATTGACTAATTAAACTTAAGGAACAAATTAAATTACAAGGTTATGTTAATGGAATAATTGAGGATTAAGTTTTGATTGAATTGATCTACAACACTAGGCACCATTCCTAGAATTGTATTGATCTTGTACGACCATCACACACATTAACGATTACGCACGTTACTTTTAGGTTTAAATTGTTCTTGCACCATTCCAAAACATCAAACTCTTGCTTTTAAATTTAGTTGTCAATCGAGCTATTACAAAACAAACACCTTCCTTGTGAGACGACCTTGGGGCGATCACCGTTGCTATAATTACCTTGTATATTTGCGAGTGTCGCTTTGTAGTAGTACTTAATTCTAGGGCAACAAGTTTTTGGCACCGTTGCCGGGGAAGGCTATTTAAATAGTAATATTTTGATTTTTTTAATTTAATTGTTTGTTTGTTTTGTTTGATTTTTTTTAATTAATTGTTTGTTTGTTTCCTTTAAATTGCTAAGTATTTTTTTTTGTAAAGATGCAATTTTCAAGGAATGGGGGAGTTTATGATAGGAACGCTAATTCTGACATGGCATAGTGTGAATACTCGAATTTTGAGGCTCGAAAGACCGATTTTCTCAGACTGCAGACTACCGAGCCGGACCGGACGTCCCCGGTAAAATTCACCGAAAGTATGTCTTCATGGTACTTGAAACGTCCGGAACGACGCAAGGATCACGGATATGGTCTCGGAATAAATTTTGGAGGTCCGCAGCTCTCGGAAAATCAGTTTGAACGAAAAATGCGGATTTCGATGCAGTTTTGCGGTGAACCGCTGGGACCGGTGGTCCGGCCGCCATGACCGGTGGTCCGACCGCCCGAACCGGCTGTCTGACCGCCGTCCAGCCCGAATTTTGCCTATAAAATGCTGCTAAACTTTCAAAAGAAAGGGTTGGACTTTTTCGGGTGGGCCTCATGCTGTCGAATTCTTTTCACGCTTAAAAACTCTTATTGGACTTTTATTTGCAAGAATCTAACCTTGTGTGGCAGAGATTAAGAATCATATTTCAAGATCTAAGAAAACAAGATCTGGAACTTCGAAGTGGAAGGACCCTAAACAAGGTAGTATGATAATTCATCATTTGTCAATTCAAGCATATCATAAAGCATCCTATCTTCTTCTTAATTTCTTTTCGGTCAAAGACCTAATCCTTTTAGGTCTAAGGCCTAATTAACTAATCAATCAACACTTCGGCATGAAGCCGCGAATCAATCAACTTTTTGGCACGGAGCCTGAATTGTATCTTTTTGGTACAAAGTACCTAAATTTCACAATTAAAATCAATCTTTTGGCCAAAGGCCTAAATTGCACTATTTAGGTACAAAGTACCTAAATTTCACAAATTTGCATTAAGTGCTAAAATTAACAACTTTGGCAAAAAGCCCGACAAATGCACGAAGCATACACACACACATGCATGAAGCATAATTTTCATCGCCTTTAAATAGGCTTTTCCGAACTACATGGGCTTTGATCTCTCATAAAAAACGAGAGTATGTAGGCATATTTGAGATTCACCTCAAATAACAAGTCCGCAATTTACTAACAATCTATTCTTCTTCCTTTCTGTATTCCTTTTGGATTCATTTCTAAATTGGCAAATTAATCAAATACATGACATAGTCCCCGAATCCTCCTTGGGTTCGTAGATTAGAAACCTTTACATTGGATGCATTAATTGGAGTCAAACAAGGGTTTTCTTAGTTTTTTCCTTTGAACAAAATAAACTGAGTGGCGACTCCCGACAACACGTGAACGTTCATCCGAATCCTTTTCGGGTGGAGATCGAGGTTCACAATTTGGCGACTCCACTGGGGACCATAAAAATGATTTATGGGATCTTAGTGGACTACAATTGTTATTTGACTAACTTGCCCTTCTTTAGGGTACTTTTTATTTATTTTACAGGGTACCTTAGCAATGATTATCCTTTCTTTAAGGATATTGAAATTGAAAATTGATGAAAGGACTTTCTGGGGACCATAAAAATAATTTATGGGATCCTAGTAGACTATTATTCATTTGACTAACTTGCCCTTCTTTAGGGTATTTTTATTCATGTTGCAGGGTACCTTAGCAATATAAATCCCCTCCTTGGGGATATTGGATTGAAAATTGACAAAAAGAATCTTTTTCCTTTAATGGACATCTTGTTTGATTAGTTGTGCATTTATTGTGTCATTCAGAGAATCTTTTTCTCTTGCATCATATGGGGGAATCCTTTTCCTCCATTGCATAAAAAATTGTTTTCAAATGAATTTCTTCTCTTTCTGTTCAAAATTCTGAGTCTGGATAGCAAGTAGCGCTGACCGGCAGGTCTCCTTGATTATGCCGGCGGACAGCCAAAGCGTCCTCCCTGTTGTCGCAAACCATTCCAATCCTTTTGGAGTGGCCCATGAGTAATCGACTCCTTGTTTCACATGTGGTTAGGTATATCTTACTCAAGACTCAAGGGTCCCTATTATAAGCTTATTCTCTATTTTTCATGAACAATAGAACCTTCCCTTAGGTTGTATGTACCCAATGATAGTGCCACATTCCATTAAAATGAATTATGATGTGATGAGGTGCATTCATGCAACATGACAACATTATTTTGGGGGAAAATCTTTTGGGGAAAACTTTTGATGTATATAAGTGGACCAAGAGTTCTTCCTACCCTACACACTACCCTGATCCTTTACCCTTAACCTTTGCAGGTATCCACTATCCGTGTGCCTTCACCCACTCAAGCTACACCAACTCCAATTGTGCAATCACCCACAAGTCCTGCTACCCCAATTTCACCAACTGCTCCAATTACTGAAATGGCTACTATTGAACAGATTAAGGCCTTGCTAGATGAACAGGTTAAAGAAATTGAAGCTAGGATGCAAGAGAGAATTGATGAAGCTTTGGCTGCCCAAAGGGTAGCCATCCTGGCTGAATTGGGAGGGGCACCAAAGACAGCCTCTACTCCTGAAAATTTAGGAAAGGAACCCATTGTGGGGCAAACTAGTACCCTCATGACTGCTCAGAACAATACCCCTATCATCAATTTGGAGGATCCACCCTCTAAGAATGAAACTGATGAACTGAAAAAGAAACTTGAATTGCTTGAAAGGTCAATCACTGCCATGAAAACTCATAAAGAGGTGGTAGACATGGATTCCTTATCCTTGTTTCCCCAAGCTAGATTGCCTCCAAAATTCAAGATGCCTGGGATGGACAGATTTGATGGGACCACTTGTCCTAAAACCCATTTGAAGATGTATGTGGGGGCCTTGAGCCCTTGGGGGTTTAAATGATGAGCTATTTGCTCAACTCTTTCAACAATCCTTGACTGGGGCTGCCCTAAAATGGTTTGTAAGCTTGGACAGTGCTAAGATTAAGACCTGGGAAGACATCTGCAATGCATTTAACACTCAATACCACTACAATATTGAGGTGGATGTCACTAGAAGAGAACTTGAGACTACCAAACAAAACAACAATGAACCCTTCTCCTCGTTCCTTACGAGGTGGAGGGCAAAAGCCACCCAAATGATCAATCGCCCTTCAGAACAGGAGCAGATTGATATTATAATCAGGAATTTAAGGCCTACATATCAAGCTCAACTGCAAACCCAATACCTACCTACTTTCAAATCGCTCATTGCGACTGCAACTAAGGTAGAAGACTTGATACAATTGGGTAAAATAGTAGATGAGGGAGCTACTTCGAAGTATAGGAAACAAGGCCAAGCTACTCCCTCGAGTAAGGTCAATGAAGTGGCCAATATTGCCCCTGCGAATCCTTTACGTGTGGGCAATCTTGGGCAGAGAAATCAGCCAAGAAGGCAATATACCGACCTTGGGGTGCCCCTTCATCTAGTATTTAAAAAGGCCATGGAAGGGAAGTATTTGAAGCCTTTGGACCCAAGGCCACCTCCAAACCCATTACCCTCCAGTTATAAGGCCAATGAGTATTGTGAATACCACCAGGGAAAAGGGCATAGAACAGATGCTTGCTGGACTTTGAAAAACCGCATCCAAGATTTGGTGGATAGGGGTGACATCATTCCTCTCAGAAGTCAACCGAACATTAATACTAACCCTTTGCCTAATCATTCCATCCACGCCATCACTGTGGAAGAAGAGCTGTTTGATCCTTTCAAACTCCTCTTAGAAATGAATGAAGTGTGTGTGTTGGATTTGAATGACCTTGCTGAAGAGGTCGATGCTTTGACAAGAAGCGGAAGGCAATATCAGCCACTCGACTTGGGAAAAGCCCCTACAACCTCAAATCCCCCCCATAAGAAAACACCAGAGCCAAAAGAAGACCCTGTCCTCACTCAGCTTAAACAAACTCAAGCTAAGGTGTCAATTTGGGAGCTCCTTGCTTCCTCATTCCCAAACCGTCAGGCTCTCAGCGAAGCTTTAAGTCAACTTGATACATCAGTGGACACAAGCCCAGAAGCTTTGGTGGCCACTTTGACTCAATCAACCAAGGCATTGAGTATCCGATTTTCTGATACAGACCTACCAGAAGATGGCAGTAAACACAATGATGCTCTATACATCACCATACAAACTGGGGGAAAGACTGTGCCCATGGTTCTCATTGATAATGGGTCAGCCTTAAATGTATGTCCCTTGAAGGTAGCAAGTTGTCTAGGGTTGGAGGCTACAGATCTTACACCTTCTGATAAGATTGTTAGAGCATATGATAACACTCGAAGAGAAATTTTGGGTGTTGCCACTCTGGAAATTGTCATTGGGCCGGTGAAAATGAGAGTGCCCTTCCAAGTCATTGATGTACCCGCTAGCTTTAATCTCCTCCTTGGAAGGCCGTGGATTCATCAGAGTAATGCTGTCCCTTCTTCATTACATCAAAAACTTAAGTTCCCTTTTGAAGGAAAAATCATCACTATCAAAGGTGACACCTGTGAAATCAACAAGAGAACCATCGATCAGTCTCTCTTTGAGGTTGTTCCTGGCGAAACCGCCATGACCTTGACTGGTTTCCATTATGATACAGTCCAATGCATTGAAGGAGAAAAACCCAAAGGGCCATTTATCTTATATGATTTTGGAGAGGTCCAAATCAATTGCCTGGTGGGAATGATGCTAAGGGTAGGTCTGCTGCCCGGAATGGAAATGATAAAGTCTGGGAGGAAAACACCCGTAGTTCGGCCATGGGAAGAACCTGAGAATAAGGGAACTTTTGGCCTGGGGTACAAACCCACAGATGAGGAGATAGAAGAGTTTCAGCATGGAAGGAAGAAAAAGAAGAATTGGGGGGCAAGAAGCCTCAAAATGCGCCCTTATTTTAGAACTCTGAATGGTCACTTCTGCAAACCTGGAAAAACAGTTCCTTACTGTGGTTTTCAGGAACCATTCTATTCTCCTATGACTGGAAAGAAGCTACCGGGTTTTGAGATGTTCTATGATGTTTTGACCATAAAGGAAGAAGAGCCAGAACCTATAGCTGACCCACAAATGGAAGATTTTATGCGGCCTAGTCTCTTTGATGAGGTTGCTATGATAACCAATTTTGAAGACATAAGGGACTTCACAAAGCTGATCAAGACACAGATGGACCACTGATGAACTGGTATGCCGAGGAGGGACAAGCTGCTACAGTCAAACCTAGTCCTGTATCATACCCTGAACCCGAGTCTTGTACCGAGTCAAATCTCGAGTCAAACACCGAGTCAGAGTCCAGTTCTGAGTCTTCCTTAGCTTCAAGAATAGAAAACCCTGATGTCAAAAATGATGTATCTCTGGAGGATGACTCTGCCATTATTAATGAAACTATTCAAGTTCTTGGTTACCCTGTGTCTTTTGCTTTCCAAGTATTATCTAGCAAAAATGAAATAAATGAAATAAAAGAAATAAATGAAAAGATAATAATTGGCAAAGAAAATGAACATACATACATTGCATATGATTGTATGAATAAGGAACAGGTTGTTGAGTGCATCAGAAGATATGTTGACTGCTTCATATGGAAGGCAAGTGATGTCACGGGAATAGACCCAGCAATAGCAGTTCATAAGATTCCGCTATACCCTGGTGCAAAGCCGGTTAAGCAGAAGTTGAGAAGAATGAAACCAGAATGGTCTTTGAAAATTAAAGATGAGATTGCCAAGCAACTGGATAATAAGTTCATAGAACCAATTGCCTACCCTTCCTGGTTAGCAAACATCGTGCCAGTCCCGAAGAAAGATGGAAAGGTCAGGATGTGTGTTGACTATAGAGATTTGAATAAGGCTTGTCCCAAGGATGATTTTCCACTACCACACATTGATTTGCTGATAGACAGGATGGCTGGGCATATGATGGTTTCCATGACTGACCTCGCGGTTGGGTACAATCAGATCCTAGTGCACCCACCAGACAAAGAGAAGAGCGTTTGGTTCCTTACCTACAACACCTTGATCATCTGGCACAACAATTCGATGATTTGTCCTTCGAATATCTCCCAAGAGCAAAGAATCAGTTTGCTGATGCCCTGGCTACTTTAGCTGCCATGATCAATATCAAGGAGGGGAAAGTCATTCGTCCATTGAAAGTTCAACTTCAGATGCAACCTGCCCACATAATGCATTTGGCCGATGGTAAACCATGGTTTGGGGATATCAAGAGTCATCTCAAAGATGGAAGTTATCTGGAGGGATCATCAAAGGTTGATCAGAGGGCCATAAGGCAGCTAGCCACAGGTTACATTCTTAATGGAGATATCCTCTACAAGAGGAGTTGGAATGGAATGCATCTAAGGTGCGTGAATGAAGCAGAGGCTAAGCAGATAATGGAAATGGTACATGGCGGCGAATCAGGACCACACATGTATGGGATCGCCTTGGCTCGAAAAATTTCCAATCTAGGATATTATTGGTCCACCATGAATACAGACTGCGTGGCATTTGTGCAAGAATGCCATCAGTGTCAGATATTTGCCAAGATGCAGAAGCAACCTCCCGTTGCCCTGAATCCGATCACTTCTCCATGGCCCTTCGCTACTTGGGGAATAGATATAATTGGCAAAATACATCCAAAAGCCTCAAATGGACATTAGTTTATCTTGGTAGCAGTGGATTACTTCACAAAGTGGGTTGAAGCAGCTTCCTATGCAGAATTAAACGCCAAAAAGGCAGCACAGTTTGTCCGAACCAACATCCTTTGTCGGTACGGGACGCCATTTGAGATTATCACTGATAATGGAACTCATTTCCAAGCAGGATTTGCTAAGCTCTTGAAGGATAAGAATGTCCAGCACCATAAGTCCTCTCCTTATAGACCTCAAACAAATGGAGCTGTAGAAGCAGCAAATAAGTCTATAAAGGTGATCATACAAAAAATGATCAAGGAACATAGGCGTTGGCATGAAAAGTTACCGCTGGCTTTGTGGGGATATAGAACATCAATTAGAACTACTACTGGGGCAACCCCATATTCCCTGGTGTACGGAATGGAAGCAGTACTCCCCATTGAACTGGAAGTTCAATCGGCGAGGATAATTCAAGAAAGTCAGATAAACGAAGCTGAATGGATCAGCAATTATCATCATCAGTTGTTGGGTTTGGATGAAAAAAGACTTCAAGCTCTACATCAGATTCAAGGGTATCAGAGGCGAATGGCCAGACATTTCAATAAAAAGGTCAAAGATTGAAAGTTGGAAGAAGGTTGTTTGGTTCTGAAAGAGATCAGAACACCTGTTACAAATCCTCGTGGGAAGTTTCGTCCTCATTGGGCGGGACCCTACATTTTAAAGAAAATACTTTCCGGCGGAGCCGTCATCTTGTCTGATTTGGATGGTCTGGAGTTCACAAACCCATGCAATCTGGATCAGCTAAAGAAATATTATGTATAATCATGCATTGTAAGGAACTACATTAGACCTGATTCTCGCAAACTAATTCGAGATATGTAGGCAGCTCTCCTTGAGCACGGTCTAAATATTAATAAAAATCATCCATTCATCTTTCTTTTGCTAATATTATATATAAAAAAAAACAAACAAACAAACAAAAAAAAAAGAGAGGAAGAAAAATCCCGCTAAGCCGAAAACCTACAAAGGGCGGCTTAGGCAATAGTGGGGCCCGCTAAGTCGAAAACCCACAAAGGGCGGCTTAAGCAAGAATGGGTAAGAGCTCGCTAAGTTGAAAATTCGAAAGGACGACTTAGGCAAAAATTAGAGCAAGTAAATAAAGTGGATAATACTTGGAAAGCAAATGAAAGAGTCATTCATGTCAAAAGAGTCATTCATTCCAAAAAAAAAAAAGAACAAAAATCTTTCATTACAAAAAAGAGTCAGTCATTACAAAAAAAGAGAGTCAGACCATAAGTCCTATACATTCAAGGAACTAAAAAGGTACAAACAACCCAAAAAATGGACAATGGAGTCACCATGGGATATAAATCCTACGCCTCCTACGTGGGGCAGAGTCTTCGGTATCTTCCTTAGTTCCGGAACTCTCTGCAACGTCTATCTTCTCCTCGCTAAGAGGAACCACCTCCTCTCTCTCCAACTCCTGCAGTAAGGCATACCTCCTGGGTTTTTCAACGGGCCAAACTTCAGCTATAAACCAGGTCCTATACTCCGGAGTAGGCTGAACAAGGGAAGGCTCAGCAAAAGGCCTGATCATCTGATGGTCTCTGACCCAAGTCTGTAGAACAACTCGGGTAACTCCAGGGGTAATAGGGGAAGCAATGGTAAGCCCAACCGGAAGGGGAACCCTATGATTAATCCCCATCTGTCTGAGGACCCGGGAAGCACTATACCATGTGCTGTGGGTGAAACCAAGGAGATAGACATGGTTGTGCATGGCATTTGCCTCCATGAAGCGAGGAATTCTATACCAAGGGACGAACCATAACAATTCTTTGGGTCCAAGCTCAAACAACCAGATAGCCCACTTAGCCATGGAGGGAAAAGAAATTTGGATTCTCCTGGTACGGTACTGCGAAGGGTTATATGTCAAGGCATTAGGAGCAGCAACCACTCGGAGATGGTCTCTCAGCCAAACCTGAAAAAAATAGATCCTTTCTATTTATAAACAAAAAAAAAGAGAATGAAATTAGAAGAAGCAAAAGGTGTAACAAGATTACCTGAAGAATGATCGGGGTGACAGTCCAGTTCTCAAACCCGAGGGCAGCTCTGTCAAGACTCTGGATAGTCTCAGCCAGAATCATACCACCGATGCAATTAAGCTCTTCCATCTACCTAACCATGGGGCAAAGCCTCAAATCATCGAAGCCAGGATCACGATTGAAAATAAACCCGGCTAATGGGCAGAAAACAAAAGCTCGCATTCTGTGTTTCAGCTGAACCTCATCTTCAAAGTTGGCGGTCAGAAATTTGTCAATCAGGGGAAGCAGCATCGCTCTACTCCCATCCATGATCATAGCTTGAGCTTGAGGCCTGGTAAAATTGAAAAGCCTCTGAAAGGATCCCACATAACCAACTTGGACCTCATGCCTTACAAGAGGGGCATTGGGGTCACATCCAATGATTGAACAAAATTCCTCAAAAAGAGGACACATTTCCTCCATTCGAGCACCGAATCTGAAAACATGGGCTTGAGGATCCCAAAATCTAATGCAAGCATGCAAAAAATCCCAATCCACAGCCACACCCCTAAGGGTAGTAACGGCTTTCAGTCAATACCTTCCCATGTTGATCCTTTCGACGTTATGAAGGCTCTTGGTCCAGTTATGCATCACGTGGTTAAAAAAAGGATTCATTGTTGAGGGAAATAAATAAAAAAATCCTGCAATGAGAAATCTGTTTCTGGCCCGAAAATGCACTCAAAATTCTGTTTTTTTTTCCAACACATATACTGCTCCACGGCGGTTGACCCGCCGGACCGGCGGCCCAACCGCCCCCACACAGCCTCGATTCTCATTTATATATATATATATATTTTTTTTATTTTTATCTTTATTTTATTTTATTTTATGAAATTCTTGTGTTTTGGCCCTGTTTAGATTATTTTAGGTACTATTTTTGGGGTTATCTCAGGGATTTGTTTTTGAAAATAGATTTCTAAAACAAACAAAAAACAAACATCATGCATACATATCTGCTGTTAATACTAATAAATTAGTGCAGGTTTGTACTTGAGTTCGAATGACAGGTGGAAAATACGAAAAGTACAAAGTACAGAGCAAGAATAATTCAAATACTACAAATATAGTCCAAGACAAATATCAGAATTCAGCGCCGGGCTCTCCGTCTTTGCGGCCTGTTTTGCCTCTCATAAGCAGCATCAGTCCAAGCACCAGCCAGCTCATCCGACAAAGCAGTGATCAGTGCTGTCATATCAGCAACTAGGCCCTCAGGTACCTGTGAAAAAGACACAATCACAATCAATTTCAAGAGAATTTTATGAATCCTTTTCATGAAAAGTTCTAAAAGAATTTACCTGAGTGATGTGAACAAGCCTCCAATAAGGTGCACTCTCTGCACTAATTGGGCGGGACACCCAACCATCAGGTGCATGATAACGAACAACATATGGCAACCTCAAGTCGGCTAAAGCAGGGTCCAATTGACCGGTAGCCGCAAGGATGGATGGAGGAGGCCTCAAATGTGATGAACTGCTGCTTGCTCCAGTATGTGATGGTCCAGCCCTGAAAGTGGAAGCCCTAGTCCTAGAGGAAGAGGGTCTGTTAGCTCGCCAGCTGGAAGAGGGATGGTCTCCCGGGGTGTTGGAAGTGGGGGCTGAAGAGTGGGAGGACCGATAAGGTGGTGCAGAATCGAACCGGGCCCCAATGTGTGGCATCAGTCGCTCAAGACAGTAGATATCATAATCTTCTTCATCCGGGGCAAAGGCCGATTCGAAGGGATCACCCTCATACTGGGACGCTGTAATAGGTAGAAGCGTCAGAGATAGCATGTCATCAGGGGGGTCCAAGGGAACTGTACGAAAGCCAGTAATCTGGAAAGTCACTCTCTCGGCGAGATAGTATCGTCGATACTCTAGATGGGGAAGTATGAATCGACGGTGGGTCAGGGTCTGTGATCGCTGAAAGCTGTGATCTTGAGCAATCCACTCTGTCAGCCGGTTAGACATTGTTGTAAATGCTACCTGTAAAAATTTATTATGTTAGTGAATCATTTTCTCTAATATAATAAATAACGATGAAGATAAAGTATTTACCGAGTTCATGGAGCAACTGTCGAAGAACGATCTAAGCTCTCTGATAGGAAGCTTCCTCTTTGGTGCTGCTATCCTCTCTTTATACCACCTCCAAGCAATGGGAAAAAAAAGATCTACAGGGGCAAGTGGCTCACGAAGAAAAGGGGCAACATCGGGAAAGTACTCATAAGCCCAAGTCTGAAAAAATGAAGAAGAGATCAGAGTCGGTGTATGCAAGGTGAAGGAAATGTTCTTTACATTACCTCCCAGAAGTAATACAAGCCACATGGAGCAATGCGGGTATAGCAAAGGTCTGACATGTCGTCATACAATTTACACAACATCATGCTAGCCCAATCATATGTCTGAAGTCGTGTCAGGTCGGTTAGACTCTTCAGCACATTGAGATTCACTGCATCCTTTCTGTTTGCTAAGAAGGAGCTAGCAAACAGGAGGATCAGGGTGAACCTGGCCGCCTGATCAGCAGTAAGATCGCCTACCTCATAGCCAGTATAGATGGCTGTCGCCTGCTCTACAAGTCACCTCCTCTGAATGCAGCGAGGCGCCTAATGTCGAGGGTAGTCAACCCCGATTAAAGTGACCATATCGGCTGAAGAGATGTCATGCCGCCAGTCATTGTAGTACTCCACCATCTCAACCCCAAATGGAATCCCAGAGATGACGGAAAAGTCGGTGGGCGTCATCGTCATCTCCCCCCAAGCAAAATGGAAGGTATCAGTAGTGGGCCACCATCGTTCAGCCAGCGCGCAGATCAACTCCCTGTGGATATCCCTGCCCGCATCTATAGTCCTCAAATGGTGGAGGAAAGCAGGTCTGATAAGATCCCCCACCGGATGACCGGCCTCAAGAATGTAAGTCGGAATAGTGCTCATGGGTCTCTCGGCAGTGGATATCCTAATCGCAGTGTCCTAAAAAAAAATCATCATCATTAGCGTGGATAATTTCGGGGGCAACTTCAGAAAAATTTAAATTCTATCTCCAGCCGGGTGTGACTTCCTAAAGGATTATTTCTAAGTTCTTTACTAGAAATAATTACTGATGGCAGAAAATGGTGAAACCTAGTATTACCCTTGATTCATTACTAGTACATGTAAAGGAAGAATTCTTAAAAATTTGTTTCTAAGTTCCTTACTAGAAATAAATAAATTTCCTAAACATGCATATTAGGTAAGTAAAAGATAAAGTACTTACCTCGTAACAGCCGGTCCTGGAGCTGTGCTTCTCCTCCTCAAGTAAAAGATTGCAGGGAGGGAGTGGGATCTCGAAGTCTTCAAAGCCAGTGAAATCCATTGTTGAAAGAAAGTTTGAAGAAAATTGAAGAAAAAGAAAGAATGAAAGCAAATGAAAATGGAATTGAATCAGCCAATTTATAAGGAAAATGTGAAATCGCGGGTCTTTTTGCACCTCGCTCAAAATTCTCGTTTCAGACGACCACTGGGCCCCATAAATCATTTTTATGGATCCCAGTGGGGGGCAATTGTGAATACTCGAATTTTGAGGCTCGGAAGACCGATTTTCTCAGACTGCAGACTACCGAGCCGGACCGGACGTCCCCGGTAAAATTCACTGAAAGTATGTCTTCATGGTACTTGAAACGTCCGGAACGACGCAAGGATCACGGATATGGTCTCGGAATAAATTTTGGAGGTCCGCAGCTCCCGAAAAATCAGTTTGAACGAAAAAATGCAGATTTCGGTGTGGTTTTGCGGTGAACCGCTGGGACCGGCGGTCCGACCGCCAGCCTACCGGCTGTCCAGCCGCCATGACCGGCGGTCCGACCGCCGTCAGTGTCCTTTCCCATTTTTCCGGTGACCGCCCGGTCCGACCGCCGTCCAGCCCGAATTTTGCCTATAAAATGCTGCTAAACTTTCAAAAGAAAGGGTTGGACTTCGAATTCTTTTCACGCTTAAAAACTCTTATTGGACTTTTATTTGCAAGAATCTAACCTTGTGTGGCAGGGATTAAGAATCATATTTCAAGATCTAAGAAAACAAGATCTGGAACTTCGAAGTGGAAGGACCCTAAACAAGGTAGAATGATAATTCATCAATTTTTAATTCAAGCATATCATAAAGCATCCTATCTTCTTCTTAATTTCTTTTCGGTCAAAGACCTAATCCTTTTAGGTCTAAGGCCTAATTAACTAATCAATCAACACTTCGGCATGAAGCCGCAAATCAATCAACTTTTTGGCACAGAGCCTGAATTGTATCTTTTTGGTACAAAGTACCTAAATTTCACAATTAAAATCAATCTTTTGGCCAAAGGCCTAAATTGCACTATTTAGGTACAAAGTACCTAAATTGCACTATTTAGGTACAAAGTACCTAAATTTCACAAATTTGCACTAAGTGCTAAAATTAACAACTTTGGCAAAAAGCCCGACAAATGCACGAAGCATACACACACACATGCATGAAGCATAATTTTCATCGCCTTTAAATAGGCTTTTCCGAACTACATGGGCTTTGATCTCTCATAAAAAACGAGAGTATGTAGGCATATTTGAGATTCACCTCAAATAACAAGTCCGCAATTTACTAACAATCTATTCTTCTTCCTTTCTGTATTCCTTTTGGATTCATTTCTAAATTGGCAAATTAATCAAATACATGACATAGTCCCCGAATCCTCCTTGGGTTCGTAGATTAGAAACCTTTACATTGGATGCATTAATTGGAGTCAAACAAGGGTTTTCTTAGTTTTTCCCTTTGAACAAAATAAACTGAGTGGCGACTCCCGACAACACGTGAACGTTCATCTGAATCCTTTTTGGGTGGAGATCGAGGTTCACACAGAGCAATTAGCAGAATTAATGAATTTACTTATGATGCTAAATGAAAGATGAAGAGCACCTATGCCACACCAAGAGATATGTGCAGCATGTGGTAATATAGGACATAGTGCAAACATGTGTTCAATTGGTTTTGAACAATACCAAGAGGAGCAAGAGCAAGAATATGACCTTGAACCTTTCCAACAATGGGGTGGGAATGACCTATATTCCAATCCTTATAATCCAGGCTGGAGAAGCCACCCAAATTTTTCTTGAAAAAATCAGCAGCAAATTCCACCTCAAAATTTTTTTCAACCTTATCAAAGAGGTCCTTACTTTCAAGGACAATTTTCAAACCAAGATCGACTTAATAAACCCACATTGGAAGATAGTTTAAATGCCTTCATTAAAAATAGCACAAAAGATAAAGATCAACTTAAGGAACCCACTTTGGAAGATAATTTGAATGCCTTTATTCAAATTAGTGCACAAAATAAAGATCAATTTAAGAAATCCACAATGGAAGATAATTTGAATGCTTTCCTTCAAATTAGCACACAAAATCAGGAAGGGAGCAATAAGAGGTTTGATTCATTGGAAATATCATTGAAGAAGGTGGAAACTCAAGTTGGGCAACTGGCACATCAACTCCAAGCACACCAAAAAGAGGAATTTTCTAGCCAATTAGAGCAAGTCAATGCAATCACAAATTTGAGGAGTGAACAGGTGATATATAACAAATTTTGTGATTCCTTTGATGCAGGTACTAATCAAGAAGAAAATGGTGAGGAGATACAACCCAACATAGAGGAGCTAAGATAATCAAAGAAGGAGGAGAATTTGGAGGCATCAACCTCACCAAAGTTGCATGAATCTTCCAATCCTTATAAGCCACCAATTCCATTTTCAAGTAGCTTGAAGGATGAGAAACAAGGTAAGCAACTTTCTGAAATCTATGACATGCACTCCAAAGGAGATAGTGAAAATAAGCTTGAGATGGTCATGACCTTGGAAGTAGAGCCTAATATTTCCAATTTAGAAATTGAGGAGTACAAGTTTTGGGATTGTTGATGTAATATCCCTATGCATGCCCTAGAAGTTTTGTTGTTGTTGTTGTTGGTTTGAATTGAGAAATGGGAAGAGAATGTTTTTGTATGGTGGTTGGGAAAGAAAAGAGGGTTTAGAGATAATTGTATATGTTGCTTATATGGTGATATATATAACATATAAAGTGGTCAAAATGGAAAGTCAAGGAAAGAGGATATTTTTGTGTTGGTTGTGAATTACTTAAATGGGTATAGATATGACAAAAGCTTAGTTAAATGGATGAGGGTATTATAGTAATTTTCTTTTGGATGGGTATTTAATGCCTATTGACTTTGTGTTTCTTCATCATTTCTTCTTCTTCTTGTTGTTGTGTGGCCGAATCATCAAAGAGAGAAGAGAGCAAGAGAACAAGTGATGGTTTTGATGATTTCAAGTTCAAAGTGAAGGAAGTTTTCAAAGTTACAAGTTGGAGTTTCAAGGAATTTCATTATTTGGTAAGTTTGCTCTTGTTTACTCTTGTTATTTTTGAAGTTATGCTTGAGTTGAGTTGTGATTTGATGATGGTATTGATTAAGTTGCTTATGGTGTGATTTTAAGTATTGATTTTGCTTGATAGATGAGAAGTTGGGTTGGTGTTGGTGATGGAAGAGTAAGAGTTTTGTTTAGTGAAATTGTTTCTGTTTTACAATTAGTAAAGGCTGTGATTTGTATGATTTTTAATTAATTATAGAAAAATGTTCTTGAAGTGAATTTTTGATATGTTGTGCCTCTATGAGTCTAGAATGACTGAAAAATATGTTGATTCGATTTTGGATAGGTTATGAGTTTAGAAAGATTATTTTTATTAGACCTGTTCCAGCAGGTACCTTAACTGAGACAGCTCTATTTCGGGATTTTTAATAAAATGTAGAAAAATCATATTCAATTGAATTTTGGATATGTTGTTTCTTAGTGAGTCTAGTATTTGAGAAAAATAATTTGGAACCACGTTGATTGAATTTGATTTATGAAATTCACAAAGTTCAGAACTGCTGCCAGGATGCAGGGCAATTGGGGCAGTCTGGTTAGGTGAACTATTTGACCAAGATTTTGTATTCAGTTTGATCTGAAATTTTAAAGGAATGATTTTAAGATACAAAACTAAATTCTGTAAAAATTTTAGAATTTTTAGTCAAGTAGATTATTTTATACAATTTTTCAAAATAAGGATAAAATGGAGTCTAAAACCAGAATGTACTATTCATATGGTCATTTTGCTAATATTCCTTTTTGATTAGGTTGTGAAGAGGTTGAATTGTCCTAATTGCATTGTTGAGATTGAATAATGTTATGTTATGCATTGTGAATGGTAATGTGTTTCATGAGTAATGCACATTGAAATGTTATACCAAAGATGTTATAGTGATTCAAATGAAATATGATTGAAGCATGCATTGATGATAGGATTGAATAATAATGTGAGTGTTTAGATAATGTAATGAATATTGTATATAATGATGAAATGAAGTGGGAATGATATGATGTTATGAGAAAATGGTTTTGTTGTAATGTGAAATGTTGAGGCATGATTGCTTAACTTGCTTGTGAAAAAGAAATGAATTGAAAAAAAATATTGATAAGTTTAATGAACGGACCTATCCGTCTCCTGCGGAACCATGCGGACCCAGTGGGTTGGGCAACCGATCTTGGACTACCGATCTGGTAGGAGGAAGGTTCGATATAGTCAGTATTATACGTACCTATTTGCCTCCTGCGGAACCATGCTGACCCATTGGAATGGGCAACCGAACTTGGACAACTGACCTGGATGGGGAAAGGTATGTTACTGATAATGTTATACGTGCCTATTTGCCTCCTGCGGACCCTTGGGATTGGAGGGCAACCGACCTGGTTGGGAAAGGGTACGTATATAAAGTTATAGTTGTTGGCTATAATGATAAATTTAAATGAGTATAATGAATGGTACTATTATATGAATATTGATGTGACATTGAACAAAGCAACATATTGAATAAATAATATGCTTTTGATTGATATATGTAATTAATTTGTGACATTGCATTTTAGCATGAATTATCTTACTAAGCCCTTGGCTTAGCGCGATAGTGTTTAATCGCGCAGGTAATAGAGCTGATAGAGTCGAACCCGAGAGTTCATCAAGACCAAGTGAGAGTAGACCTTGAAGAGTTGATATTGGGAACTTAAAGATCAGAAGAGAATTGCCAATCATGTATACTTCTTTATATTTTGTAAAGTAATGATTATAATGTAAAAATATGGATATTTTTAAATATGTACTCAAGTGTTTGTAAATATGTACATATTTTATAACTTCCGCTGTGTAATATTTAAATGTATATATATATAACTAATATGTTTTGTTTTATAAGTAAATGACCTACTTTTCTATAATGTATAATGATAAGGGTATTGTATCAAGTTTAAAGTGTTTTGATTGTTAAGAAAACCGTAGCATCCCTATGTTTGATGCACTTATGCTACATTGTTGTGGTTGTAGTGTGTGGGCATTGGATATGGGGGTGTTACAAATCCTTTTTGCAGGTTGTAGTTGAGGGTATAAGGGGGATTTATTGGAAGTGTACTGAGAATGATTTTGTTTGCATTGGTTTGTGTAAAATGTTTTAAAAAAAAAAACTAGTTTTGTCGACACTTGGGACTCAATTTTTAGGCGAAACTATGGCAAAATTTCTATTAAAATTGGAACTAAAATTTGACTAAGTAAAATTGGTAGCAACATTAGGTTAGTGTGGCGCCTCTACTCAGCTTACACATGTAGGTCGGGAAGGGGTGTTACAATTGTTTTGGTATCAGAGCCTAGGTTTGAGATTCTCAGCCTAGGTAAAATGTAATAAAAAGAATATTTTACTTAAAAAGTTGGTTTTGAAATAATATACATGTTTGGGATTGGCAACCTCTGATCTTTAATAAGATGTAGTATGTTGTGTTTGTAGACTTAGGTTGTGATGGATTCTCACTCACGTCAGTCGATTGAGGGTAGTGCCGAGAGTATCGCTCCTGCTGAGGGAGCTAGAGTTGATAGTGTTGAGGAGGCACCTGCTTCGGTATCGAGTAGACCAGCTGGAGAGGAGGTTCCGCCAGCCTGGTTTAGACATATGATGGAAGTAATGAGGCAAGCACCAGTGCAACCAGTGCCACCACCCCCTCAGCCTTTGGTATCTGTGAGGCACTATGATAAACTAAGGAAGTATGGAGCAGAGGATTTCCTTGGTACTACTGATCCAGCTGTAGCAGAACAGTGGCTTGACAAAGTACAGAGGATCTTTATTCAGTTACAAGCCACCCCTGAGGAAAAATTTGACTATGCAAGATCTTTGCTACAGAAGGACGCCTACGATTGGTGGAAGACGGTGCCCCATTCTATGGATGATCCTCCAACACTATCTTACACTGATTTTCTGAGGGAATTTGAGTTGAAGTATACTCCTAGGGAGTATAAAGATGGGAAGAAAAGAGAGTTTCTAGATTTGAAGCAAGATCATCGGACCGTAACTGAGTATGAAGTTGAGTTTATTCGACTGAGTCAGTATGCTGAGGGTATCATTGCTGATGAGATTGATAGATGCAGGAGGTTTGAGGAGGGATTGAGGCCCTCGATCATGTGCTTAGTGGCTGGATCCAGATATCAGGATTTCTCACAGCTTGTGACAGCAACTCGAAGTGTAGAGCGAGCTCAAGTTATTGCAGCTGCTTCAGAAGAAGAGGTTAGGGTTAGAAGGCCCCAGTTCGAGGCAGGGTCTTCCTCTGCGAAGAGAGGTAAAGGAAGTTTTGTTCCTCGGAGTAGTAGGAGCCAGAGACCAGCTGGTAGGTCTGTGCAGTTCCAGAGACAGAGATTTAGACCTGCAGCTTCAGTGGCAAGTGCTCCGATCCCTATGACTCAGAGATCCTGTAACACCCCTTCCCAACCTACATGTGTAAGCTGAGTAGAGGTGCCACACTATCCTAATTGTTGCTACCAATTTACTTAGTCAAATTTTAGTTCTGATTTTTACAGAAATTTTGCCATAGTTCCGCCTAGAAATTTGGATCCCAAGTGTCGTCAAAACTTATTTTTCTGATTTTTTGAAAACATTTTACACATACCAATGTGAATAAGAATACCATCAAATTTAATGCACTCCCAATGAATCCACCTTATACCCTCAACTACAAACCTGCACGAAGAGTTCACACTTCTAATATAACATAAAGTAAAGATTTATGATTATTACATACTACTAACATACAATTATAACATAGAAAATCTCTTTTATATTTATTCATATACATGCCACAACTATCAACTCATAATGGAACTAAAAGATCTACCCCTGAGATTTGCTGTGGTCTGGTCGTTGCTTCCCCAAGATTTATCTACTGCTCCGAACCTACGAGTCAAGGAAAACTTAACTCGCTGAGCGTTGTCGCTCAGTGGGTACTTTACCAATAAAAATAAAAGTAGTACATGAAAGTATTCGAAGTAAAAAGGAAATAATAAAATCAACAATCAACCAACATTATACCAATAGAAATCGTGATACATTCAGTATGATATGTTTTCAATAATGTAAAATCATAATTCAAATTCATTTGCATTATATAGTTCAACGAAAAATAATATGTCTTTGATCCAGGCTCTACTGGTATATAGGGAACCATAGTGATAAGGCAGTGGCCCTCACCACTGTAACATAGGTGGCCCTCACCACCGATATCAGATCACAGGAATGGCCCTCACCATCCTGGTTATAACCAATGGCCCTCACCATTGGCCCCCAATGGCCCTCACCATTGAGTTCAGATCATATCAATTCAATCACAATATCAAGCAGTACTGCATAAGTTAGTATAGTGCACCATACCCTTATCTACCATTCCCACTATCCAGTAGAGCAAAAAGATTTAAATGATTCAATTTAAGTCTCAAACCTCATTTTAGGATGACTCACGAAATCATTTTAAATTCCCATCGCACTTTGCCATTTATGCCGCGCAACACATTCTTTAGTCAAACCATTCCCCTTTTTCGCATATTTAACATCCACAATAAACACATCAAACATTTCAAAGCATTTCTCAAAATATCACAAATTGACCAAATGAATAGTGTTGCGGCGAGACAAATCGGCAACGCAAAATGACATGACCAAATGAATAGTAAAATCTGGGTTTTCGTCAAAATTTCAGTCCACTTCAATCATGCATTTGACCAAGTAAATGATCTTATTTTTGGCTGAAATTTTACAGAAAACTTATTTCATATGTTGACTAATTGCATGTAAAATTTCGTTGAAAAATTCATTCATTTGCTGCCTCAAACGATTTCCACAAAAAGGTCCAGAAAGCTGTCTTTTTGGGACCATTTCGGCCCAAACACATAAAATGCATAGGATAGTTTATTTTTCTTTTGCAAATCAATATTAAGGCTTCTTTAATGGTAAAGTGAAAATTCAAACACTTCTCTTTGACAACTTTTGCATGTTTAACTCAAATCAATATATTTAAGCATCAACAACAAAACTTCCATAAACCAAAGTTTGTAAAGCATCAAACCAAAATTTATTATTCAAAAGTAAAGTACCAAACTAATTATTCAAAGGTAGAGTACCAAACCTTATTTCTTTAATTCCTCTTGGCTTTTCTTTCTTCTCCTTCTTTAATTCTTTATTTCTCCTTCAATCAATTCAAGATACAACATAAACCTTAGAAATTCAAAATAATAAGTTATCCTCCATTTCTTTTCTAACCGAAACCCTAATCCAACCTTATTAATCTTTATACATCTTGATTCTTCCATTTAATCAATTAATATCCTCACTTACTTAATATTTTTCCAATTCCACATAAAGACTCTAATTTCCAATCTTCTAATAAATATATAACTACCTAAAATTAATACTAAAATCAAAGTCAACTTACTAGAAAACCTTAAAAACATACCTTAAAAAATCAAATTTGGAGAAACTTAGAAGTCCTTTGGTGTTTCCCTTTGTTGGCCTAAATTTGCAAGTGGAAAAGAGAGAAATTGGTTCTTCATATCACATATATTTATATACAAAAGAAATGATGATCACCTTGCCCACTTGTCCACTTTTTCTCTTTCTTCATTTATTACACATTTATTACACATGCTAAATGTTTTCTTTTGATTGGCCAACCTTTGATTTTTATAACTTCCTTTTTCCTTTACTTCTTTCCACTTGTCTCTCTTCCCATTGGATCTCATAAAGTTGTCCCGGGTTACCCATCCGGTCTCGACACGAAACCGAGCCACATTACGTTCCGGCGATTAATCGATCATATCTTTTAAACCGTATAGCTCCACGAGTCAAACTATATATGGTTTTGATCCTCTCGACCTCTACTTTCTATTTATAAGATCTATTTTAGGTTTCTAAGTCATTTTGAAAAATTACCGGTAAGCCCTCAACTTTTTACAAAATTCCCTTTTGGTCCTATTTTTGCTCGGGTTTTCTCCGGCTTCGTTTCCACTGACGATCGTTTCATATTTAACCTCTCGCCATTCTCTACGTACTCACGTCTTTATTTCCTACCCTAAATTCATGTATAACTTTAATTGATAATGACCAAAATGCCCTTAGGCAACATTTCTTCATTTTTCTTTAACGGGACATTTCCTGGAAAAACTGTTACACGTCGTTGCGATCCGGTTTTTCTCTACATTCCATTTTTGAAATCTGTTATATGCACTATTAAGAACATCCGGTGCAACTTTCTTTGAAATTACATCTACGTCCCCAACTTTATTAAAAATTACAATTATGTCCCTTTTGTCATACAACCTTATCTAGGGCTGTTATTAAGAATTATCTTCTCCTTTTCCCTACTCTCGCTATGCACGTGTCTACACTGCATAAATGCAGTAGGCGGATGTGACAGATCCGCTCCACCTAGATGTGCTCAGTGTGGGGGTTATCATAGAGGTGTTTGTTGGAAGAGTGGTGGACCAGCTATATGCTTCAGATGTGGATCACCTGACCACTTTGTGAGAGACTGTCCTGAGAGGCAGGAGCAGATGCCAGTTGATTCTGCTGCTTCTCGAGCTAGTGTGAGGGGAGGCAGAGGAGGCAGAGGTGCCAGCCGGGGAGGTAGACCAGGATTCAGTGCTAGAGGAGGTGCTACATCCAGGGAGGGTAGACCAGAGGAGGTTGGATCTTCCCAGAGGATGTATGTTATGCAGAGGCAGCCAGATACATCAGCAGTCATAGCTGGTACTTTTTCTTTATTTAATACTCCAGTACTTGCTTTGATTGATCCGGGTTCCACGCATTCATATATTAGTGCATCTGTTTTGCCTGTATTTGATGTGCATGCTGAGTCCCTAGGATTTGATGTGTTGGTGACAAATCCGTTAGGGCATAGTGTGGTTGTGAGTAAGGTGCATAGAGATAGTGCAGTAGTGGTGCAGGGTGAGGAGTTCCTTGGGGATTTGATTGAGATGCCATTTAAGGAATATGACGTGATCTTAGGTATGGATTGGCTATCTCGACATGGAGCTGTGGTGGATTGTAAAAAGAAAATTGTTTCTTTGAGAACGGGTGATGGTAGAGAGGTGATAGTATCTAATGAGCAGGAACAGCTAGCCTCCTTATTTGTTTCAGCTGTTACAGCCAGGAGGTTGATTAGAAAGGGGTGTGAAGCCTATCTTGCTCATTTGGTAGATACTAGAGTGAAGGGTTCTTCCATTGATAGTATTGCCACAGTTGCAGAGTTCCCTGATGTTTTTCCAGAGGAGTTGCCAGGATTGCCTCCTGAGAGAGAGGTGGAGTTTGGTATTGAATTGTTGCCTGGTACCACTCCTATCTCTATTACTCCTTACAGAATGGCACCAGCAGAATTGAGGGAGTTGAAAGTGCAATTACAGGAGTTGTTGGACAAAGGATTTATTCGCCCCAGTGTTTCTCCTTGGGGAGCTCCTATGCTATTTGTGAAGAAGAAAGATGGTACTATGAGGTTGTGTATCGATTATAGGCAATTGAACAAGGTGACTATTAAAAATAAATATCCTTTGCCTAGAATCGATGATCTCTTTGATCAATTGAAAGGTGCAGCTGTGTTTTCTAAAATTGATTTGAGATCTGGGTACCATCAGCTGAGAGTCAGAGCTGAGGATGTTCAGAAGACCGCCTTTCGGACCAGGTATGGGCATTATGAATTTCTAGTTATGCCTTTTGGTCTAACGAATGCACCTGCAGCTTTTATGGATTTGATGAATAGGGTGTTTAGGCCCTATTTGGATCGGTTTGTAGTGGTCTTCATTGATGATATCTTCATTGATGATATACTAGTGTATTCGCGGAATGAAGAGGAACATGATATGCATCTGCGGATTGTGTTGCAGATTTTGAGAGAGAAGCAGTTATTTGCCAAATTGTCGAAGTGTGAGTTTTGGTTGGATCAAGTTGCTTTTCTCGGACATATTGTTTCAGCGGAAGGCATTAGAGTTGATTCAAGTAAAGTTGAAGCTATTCTGAATTGGAGTCCACCCAAGTCTGTGACAGAGATTAGAAGTTTTCTGGGTTTGGCAGGCTATTACCGACGGTTTGTGAAAGGGTTTTCTTTGATAGCTACTCCACTCACCAGATTACTTCGAAAGGGAGTGAGATTTGTGTGGACAGATCAGTGTCAGGCTAGTTTTGAGCAGTTGAGAGAGTTGTTGACTCAAGCGCCTGTTCTTACTTTACCTGTTGAAGGCAAACCATATGTGATCTACAGTGATGCTTCACATAGAGGTTTGGGGTGTGTATTGATGCAGGAAGGGAAAGTTATAGCTTATGCATCTCGACAGTTGAAACCGCATGAGCTTAACTATCTGACCCATGATTTGGAATTGGCTGCCATTGTGTTTGCATTGAAGATTTGGCGCCACTATCTGTTTGGGGAGAAATGTTTCATCTACACTGATCACAAGAGTTTGAAGTATTTGGGTGTCCAGAAAGAACTCAATCTTCGTCAGAGGAGATGGTTAGAATTGATTAAAGACTACGACTGCTTGATTGACTATCATCCAGGTAAAGCAAATGTTGTTGCTGATGCCTTGAGTCGGAAGTCTTTAGCTGGTTTAACAGTTTACTCGCTCTCGTTGCTTGTTGAGTTGAGAGCATTGCATGCCAGTTTTGTACCTTGTGTTGATGGTGCATTATTGGCACAGTTGCAATTGAAGCCGATTTTGTTAGATCAGATCAAAGAAGCTCAGTTGGCCGATAAGAAGATTCAGAAGATTATTTCAGATTGTAAGAATGGGAAGACAAGAGATTTTGTTGTGAAAGACAATGGGAGTCTCTGGTTTAAAAACCGATTGTGTGTACCCAATGATGCTGAATTGAAAAGAGTCATTTTAGAAGAAGCACATCAGTCAGTGTTTGCTATGCATCCGGGTAATACGAAGATGTATCATGATTTGAGACAGCATTATTGGAGGATTGGTTTGAAGAGAGACATTGCAGATTTTGTGTCGAAATGTCTCACTTGTCAGAAGGTTAAAGCAGAGCATCAGGTTCCAACCGGGTTGCTTCAACCATTGTCAGTGCCAGAATGGAAGTGGGAAAGAGTGACAATGGATTTTGTGTCTGGTTTGCCATTGACACAAAAGAAGCATGATGCTATATGGGTGATTGTGGATAGATTGACTAAGACAGCTCATTTTCTTCCGGTTCGAATGGATTACTCTTTGGAGAGGTTGGCTGAGCTGTATATCCATGAGATTGTGAAACTGCATGGTGTTCCAACTTCTTTAGTGTCTGATCGAGATCCCAGGTTTACTTCCAGATTTTGGAAGAATTTGCATAGTGCTTTAGGTTCTCGACTGCACTTCAGCACTGCTTTTCATCCACAGATGGATGGACAGTCAGAGAGGGTGATACAGATTCTTGAAGACATGTTGAGAAGCTGTGTCATTGATTTCACTGGAAGTTGGGATAGATTTTTACCTCTTGTGGAGTTTGCATACAACAACAGTCACCAATCCAGCATTGGTATGGCACCGTTTGAAGCATTGTATGGCAGACGGTGTAGGACACCTCTTTGTTGGAATGAGCTTGGAGATAATAAGTTGATTGGTCCTGATTTGATTCAAGAAACTGAAGAAAAAGTAAAGTTGATTCGAGGCAGGTTAAAAGCAGCTTCAGACCGACAGAAATCTTATGCAGATATGAAAAGAAGAGATATAGAGTTTAATGTTGGAGATAAGGTATTTCTGAAAGTGTCTCCTTGGAAGAAGATTTTGAGGTTCGGTCGGAAAGGAAAATTGAGTCCTCGTTTCATTGGGCCGTATGAAGTGTTAGAAAGAGTTGGGCCAGTGGCGTATCGGCTTGCTTTGCCACCTGAGTTGGATCGTATTCATAATGTATTCCATGTTTCTATGTTGAGGAGATATAGATCGGATCCATCTCATGTGTTGCCATTTGAGTCTATCGAAGTGAGCCCAGATTTGACATTTGAAGAGGAACCAGTTGCTATCTTGGCACATGATGTGAAAGAATTGAGAAACAAGCAAGTGCCATTGGTGAAGATTCTTTGGAAGAATCATGCAAAAGAAGAAGCGACTTGGGAGAGTGAACAATCCATGCGAGAGCAATATCCGCAGTTGTTTCAGCTTTGATATCAGGTAATTTCGAGGACGAAATTTTCTTTTTAGAGGGGGAGAATTGTAATATCCCTATGCATGCCCTAGAAGTTTTGTTGTTGTTGTTGTTGGTTTGAATTGAGAAATGGGAAGAGAATGTTTTTGTATGGTGGTTGGGAAAGAAAAGAGGGTTTAGAGATAATTGTATATGTTGCTTATATGGTGATATATATAACATATAAAGTGGTCAAAATGGAAAGTCAAGGAAAGAGGATATTTTTGTGTTGGTTGTGAATTACTTAAATGGGTATAGATATGACAAAAGCTTAGTTAAATGGATGAGGGTATTATAGTAATTTTCTTTTGGATGGGTATTTAATGCCTATTGACTTTGTGTTTCTTCATCATTTCTTCTTCTTCTTGTTGTTGTGTGGCCGAATCATCAAAGAGAGAAGAGAGCAAGAGAACAAGTGATGGTTTTGATGATTTCAAGTTCAAAGTGAAGGAAGTTTTCAAAGTTACAAGTTGGAGTTTCAAGGAATTTCATTATTTGGTAAGTTTGCTCTTGTTTACTCTTGTTATTTTTGAAGTTATGCTTGAGTTGAGTTGTGATTTGATGATGGTATTGATTAAGTTGCTTATGGTGTGATTTTAAGTATTGATTTTGCTTGATAGATGAGAAGTTGGGTTGGTGTTGGTGATGGAAGAGTAAGAGTTTTGTTTAGTGAAATTGTTTCTGTTTTACAATTAGTAAAGGCTGTGATTTGTATGATTTTTAATTAATTATAGAAAAATGTTCTTGAAGTGAATTTTTGATATGTTGTGCCTCTATGAGTCTAGAATGACTGAAAAATATGTTGATTCGATTTTGGATAGGTTATGAGTTTAGAAAGATTATTTTTATTAGACCTGTTCCAGCAGGTACCTTAACTGAGACAACTCTATTTCGGGATTTTTAATAAAATGTAGAAAAATCATATTCAATTGAATTTTGGATATGTTGTTGCTTAGTGAGTCTAGTATTTGAGAAAAATAATTTGGAACCACGTTGATTGAATTTGATTTATGAAATTCACAAAGTTCAGAACTGCTGCCAGGATGCAGGGCAATTGGGGCAGTCTGGTTAGGTGAACTATTTGACCAAGATTTTGTGTTCAGTTTGATCTGAAATTTTAAAGGAATGATTTTAAGATACAAAACTAAATTCTGTAAAAATTTTAGAATTTTTAGTCAAGTAGATTATTTTATACAATTTTTCAAAATAAGGATAAAATGGAGTCTAAAACCAGAATGTACTATTCATATGGTCATTTTGCTAATATTCCTTTTTGATTAGGTTGTGAAGAGGTTGAATTGTCCTAATTGCATTGTTGAGATTGAATAATGTTATGTTATGCATTGTGAATGGTAATGTGTTTCATGAGTAATGCACATTGAAATGTTATACCAAAGATGTTATAGTGATTCAAATGAAATATGATTGAAGCATGCATTGATGATAGGATTGAATAATAATGTGAGTGTTTAGATAATGTAATGAATATTGTATATAATGATGAAATGAAGTGGGAATGATATGATGTTATGAGAAAATGGTTTTGTTGTAATGTGAAATGTTGAGGCATGATTGCTTAACTTGCTTGTGAAAAAGAAATGAATTGAAAAAAAATATTGATAAGTTTAATGAACGGACCTATCCGTCTCCTGCGGAACCATGCGGACCCAGTGGGTTGGGCAACCGATCTTGGACTACCGATCTGGTAGGAGGAAGGTTCGATATAGTCAGTATTATACGTACCTATTTGCCTCCTGCGGAACCATGCGGACCCATTGGAATGGGCAACCGAACTTGGACAACTGACCTGGATGGGGAAAGGTATGTTACTGATAATGTTATACGTGCCTATTTGCCTCCTGCGGACCCTTGGGATTGGAGGGCAACCGACCTGGTTGGGAAAGGGTACGTATATAAAGTTATAGTTGTTGGCTATAATGATAAATTTAAATGAGTATAATGAATGGTACTATTATATGAATATTGATGTGACATTGAACAAAGAAACATATTGAATAAATAATATGCTTTTGATTCATATATGTAATTAATTTGTGACATTGCATTTTAGCATGAATTATCTTACTAAGCCCTTGGCTTAGCGCGATAGTGTTTAATCGCGCAGGTAATAGAGCTGATAGAGTCGAACCCGAGAGTTCATCAAGACCAAGTGAGAGTAGACCTTGAAGAGTTGATATTGGGAACTTAAAGATCAGAAGAGAATTGCCAATCATGTATACTTCTTTATATTTTGTAAAGTAATGATTATAATGTAAAAATATGGATATTTTTAAATATGTACTCAAGTGTTTGTAAATATGTACATATTTTATAACTTCCGCTGTGTAATATTTAAATGTATATATATATATAACTAATATGTTTTGTTTTATAAGTAAATGACCTACTTTTCTATAATGTATAATGATAAGGGTATTGTATCAAGTTTAAAGTGTTTTGATTGTTAAGAAAACCGTAGCATCCCTATGTTTGATGCACTTATGCTACATTGTTGTGGTTGTAGTGTGTGGGCATTGGATATGGGGGTGTTACAAATCCTTTTTGCAGGTTGTAGTTGAGGGTATAAGGGGGATTTATTGGAAGTGTACTGAGAATGATTTTGTTTGCATTGGTTTGTGTAAAATGTTTTAAAAAAAAAAACTAGTTTTGTCGACACTTGGGACTCAATTTTTAGGCGAAACTATGGCAAAATTTCTATTAAAATTGGAACTAAAATTTGACTAAGTAAAATTGGTAGCAACATTAGGTTAGTGTGGCGCCTCTACTCAGCTTACACATGTAGGTCGGGAAGGGTTGTTACAGTTGATCGTACTACGTTGCTTACTTCACTCTTGAAGTGCTCTGATCTAAATGAATAAACTCTCTCTTCCAAATATCATACCTTTCCCTTAGCCCCGTTATAACCAAAGGAAAGACCTTATGATTGATGCTTGATTGTAATTAGGTGGTGGAGATTTGATTGATAAGCAAGCCTATGGCGATAATCTTTCATTGATTGTCATGAGTGTAAACACTATCATGATCAAACACTTTTAAGAGTTGGTGAGGGAGTGACAACATTGGTTATGCATGGAAAGCCACTAAATTGCATGGGTATCGATTTTGTTCGATTTGATATTAATTGCGGATTCAGGAAAAGGGAAGTCTTAATACATCCTTATAACTCTTGAACTTAACTAAATTTTTCTTATTTAGTTTGTTTTGATTTTAACCTTGCTTGGGGACAAGCAAGGAATTAAGTGTGAGGTATTTGTTTAGATCATTTATGATTGTATTTTTTAAGTAATATTATTTGTTTTTAGTTAGTTTTTCATATGATTTGTGTTTAAAGTTTGTTTGAAGTTTTGTTTTTAGGTTAAAGTGCAAAAACTCCCTTGGATGGATCAAAACGATGATGGAAGAGCATGAATCAAGCAAGACACGGCCAAGTCAAAGCAAGCTTGGCCATGTCACTCACCAAGGCAAGGAACAAACAAGAGACACAGCCAAGTCAAGTTGGCTTGGCCGTTTTCCTCAAAGAAACTGAGGCAGAGGCTGACATGGGCAGGAGACACGGCCAAGCCACTGGCCGTGTCTCACCTAAGGAACAAAAGAAAAGAATGAAAAGAAAGAAGCAGAAAGAGAAACCCTCACAAGACACGTCCAAGCCACTGGCCTTGTCACATGACACGACCAGGAGCTTGGCCATGTCACTACTTGAAAATAAAGAAAGAAAGAGAGACAGCAATGGACACGGCCAGCAAGCTTGGCCGTGTCCCAAGAAAAAGTGTGAAACATGGCCAAGAGACTCATGGCTTAGCCGTGTCACCTATGGAATCTTTGAATTATTTGCACAAAGTGGAGGACAAGTGGGGGACAAAGGCCTTGCTTTTGCCAAAAGAAATATTAAACAAAGAAAAGAGTGGGAGACAAGAGGGAGTGTGGTGAGTTGGCAAGCATTATTGGTGTTTTGGAAAGAATTAAAAAGAAGATGAATGCTTTATTTTTGGAGTTCTTGCTAGGTTCTTCATCTTGTTCTTGGTCTTGAGAGAGACCAAGAACACCACCTTCATCTTCATCTTCCATTTCTTCCATTAACAAGATTCTTTACATTTTTGGGGATAAATTGGGTGAGCAAGCTGTTGTGAAGGTTAGGTTTGAAGAAAGCTTGATTGAGTAGTTGTGGGCTTGAAAGAGTCACCATTCCATCTTTCAAGAGGAGAGCCATTGATTGAAGGAGGCTTGTTAGTTCTTCATCATACATTAAAGTGGAGCTAGGAGGAAGACTAGTAGTCCTACTTGTACCCTTATTTTATTTAGTCCAAAATAATTTTTGTGTTATCTTAATTAAATAATATTTGTTTTAGTATTTTTTTATAATTATAGTAATAAAAATAATAATAAATAAAAAAAAATCAAAATCAAAGATGAAAAAATCGGCAACGAAAAAATTCATCACCGAAAGTGTTGGACAAAATGGCCTTGGGCCTTTTTGCCCGCAGGAAAATCCTGCGGGCGAAGTGGCTTCTGGCCGCCCAACTCGCAAGTTTCCACGGCAATTCTGGCCTGCAGCCAGCTAGCGCTTGTAGCCCCTCGCAGCCCGACGCAGTTTTCTCCAGCCAAATTTTTCGACTCAATTTTTTCAGAAACTAAATTCTATTTGGTTTCGATTTTCTATTCCTAATTAAATACAGTTTCCTTAAACAATTAAAATTAATCATCTAAATTTCCTATAAATAAGACCAAAAGACACAAAAAAGAGGAGGAATTTTTGAAAGGGGATCGGACTTTGGACTGGGACTTGGATTTTGAAATGGAACTTTACAAATTGATCAAACTTTTTAGAAGAGAAGAAGCAAGCAAACAATTAAGCTATCAAAGGCAGCACCCTTGCCTTTATCCTTGTTCATCCAAGAAGCAATTTTTGGTGAAACCAACAAACAAAGGTTTGAATCCTTAATTTCTTTTTATTTCTTACAGTAGATTCATTCTTTATTTGATTCATAAGATTATACACTCAAAACTTCAATCTTTGAAGATATAATAACTTGATCTTCGTTTCCAAAAACCTTAAATGATTTCATCTGTTTCTAAATACCTTAAAAACCTTAATTCGTTTCTTTGTTTTTCAAAAATCTTAAATCGTTCAACCTATTTCTTCAAAACTTTAAAACAGTAAATTGATCCTTTTATTTCCAAAAACCCTAAAAAAATATACTTTCTGTTTCCAAAAACCTTAAATCGTCTTGCTTATTTCCAAAAACTTTATAAACTCTAAATTATTTTCTTCAATTCCAAAACCAAGACAGTAACCCCAAACTAGCAAATCTAAACCCTAGTTTTCTTAAACCCTAATTCCCTTAAAAACCTTAAACCCTAGTTTTCCTAAATCCTAATCCTTAAAACCTTAAAACCTTAAAACCTTATAAACCTAAACATTCAAACCCAATATAGTAAATCCAAAATAATAATCCAGTAACCGTGAGTCCTAAACTCAAATGTTTTAAAGTATCCAAACCCTAATTTCATGATTTTACTCCTCAAACCTTAATTTGGTTAATCAAAGAACCTTATCAATCTCTTAAATTATAAAACCTTAATCCATTTCAATTCCCTTAAAACTTACAGTAGCCTAAACAAACAAATTCCAAAACACTAACTATTAATTAAAGAACTTTAAATGAGAAACAATAAACTTTAATTTGTATCTTTACTTACCTTATTAGATTATATAGTTTATTATATGGTTTGATTTATTTAAGTTCAATGCTTGGTTTATTTAAATTATCATGGATGAATGTTTATATTTTGATTGATGTTTAATATCTTTAATGAATGATTTATTTATGATGAATGGTTATTTACCTTTGTCAATTTATTTTGATTTCCAAATGTTGTAAGAGACAGCTGCATAATAGAACTCTCCCAAAAAATCCAAATTTTATTGTTGGAGCTAGTAGAGACATCACTAAAGCCCAACTTAGGAGCATACAAAGCCGCTTTGGAAACATCAATCATTGGTTCAATGACAGCAAGCAAAAAAATTTTATGAATACGACAAAGTTTGAGTAAATGATCAAAAGAAGAGGGAAAACCTCTAAGATTCTAGCTCAGCACATTCATTAGAATGGGTAGCATTTGAAATAGTTAAGGATTGCTTCTATTTACGGGTAATCATTGAATGCGCTTGATTCTGCTTAGGAATGCGACCACGACACAACCATGTCCTTAGGCATGTCATTGTTACTGCAATGATGAGTTAGGGACATGGTCAGTGACACATCCGTGTTTCTGGGCCTATCACAGCTTCTGTAAGGCAGGATCAATGGCACATTTAGTGACACGCCCATGTTTCTAGCCATGTCGATGATTCTGTAAAGAAGTTGAATGACATGACCATTGACATACTCATGTCACTGGGCATGTCAAATGAAGAATTTTTCCAAAATAGCTCTTTTCCTTGTCTTTCATCCGTGATTCCAGCCTAAATAACCTTAAAATCCCAACGTGTCAAAGGTTACTAAAATCAACCCTAATAAACACTTGAACAAACAAATTAAACTCAATTTAATAATAAATATACTATGAAATAGGGGCAAAAATATCATCAACTATACACTTATCACCTAGACAGCCCTTTCAGGTTTTTAACCTAGCAAGCTCCCTTTTTTTAAGCATAAAACTTTTTTAGCCTATCAATATTAAATTGGGCAATTCATTAGTTTTTGTTAGTCCAATTACTCTAATTTTGATCTTAGGCAATCAAATTGAATTGAACTAATATTTTAAGTTACACTTTACGAGAAGCTATATTTTGAAGATACCACAAAAAGTCTGATCAGACCAATGGGAAGCCTGACCAGACCTTCAATGACAAATTGAGAAAAGTTACACAGAAGGATTCACGGTGGAAAGTACTCTCAAAAGCTCACTGTACCACATAAAGTCCGATTGAACTATTGGCTAAAAAATGAAACAATTCACAGAAAAGGTTTCACAGTCAGAAGTACTCCCAAATTCTCAGAGTACCACAGAAGTCTGACGGAACCAATAAGAATTTCGACTGGACCTCCCAAGCAAAATTTGTTAAAATCATCCAATAAGGTTCCCGGCCAAAAGTATGCTTAAAATTTAAATGGACCACAAATGTTTAGACCCGACTAGATGCAAGTTTGACTGAAATATTTAAATATTACATAAGTTAGAAGCTGTTGCACTTCTACTCAATTAGTGGAAGCCATGTGGACCAACCATTGGAAGAACATTAAGTATAATTTCAAATGTTGCAACCGGACTACTATGTTTTCGACCAAAATTAAGAAATTTCAACTAGACCTATCTAAGTCTGACCATGAAATTTCTCTGACAAAGAAATTAGCAGAAGACAAGAATCTAACATGTTGGACCACACCTCAAATGGCTATTTCATGGTTTGTAGGCTATATATACCATAATATACTTCATTTTTTAAGTAGAGTTATGATTGTAATAGCCTACTAAAACATCTTTATTTTCTTTGCATCAAAATTTACATCTTGTATTGATAGACTATTGGGTGCGAGCATTAAACACCATCTTAAGTTTAAGTGTGAGATTAGAAACACTTAGGTTGTAAGAATGAGCCTTCATATTTTGAGATTAATGTAAAGGACACGTTTCCACCTTTTGGTGGGTTTTCTATTAGTTTTAGACGTTGGATGATGTAAGGGCATGTTTCCATCCTCAAATGAGTGTCCATTTATTTATTTTGTTTGAACATTGCTTTGATTTTAATTCAATGATGCTTTTATTTTAATTATTATATGTAGTATGGATTATATTATAATAATTAAGAATTCTATAATATTTAGACCTGAAAAGGAGGTCGGTTCCAATGAATTGGGCGTTGTGGGGGTGCTGCGTCATTCTCACATTCCCCATACGTACCTAACTTTCTGAACACATTAGGGGTTGGAGATTTCTTAAAAATTGAGTCATCCACCCCTTTCTATTTTCCCGATCCGTCTAGGTGGCGACTCTTTTTTCTTCGGGTTTAGGCCCGTGTTCTCTAAAACCCTGAGCCTAACAGTGCCGAAGTCACAAGAACCATTCCACATGGGAGTGGGGGCAAAAATCCCCACTCACATAAGACTAAATATGTCTTGATCAAAGAGACCTCCCCATAGCCATCAAAATGTTAATTACATTTTCCTAACTAGACATTTTATTAATTGGTACTATAAGAATACTGAGTCTAGCCCAATCCAAGCTCGTGTCGGATAACAGGCCAAAGTCAAAAATTGAATGCAAACCTATGTTAGATACCTAGTCAAAGTCAGTGTCAGATACCAAGCCAAAGTCAAAATTTGAGTCCATGCCTATGTCAAATACTGAGCTAAAGTAAAAAAATTAAGTTTGTCTCTAAATATCGAGTCAAAACTCAAATCAATCAATGTCAAAGTTAGAGTCCGATTAGTCTCAAGAGTTTCAGTTTTTCAACATCAAGTCAGAACTCAAATCAATCAAAATTAAAAGTTCGAACCTAGTTCAATTCTAAGCCTATGTCAAACATTGAGGCTGCAGAGTCAATCTCTTTTGTAATATTCCATTTATTAATAAAGATACAAAATTTCTTCTTGTTATTCTTCTTCTTCTTCCAAAAAAAATTGGCATCACATCATCATTTAATAAACAAGGACCAACCATTTGGAAGAGATCATAGGATCAAGATCATTCATCATACCTCAAATAATTATAGTTCCTTCAGATCTGCAAGGCAGACTCAGCCGTTGCCGCACATAGTTCGCCGAACCAGTAGCCCTCGCCCAGCAACACGGTAGCCCTCACTCGCAGCCCCTGCCAGTGTCCTTGTAGCTTGCAGACCTATGTACCAGCATGTTGGCCAATTTCGCCAAAACCTTATTTAACTCGAAAGTTTTATTTTTTTCCTTAACTGTTACTAATAGGTTTTTTGATTGATTATTGCCTATAAATAACAAAATGAAAGATTGAAAGAGGGACTAAGACTTTTTCTTTTTTTTTTTTTCAAAACTTTCGGCTGAGACTTGAAATTTGATCCACAGTAGCAACTTCTTCTTCATCCACCTCAAATTCTCATGGAAATCTCAACTCTATTCTTAGACTCTATCTCGATGGAATGGATTACTCCTATTGGAAACACAAAATGTATTTGTTTCTAGATAGTGAAGGAATTAAGCTTTGGGATTTTGTAGAAAGTGCGAAAACCTCTTACTCATGAAGTTAAAGGTGTCCAAGTTCCTCTTCCTAAATCACAATGGTTAAGTGCCAATGTGAAAGACTGGTTCAAGAATAATAGAGCTACCTCCATCTTGATAAATTCTATTTCAAGAGAAGAAGGTGGGAGAGTCCAACATCTCACGTGTGCTTATTCAATTTGGAAGACACTTGAGAACAATCATAAGGGCACTACCCAAGTGAGGTTCACTAAGAAGTAAATGCATGTCCATGAGTATGAGCTATTCAAGATGTGTTTGTTTTCTTACCATTATCAATGAACTAAAGAAGTATAGCAAGGTATATGATCAAGGTGATGTAAATAGAAAAATCTTGAGAGCTCTAAAAGCAAGAAAGAGCTTTGAATCAAAAGTCTCATTATGAGCAGGGATTTTCTCCCCACTCCCACGTAGAATGGTTCTTGTGACTTCGACACTGTTAGGCTCGGGGCCTTAGAGAACACATGCCTAAACTTGGAGAAAATGGAGTTGCCACCCAGAAGTGCCAAGAAAAAGAAAGGGGTGGATGACTCGATTTCTAAGGAATCCCCAACCCCTAATGGGTTCAGAAAGTTGGGTACATGTGGAGAAGGTGAGAAATGGTCCATCAGCCCCACAACGCCCGGTTCATTGGAACCGGCCTTCTTTTCAGGTCTTAATATTATAAAATTCTTAAATATAATAATATTATCAATGCTACATGTGATCATAAGAATAAATAAATACTTTATTAAAATCACAACAATGTCCAAACAAAATAAATAAATGGACACACATTCGAGAATGGAAACATGTCCTTATATCGTCCATGTCTAAAGCTAAATAGGACACCCACCAAAAGGTAGAAATGTGTCCTTTACATTAATTCCAAAATATGAAGATAATTAAAATTACATAAAGATTAATTAATGAGGTACCCAATCATCAAAACATACCTATTACAATATTTGAAACCAAAATAAATCAATAAAAGTAACAATCACTCGCCATAAATAAATTTTCATTAAACATATAAATTAAAGATATAAATAAACCATTAATCAAAACATATAATAAACATGCTCCTAATTTAAATAAAGCAAATAAAGATACAATTTTAGGTTTATGCCTAGATTTAGGGTTCTTTAATTAACATTTAAGGTTTTAGAATTTTGGAATAAATCATCGCCTGTTGGAGGAGGAGGCAAATCGCCCGTCCCAAGTCCACCCGAAGCAAGAGCACCAAAATCCCTATTGCCTCGGAGTTTTGATCTGTCACGGTCCTCATCGAAAGTGGATGAAAGGATCTCATGGTCATCAGTTTGGGGGCCTCTAGATGAAGAAGCACCAGGATCCCTCATCCCCTGAAATCGGAAGTCTCAAAATTTTTTTTTCTGATTGATGATATAAATTTTTAAAATAAGAAGCCTGCTGACGACTAGTGGCCAACTCTTCTTGAAGTTTCTTATTTTGTTCTTCAAGCATCCGCTGTGAGCCAGAAAGGAAAAGGTAAGAGCGTACATAATCATGCATACATATAGCATAAATTACCATGAAACAAGAAAACTTACCAGGTAATTCATATCAATGTCCTGCGGATGAAATGGCATATCTGGCGGACTAGAATGAGCAAATGAAGGAGTAGTAAAAGAAGGTCCAGCCTCATGATCAAATGAGCCAACAGCTTGCAACAATCATTAAAGAATCAAAATAAGGTAAGAAAGAAGCGATTGCAAAGGAAAAATGGTAAAAGTTTTACCTGAGAAGTGCTAGCCCCGAGATGTGGAACGAATTCTCCTGCCTCTCCATAATGTTCCTCTTCAACTCTACCCTCATTTTCTTTGGGAATTTCCCGTACACCAATAGGAGATACATCAAATTTCAAGAGCCTTATTTGAATAAAATGCGCATACGATGCACTCGGCGGATAGAAATATGTTTCAATACCATAACCATGCCGGGCCAACCACCATGCATCCTCCGGCATTGATATAATATTTAAGGTAAATTTCGGGCAACACATCGGGATGCTCCGCTGCTCTGGACTAAGAAACCACTCATAAACTCTCTCTCCAAGAAACCAGCCACTAGACACTGGGCCAGCGATGACTCGGTGAGTATGTTGAAAAGATAGTGCAGCATTCATGAAGGGAGTCCAGTTTGTCCGCTCTTCTGGGTTCCACCAGGCCAAATTCACCTGCAAAATGATATAAGGTAAGTAAACTTTCATATAAATTTTAAAGCATACTAATGCTATTTTACCTGGTCCCATGTTAAGTGGCTCAACAAGAAGCGTTGGGTATGCACAAGGTGAGAGCCGGGAATGTCCACGCGATCTGACAACCAGAGATTTAATCTCGAATACCCGACTCTATCTCGGGAAATACCAGGCACCCTAACAAGATTGTGCTCATATGCCCATGCCTACAACAACAATAAAAATTAAATTCATACAAGAAAAGAATGGAATTGACATTGGTAGAAGAAGAGTACCTCGACAACCGCCATCAAGCCGACGAAAGACTTCTTATTTCAGCAAATTTTGTCAAGACTATGGTAAAGGCAGGCGAGACTAGCTTCACCCTAGCCATAAAGTGGTACTGTCCTAAAATAAGAAAGGGCCCTCAACACTGACAAATGGATGGCGGATTCAGTGTTGCCTAAGATGGTCGACCCAAGAAATATATCAAAAACCCTCAAGCATACTATTGGGCCGTGTCCCTGTGAACCCGTCCTTCGTAGTTCATCCAATAACTACGAATTGGCTCGATTTTTATCTTAAAAGGCCCTTTATATGATGGTTCCATACCAATTAATTGTTGAATATCTTCAAATGTCAAAATATCATTGGTAAGAGGAACCATAACACCATCATACCGAAGGCCGGTTATAGCAGTAAAATTGACATGACCAATTGTCATCTCTCCAATGGGCAAGTGAAAAGTATGAGTTGTGTCCAACCATCGTTCTGCATGTGCCTGGACTACACCCAGTTTATTAGATATTCCTCAGATGGTAATTGTAAGATGAAGATCCCAAAGCCGCAATCTCGGATAATCGGCCTTACCCGAGAAGGCGCTACATCATACAATTGTCGGGCTTTGTAGATACACCCTTCAACCCGAACAATGCAACGATCACACTAACACGGAGTCAAGTAAGTTAACACCAGGTAAGTATATCAATATTCTATATACTTAAATTCTTAAATTAAAACATTTTTTCCTAAATTTTCTAATAAAAAATAGAAAAAACCAACAACAACAAACAAATAAAAATAAAAATAAAAGCAAATAAAAAGTAAAAAGTAAAAAAATGAAAAAGAAAATAAAACAAAAAATAAAAATAACAGAAAAAATGAAGAAAAAGAAAAGAAAAGAAAAAATTACCGTGCTCTTTTGATTTGAACTACAATAAAGCGGCATCTCGGTTAGTAGACCTATATTTTCATCTTCATGATGCCGAATAAACTCCAATAACTTAGCATTAGAATGAGTTCCTGATCTTGAAGAATGCATTTTTTTTAAAAAAAAAACTATATGCTAAATTTGAGAGAATTATAGCTATTAACGAAAGGAATGGAAATTTGCTGTGAATGAAATGAAGAATTTCATTGGTTTATATAGAGGAACGACAAAGGAAAAAATAAAATTCAAAAAGTAAATTTTACTATTAATAAATAGTAAATTTTACTATTGATGAATAGTAAATTACTATTTACAATAGTAAATTACTATTTACAATGGTTGGATACTATTTATAAATAGTAGGTTACTATTTATGAATAGTAAATAGCATATGAACAGTGACTACACAGTAAATAAACATTAAATTCAATTATTCAAATACTTGCGTATATATAAATATTTTTTGCACTTTTAAAATATTTTTACATGCAGGGGGCAAGGAGAACATATGTACATAAAAATTAGCTAATTTTTTTGCAAATAAAATTTATATGCTACTCATTATAATTATTTTTTGCAGATAATTAAATCTCTCGGGTCCAGAACCTAAATTATCCTCAGGTCCAGAACCTAAAATCTCTTCTAAGTCCAGAACTTAGCTCGGGCCCAGAACCCTTTAGTCTAGAACCTAAAATCTCTTTTAAGTCCAGAACTTAGCTCGGGTCCAGAACCCAAATTACCCTTAGGTTCAGAACCTAAAATCTCTTTTAAGTCAAGAACTTAGCTCGAGTCCAGAACCCAAATTATCCTTAGGTCCAGAACCTAAAATCTCTTTTAAGTCCAGAACTTAGCTCAGGTTCGGAATCCAAATTATCTTTAGGTCCAGAACCTAAAATCTCTTTTAAGTCCAGAACATAGCTCGGGTCCAGAACCCAAATTATCCTTAGGTCTAGAACCTAAAATCTCTTAGTTCGGGTCCAGAACCCAAAATTACTCTTAGGTCCAAAACCTAAAATTATCCTTAAGTCCAGAACTCGAACCGGGTCTAGAACCCAAAACCTCAACCATCTTAAAAATTAACTCTTATTGCTTTTCACTCTCTTTTACTAAAGTCTCAGATCGTTCAAGCAGGGGGCAAACTGTAGACCCTTAATTTTTGATCCAGTCCGGTCCAATATATTTTATTTAGTCCAAAATAATTTTTGTGTTATCTTAATTAAATAATATTTGTTTTAGTATTTATTTTTTATAATTATAGTAATAAAAAATAAAAATAAAAATCGTCAACGGAAAAATCGGCGACGAAAAAATTCGTCACTGAAAGTAATTGGACGAAATGGCCTTGGGCCTTGGACGAAATAGGAACTTCCTGCAGGTGAAATGGCTTGTATCCCGCCAGCACCAATTTTTGCTTGCAATTCCTCGCAGCCTGTTGCAAATTTCGCTAGCAAGATTTTTCCAATGCAATTTTTTCTAAAACCAAATTCTATTTGGTTTCAGTTTTCTTTTCCTAATCAAATATAGTTTCCTTAAACAATTGCAATTGATCTTCTAAATTTCCTATAAATAACACTAAAAAACACAGAAAAGGGATATCAAACTTTAAAAGTGGATCAAACTTTAAAAATTGATCGGACTTGGCAGTAAAACAATCGGACTTTTAGAGGAGAATAAGCAAGCAAGCAATCAAGCCATCAAAGGCAGCAATCTTGCCTTTGTCTTTGTTCATCCAGAAGTTAATTTTGATAGAACCAACTACGCAGGTTTGATCCTTAATTATAAACTACTCATAGCATTAGGGTTTTGGGGGATGGTTTCTGCCTATAAATAATGATACTTAATACGTTAACATGGATAGACAATTTTAGCAATGAAAACAACAATAACCAGTAAAAAATTAACTTTCATCAACCATCAACAAAGGCAGTGATCATTATCTTTGATCGTGGCTTGACCAAAAATAAACATTGATGCAGGCAGCAGCTTGAAGTCAATAATCAATTTGGTGGAGCCTTCAAATGCATATTTTATTCCTTAAATTTAATTTGTTTAAACATAAAGTAGCTAGTTATCCTTTTCATATTTTGATTTTTTTGCTTTAATTATTATATTGATCATAGAAGTTTAATTGCAAGAACCTTATTTGCATATTTTATGAAAAAAAAATTCAATATATTAAATCATCTAATAACTGAAGATTTAAAGTAATTGCCAAAATTGTAACCTGTTTTCTTAAATCCCAAAAACCCTAATAGTTTTATTAAATCCCAAAAACCTTAAACTATTTTGTTAAATCTAAAAACCCATAAACTGTTTTGTTGAAACTCAAAACCCTAAATTGTCTTTATCCAAAACCTTAGACTGTTTCATTAAATTCCAAAACCCTAATTGTTTTTTTCCAAAACTTTAATTTATTTCCTCAAATCCTAAACTATTTTTCTAAAATAATAAATTTAAACCCTAATTTCTTTTGAAACTCTTCATCCAATAACCCTACTTTCAAGTTGTTCCACCTAAAACACCAAAACCCTAATCCAATAAACCTTAATTTGTTCTCAAAATATCAAAACTCAATTTTCCCAAATCCTAATCCCGTAAACCCTTAAACCAATCCACTAAACCCTTAAATCTAATTCAGTAAATCCCTAAACCTTAATCCTTAAACCTTAATCCAGCAAACCTAATTCTTAAAACCTAAACCAGAGGCTAAATCCAGTAACCTAAAACCAAACCTTGAATCTAAAATCTATAACTCAAACCCTAATTTACAAAACCCTAAAACCAAAACCCTAGCTTTGAAACCTTAGCTTCCAAGATTCCAAAACCCTAATATGTAACTCTTGAGCCTTAAACACCTAAATCTTGATTTCTGAACTTTTTTAGTAAACATCTAGTAACCAAATTTTTAAACCCTAATTTCTAATTTCCAAACCTTATTTTCTAAATTCCATAAATGTATAGTAGCCCATAAATCCTAATTTTATTTCTCAAACCCTAATTTTATTTACTTAGTGGTTTAAACCCTTGATTTAATTATTTATTTGGTTTGGTATTTGTTATATGATGGATGGTTTATTTTGCTTTATGAGGGATGTTTTGTTTTAATTATCATGCTTGAATAATTTAATTTGCTCAATTAATGATTTGTTTGATTTCTTAAACTTGTAAAAGGCACATTTTCACTTTGTGGGTGCCTCATTTTTTTTTATGTAGTTTAATTTATTGTTTAAAGATTTTGGATTAATGTAAAAGGATATGTTTCCACCTCTTAGTGGGTATCCTATTTATTTAGTTTTAGACATTGGATTTGGATTGTAAGAGCATGTTTCCATCTTCGAATGGGTGTCCATTTATTTATTTTACTTGAACATTATTTTATTTTTAATACAATGATATTTTATTTTAATTATCGTTTATAGTATGGATAATATCATAATAATTAAGAATTTTATAATATCTAGACCTGAAAAGGAGGCCGGTTCCAATGAACCAGGCGTTGTGGGGGTGCTGAGTCATTCTCACCATTCCTACGCATACCCAACTTTTTGAACCCATTAGAGGATTGAGGATTCATTAGGAATAGAGTCATCACCCCTTTCTTTTCATGGCCGATCTGGATGTAACTCCATTTTATTTGAGTTTAGGCTTGTGTTCTCTAAAGCCCTGAGCCTAATAATTCCAAAGTCGCAAGAACCATTCCACATGGGAGTGAGGGCAAAAATCCCCGCTCATAGTGGCAACTCCACTAGGATAAGATAAGTTAATTCCATTGGTCTTTATATTATTTAATTCTTTCTTATTATGATATTGTCTATAGCATCATCTTAGTTTGCATTGTGTGTGTGAGTTAGGACGCTCGTGTTACCCGAGTTGTGTCATGTAAGGGATACCATACTTTTACTCAAGGTATGGAGATTGAGCATGGCATAACCACTCATAGCCTTATACCTTTAGGTATATACTTGCTATGGGAGCCTAAACTTTTCAACACAAAGACTAAAGCCCATGTAGTTGACCTAGTTACTTTCCTTAGGTTTATACCCAAATGCTTATTCTTTGACTATGATTAATATATCTTAGTTTGAATCATGGCTTATTTGGTTTGTGTCATTCTTAATATGACCTAATTATGTTGTAAGACCAAATAAAGTAATTTTTTTAAAAGCCAAAAAAACCAAAATTAAATTTTTTTTTCAAATGTTCTTTGGACATAAAAACCTTTTTTGAGATGGGTAAAAAAAAATCCTTTCTGCCTCATGGCCCAAGATCAAAGCCAAAAATCTATTTTTGAATAAATCTTTTCTCAATGGGCTTTAAAACTTAACCTTTTTTAACAAACCTATTGTATTTACAATTAATTAGCTCAATTAGGAAATATTTAAAATCAATTGTGGGCCTAGTTCACTCTAAGACTTATTAATCGTTGGCTTGTTTGTGGTATAAATCATTGGTTGCTCTTTCAAATGGGAAAATATATTTATGATAAGACTTTTAATTTAGTTTTAATCCAATATAGCATAAAAGCTATCTTTTGTTAACTAATGGATTAAGACCTAATTAATGGAAATTATCATGGACTGACTTCTAATTTGAAAATACAGCTATTGATTAAATGTCCGGGTGAATTATTTGAAACAAGATGCCCCATGTTGATATTTTGTTGGCCATATTTTTAGGAATAGATGCTTTCCATTTGTGTGTCAAAGTTATAAGGTTGGAAGGTTCGCTTCTACTATATTGAGTTGATCTGGTTTGTTTGTTTGTTATTTGTACATCCATGCATACATGCAAACATGCATTGCATCTAATATCATTGATCCTTTTTGGCTCATAGCCCTAGATTACAACAATTCAAGATCCTACGACAATCCAACCTACGCCAATAACATAGAATCCAGCAATGACTTAGTTAACTTCTCACCAAGAGCAATGGATCTAGAACATATTCAGAGGATGATAGACAATGCTGTCAACACCAAGATGGAAGAGCTAAAGGGATTCCTGGCTGAAACCATGAGAAGCCAAATGGCTACAATGTTTGGGAATGCAGCTGAAGCATCTGCTAGTACTAAGAAACAGAATGACAAAGGGAAGGCTAAGGTCGGCAAAGTAGTCTTTGATGAAGACAAGATGGTTATGGATGGTGATGAATACTGAGCTCAGTACTTTCAAGATTCCTAAGATAAGAAGGAGCCGAAGGTTGTGGAGGTATCAGTTGTTGAAAAGATGAGACTTCTGATGTGGAGAAGATGATTATGGACTTGGACAAAATATTTGAGAAGAAGCTAAAAACCTAAGAGATGTTTGAGTTGGAAAAACTATTTGAACAAGATGATGAGGTCCCTTATAAGTTCAAGATGCCATCATTTGCTAAATTTGATGGAACTGGCGACCATCATCTTCATGTGAAACATTATATCATAGTTATGCAGTTTTCCCGAGCTACTATGGCTCAAACTCTAAGATACTTCATGCTTTCATTGAATCCGGTTGTACAAAATTGGTTCAACGCCTTAGAGGATAGTACTCAAAAGAGCTGGGATTTGTTGTACAAGGCTTTCATCCAATAATATGGGTATAATGCTAAATTAGAGGTCTTTGATGGAAGTTGAATCAATAAGGTAGAAATCAAATGAAAAATTTGTTGATTATGTGAACATGTGGAGAAACAAGGCTGCGTTGCTCAAGAAGGAGCCTGATGAATCTAATCAGATTAGGATGATTGTAAGAAGGGTGCAGTCTAGCCTTCATGAAAGGATATCTCACACACTCATCTGGGATTTCAAGGATCTTCTTTAAGCCGTTTTACAAATTGAAGAGTGGGAGAGGGAAAAGAACCACTTTTCTACAAGAAGAAATAAGAAAGGAAATTACAAGTCTGAAAACCAAAGCACACAAAAGGCGGTCGATGTTAATGCAACTGGTTAAGGTGGTAGAAGACAATTTTCAGAGTTGCACAAACCTTTGTCTTGGGTCTTCAATAAACTTCAGAAAAAGGGGTTGTTACAACCATTAGCCCCACACCCATTGCAAAATCCTTTGCCACCTAATATTGATGCAAAGGCATTTTGCCAATTTCACCAAATGCAAGGGCATGAGGTGGACAAGTGTTTGAGATTGAGACATGAAATTTAGAACTTGATTTGTAACACCCCTATACCCCATATACGCACATTACATACAACCACATTTATAATATACGTATACCGGATACAGTAGTGTCACGATTTATATTAGACAAACCAATCTTTCTTCATAATTTCAATATGAGAAAACTTAAAACATTTCAAATATATTATAGAACATAATAGGTAAAACATTTATTTATTAAGCAGCGAAAAATGTAGCGGTATTTACATATATAAACATAAATATCAATATTTATGAAACATAAAGTTTATACATGTTTGGCAGTTCGTCTCTGATCTTTAAGTCCACAATCAACACTTCACAAGTCTAGACTCAACTCGGTCTAGTTGAACTCTCCGGTTCTACCCTATCACCAACGCAATTAACCACAATCACTCTAAGCCAACGGCTTAGTGGTACAAACCATGATAACAATATGCTTTAATGTAATGCAAATGTCATACTTTCAAATATTATAAATAATTCACAAGAACATCATATTTCATAACATTGCATTTTATCATATAATTCAATTGTTTCATCATTCATGATTCACATTTAAGCAAAGACAAGCATGGGCCCAAAAAGGATCTAATATGCTATTCAAAGTTCAGAGTTACTGCTTTGGTTCATAATCACAACTATTAAGCCCATAGGCGATATATATATATATATCCATGGATAATGTAACAGACCCAGTCTCTTGGATCTCAACCCGGCTAGACCCTAGGGGCCCAGTATTTTGGTCCTCAACCCGGCTAGACTGCTACAGTTTTTGAGGCTTACGACCCGGTCTTTTCACCCCAAAAACATCATATTTCACATTTTTCAGCTGGGCACGGCTTACGACCCGGTCTTTTCACCTGCCCAGTGATTCATAGGCATGCCACCAAACCCAGAACTCTGAAAATTGAATAACATACTAGGCACACAATTAATTCATTTATCTCATTTCATTTCTCATACTGAATCTAGGCTCATTGCCTTAGTTTACAATCTTTTCTGATTTTTCTCATACTTCTATTTCATCTCAATATCACATTTTTCCACATTTCTTTTCTTATACAATACATTACTCAATTACATTGATACATCAGCACAATTCACATTATGCATACCATAACATATAATTCATTTATCAACAATATATCAAGCAACTTAACACATTTCTCAACTAAATGTGTTAAGTCCCAATGTCATATAAATGCATGCAATCATTCAAAGCTTGTACTTACCTCAAAAGCAACTCACACACACCAATCTCTTCAAAACCTAATCCAAAAGGGATCATACACATGAGATAATATGGATAAGAACCAACTAGGGCAAACTCTACACATGACACGCTCAACAACATAGGCGTGTCCCTGACTATGCCCTAAACCCACAACACAGAAGCTTTGACACGCTCAGTGACATGGGCGTGGCACTGGCCGTGTCAATCCTCCCTTAACACAGTTGCTATGACACGCTCAGTGATATGGGCGTGTCACTGGACGTGTTAATACTACCCCAACACAGAGGTTGTGACACGCTTAGTGACATGGGTGTGTCACTGGTCGTGTCACCCATCCAGAAAATAGATCCATCGACATGCCCAAAGACTTGGCCGTGCTCATGGACGTGTGTAGACCCTTAATTTTTGACCCAGTCCGGCCCAATATATTTTAATTAGTTTAAAATAATTTTTTGTGTTGTCCAACATATTTTTTAGTCCAAAACAATTTTTGTTATTTTAAGTAATATTTGCGTTAAAAATAATAATAAAAATAAATAATAAAAATAAAATAAAAAAGGGGGGGGTCAGATTGTGGCGAAATGGCCCGCAGGCCCATTTAGCCCTGCGGCAGCTTTTTCGCCAGCGCAATTTTTCCTGCGTAATTTTTTTTGCCAGCGCAATTTTTTCGCAAGAGTTTTTTTTCGCCAGCGAAATTTTTCGATGCAAATTTTCCGAAACCTAATACAATTAGGTTTCGGTTTCCTTTTCTTATTCAATATTGTATGCTATGAGTAACTAGGATTAATAATAGAATCCTTCTATAAATAAGGAAGAAATCGGGAGGAGAAAAACAATAAGAAATAAGGAAGAAAATTGGACAAAAAATTGGGAGAGTTTGAATCCGAATCTGTAAAAGAAAGCAGTGGAACCAAGCTGATTTTTTGAGAGAGCAGAAAAACAATTAAAGCAATTTAAAGGCAAAAAGCTTGTCTTTGACCTTGTTCATCCAAGAAGCAATTTTTGGTGAAACTTACAAAATAAGGTTTGAATTCTTAATTCCTTTTATTTTGTCACAGTAGCTAGATCATACAATTGTTTCTTTTAATTTAAAAACCTAATAACCTCAATTCACCTTTCCTAAAGCATGAAAATCGTAAATTGTTTCTTTATTTTATAAAAAGTTTAAAGATATTAGTTTTATTTCTTCAAAACCCCAAAACCAAGATTTGCATTCCAAATTATTAAAACCTAAAATTGTGTTCTGTTTCCTTCCAAAAGACTTAAAAAAATCTTTTTTGCTTTTATAAACTTTAAATTGTTTTGTTTAAATTCATAAAACTTCATAAAATTATCAATTATTTTTTCCAAATCCTAAAAATAGCTCATTACCCGAAACCCTAATTCAATACTACCTAAGCCTTTTTACCCAAAGACTAAAGCTCAAGTAATTGGCCTAGTTACTTTCCTTATGTTTTACCCCAAATGCATGTTGTTTGATTATGGTTAATTTATCTTGGCTTAAATCATGGCTTATTTGATTTGTTCTTTTTCTAATATGACCTAAGCATATTGTAAGCTCAAAATAAATTTTTCTTTAAAATCTAAAAGACCAAAGCTATTTTCAAATTTTTTCAAGATGGTCTTTGGACATAAAACTTTTCTAAAAATAAATCAAAAATTCTTTTGCTCATGGCCTGAATACTAAGCCCAAAATCCATTTTTCTAAGATCTTTTTACAATGGGCTTAGAAACAAAAATATTTTTTCTTACAAAGAGCTTGCAAATTATTTAGGTCAATTATGAAATACTAAAAATCAATTGTGAGCCCAGTTTATACTAAGAATAAATCAACCATGGGCTTGTTTGTGGCATGAACCATTAGTTACTCTTTTCAAGTGAGAAATCTATCTATAATAAACCTCTTAATTTAATTTTGATCCAATATAGCATAAAAGCTATTATAGTTGGTTGAATGGATTAAAACCTAATTAATGGGAATTACTATGAATGGATTTCCATTTTTTAAAATATAACTATTGGTTGAAATATTCAAGGGAAATATTCGAAAACAAGATACCCCATTTTGGTATTTTGTTAACCATATACCTAGGAAAAGAGACTCACCATTCGTTTGTGGATGTTATAAGGTTGGAAGGAATGTTCTATTTGTCTTTGTTTGTCTATTGTTTGTGCATACATGCATACATTTGCATCTCATGTCATTGATCCTCTCTGGCTTATAGCCCTGGATTACGAAAGTTCAAAAGCCTACAACAATCCGACCTACGCCGGAGACGAAGAATCTAGCAACGACTCAATCACTTGCTCACCAAAAACAATGGATCCCGAACAAATTCAAAGGATGGTGGATGAGGCCCTCAACGCCAAGATGGAAGAATTAAAAGAGGCCCTAGCTGAGACCATGAAGAACCAATTGACTGCAATCTTAGAGAATCATACCGAGGCATTTGCTAGCACTAAGAAGCCAATGGATAAAGGGAAGTCTAAAGTTGGTGAAGTGGCTTTTGATGATGAAAAGGTAATCATTGATGATGATGATGATTGGGATCAATACTACCAAGATGTTCAAGAGAAGAAGAAAGAATTGAAGGTTGTTGAGAAGGCAACTATTGAAAAGACCGAGACATTCGACGTTGAAAAGATGATTGCTGATTTAGAAAAGAAATTTGAGAAGAAGCTGAAAATCGAAGAGATGTCTGAGATCGATAAACTATTTGAGCTAGATGAAGAAGTTCCGTACAAGTTCAAGATGCCATCTTTTGCAAAGTATAATGGCACCGAAAATCCTCATCTCCAAGTGAAGCAGTATATCACTGCCATGCAGTCTGCCCGAGCTACTAAGGCTCAAACCCTAAGGTACTTTATGCTCTCATTAGACCCTGTTGTCCAAAATTGGTTCAATACCTTAGATGATGGAATACAAAAGAGTTGGGATCTACTTTACAAAGCCTTCATCCAACAATATGGATATAATGTTGAGTTGAAAGTTACCTTAATGGAAGTTGAGTCCATTAGGCAAAGGCCAAATGAGAATTTTATGGACTATGTGAAAAGGTGGAGAAATAAGGCTGCTTTGCTCAAGAAGAGGCCCGATGAATCTAATCAAATAAGGTTGATCGTGAGAGGTGTCCTGTCCAATCTCCGTGAAAGGATGTCTCACACCCTTATATTGGATTTCAAAGATCTTCTCTAAGCTGGTTTTCAAATTGAAGAGTGGGAAAAAGAGAAGAATGAGAAAGGGAATTACCAGCCTAGTAATCAAAGCACGCAAAAAGATTTTGATATTAATGTAACCGGTTAAGAAAATAAAAGACAATTCTCAGAATTGGGGAAACCTCTATCTTGGGTTTTTAGCAAGCTGTAAAAGAAAGGGTTGTTACAACCGTTAGCTCCTCGACCATTACATAATCCATTGCCACCAAACTTCAATGCCGAGGTCTTCTGTTAATTTCATCAAATGCGAGGGCATGAAACAGATAAATGTGCTCGTCTAAGGCATGAGATCCAAGATTTAATTGACAGTGGTAAGCTACTCGAGCCAGATAAGCCCAATACCAAGAATAACCCTTTGCCTAAGTTTGGAAGAGTACCTCCACCGACAACCTTCATGGTGGGAAAAGGATTGGAAGAAGATTTTGTTTTATCATCCTTTCAAGATGGAAATACTGAAGATGTGAAGGGAAAAGAAGCTTAAACTCAATGAAATTTCCTTAGCTTGAATGTTGCTTTTCAATTTTACTTTCTTTAATATTTAATTGGAACTTTTTTATTTTTCAAATTTAAATTTGTTTGAATAAATTACTTTAATCAAAAAATTTTTTGGTCTTTGTTCATGTTGATGCTTAATCGATGAGGAATCTAGCTTGATAATTCATGAATTAATATATTTATGCATCATGACTCGAATGACTTTACTAGGTGAGGGAATTGCTCTATAGCATTGAGTTGTGTATGCTTACTTAGAGAGGGCTCCTGTATAATTATCTTTGTCTAAGTCCTAGTCAGTCTTAGAACATGCTTTAACAAACTTTTGAGGCAAAATTGAACTCTGCTTATTTAAGGGAGAGATGATCTAGGCATTGTTTGATGAGCCAATAACTAGTATCCATCCATTAAATATCAATCTCTAGTTGTCCCTTTGAGCCTTCATAAAATTTTAGCTTTCTTTTCATTGGCATATAACTCCAACAACCTACCTTGAGTTGTTGTGATACTTTTGACAAGTCTTACGATCACTAAGATGAAGAGGCAAGAAGATCAAAGAAGGCAATGATTAGTCAAGATCATAAAGATAGTTGAAGTTCTTAAGACTATGAAGATAGTTGAAGTTCTCAAGACAATAAGGGTAGTTGATGTTTTCAAGACCATAAGGATAGTTGATGTTTTCAAGACCATAAGGATAGTTGATGTTCTCAAAACCATAAGGGTAGTTGAAGTTCCCTTAATATCTCCAATATATCAAGACAACATCAAAATCAGAATAACAAATGATTTATCCCTATTAAAGGAGATTTATGTTGCACCACTCATCCATTATTGGAAGCCAAAGTCAGTACAAACAAGACAACTCTGTTTGAGATAGAACCAAAAAAGGAAAGAAAGAAAGAAAAAGAAAAAAAGAGAAAAGAAAGAAAATAAAAGAAAAGAAGAAAAGAAAAAATAATAAAACCTAAAAGGTAGTTCAGAAAGCCAACTGAGTTTTCTTTTACCTAAAGCGGCAAAAGGCTTCCATTTAGATCATAAAGATATTTTTACTCGAATTGGTCCAACCCAACCAAAGATTCAATCAAAATTGAAGAATAAAGGAGGAAGACCATCCAGTTCTTGAAAGTTCTGTACTTGATAGTTCTACAAGATAGAAGGACAAAATGATAAAAGAAAGGAAAGAGAAAGAAAAGGGAAAGAGTAAGAAAAATAAAGAGGAAAAAAAAGGAAAAGAAGAGAATAAATGAATTTGGGTACCAAACTTCTTGCAAGGGAAAAAAAACTGTCCTAATCAAGATCCAGATTAATGCCAAAGAAGATAGAAGGAATTTGGGGACTAGAAAGATTGTTCCCAACTATCTAAAGTTCCAAAGAGAAATTTGTAGTGTGAGGGTTTTTCCATTGTGTCACACCAGCTCCAATCTCAAAATGGCCTTCACTTAAACCTGTGTCCCTTCTAGACCCCATTTCAAGCCTATCAAAGACCTGTTGATCTCTCTTGGTAGGTAGAGTCTATTAGTGGAGATAGTTTGAATAAACATGCATATGAGATAGACAATATTTAAACTTAAATGAGACCTTTGGCCAAGTAATGTGTATGTGCCTATCTGAAGTGCAACAAGTCTTGATTAAATAGAAATGATTCCCGAGTTTAGTACGGTAACTAGGGTTGTCATGTTATAGATATGTTAATTTGGAAAAATCAAGTCCTGAGGTATATTGACATTGATTTGGCAAAGCCAACATTTGATTTCAAAATTAAAAAATTAAAAAAAAATGTTTTGTCATACAAAGCTGTGAGCGGGGATTTTCACCCCCACTCCCAGTGGAATGGTTATTACGACTTTGGCATTGTTTAGGCTCGGGGCCGGAGAAAATGGAGTCGCCACCCGGACGGGCTAGGAGAAAGATACCGTTGGATGACTCGATTCCTAAGGAATCCCTAACCCCCTAATAGGTTTGGAAAGTTGGATAAGTGTGGGGAAGGTGAGAAATGGCCCAGCACCCCCACAACGCCCGGTTCATTGGAACCGGCCTCCTTTACAGGTCTTAATATTATAAAATTCTTAAATATAACAACATTATCCATATTACGTACAATAATTGAAAGAAAGCATCATTATATTAAAATCAAAGCAATTTCCAAACAAAGCAAATAAATAGACACCCATCTAAGGATGGAAACATGTCCTTACATCTCATGCCTAAATAGGACACCCACCGAAAGGTAGAAACATGTCCTTTACATTGGTTCTAAAATAGAAAAGCAATTTAAATTACATGATGTTTAACTAATGAGGTACCCACTAAGTGGAAACATACCTCTTACAACATTTGGAAACTTAAATAAATTGATAAAGTAAATAACTATTCAAAATAAATGAATCATTCATCAAAGGTATTAAATATCAATAGAAAGTAAACATCCATCCATGATAAATAAAATAAATCAAGCATTGAACTTAAATAAATTAAGGCATATAAAATAAATCAAAGCATATCAAATATAGAATTGAATAAAGCAAATAAAAATCTAAATTATAGCAACTGTGAGTTTTTAAAGGAATTAAAATAGATCAAGGTTTTATATTTTAAAAAATTGAGAAAGTTCTTTGATTAATCAAATTAGTGTTTGTTATGTAAAATCATGAAACTAAGGTTTGAACACTTTAAAATACTTAGATTTATGGTTTGGTTATTCATTGAATTATGGTTTCATGCTTACTGTGTGAAATCAAACATTTGGGGTTTATATGGTTTTTAAAGTTCTAAAGGATTAGGGTTTAGAAAAAATTAGGATTTAAAATTTTAAAGGAGTTTAACGTTTATTGTTTTGAGTTTTGGAATTGAATTAGGGCTTTAGGATTTTTGAATTAGGGTTTCGGGTGATGAGTTGTTTTTAGGATTTGGAAAAAACTATTGATAATTTTATGAAGTTTTATGAATTTAAACAAACGATTTACAGTTTATAAGAGCAAAAAAGATATTTTTAAGGCTTTTGGAAGGAAACAGGACACAAATTAAAGTTTTGATAATTTGGAAAGCAAATCTTAGTTTTGGGGTTTTGAAGAAATAAAACTAATATCTTTAAACTTTTAGAAAATAAAGCCTCGATTTAAGATTTTTAAGCCTTAGAAAAAGTGAATTGAGGTCCTAAAATTTTTGAATTAAAAGAAACAAAGTGATGATTAAGCTATTGTGAAAAAAAAACAAAAGAAATTAAGAATTCAAACCTTATTTTGTAAGTTTCACCAAAAATTGCTTCTTGGATGAACAAGGTCAAAGACAAGTCTTTTTGCCTTTGAATTGCTTAAATCATTTTTCTGCTCCCTCAAAAAAATCAGCTTGGTTCCAGCTTTTCCTTCTTAGATTCGGTTTCCACTTTTGCTCCAAGTTTCTGTCCAATTTTCTTCTCTTTCGGCCTCCCTTTTTTTTTGAGTTGTTTAGTCCATATTTATAGAAGTTTTATATCCTTCATTCCTAATTATTCATGGCATCTTTATTGAATAAGAAAAGGAAACCGAAACCTAATTATATAAGATTTCAGAAAATTTGCGTCGGAAAAATTTTGCTGGCGAAAAAAAAACTAGAAAACTATGCTGGCGAAAAAAGCTGCCGCAGCTGGCTGCGGCAGCACACACGAAACTGGCCCGTAGGCCATTTCGCCCGCAGGAAATTCCTGCAGGCGAAATGCCCACGGGCCCGCACTGACTTTCGGCGATAGTTTTTTCATCGCCGATTTTTCCGTCGCCAATTTTTTTTTCTTTATTATTATTATTATTTATTAATAAAATTAAATACTAAAGCAAAAATTATTTAATTTAGATAACACAAAAAAAATCGACAGTACACGAGCTGTCGGGCCCGTGGGCTGTGCTGGTAGCAATTGCGCTGGCAAAAATGGGCGCAGCGGGCCAATTCGCAGCCAGTAGCATCTGGCTGCGAAATTGGTGTCCCTATTTGCAGCCAGTGGCAACTGGCTGCGAATTGGGCTGCTGCGCGCCAGCGCGGCAAATGCTTGTCGATTCGTCCGATTTTTTATTTTTTTATATATTTTTTTATTTTTTATTTTATTAAAAATAACTATGAAATAATATTAGTAATTAAAATATTATTAAAATTAATCAAGATACCATAAAAATTATTTTGGAGTAACTAAAATATATTGGACAACACAAAAATTATTTTGGAGTAACTAAAATATATTGGATCGGACCGGGTCAAAAATTAAGGGTCTATAAAAGCTTTCAAGTTAAGAGAAGTATGTTAAACCTCCAAAGGACACAGGAAATGATTATTGGCAAGGTTATAAAGAAGCAACCAACTGACAGGCTGAAACATAGCTTAAAATGGATGTATCCCTGACTCTGCAACTTGGGGTCTCCACCACTCATATTTTTAACATCTTGAAGATGAAAGCCACAAATGCAAAGCTTTCGATCATTCCAATGTAAGACTTCAACAAGCGTCAAAAGGGAACCAATGAGCACTTCTGCTAATCACCTCAGTCTGTGAGTCAATAAAACCGCTGTAAGTATCATTCATACATATCATGCATACATGAGTATATCACATCGCACTTTCTTATCTTGTGTTGTCTATTCCTTGTCAAAATGAATAGCAAACACCTTGTGAAGCAAAGAATCAAAAGAAGATATTGAACCAAGGGTGCAGGAAAAGCCTACTCGCTTGTGGAAGCTCCGGCCGTTTTACAAAGAGAAGAAATATGTGCTTGTGTGAAGAACTACACGGCAAAAACATCATCAAAGCTTGCATGGAAAAAAATCTTTGGTTTGAGCCTACACAGGGGGCAAGAAGAGGATACAAGGTCCAATTAAAAATAGTTGAATTTTTGCAAAAAGGAAGAACAAAAGAATGGAACTTTAGAACTCTCAAAAGAATGAAGATGCAAAAGACAAAAGATCATTCTAGTTAAAAGAGCTGAAGTCAGGGAGAAGACCTAATTTAAAGGATGAAGATCCATTTTTAGGGTAAAGAACCATAATGCATAGAACAACCAAAGTAGTAAGAATCCTCAATTGATAAAAGGTCAGTCAAATCCAATTCATTCTCAGGTCCAAGTACCCAAATCAAATCATTCTCGGGTCCAAGTACCCAATCCCGAGTCTAGGTACCCGAATTCAATCTAGTCTTGGGTCCAAGCACCTAAAATCAAATCAATCTCGGGTCCAAGTACCCAATCTCGGGTTCAAGTACCCAACCTCGGGTCTAAGTACCCAAATCCAATTCAAGCTTGGGACCAAGTACCCAAACCAAATCCAGTTAGGATCGAGTATCCCAATCCAATTTAGGATCGAGTATCCAAATCCAGTTAGGATCGAGTATCCCAATCTAGTTTAGGATCGAGTATCCAAAGCCAATTTAGGATCGAGTATCCCAATCCAATTTAGGATCGAGTATCCAAATCCAGTTAGGATTGAGTATCCAAATCAAGTTTAGGATCGAGTATTCGAACCCAATTTAGGATCGAGTATCCCAATCCAAATCCAGTTAGGATCGAGTATCCCAATCTAGTTTAGGATCGAGTATCTAAAGCCAATATAGGATCGAGTATCCCAATCCAATTTAGGATCGAGTATCCAAATCCAGTTAGGATCGAGTATCCAAATCAAGTTTAGGATTGAGTATCCAAACCCAATTTAGGATCGAGTATCCCAATCCCAATCCAACTTAGGATCGAGTATCCGAATCCATTTAGGATCAAGTATCCCAATCCAGTTAGGATCGAGTATCCCAATCAAATTTAGGATCGAGTATCCAAATTCAGTTAGGATAGAGTATCCAAATCCAATTTGTATCCAATTAAGTCTTATTGCTTTTCACTCTCTTTCACTAAAGTTTCAGATCGTTCAAGCAGGGGGCAAACTGTAGACCCTTAATTTTTGACCCAGTCCGGCTCCATATATTTTAATTAATCCAAAATAATTTTTTGTGTTGTCCAACATATTTTTTAGTCCAAAACAATTTTTTTATTTTAAATAAGTAATATTTGCTTTAAAAATAATAAACAAAAAATAAATAATAAAAATAAAATAAAAAGGGGGGGGGTCGGATTGCAGCGAAATGGCCAGGGCCATTTCTCCCGCAGGCCCATTTCGCCTGCGGCAGCTTTTTCCCCAGCGCAATTTTTCCTGCGGCAATTTTATTCGCTAGCGCAATTTTTCCATAGCAGTTTTTTTTTTGCCAGCGAAATTTTCCGACTTAAATTTTTCGAAAGCTAATACAATTAGGTTTCAGTTTCCTTTTCTTAGTCAATATTGTATGCCGTGAGTAACTAGGATTAATAATATAATTCTTCTATAAATAAGGAAGAAATCGAGAGGAGAAAAACAATCATAAATAAGGAAGAAAATTGGACATAAACTTGGGAGAGTTTGAATCCGAATTTGTAAAGAAAAACAGTGGAACCAAGCTGATTTTTTGAGAGAGCAGAAAAACAATTCAAGCAATTCAAAGGCAAAAAGCTTTTCGTTGACCTTGTTCATCCAAGAAACAATTTTTGGTGAAACTTACAAAATAAGGTTTGAATTCTTAATTCCTTTTATTTTGTCACAGTAGCTAGATCATACAATTGTTTCTTTTAATTTAAAAACCTAATACCCTCAATTCACCTTTCCTAAAGCATGAAGATCTTAAATCGTTGCTTTATTTTCCAAAATGTTTAAAGATATTAGTTTTATTTCTTCAAAACCCCAAAACCAAGATTTGCATTCCAAATTATTAAAACCCAAAATTGTGTTCTGTTTCCTTCCAAAAGACTTAAAAACATCTTTTTTGCTTTTATAAACTTCAAATTGTTTTGTTTAAATTCATAAAACTTCATAAAAATTATTTTTTCCAAATCCTAAAAATAACTCATTACCCAAAACCCTAATTCAAAAGCCTTAAAACCCTAAATTCCAAAACTCAAAACAATAAACCTTAAACTAGTTAACCTAAACCCTAATTTTTCTAAAACCCAAATCCTTTAAACTTTAAAAACTTTATAAACATAAATGTTATACTTTTTACACAGTAAGCTCAGATCAACAATTCATTAACCGTAAACCACAAATAAAAAGTATTTTAAAGGGTTCAAACCCTAGTTCCATGATTTCACCATCCAAACAACTCTTTGGTTAACCAAGGAGTTTTTACCAACCTTTTAAAACATAAAACCTTAATTCATTTTATTTCTCTTAAAATCACAGTAGCCTAATTCCATAAATTCCAAAACCCTAAATACATGAACCAAAGAATCTTTAGCCCTAATTTGGATTTTATTTGTCTTATTCAATTTTATATTTGATTATGCTTTGATTTATTTTATATGCTTTAATTTATTTAAATGCAATGCTTGGTTAATTTAATTTATCATGGATGGATGTTTACTTTCTATTGATGTTTAGTACCTTTGATGAATGATTTATTTATGGTCATTTACTTTTATCAATTTATTTAGATTTCCAAATGTTATAAGAGGTATGTTTCCACTTGATGGGTACCTCATTAGTTAAATATCATGTAATTTAATTTGCTTTTCTATTTTAGAACCTATGTAAAGGACATGTTTCTACTTTTCGGTGGGTGTCCTATTTAGGTACGCGATGTAAGGACATGTTTCCATCCTTGGATGGGTGTCCATTTAATTGTTTTGTTTGGACATTGTTTTGATTTTCAATATAATGATGCTTTCTTTTAATTATTGTGTGTAATATGGATAATATTGTTATATTTAAGAATTTTATAATATTAAGACCTGTAAAGGAGGCCGGTTCTAATGAACCGGAAGTTGTGGGGGTGCTGGGCCATTTCTCACCTTCCCCACACGTATCTAACTTTTCGAACCCACTAAGGGGTTGGGGATTCCTTAGGAATCGAGTCATCCACCCCTTTCTTTTTTTCCAGCATGTTCGGGTGGCGACTCCATTTTCTCCGGACTTAGGTCCGTGTTCTCTAAGGCCCCGAGCCTAAATAGTGCCGAAGTCGCAAGAACCATTCCACCAGGAGTGGGGGCAAAAATCCCCGCTCACAGCGTGTAAGCCAAAAATCTTGATTCCGGCAACAATAACACCACATCCAACAAACCTCTTTCTATCACCATCTTCTACTCCAAACAAACTTAACCAAACACATCAATAAACCATAATAACTTGTAAAAAATACCAAAACAACTCAATACATACATCAAAAACACAAATCACAACCATCATCACAACTCATTACATACACAAAACATAACACTTGCTTTCCAACACCAAACTTAACCTTTCCTTCAAACCAATCCCAAAATCAACACCAATAAGACTAAACACTCTCAATTACACTAAAATTAAATATTCACATACCATCAACAATCAAACACCAAACTCAAAAGAAAATCAAAGAGTCAAGTGGAAAACTTACCAAAAGTGATGAAAACCCTTAGATTTCCAATTTGATCACTTGAAACACCCTTCAATCTTGAGTTTGGATGAGCAAAATCTCCCTTTCCCCTCTTTCTATTGTGATAGCTAGCCAACAAAGAAAGAAGAAGAAGAAGATGAAGAAAGAAGAGCAAAGTCAACTTGCTAACTACTCTTAACCACCCAATCTTCTCTTTAAATCTCAACCAAGCAATTTTAATAATATAATATTCAGAAATATCCACTTCCACTAAACTCAATTTCCATTTCAATTAAAATTAAATATTTCTTTTGACCTTAATTAAATGTTGACTTGTATATGTTGTATATATCTCTATATATACAACATATGCACACTCCTCTAACCTTTCTTATCTTTCTACTTAAACATATATATAATTATAACATTTAATCCAAATACAACAATAATCAATCCAAAATTTTAGGGTATAGTTTGGGATATTACAATTCTCCCCCTCTAAAAACAAATTTCATCCTCGAAATTACCTGATCTCAAGTCTGAAACAGCTAGGGATACTGGTCTCGCATCACCTGCTCACTCTCCCAAGTTGCTTCTTCCTTCGCATGATTCTTCCAAAGAACCTTCACAAGTGGCACTTTCTTATTTCTCAACTCTTTCATTTCATGTGCCAAAATCGCAACTAGTTCTTCTTCAAAATTTAGATCCGGACTCACCTCAATAGATTCAACCGACAAGATATGAGATGGGTTTGATCTGTACCTCCGCAGCATAGAGATGTGGAAGACACTATGGATTCTATCCAATTCAGGAGGCAAAGCAAGTTGTTAAGTAACTGGTCTGACTCTCTCTAATACCTCATAAGGTCTAATAAAATGAGGACTTAGCTTCCCTTTGCGGCCAAATCTAAAAATCTTATTGCAAGGAGACACTTTCAGAAAAACTTTATCTCCAATATTGAACTCTATATCTCTCCTCTTCAAATCTGAATAAGATTTCTGCCGATCTGAAGCTACTTTCAATCGATCCTAAATTATCTTTACTTTCTCTTCCATTTCTTTAATCAAATCTAGACCAACCAATTTGCCTTCTCCAACCTCATTCCAACATAGAGGCATCCTACATCTTCTACCATTCAATGCCTCATATGGTGCCATTTTAATACTAGACTGATAACTATTGGTGTAAGCAAATTCCATCAATGGCAAGAATCTGTCCCAACTTCTAGAGAAATCAGTGACAAAGCTTCTCAACATATCCTTCAAAATCTATATCACTCTCTCTGGCTGCCCATATGTCTGAGGATGGAAAGCAGTGCTAAAGTGCAATCTAGAACCCAAAGTAGCATGCAAACTCTTCCAAAACCTCAAAGTAAATCGGGGATCTCGATCAGATACCAAAGAAATTGGGACTCCATGCAATCTCACTATCTCACTGATATACAGCTTAGCTAACTTCTCCAGAGAATAGTCCATTCTAACTGGAAGAAAATGAACTATCTTCATCAACCGATCAACAATCATCCAAATGGCATCATGCATCTTCTTAGTCAAAGGCAAACCAGTCGCAAAATCCATTGTCACACGTTCCCATTTCCATTCAGGCACTGATAAAGGTTGGAGCAACCTTGTTGGAACTTAGTGCTCAGCCTTCACTCTCTGACAAGTGAGACACTTGGATACAAACTCCGCTATGTCTCTCTTCATACCTGACCACCAATAGTGTTGCTTCAAATCATGATACATCTTAGTACTTCCAGGGTGCATAGCAAAAATCGACTGATGTGCTTCCTTCAAAATAATCTTTCTCAATCTTGCATCATCAGGAACACACAATCTATCTGTGAACCAAAGGCTACCATCATCTCTCACAAGAAAATCTCGGCTCTCTCCTTTTTGGCATTCCGACACAACTTTCTGAATTTTCTCATCAGCCAATTGAGCCTCTTTAATATGATCCAACAACACCGATCTCAATTACAACTGAGCTAATAAAGCTCCATCATTACAAGGCTCAAAACTAGCATGTAGCGCTATCAACTCAACAAGCAACGAGAGCGAATAAGCAGTCAAACCTGTCAAAGACTTCCAACTCAAGGCATCAACAACAACATTTGCCTTACCAGGATGATAGTCAATCAAACAGTCATAGTCTTTGATCAACTCCAACCACCGTCTCTGCCGAAGATTCAGCTCTCTCTGAACACCCAAGTATTTCAAACTCTTATGGTCCATATAAATGAAACACTTCTCCCCATAGAGATAATGTCGCCAAATCTTCAAAGCAAACACTATAGCTGCCAACTCCAAATCATGCATCGGGTAATTCAACTCATGCGGCTTCAACTCCCGAGAAGCATAAGCTATGACTCTACCCTCCTGCATCAAAACACAACCTAAACCATTATGTGAAGCATTACTGTAAATCACATATGGTTTATCTTCCACAGGCAAAGTAAGAACAGGAGCATGAGTCAACATCTCCTTCAACAGCTTAAAACTTGTTTGACATTGATATGTCCTCACAAATCTAACTCCCTTTCTAAGTAATCTGGTGAGTGGAGTAGCTATCAAAGAAAAACCTTTCATAAAACGTCGATAATAGCCTGCCAAACCCAGAAAACTTCTAACTTCAGTCACTGACTTTGGTGGACTCCAATTCAAAATGGCTTCAACTTTACTCGGATCAACTCTTATACCATCCGCTGAAACCACATGACCCAGAAAAGTCACTTGATTAAGCCAAAACTCACACTTAGACAACTTAGCATACAATTGCTTCTCTCTCAAGGTCTGCAGTACTATCCGCAAGTGCTTATCATGATCCTCCTTATTATGCGAATAAACCAAAATATCATTAATAAAGACCACTACAAACTGATCTAGATAGTGTCTAAACACTCTATTCATCAAATCCATAAAAGCTGCTGGTAAATTCGTCAATCCAAAAGGCATCAATAAAAACTCATAATGCTTGTGCGGAAAGCTATCTTAGGAACATCTTCCTCTCTGACCCTCAACTGATGGTACCCTGATCTCAAATCAATCTTGGAAAACACTGCTGCTCTGCTGCTCCCTTCAACTGATCGAAGAGATCATCTATCCTAGGCAAAGGATACATATTTTTGATAGTCACCTTGTTTAACTACCTATAATCAACAAACAATCTTAAGGTACCATCCTTCTTCTTCACAAACAAAACAGGTGCTCCCCACGGAGAAATACTAGGGCGAACAAACCCTTTATCCAACAACTCCTGCAACTGCACCTTCAACTCTCTCAACTTAGCAGGTTCCATTCGATAGGGAGTAATAGAGATGGGAGTGGTACCGGGCAACAATTCAATACCAAACTCAACCTCTTTCTCAGGGTGTAACCCTGGCAACTCCTTAGGAAACACATCTGGAAATTCAACAATTGTGGGCATACTATCAAGCTGAGGACCCACTACTCTGGTATCCACAACATGAGCAAGATAAGCATCACACCCTTTTTGAATCAACTTCCTAGCTGCAACAACTAAAACAAACATGGATGCAAGTTGTCTCTGCTCACTAGATACCATCACACTTCTACCATCACTGGTCCTCAAAGTAACACACTTCTTCTGACAGTCTACCACAGCTTCATGCTTAGACAACCAATCCATGCCTAAGATCAAATCATACTCCTTAAAAGGCATTTCAATCAAATCACTAAGAAACTCCTCACCTTGCACCACAACTGAACTATCTCAGTGCACCTTGCTAACTACCACAATATGCCCTAAAGGATTTGTCACCAAGACATCAAATCCTAGGGACTCAGTATGTAATTCAGTCACAGGCAAAATAGTTGCACTTATGTATGAATGTGTAGATCCTGGATCAATCAAAGCAAGAACTGAAATGCCAAATAAAGAAAATATACCCGCAATGGCTGCTGAAGCATCTAGTTGCCTTTGCATCACATACACTCGCTGAGATGACCCAACCTCATCTGGCCTACTACCTCCCGATGTAGAGCCTCCTCTCTGACTAATCCCGGGTAGACCACCTCTACTAACACCTCTGCCCCCTTGACCTCCTCTGCTGACATTAGGTCAAGAAACTGCAGAATCTGCCTGCCTATGCTCCTGTAGCTCAGGACAATCTCTGATGAAATGGTCAGGAGATCAACATCTGAAACACACAGCTGATCCACCAATCTCCCAAAAAACACCCCCATGTATCCTACCACAATGGACAGATGTAGGTGGAATGGATCTCTGAACCATTGGAGTTGGAGCACTCGCTACCAAAATTGTAGGTCTCGATCTCTACCTCTGATACTGAGCTAACCTACCAGACTACCTCTGGCTCCTACTGATCCTCGAAACAAAACTTCCTCTACCTCTCTTCATAGATGAAGATCCTGCCTCAAACTGGGGTCTCCTAACTCTAGTCTCCTCTTCAGTAGCAGCTACTGCAATACCCTGTGCTCTCTCAACACTTATAGCTACTACAACCAACTGAGAAAAGTCTTGGTACCAAGAACCAACAACAATACACATAATAGAGGGTCTCAATCCCTCCTCAAATCTCCTACACTGGTCAATCTCATCTGAAATAATCCCATCGGCATAGTGACTCAATCGGATATACTCTGTCTCATACACTATCACTGTCCGGTTATCTTGTCTCAGACTCAAAAATTCCATCTTCTTGGCATCCTTATACTCCCTCGGAGTATACTTATGCTCAAACTCCCATAGAAAATCACCATAAGACAAGGTAGGTGGATCATCCATAGCATGAGGCACCGTCTTCCACCAATCATACGCATCTCTCTGCAGAAGTGATCTAGCATAATCAAATTTCTTTTCAAGAGTAGCTTGCAACTGAATAAATATTCTTTGTACTCTATCCAACCATTGCTTAGCTGCTGCAGGATCTGTAGTACCAAAGAAATCTTCAACCCTAAATTTCCTCAATTTATTATAATGCCTCACCGGCACTTGTGGCTGTGGTTGTGGTGGTGGCTGCTGCACCGGAGCTTGCCTCAATAATTCTACCACATGTCGTAACCAAACTGGTGAAACCTAATCAGCAGCTGATCTCTCTCGCAAAGGAGTAGGTGCCTCTCCAGCTCTATCAACCCTAGCTCCATCTCTACCCTCTTTAGGAGCTACACTCTCAGCACTACCTTCTATGGACTGACGTGACTGAGACGCCATCACTACCTATATCTGCAAATACAGCAGGATATACCTCATCAAAGATCAGAGACTGCCAGTGCCAAAGAATGTATCTTATTCAAAAACCATATTTTAAAATCAAAAATTTTTTTTCTTACAATTCACCTAGGTTGAGAATCTCAAACCTAGGCTCTGATACCAAAACAGATGTAACACCCCTATACCCCATATACACACATTGCATACAACCACATTTGTAATATACGTATACCGGATACAGTAGTGTCACGATTAATATTAGACAAACCAATCTTTCTTCATAATTTCAATATGAGAAAACTTAAAACATTTCAGATATATTATAGAACATAATAGGTAAAACATTTATTTATTAAGCAGCGAAAAATGTAGCGGTATTTACATATATAAACATAAATATCAATATTTATGAAACATAAAGTTTATACATGTTTGGCAGTTCGTCTCTGATCATTAAGTCCACAATATACACTTCACAAGTCTAGACTCAACTCGGTCTAGTTGAACTCTCCGGTTCTACCCTGTCACCTGCGCGATGAACCACAATCGCGCTAAGCCAATGGCTTAGTGGTACAAACCATGATAACAATATGCTTTAATGTAATGCAAATGTAATACTTTCAAATATTATAAAAAATTCACAAGAACATCATATTTCATAACATTACATTTTATCATATAATTCAATTGTTTCATCATTCATGATTCACATTTAAGCAAAGACAAGTATGGGCCCATAAAGGATCTAATAAGCTATTCAAAGTTCAAAGTTACTGCTTTGGTCCATAATCACAATCATCAAGCCCGTAGGCGATATATATATATATATATATATCCATGGATAATGTAACAAACCCAGTCTCTTGAACCTCAACCCGGCTAAACCCTAGGGCCCCAGTATCTTGGTCCTCAACCCGACTAGACTGTTACAGTTTTTGAGGCTTACGACCTGGTCTTTTCGCCCCAAAATTTTCATATTTCATATTTTTCAGCTGGGCTTGGTTTACGACCCAGTCTTTTCACCTACCCAGCGATTCATAGGCATGCCACCAAACCCAGAACTCTGAAAATTGAATAACATACTAGGCACACAATTAATTCATTCATCTCATTTCATTTCTCATACTCAAACTAGGCTCATTGCCTTAGTTTATAATCTTTTCTCATTTTTCTCATACTTCTATTTCATCTCAATATCACATTTTTCTACATTTCTTTTCTTATACAATACATTACTCAATTACATTGATACATCAACACAATTCACAATATGCATACCACAACTTAACACATTTCTCAAATAAATGTGTTAAGTCCCAATGTCATATAAATGCATGCAATCATTCAAAGCTTGTACTTACCTCAAAAGCAACTCACACCACACCAAACTCCTCTTCCAAGAATCCTTCAACACTTGGATTAGGGCAACTCAATCTCTTCAAAACCTAATCCAAAAGGGATGATACACATGAGATAATATGGATAAGAACCAACTAGGGCAAACTCTACACATGACATGCTCAACAACATGGGCGTGTCCCTGACTGTGCCCTAAACCACAACACAGAAGCTTTGACATGCTCAGTGACATGGGCGTGTTACTGGCCGTGTCAATCCTCCCTCAATACAGTAGCTATGACACGCTCAGTGACATGGGCGTGTCACTGAACGTGTCAATACTCCTCCAACTCAGAGGCTGTGACACGGTCAGTGACATGAGCATGTCACTAGTCGTGTCACCCATCCAGAAAATAGAACCATTGACACGCCCAAAGACTTGGCTGTACTCATGGGCGTGTCAGGCCAAAAATCTTGATTCCGATAACAACAACACCACATCCAACAAACCTCTTTCTTTCACCATCTTCTACTCTAAACAAACTTAACAAAACACATCAATAAACCATAATAACTTGTAAAAACACCAAAACAACTCAATACATACATCAAAACACAAATCACAACCATCATCACAACTCATCACATACACAAAACACAACACTTGCTTTCTAACACCAAACTTAACCTTTCCTTCAAACCAATCCCAAAATCAACACCAATAAGACCAAACACTCTCAATTACACCAAAATCAAATATTCACATACCATCAACAATCAAACACCAAACTCAATATAAAATCAAATAATCAAGTGGAAAACTTACCAACAATGATGAAAACCCTTAGATTTCCAATTTAATCACTTGAAACACCCTTCAATCTTGAGTTTGGATGAGCAAAATCTCCCTTTCCTCTCTAGCTATGGCGATAGCCGGCCAACAAAGAAAGAAGAAGAAGAAGATGAAGAAAGAAGAGCGGAGTCAACTTGCTAACCACTCTTAACCACCCAATCTTCTCTTTAAATCTCAACCAAGCAATTTTAATAATATAATATTCATAAATATCCACTTCCACTTAACTCAATTTCCATTTTAATTAATTCAATTAAAATTAAATATTTCTTTTGGCCTTAATTAAATGTTGACTTGTATATGTTGTATATATCTCTATATATACAACATATGCACACTCCTCTAACCTTTCTTATCTTCCCACTTAAAGGTATAAATAATTATAACTTTTAATCCAAATACAACAATAATCAATCCAAAATTTTAGGGTATAGTTTGGGATATTACATGATTGATAGTGGGAAGTTACCCAAACCTAACAAGCCAAGCAAGAATGACAATCCATTTCCAAGGTTCAACATGGTGCCACAACTAGCGACCTTCATGATTGGGGGTGGTTTAAATAAGAAATTTGTCATGTCTTCTTTTCTAGATGTAGGTGATGAAGTAGTCTAAGAATAAGTGGTGTTTAGCAAGAAGGAGTAAACTATAGTTGGAAAATAAGTAGCTATTTGTGTGGTGAGCAAATTTTAGGACTCAATTGATAGTGATGATGATCATGAGCCTAAGAAGGAAGAGTGAACCTAGTCTAAACCTGAAGAAGATGAGATGATGAACACTTGATCTGGTAAGCCTTATGCAAGGCCACCGCCAAAGGAAGTGGAAGCTGACAAGGGAAAAGATGTCAAAACTAGGAATAAAGAAGAAGATGATGCTATTCTTAATCAGTCGAAGAGAGCACAACCTAGTATTAGCATATGGGATTTGCTAGCTACATCTAAAAAGCATCGAGAAATAATGGCCAAGGCTATGGCTAGCATGCAAATGTCCACTTCTATAGCACCAGATGAGTTGATTAATTTTTTAAAAGTTGAAGGAGTGATGAAATGTGAGTATGATTAGAAGCAGAACAAGATTGATGTAAGCATGGTGTCATTTTGAGATGCTAATTTGCCAGAGGAAGGGAGAGACCATATTCTCCCACTCTTTATCATGGTGGATGTCAAAGGAAAAAGGACTCCATGTGTGATGGTTAATGATGGGTCTGCCACAAATGTTTGTCCACTCAAAAGCTGACCAAAGTTTGCATGTCTAAAAGGGATCTAAGCCCAACTGAGGTAACAATCAGAGCTTATGATAATACCAAGAGGCATTCTGAAGGAACGTTCAAAGCTGTTGTGAAGGCTTGTCCCATTGAATCCATTGTTGAATTTGCAGTCTTGGATATCCCTATCACTTTTCTGCTACTATTGGGATGACCCTGCTTTCATCCTATTGGTGGAGTTCCTTCCACACTCCATCAAAAGATCAAGTTCCTCAATGGGGATGAGACAGTGGTCATCGAAGCTAAGGACAATGAAGTGGTAAAAGTGTAGACCTTTAATTTTGGCCCTAAGTTAATACAGTCTTAATTAAAGAATTCCAAAATAAATTCAATCCGATCTACAACTTCTAATAAGTCGACCTAATTGTAAAAGGAACAAACTCAGCTACAAAACCCTAAACCAAGTTTTTTAGATGGTCCGATCCAAAAAAAAATTAAAAATATGAAACTACTTCAAGTGGGGAGGGCCCCGGTGATATGAGCCTTGGCTCATGTCGACCTGGATGCCCCAGGTCGACATGAGCCAAAGGCCATGTCGACCTGATTGCCCCAGGTTGACATGGCTTTAGTCCATGTATATCTGGTTGCCCAGATTGACATGGTTTCATTTGTTTTTTTTGAAATTAGTTTTCTAATTGAATTAAAATTTATTTTAAGGACGGATTAATATTAGGGTTAAGGATTATGAGTGAGGTTTTTGGCCTATAAATAATAACGTTTTAGACTTTAACAAGGGCCAGCAATTAGATTTAGAGAAGTAAAACAGCAAAAATAAATTATCAACAATCGAGGAGTAAACAATGAATATTCATTAACCAACAAAGGAAGTGATCACTATGTTTGATCTTTGCTCGGCCAGAAATAAATATTGATGCAGGCAGTAGCTTGGAGTCAATAAACAATTTGGTGGAATTCAACGAAGGGTTTTGTGTCTTAATCTTGAATTTGATTAAACATTCAATTGTTATATCATTTTTATTCTTTCTGGTTTTCATTTGTTTATTTTTGTTATCACTTTGATTCAATAGTCTAAATTGATCCCATTTCAAATACATTGACGCAAACATTCTTTATAATATAGAATACGTAAAATTCAAAACATAATATATTATGCATAAAACTCAAAATGTACAATAACATAAAAATATATACATGTTGCTGGCAGTGTTTTTGATCTCGATAGTAACTCTACAAGCTCAACTACAAGTCTAGACTCGACCTGGTCTAGAAGAACTCTCTGGCTCAACTGGGTCTACCCTATCACCTGCGCGATGGAAACAATCGCGCTAAGCCGAAGCCTAGTGGTACAAACTTTGATAATAATAATATAACTCAATGCAATACCAAATGCACAATGCATATAAATGTCACATCAATCCACTTTCTTATATTTTTCAAATAATTCATAAGCACAACTCATAACATTATATTACTCAATTGTATCATAATTCATAATTCACAGTAAAACAAAGACAAGCATGGGCCCAAAAAGGATCTAATATGCTATTCAAATTTCAGAGTTACTGCTTTGGTCCATAATGACACCATGTGTCTAGCCCCGTAGGCAATATATATATCCATGAATAATGTAACAGCCCCAGTCTCTTGGACCTCAACCCGGCTTGACCTTTAGGCCCCAGTATCTTGGTCCTCAACCTGGCTAGACTGCTACAGTTTTTGAGGCTTACGACCTAGTCTTTTCACCCCAAAAACATCATATTTATCAGCTGGCCTGGCTTACGACCCAGTCTTTTCACCATTCCAGTGTATAGCCCGTAGGCAATCATAGGCATGCCGCCAAACCCAGAACTCTGAAAATTGAATAACATACTAAGCACACAATTTATTCATTTTTCTCATTATTAATCTCTTTCTTTTTGTCACATATTCAATCTAGGCACATTACCTTATTTTCACATTTTTTTTCTCATTTTTCACATCTTTCTCATTTTTCTCACTTTTCTCATTTTTATCAATATCAATTCATTTCATTATTACACATATCTCATTTTTGCATTCACAACACATTACCCAATTACTTTGGTTATTTTCACATAATATGCATATTTCACATGTTTCACAAATTAGCCATTATCAATGGCTTTTCACAATGCATTTAACACATATATGACATTACAAATGTCATAGCATATTATTCATACACAATCAATGAACCAAGTAGTTTAACACATTTTTTAACCAAAATGTGTTAAGTCCAAATGTTATGCAAATATAAACATTATATTCAAAGTTTGTACATACCTCCACTAGCAACCCAAAGCAAGCTAAAAACAACCTTCAATCCAATCTTTCTAACTTGTCTTTCACCACTTGGATGAAGCAAATAAATCTCCCTCAATGCCTAAACCAAATGTGATAGCAAAAAAATCATTTAGTATCACATTTAATGGCATTTCCAACATTAAATCATAATTACACATCACTCCTACAAATTTCCAAAAATTTAGCCTTTCCTTACTTCAACATTAGAATTCCATTCTACTACAATTAAATTAGTGTTTTAAGTTTATTTATATTATTTAAAACATATTTTAATACATTTAAATCATTTACATTATAAAAATACACTCTTATACACAAAATCTCAAAAATGGCCTAACCTTCTCCCATTGAAGGTTTTCCATTCCAACACAATCCATTACTCATTCCAAGCTTATATTCATCACTTTTAACACTAAACAACATGCTTAAACAAATAAAATCACACAATTCAACCACTTTAGAAAATCACTTTTCCAAAACCCTAAATCTCCACTTCCATTCTCAAACTCCAACCCTACACCACCAAATCCAATATTTGACTTTAAAATACTTGTTTATAAATCAAAACAACTCATTTGGAATCAATTTGCACAATTAAAATTCATGTTTTCAAAACCCCAAAAATTCATAACCCTAAATTCTCTCTCTTCACCATTCTTTAACCAAACTCTATCATCTCTTCAATCTAAAATTAGAATCATTGTTAACTATCCAAAATAACATCATACACACCAATTCCAACAATTATAACATACTACATAAAAATCCAAACTCTCACATAATCTAAATTTCCAAGGAATTCAAAGAAAAGAGATGGAAACTTACTAATTTTGGTGGAAATCACCAAAAATCCACTTGAAACTTGTTAATTCCTTCAATTTATGGAGTACGGAAGAAGCAAAATCCTTGGTCTTCAATCATCCATGGAAGCCACGTTCTTGAGAGGAAGAAGAAGAAGAAGAAGAAGAAGAAGACTTTTAAATATTCTTTCCTTTTCATCTTTTTTTAACCACATATATATATATTAAAATAATTTAATATTTAATTATTTAATTATTTTTTTAATAAATTAAAAGTCCTAATTTCCCTCTTCCATTCAAAATTAATTTGTTTTTGAATTATTTTATTAATTTTGAATTTATAAGATTTAATTACAAAAATACTCTTTTCTTTTAAAAAGTGTTGACTTTTATATATTTTATGTATATTTTACATATATATCATATATATATTCCACTTTTTCATTTAAAATCTCTTCAATTTTCATTTAAAACTATTAATTTAATTTATCCTTTTAAATTATAATTTATTTTATCAAAATTTCCAAAAATTAGAAATTTTTAAAAATTTTGGATGTTACAACTTTGATGTCCACCCCCACACCATTCACAAGACATCACTTGCATTACTTTCCCAGAAGGAGAGACCAAAGAATCAAATTTTTTATTCAATGCTTCCAATAGGGCTGTCAAAGCCACCACAAGATCTAATTGGTGTGAACCCATGACCTTCAGCTTTCCTTGCTCCTTTGGGGCTTGCTACTGATAATTGGTGATAGCCATGTCTTCAATTAAATCCCTTGCTTGTTCAGGTGTCTTGTTGTTTATGGTACCACCAGCTGCTACATTAATGGATTGCTTACTTACGTAATTCAACCCATTGTAAAATTTTTGAATTTGAAGCCATAGTGGAAGTCCATGATGAGGACACCTTCTCAACAAATCTTTAAATCTTTCCCAGGCATCATAAAGGGTTTCACCATCTTGCTGCAGAACGGATGAGATATCATTCCTCAACTTAGCAGTTTTGGACGGTGGGAATTATTTTTCTAGGAATTTCTCTGCCAACTAACCCCATGTGGTGAAGGTTCCTGGAGGAAAAGATTTCAGCCACTTCTTTGGTCTATCTCTAAGGGAAAATGGGAACAACCTCAGCCTAATTGCATCATCTGAGACATTATTTATCTTGAATGTGTCACATATCTCCAGAAAATTCTCAATATGTGCATTAGAATCTTCATCAGGAAACCCATCGAACTGACAAGTCTGCTACACCATTTGAATTACATTTGCCTTTATTTTGAAGTTGTTCGCAGCAACTGTCGGCCTTCGGATACTAGAGTCAGATCCATTGAAATTGGGCTTAGCAAACTCCTGCATTGTTCTTGGCCTAGGTCCTTACATCACTTCAAACTCTTCTTCTTCTTCTATTTCTAGATTTATTTCTATTTCTGCATCTTCCAAAACTGCCTCCCCTTCTTCCTTTCGCTTTCTCCTTAATGTTCTTTCTAGCTTTGGATCTAATTCAAACAGTTAGGATGAGCTACCTCTGGTCATAAACGGGAAGGAATACTAAAATGATAGTAAATAAGCAAGAACCAATGTTAAAAACAAATGAAAATAAAACTAAATCAACAGTCTTAATTATATTACTAATATTGAAACCGTTGTCCCCGGCAGTGGCGCCAAAAACTTGGTGCACTCGAGCCTAAATGCTATAGCAGTACCGCAAGTGCACGGGTCGCCCAAGTAATAAAGTAGTGAGTGAGTTATCGTTCCACTGAGGACAAGGTCAAGTACTAGTGCACATCTTAACTGTTGTTTAGCAAATTAATAGTTTTTTGTGATGTTTTATAATTAAAGACAACTAACTTAATGAATGCAAGTAAAGAGAAATTAAATGTTGTGCAACAAGGATTGATGATAATAATACTATCCAGATATTGAATCCCCCTAGCCTCAATGATATTTATGAACATCAATTCAGTTAAATCATTCAATAGAGTTGAGTTGGCATTCCTCTAAATTAGACTAAAACCTCTCTCGAGTGAATTAATCCCTAATCACTAATTAGAGTGCCAGAATCTCTTCTCAAACACAATTAAATAGATCTTGCATTAAGAACAAGAAACTATAAACCAAAGGATCTTGTAAGTCTATCTCTAGCACTCCAATCAATCCTCAACCCTTATGAGTATTCAATTCATATCAAGCTTTCTCAAGTCAATAATATGAAAATTTCAACGAATCAATAAGCATGCTATTACTAATTGGAAATAAATCATTAAGCATCATAAGAATAAAACAACTCAATCAAATGATTCAACTAAATATAATTATTCAATCCATACAAATAAGTTATTGTTCATCAATATCTAGATAGAGAATGAATTAGTTCATATTCAAAACCAGGAAAACAGAACAAGAGAAATGAGTAAAAGAAACCAAACAATCTATGGCGAATAATTTGTATTTCTTCACTTGAATCCTTGATTATTGGTTTAGGTCTTGTATAGGATGTATCTTCTTCTTCAAACTCAACTCAAGACTCTCCTCTTTGCTCCAGTAGTTGGCTCCTTCTCCCTTTTTCCAGCCCCTCTCTCCTCTTCATTTTCTTCTCCTTTTAACTCGCTTCAAAGCTCACAACCCATACCTTCCAGCTCACAACCCATATCTTCCAACTCACACTACTCTCCCTTGTCTCCCACATTCCCTTTGTTTTATCTTTCTTTTCCTCAAATTAGGCAAACTTTCCTTTGTTTAATATTACTTTTGGCAAAAGCTAGTCTTTATTCCCTCACTTGTCTGCAAAAGAATCCAATTATTCAAGGTTGCCCTAGGTGACACGACCAAGCTTGCTGGTCGTGTCTCCTTCTGCCATTTCTTTCCTTCTTTTCTTCTATGTGACACTGCCAGTGGCTTGGCCGTGTCATGTGGGGTTGTCACCTTCTGCTTCTAGCTTTGTCAATTTGTTTTCTTTGTTTCCAAGGGTGACACGGCCAGTGGCTTGACCGTGTCATGTGATGGTGTCAGCTTCTGCCTTCATTTCTTTGGTTTCTTGGTTTTGCTCTTCAGGTGGGACAAGGCCAGTGGCTTGGCCGTGTCTCCTAGGCGTGTCAACTACTGTCTTGGAATTCTTTTGAGTGACACGGCCAAGCTTGATTTGGCTTGGCCATGTCTTGCTTGATTCATACCCTTTCTTCGTTGTTTCGTTCATCCAAGGGAGTTTTTGCACTTTAACCTAAAACAAACACTTAAAACAAACTTTAAACAAAAATCAAATGAAACATTAACTAAAAACACATAGAAATCATACTAAAAACAGGTATAAAATGATCTCATCACAATAGTAAATACTATTTCATACTATTTAAAAATAGTAAACACTATTTACAAATAGTAAACACTATTTACTACTGTTTATGAATAGTAAATAGTTCATGAACAGTGACTACACAGTAAATACACAATAAATTCAATTATTCACTGTAATAATTTAAATACTTGCGTGTATAAATATTTTTACATGCAGGGGGTAAAAAAGAATACATGTGCATAAAAATTAGCCAAACTTTTTGAAATAAAAATTATTATTAGCTCGGGTCCAAAACCCAAATTTCCCTTAGGTCCAGAATCTAGAATCATTTCTAAGTCCAGAACTTAGCTCGGGTCTAGAACCCAAATTTTTCATAGGTCCAAAACCTAGAATCTTTTCTAAGTCTAGAACTTTGCTCGGGTCCAGAACCCAAATTTTCCTTAGGTCCAGAACCTTGAATCTCTTTTAAGTCTAGAACTTAGCTCGGGTCCAGAACCCAAATTTTTCTTAGGTCCAGAACCTAGAATCTTTTGTAAGTCCAGAACTTAGCTCGGGTCTAGAACCCAAATTACCCCTAGGTCTAGAACCTAGAATTTTTTACAAGTCCAAAACTTATCTCGAGTCCAGAACACAAATTACCCTTAGGTCCAGAATCTAAAATTACACTTAGGTCCAGAACCTAAAATTTATCCCTGAGTCCAGAACTCGAACCAGGTCCAGAACCCAAAACCTCATCCATCTCAAAAATTAAGTCTTATTGCTTTTCACTCTCTTTCACTAAAGTCTCAGATCATTCAAGCAGGGGGCAAACTGTAGACCCTTAATTTTTGACAAAGTCCGATCCAATATATTTTAATTAGTCTCAAATAATTTTGTGTTGTCCAATATATTTTAATTAGTCTAAAAATATTTTTGTTATCTTAATTAAATAATTTTTGATTTAGTATCTAATTTTTATTAATAGAAAATAAAAAATAATAAAAAAAAATAAAAATAAAAATAAAAATCAGCGACGAAAAAATCGGCGACAAAAAATTTCTTTGCCGAAAGGGGCTGCGGTGAAATGGCCCGTAGGCCAATTCGCCCCCGCTGCCATAGATTTTTTGCCAGTGCATTTTTTCCGCAACAGTTTTTTTTCGCCAGCGAAATTTTTCCGACTTAAATTTTTTGAAACCTAATGCAATTAGGTTTCGATTTCCTTTTCTTAATAAATATTAGCTTCCGTAAATAATTAGAATTATACATAAAATTCTTCTATAAATAAGGACTAAACAGCATAAAAAAGAGGGGGGAAAAGGATTAGAAAATAAAAATTTGGTGGAGAAAGTTGAGACCGAAGTTGAGAAGGAAAACCTTGAATCAATCTGATTTTTTGAGAGAGCAGAAAAATAATTTAAGCAATTCAAAGACAACAAAGCTTGTCTTTGACCTTGTTCATCCAAGAAGCAATTTTTGGTGCAACCTATGAACGAAGGATTGAACTCTTAATTTCTTTTTATTTTCTCACAGTAGCTTAATCATCTAATTGTTTCTTTTAATTCAAAAACCTAAGAACCCTAATTCACCTTTTATAAGGTTTAAAAACCTTAATTCGTTGCTTTGTTTTCCAAAAAGCTTCAAATTATTATTTTGTTTCTTCAAAATCTCAAAACCCTAATTTGCTTTCCAAATTTTCAAAATCCTAAATTGAGTTCTGTTTCTTTCCAAAAGCCCTAAAAACATCAATTTTGCTTCTATAAACTTTAAATCATTTTGTTTATTTTCATAAAACTTCATAAAATTATTAATTGTTTTTCCAAATTCTAAAAACTAATTCATTCCCCAAAACCCCAAATCAAAAATTCTAAAACCCAAATTCAATTCCAAAACTCAAAATAGTGAACCCTAATCCCCTTAAAACCTTAAACCCTAATTTTTTCTAAACCCTAATTCTTTAAAACTTTAAAATCATATAGATCTAATTTTACATAGTAAGCTTAAAAATATAATTCAGTAGCTAATAGTCATAATCTAAATGTTTTAAAGAGCCCAAACTATAATTTCATGATTTTACATCACAAACCCTAATTTGGTTAATCAAAGAATTTTACCAACTTCTTAAATCATAAAACTTTAATTCATTTTAATTCTCTTAAAATCACTGTAGCTTAAACCCATAAAATTCCAAAACCCTAAACACATGGAATAAAGAATCTTAAATAGAAACAGTAGCCCTAATTTGAATCTTTATTTGCCCTATTCAATTTTATATTTGATTATGCTTTGATTTATTTTATATGCTTTAATTTATTTAAGTTCAATGCTTGGTTTATTTAATTTATCATAATTGGATGTTTACTTTCTATTGATATTTAATACCTTTAATGAATGATTTATTTATTATGAATGTTTATGTACTTTTATCGATTTATTTAGGTTTCCAAATGTTGTAAGAGGTATGTTTCCACTTGGTGGGTACCTCATTAGTTAAATATCATGTAATTTAAATTGCTTTTTCTATTTTAGAACCAATGTAAAGGACATGTTTCTACCTTTCGGTGGGTGTCCTATTTACGCATGAGATGTAAGGAATTGTTTCCATCCTTGGATGGGTGTCCATTTATTTAATTTGTTTGGACATTATTTTGATTTTTAATATATCGATGCTTTATTTCAATTATTGTGTGTAATATGGATAATATTTTTATACTTAAGAATTTTATAATATTAAGACCTGTAAAGGAGACCGATTCCAATGAACCAGGTGTTGTGGGGGGTGCTGGGCCATTTCTCACCTTCCCAACACGTACCCAACTTTCTTAACCCATTAGGGGGTTGGGGATTCCTTAGGAATTGAGTCATCCACCCCTTTCTTTTTTCCCAGCCCGTCCGGGTGGCGACTCCATTTTCTCCGGACTTAGGCCCGTGTTCTCTAAGGCCTCGAGCCTAAACAGTGCCGAAGTTGCAAGAACCATTCCACCGGGAGTGGGGGCAAAAATTCCCACTCACATTAAGCAAGCATCAATATTTGGGACTTATTGGCAACTTCCAAGAAGCATAGTGAAACTATGGCCAAGGCCTTGGCTAGCATGCCAATTTCCACCTCTATAACACCGGAGGAGCTGGTTAATTTCATGAAGGTTGAAGGAGTGATGATGTGTGAAGATATTCAAAAGAAGAGAGAAGTTAATATAGGAATGGTATCTTTCTCAGATGTAGATTTACTGGAAGAGGGGAGAGATCACATTCGCCCTCTCTTAATCAAAGTAGAAGTCAAAGGAAAAAGGACCCCATGTGTAATGGTTCATGATGGGCCCACCATAAATGTTTGCCCACTTAAAATTTTGCCAAAGCTAGCTATATGAACAAGGGATCTAAGCCAAACTGAGGGAACCATTAAGGCTTATGACAATACCAAGAGGCACACCGAAGGGACATTCAAAGCTGTTGTGAAGGTTGGTCCAATTGAATCTATTGTTGAATTTGTGGTTTTGGACATACCTATTACTTTTGCTCTACTTTTGGGATGACCATGGTTTCATCCTCTTGGTGGAGTTCCTTCCACCCTTCATCAAAAGATCAAATTCCCTAATGGAGAAGAAACGGTGGTCATCGAGGCCGAAGATAATGAGGTGATCAATGCAGTAATGATTGAGAAACCTCTCAATGGTTTCCAAGTAGCTACAATTTCTGATAATGAAGTAGTGGACTCTAAGGTCCTGAACATGATGAAAAATATGAGCTACCATCCTGGTGTTAGTCTTGGGAAGGGCTAGGCCGATATGACAAAGCTTTTAGATTTTAAGACTCAAACTTCCAAGAAAGGGTTATGGTATGAAGAAGCTAGCAAAGATGTTCATCTAAAGAAGAATGAGAAGATGAGCTGCCCACCACTTGAAGAGATATTTGTCAAAGCTCCAAACATGGGACCACTCAAAGGAAAGCCTGAGCCAATCATGTTCATGGGAAAGTTTTTGCTGATATTCCTGAGCTAGTGGAACAAATGAAGAAAGCGCTCACCCTGCCAGCCGACAAGGAGCCCAATCTGGAAGAAGAGAAGAAAATTGTCCTAAAAGTTGAAAAGACTCCAGAGGAGATTGCTGCCCTGGTTGAAGAGAAGTTTAAAGATGTTCTGCTTTATGATTTTGAGAACAATAATTTTGACTTTGATTTTAATTTGTCTGCTTTGTATGAGGATGGTGATGTTTTCTTTTCCAAAATGAATGCAATAAAATTTGATTTTGCTTACTTGTGTGATGTTTCTCCTGATGGTTGCATACATTCAAATAGTGGTTACATGAGCGTCTTTAATATTAACTCTGTGATACACAATCATTAAATTTGGGAACAACCAAAACTCATAAAAACATTAGCATAGCATCCGACCTTACTCCTGATGAGAGAGAGAGATTTGAAAAAATATTTAAAAAATATGAAGAAGTATTTGCTTGATCTTATGAGGATATGCCTGGAATAGATTGAGACATAGCCGAGCATCTGATCCCTACTTACACTCACATGAAATCTATCAAACAAAAGCTTAGGCGGTTAAGAACTGAATGGGCTAAATTGGTTAAAGAAGAAGTCACTAAACAAATACAAATAAAGTTGCTTGAAGTGATAGATTATCTAGATTGTCTATCCAACATAGTAGCAGTGCCCAAGAAAAATGGAAGAATTAGAGTCTGTGTGGACTATAGAGATTTAAACAAAAAGCTTCCCCTAAAGATGATTTTCCTATACCCCATATAGATGTCCTCATTGATAGTGCAGCCTCTAATGTGCTACACTCATTTGTAGATGGGTTTTTCAGATACAACCAAGTGTTAATGGCCCAAGAGGATAAAGCCAAAATTGCCTTCATTACTACATGGGGTATATTTTGTTATAGGATAATGCCATTTGGGTTAAAGAATGCTGGAGCAACCTATCAAAGGATGGCCACCACATTATTTCATAATATGATGCATAAAGAAGTCGAAGTATATATTGATGATATGATGGTGAAGTCGGACACAAGGGAGCAACACTTTCGAAACTTAGAATTATTCTTTGAGAGAGCAGTGACATATAAGCTAAGGTTAAACTTGAAGAAGTGTGTGTTTGGGGTTACCTCAGGCAAGTTGCTGGGCCATGTGATTAGTCCAAATGGCATTGAGATTGACCCTGACAAGGTTAAGGCAATTAAGGATATGCTAGCCCCTAAGACGGAGAGAGAAGTTTGGGGGTTTATTGGCAAATTACAGTAAATTAGCAGGTTTATAGCAAAGCTCACCACAATCGGTGAACCTATCTTCAAATTGCTTAAAAAGAATAAGCCAATCATGTGGAATGAAGAGTGTCCAAAGGCCTTTGAGTGCATAAAGGAGTATCTACTGAATCTACCTATTTTAAAACCACTTAAACCCGGTAAACCCTTGTTACTATACTTAGCAGTAAAAGAAGAGTCAATAGGAGCCATGCTAAGCAGATGAATCAGGGATTAAGCACACAGTCTATTATTTGAGTAGAAAACTCCTACCTTATGAAATCAAGTATAGTATCATTGAAAAAACCTGTATAGCTATGGTTTGGTCTTTTAAGAAGTTGTGGCATTACTTTCAATCTTACAGTGTGCAAGCAATTTCCAGGTTGGATTCGGTGAAGTACTTAAGGGAGACACCTTCTTTGATCGGGAAGTATGGGCGATGGTTGATAATTGGAAGAATTTGAGATTGAGTGTGTAACCAGGAAAACAATCAAAGGTAGAGCGGTGGCAAAATTCCTGGCCCAACAACCATTACCAGATAGTGAAGAAGTAATCTTGGAATTTCCCATTGAACATTTAGAAGCCATAGAAGTACAAGGATGGAAAAATGTATTTTGACAGAGTAGTGAATAGGAAAGGAGCAGGTTTGGGAGTCATACTAGAATCGTCCGAAGGGGAGCTTATTCCTTTATCCATGAAGTTGAAGTTCAGGGCGACTAATAGTATGGTGGAGTATGAAGTTTGGAAACCTTGATGATTATGATGGTGGATAAGGTGCAAGTCTTTGGCAAATTATTGCTAGTAGTATCCCAAGTAAATGGAGAGTGGGACTTAAAAGAAGAGAAACTAAAACTATACCACTATTACTTGACCATAATGAAGAAGAACTTTAAGGAGTACAGGTTTATACACCTACGAAGAGAAGAAAACCAGATGGTTGATGCCCTAGCCACATTGGCTTCGGTAAGGGAAAATCCTGTCAACTTATTCCTTAAGCCTCTGATTTTGACCAGTTCATCAACTCCTTGCTATGATTATGAGACAATCATGGAAATTGATATAGACCATGATGCATGGTATGGCACTATAAGACAATTTTTAGAGGAGAAGGAATACCCGTTGGGGGCAACAAAGAAAGAAAGAAAAGCCATAAGGCGATGGTCCTTACAATACATCACCTTTCATAGAGAGTTGCATAGAAGATGGCCTGATGGGGTGCTTTTAAGATGCTTGAGGAAGCCTGAAGTGGAGCATATTATGTCAAAAATACACGCGGGAAGTTGCGGTCCACACATGAGTGGTTTAGCCGTAGTTAATAAGATAATTCGACAAGGTTACTACTGGCTGACCATGAAGAGAGATTGCATTGAGTTTGTGAAGAAGTGCCAGCAATGTCCGATGTATGGTAATTTGAATCACATGCCTCTTGAAGAATTGCATTCTATGTCTTTACCCTGGCCGTTCGCAACTTGAAGGATTGACATTATAGGAGAGATACATCTGGCGACATCAAATGGTCACCATTTTATTGTAGTAGAAGTGGATTATTTTTCAAAGTGGGTTGAGGCTGAATCTTTCAACAAACTAGGGGTAAAGCGAATGGTTAGATTTATTGAAAAGAATCTCATCTGCAGATATGGAGTCTCGCATAGTGTGATATCGGACAATGGGGTACAATTTTAAGGTACTATTAAGGACTTAAGGTAATATCCATCATCATCGATCACCCCTTATAGACTGAAGGCTAATGGTGCGGTAGAAGCAACAAACAAGACAATTAAATAGATTCTATCCAAGATGGCGAAGATATATAGGGATTGGTCAGAGATGCTTCCTTTTGCTTTGTGGGGGTACAGAACAAATGTACGAACACTGACTGAGATGACACTATTCTCTTTGGTTTACGGGATGGAGGCAGTGTTTCCAATTGAAATTGAGATCAAGTCATTAAAAGTGGTCTTGGAAGCTGAACTGCCCGAGACAAAGTGGGTAGTGAGCAGGTACACACAGTTTGCTTCAATAGAAGAGAGGAGGTTAAAAGCACTGTATCATCATCAATTGTATCAAAGGAAGATAGCCCAGGCCTACAATAGAAGGGTTAAGATTAGAAAGCTCATAGTCAGTGACTTAGTGTTGAAGCAATGTAAACCTAATGTATCGAATCCAAGAAGGAAATTTAGGCCTAGTTGGGAAGGACCATATGTTGTGAAACAAGTCATGAACAAGGGTGCAGTCAAGTTATCAGACATGGACAGAAATAATTTTAGTGAGCTAGTGAACATTGACAGGTTGAAAATGTTTTATGTATAAAAAAAAGAGCTCGCTAGGATGAAAACCCAAAAGGTTGGCCTAGGCAAAAGTTAGAGTAGTCTGCTAGTTCTAAAAACCTAAAAGGGCAGGCTAGGCAACAATTAGGGCTAAGCAAGAGAAAATCATCAATTAGAAATCCCGAAAGGGCTAGTTGGAAATATGAGTAATCTTGTGTATGCTGGCTTTATGTTTGGTTGTTCCCCAATTTAATAAAATAAAATTAATATTAGAATTGTTCTATGTGCACTTTTTTAAGTATTTGATCAGATATGGATAAAATAAATAAACACAATAGTGAAAGGTGATGACAAATTATAAAAGGAAAAGAAACATCTCTTATTATTGTTTTCAATATTTTTTATATATCCAAACAATATTATTTCTAATGAAAGTGACACATATAAAATCTATGGTAGACGATAAGTGTAGCGTACATGCCAACTTTGCCTAAGCCGTTCCAAGTAAGCTTCAGTTAGGCGAGGCATGTCCAAATTAGGAATAAACTCAGAATCTCGAGGCTCAGCTCCATACTGTCTGTCAAGCCGGCGAGGATCATAACAAGTACCTTGATGAAGAGCAGCAAGAGGAACAAACATCAAATATATTCGAATGGTGATACGAGGAATCTTCCACCAAGGTACTAACCAACAGATGTTGATTGCAACACATGAGTAGATCCAGTCAACCCAGTCGGCATAAGAAGAAGCAAGGTGGAGTAGTTTGCTAATAGAATCATGTCACGATAGATATCTGGCAAAATTCATAGATGGAGTGTTGAGCAAGCAAAGACGCTCCTAAAGCCAAATTTGTAAGCAAAAGAATTAATAAAAAAAGAGAGAAAGAAAAAAGGGGGGACCGTTAGGTCAAAAATCTGCAAGTATGGCCTAAGAAAAAATTAAGGCGGCTTGTTAGTTTCGAAAACCCGAAAGGGCGAACAAGAAAAAAATTAGAGCAATAAATAAAAAAATTAAAAATTAAAAAGGGGGGCCGTTAGGCCAAAAATCCACAAGGACGACCTAAGCAAAAATTAGGGCTGCTCGCTAGTTTCGAAAACCCTCAAGGATGGACTAGGCAAAAATTAGAGCAATATAAAAACGAGGTCCTTAAATTGAAAACCCAAAAGGGCAATTTAGATAATTATGTGAAGCAGCAATGGACTATCTGTCAATTTCCTTAACAATCCTGATTTAAGTTAGTTCAGTGCAGCTAAGGTCTCAGCTAAGATCATGGGTATCGGCGACAAGCCTCATTCCATTTGGTCCATGATATCCAATACTCGTAGTTCAACATCACCATCGAAAGAAACAAGTAAGAATTGGCCAAGCAAGCACAGACAAAACATATGTGCCCATACCTAGCTAGAAGCCAAATGAGAAATGTAAAAGTCAATCAAGGGACCAAGCAAAATTTTCTCACCTCTCAGTAACTATAGAACTTCGAGCTTTGAAAGTTGAAACAACATTTGCATCTTTTGTTGAGTTCTGGAAATCAATATAGGCAACACCATTGGTTGATTGCTTGGATATCCAAAGATGGCTTCAAACTCTTTAATCATGGGACATATCTCAAAGTCATTTATCATAAATGTCCTAGAATTCACATTCCAAAAGGAAGTCATGGCATGTAAAAAAGAATGGTTCAATTTAATATTTTGAAAGCACTTCAAAGTATTGATTCTTGAATAAGATATTTGTTCCTAATGAATGGCTCTCAAAATTTTAAATAAACCTTTTATTTTATTCAAATTGAGTTCTGTCATTGTTAAAATTGAAGGAAAGTTAAATTTGTTAAAAGGAATTTTGATGCTGAAATTGAAAATTCATGGAAAATTTCCTGGATTCTATATGGGGTCATAGCATGGAAAGAAGATTTATATAGGGTGAATGGCCATACCAAGTTGACAAGGAATGGCTTAAGATCGAGATGCACAAGGATAGGAAATCAATGATGAAAAGGTTTTGAGTTGCCGCGTTGCCTTCAATTTGGTGAATCAGTGCTACTGTAGAATTCTGAATTATGAGAGAAAGGACTAATGATTGTACTGTAGTAATAAAAATATAATAAAAAAATAAAAGTCAAAAGTTGTAGTAAAAGTGAATATTATAATTATTATTATCATTGTTATTATTATTATTATTAATATAATATTTTCTCAATTAATACAATAATGATGGATCACTGAGAAGGAGGTGGTGGATCATGATCAAATAAAGCTCTGAAAAAATCATCGCCTGTTGGACGAGGAGGCATATCATATATCCCGAGTCCACCCAAAGAAGGAGCACCTGAACCTCTATTACCCTAGAATTCAAATCTGCAACGGTCCCATCCAAAGTAGACAAAGTAATCTCATGGACATCAGTTTGGGACCCCCAAGAAGATGAAGCACCAGGATCCCTCATTCCCTGGATTTGAAAGTCTCGAAAGTCTTGCTCTGACTGATGATGCAATTTTTTAAAATGGGCAACCTGTTGGGGATTAACAGCTAAATCTTCTTGTAGTTTCTTATTTTGTTCCTCAAGCATCTGCTGTGACTCAGAAAGGAAAGGGTAAGAGCATACATAATCATGCATACATGTAGCATAAATCATCATGGAACAGGATAACCTACTAGATAACTCATATCAACGCCTTGCGGATGAGATGACATCTCTGATTGATAAGAATGAGCAAATGGAGGAGTAGCAGAGGAAGGTCAAACCTCATGACCAAATGAGCCAGTAGCCTGCAATAATCATTAAAACAGTCAAAACAAGTTAAGAAAGGAGTAATTGCAATGGCAGAATGGTGAAAATTTACTTGAGAGGTTCTAGCCTCGGGATGCGAGATGGACCCTTCTCCCTCTCCATAATACTCCTCTTCATCCTTATCTTCCTCGGGAATTTCTCTGATGCCAATAGGAGATACGTTAAAGTTCAAGAGCCCTACTTGAATAAACTGGGTATATGATACACCCAGTGAGTAGAGAAAGGTTTCAACATCATAACCGTGCCAAGCTAACCACCACACATTCTCCGACATTGATGTAGTATTTAATGTATACTCTGGGCAATTCATCGGGATCCTTTGTTGCTCGGGACCAAGGAACCACTCATACACTCTCTCCTCGAGAAACCAGCCATTAGATACAGGGTCAACAATTACTCTGCGGATATGCTGAAAAGGCAGTGCGGCATTCATGGAAGAAGTCCAGTTTGTCTGCTCTTCCATGTTTCACCAAGCCAAATTGATCTACAGTATGACATAAGGTAAGTAGACTTTTTACATAAATTTTAAAGTATACTAATATTATTTTACCTGGCCCCAGGTTAAGCAGCTTAAGAGATAGCGATGGGTGTGCACATGGTGAGAGCCAGAAACTGCTACACGATCTGACAACCAAAAATTCAAACTTGGATACCTAACTCTCTCTCGGGAAATGCCTGGCACCCTCACAAGATTATGCTCATGTTCCCATACCTGCAATAACAATGAAAATCAAATTCATAAAAGTATAAGCATGGAATTGACAATGGTGGAAGAAAAGTACCTCGACAACCACCATGAAACCAATGAAAGACTTCTTATTCCTGCAAATCTTGTTTAGTCCATGATAGAGATAAGCAAGGCCAGTTTCACCCCAGCCGTAAAGCGGTACCATACTCATATCAGTAAGGGCCCTCAACACAGACAGATGGATGCAGACTCGGTGCTGCATAAAATGGTCGACCCAAGTAAATACAGTAAAAATGCTCGAGCATATTGTTTGGTTGTTTCTCTATGAACCTGTCCATCATAGTTCATCCAATAACTCCGAATCGGCTCAATTTTTATCTTCAAGGGATCATTTAATGATGGTTCCATACCGATTAACTATTGAATCTCTTTGTATGTCAGAATATCATTGGTAAGAGGAATCGAAAGGCCATAATACCGGATACTAGTTATGGCTATATAATCGACTGGATCAATGGTCATCTCTCCTACAAGTAGGTGAAAAGTATGGGTCATGTCTATCCACCGCTATGACAATGCTTGAACTACACTCCTATCTATCGGACACTCCTCAGATGGTAATTGCAAGATGAAGCTTTCAAAATCGTGCTCTCGGACAATCCGATTTACCTGAGAGAGTGCTACATCATACCATTGTCGGGCTTTATAGACACATCCTCCACCCCGAACAATACAGCGATCACGTTAACACGGAGCCAGGTAAGTCAACATGAGGTAAGAATATCATCCTACCAATACCACTAATTCATAGCCTAAACTTACTCGTTATTTTCTATTTTAATTAATTAATTTATTTATCAAATTCTTCATAATAGTTCACTAATTAATTTATTTTTCCCAATCTTTAGTACTATTAATAATTAAAAATTTTAAAACTAAAAAAACTAATACTAAAATGAAATAGCTTAATGAATACATATTTGTGCTATTAAAATATTAAGTTGTTACCTTAGTTTTTTTACTTGAACTACGATGAAGCTGCATCCCAGCTAGTAGACTTACAGTTCAATTTTCATACTGTCGAATAAATTTTGACAACTCAGCATCGGATCGAGGACTAGAACTTGAAGCATGAATTCTCTCCATTTGCTGCTCACTCAAATTAATCACTCAAACTATTTGCTCTCAAGCTCTCAATGTAAGTATAACTGAAAGTATAATTGAATGAAAGTGCGAGTGAGAATTGGTGACAGACAAGTTTTATATAAACAAAGGATGAAGGAAAAGACAAATGAAAAAGAGGAAACAATAATTCCCGTGATATAATAAAAATCTCACTATTAGTGAATCAGCAAATAGTGATAAACAATGTCTAAATAGTAAGTTCAACTTTGCAATTCAATTATTCAGCTATTTGAGTGTATAAAAATATTTTTTTGGAGTTTTAAAATATTTTTACATGCAGGGGGCAAGAGGATATAGGTATGGTAAAAAATAGCTAAACTTTTGCAATCATTTTTTTGCTAAAAAATAGCTAAAATTTCGACTACAATTATTTTTTATAGATAACCAAATTATTTTTTAAGTCCAGAACTTACCTCTGAGTCTAAAATCCAAATTATTTTTTATGTCCAGAACTTACCTCTGGGTCTAGAATCCAAATTATTTTTTAAGTCTAGAACAAACCTCGGGTACATAAGCCAAATTAATTTTTAAGTCCAAAAATTACTTCGGGTCCAGAACCCAAATTATTTTTAAGTCTAGAACTTACTTCGGGTCCAGAACACAAATTATTTTTAAGTCCAAAACCTACCTTCGAGTCCAGAACCCAAATTATTTTTTAAGTCTAGAACTTAGCCCGGGTCCAGAACCCAAATTATTTTTAAGTTCAGAACTTTGGGTCTAGAACCCAAATTATTTTTTAAGTCCAGAATTTACCTCCGGGTCCAGAATCCAAATTATTTTTTATGTCCAGAACTTACATCTAGGTCCAAAACCCAAATTATTTTTTAAGTCCAGAACTTACCTAGAGTCCAGAACCCAAATTATTTTTTAAGTAAATAACTTACCTCGGGTCCAGAACCCAAATTATTTTTTAAGTCCCGAACTTACATCGGGTCCAGAACCCAAATTATTTTTTAAGTCCAGAACTTACCTTGGGTCCATAACTCAAATTATTTTTTAAGTCCAGAACTTACCTCGAGTCCAAAACCCAAATTATTTTTTAAGTCTAGAACTTACCTTAGGTCTAGAACCCAAATTATTTTTTATGTCTAGAACTTACCTCGTGTCCAGAACCCAAATTATTTTTTAAGCCTAGAACTTACCTCGGGTCCAGAATCCAAATTATTTTTAAGTCCAAAACTTATCCTGGGTTCAGAATCAAAATTATTTTTTAAGTCTAGAACTTGCCTCAGGTCCAGAATCCAAATTATTTTTTAAGTCCAGAACTTACCTCGGGTCTAGAACCTAAATTATTTTTTTAGTCCAGAACTTACCTTGGGTCCAGAACCCAAATTATTTTTTAAGTCCAAAACTTACAATAAATCCAGAGCCCAAATTATTTTTAAGTCCAGAACTTATCACAGATACAAAACCCAAATTATTTTTAAAGTCCAGAACTTACCCCTAGTCCAGAAAAAAAATTATTTTTAAGTCCAGAATTTATCCCGGGTCTAGAACCCAAATTATTCTTGAGTCCAGAATTCAAACCAACCTTGGATACAAAGTACAGTCTGGCTCTAAACCCAGTCAAAAATCACATTGCTTTTCACTCTCTATTACTGTAGTCTCAAATTGCTCAAGCATGGGGCAAATTGTAGACCCTTAATTTTTTATCCAGTGCAGTCCAAAGATCTTAAAATAGTCTGAAATAATTTTTTTGTGGTATAAATTATTTATTTTAATATTTATTATTTATTTTACTTAATATTTAATATTTATTTTATTTGTCATTTATTTATAAATATTTATTATTTATTTTAATATTTATTTTACTTTTCATTTATTATTTATTATTTATTTTAATATTTATTTTACTTTTCATTTATTATTTATTTATATATATAAATTAAAAATAAAAAATTGACGACAGCAGAATCTACGACGAAAGTCACCGGCAACGAATTGGCTTGGTCTAATTCGCTGCATGCAAAACCTACGATGAAACTGCGCCCCATGCGCAATTTTGCCCGCGTCCAGCTCGTAGTTCGCTCCCAGCTTGTCCAGTGCCAATTTTGCACAGGCCTGCGCATAGTTCTCACTGAAACCTTGTTTTAATTGATTTTTAATTTTATTTCCAAAATAATTTTTAATTTCCTTAACGTACTACGCTTTTTTTATTTTAATTACCTAACAATACCACATTAAAACACACAAAAAGCAATTGGATAGGATTGAGACTTTTGGGATTAAAATTTTTTTTCAAGAACTATTCGAATTCTTTTTGGCAATTTACTTAGAACCTTGAACTTAAAGGAGCAAGAAGCAGCAAAACACCAAATAATCCATCAAAGGTGGCACACACTATCTTTGTTATTGTTCAAACCATAATTCAAATTGTGGTGGAACCAACAACGAATGTTTGAGTTTCTATAACTTTTTTCATATTTCCAGTAGCCTCATTATTCAATTTGAACAATTGTTTAAGCATACAATAGATGGATTGTTATTTAAAACTCGTTGATCAATTGTTCTATTTATCATCTAATTTCTATCTAAAACCCTAAAAATTATTTTTCAAAACCCTAATATCATAATACCTATTAAACTAATTTTTGAAGCCTAAAACCCTAATTTCACTTTTCTAAAACCACAAAACAATAATCTATTTTCTCAAAATCATAATCAATTCTATTTTTCTAAAATTCACAGTAGCCTATTCTTTCCAAACACCTAACTCTTAATCCTATTTTAATGATCTTCAATTTTATTTAGTTAAACCTTAAACCTTAATATTATTTTCTAAATTCAAAAAATCCATTCTCTAGATTCAAACCCTAGTTTATTTCAAACTTAATAATTGATTCAAACATCCAGTAGCCATATTATTTCTTTTATATTAAATATTTCTCAATTGACTAATCTAGTAAATGCAAAACCCTAATTGTTAAACATAAAACCTACAAAACCCTAATTTTATTCAAGAAACCCTAAATGATACATAAACCCTAAATTCATATTATTACAGCCTTATTAGATGAATGTTTATTATACATTTTTATTGATATTTCATATCCTGGATGAATATTTTACTTATGATGAATGGTTGGTTACTTTTATTGATTTGCTTTGGTTTTAAAACATTGTAAGAGGTATGTTTCCATATTTGGGTACCTCATATTGTGAGCATCATGTAATTTAATTTATTTTAATGTTTTTAGATCAATGTAAAGGACACGTTTCCATCTTTCGGTGGGTGCCCTATTTAGTTTTAGATACTAGATGATGTAAGGACATGTTTCCATCCTCGGATGGGTATCCATTTATTTGTTTTGTTTGAACATTATTGTGATTTTAATAAAGCATTTATTTATTCTTATGATCACATGTAGTATGAATAATATCATTATATTTAAGAATTTTATAAAATTAAGACCTACAAAGGAGGCCGGTTCCAATGAACCGGGGTGGTGGGCCATTTCTCACCTTCGCCACACGTACTCAACTTTTCAAATCCATTAGGGGGTTGGGGATTCCTTAGGAATTGAGTCATCCACCCCTTTCTTTTTCCCAGCCTGTCAGGGTGGCGGCTCCATTTTCTGTGGGCTTAGGCCCATGTTCTCTAAGGCCCTGAGCCTAAATAGTGCCGAAGTCGCAAGAACCATTCCCTATGGGAGTGGGGGTAAAAATTCCCTCTCACATTGGGGAATTGACATCATTGGGGAGATTCATTTGGCTACTTCAAATGGTCACCAATTCATTATAGTAGCAGTTGATTACGTTTCAAAGTGGGTTGAAGTCGAATCTTTCAACAAGCTGGGGGCAAGGCAAATGGCTAGGTTTTTTGAAAAGATCTTTATCTTCAGATATGGGGTTGTGAGTAGGGATTTTTGCCCCCACTCCCAGTGGAATTGTTCTTGTAACTTCGGCACTGTTTGGGCTCTGGGCCTTAGAGAACACGGGCTAAACCCAGAGAAAATGGAATCTCCACCCGGACGAGCTGGGAAAAAGAAAGGGGTGGATGAAATGATTCCTAAGGAATCCCCAACCCCCTATTTGGTTTGGAAAGTTGGGTACATGTGGGGATGGTGAGAAATGGCCCAGCACCCCCACAACGTCCGGGTCATTAGAACCGGCCTCCTTTTCAGGTCTTAATATTATAAAATTCTTAAATATAACAATATTATCCATACTATATGCGATCATAAGAATAAATAAATACTTTATTAAAATCAAAACAATGTCCAAACAAAATAAATAAATGGACACCCATCCGAGGATGGAAACATGTTCTTACATCATCTATATCTAAAACTAAATAGGACACCCACCGAAAAGATGGAAACGTGTCCTTTACATTATTTCCAAAATATGAAAATAATATAAATTACATAAAGATTAAATAATGAGGTACCCAATCATGGAAACATACCTCTTATAATTTTTGACACCAAAATAAAAATAATAAAGAAATCATCCATCCATGATAAAAACAAATCAAATATCAAAATTAAATAAATCAATTATCAAAACATATAATAAACTACATAATCAAATTTAAAATTAAATAAAGTAATAAATGTATAAATTTAGGGTTTTAGAATTTTAATAACCAAATTGGGATTTTTAAATAAAGGGAGTTAAACTGTAATATCCCAAAGTATACCCTAAAAGTTTTGGAATATTTATTGTTGTATTTGGATTAAATGTATATGTTTAAGTGGAAAGAGAAAAGAGGTAAAGAGAAGAGTGTATATGTTGTATATATGAGATATATACAACATATACAAGTCAAAGAAATGGAAGGTCAAAAGAAGATTTATTTATTTTTATAAAATTAATTGAAATGGAAATTAGTAAGTGGATGAAGATTTTTATGAATATTATATTAATAAAAATTCTTGTTTGAGAATTAAAGGGAGTTTTAGTGGTTGAAAGAAGAGTTGAGTGTTGACTTTGCTTTTCTCTATTCATCTTCTTCTTCTTTTCTTTTCTCCTTGGCCGGCTAGCTCCATAGCAAGAGAGGAAGTGAGATATTGTCTTTCCAAACTCAAGATTGAAGGATGTTTCAAGTGATCAAGTTGGAAATCTAAGAGTTTTCATCACTTTTGGTAAGTTCTCCACTTGATTCTTTGGTTTTCTTCTAAGTTTGTGTTTTGAGTTTGGTGTTTGATTGTTGATGGTATGTATATTATTGATTATGGTGTATTTTAGGGTGTTTGATCTTATTGGTGTTGATTATGAGATAGAGTTAAGTTTGGTGTTGGAAGAAAACAAGTGTTGTGTTTGAGTTGTGTGTATGTGATGGTTGTGAATTGGTGTTTGATGTATGTATTGAGTTGTTTTGATGTTTTTGCAAGTTAGTATGGTTTATGGGTGTGTTTAGTTAAGTTTGTTTGGAGTGGAAGATGGTGGAAGTAAGAGGTTTGTTGGATGTGTTGTTGTTATTGCCGGAATAAGGATTTTTGGCCTGACACGCCCATGAGCACGGCCAGGTCTTTAGGCGTGTCAATGATTCTATTTTCTGGATGGGTGACACGACCAGTGACATGCCCATGTCACTGAGCGTGTCACAGCTTCTGTGTTATAGTAGCATTGACACATCCAGTGACACGCCCATGTCACTGAGCGTGTCATAGCTACTGTGTTGAGGGAGGATTGACACGGCCAGTAAGACGCCCATGTCACTGAGCGTGTCAAAGCTTCTGTGTTGTGAGTTTAGGGCACAGTCAGGGACATGCCCATGTTGTTGAGCGTGTCATGTGTAGAGTTTGCCCTAGTTTATTCTTAGCCTTATTATCTCATGTGTATCTTTAAGTGAGTGTGTATTATCACTTTTGGATTAGGTTTTGAAGAGATTGAGTTGCCCTAATCCAAGCGTTGGAGGATTCTTGGAAGAGGAAGTGTTTAGATTGGTGTGAGTTGCTCTTGAGGTAAGTACAAACTTTGAATGATTGCATACATTTATATGACATTGGGACTTAACACATTTAGTTAAAAATGTGTTAAGTTACTTGATGCATTGTTAATGAATGAGTTATATGTTGTGATATACATAATGTGAATTTTATTGATGTATCAATGCAATTGAGTAAAGTATTGTATATGAAAAGAAATGTGGAAATAGGTTATATGAGATGTGAAAACATAATGTAACTAATCAATATTGAGATGAAATAGAAGAATGAGAAAAATTGAGAAAAGATGATATATTAGGTCAATGAGCCTAGTTTGATTATGAGAAATGAAATGAGAAATGAATTGTGAAAGAGATTGATAATGAGATAAATGAATTAATTGTGTGCCTAGTATGTTATTCAATTTTTAGAGTTCTGGGTTTGGCGGCATGCCTATGAATCGCTGGGTAGGTGAAAAGACTGGGTCGTAAGCCGAGCCCAGCTGAAAAATGTGAAATATGATGTTTTTGAGGTGAAAAGACCAGGTCATAAGCCTCAAAAAATTGTAACAGTCTAGCCGAGTTGAGGATCAAGAGACTGGGGCCCTACGGTCTAGCCGGGTTGAGGTCCAAGAGACTGGGTCTGTTACACTATCCATGGATAGATATATATATATATCGCCTACGGGCTTGATGAATGTGATTATGGACCAAAGCAGTAACTCTAAACTTTGAATAGCATATTAAATTCTTTTTGGCCCATGCTTGTCTTTGTTTCAATCTGAATCATAAATGGTGAAACGATTGAATAAGATAATGAAATGTAATGTTATGAAATATAGCATTTTTGAATATTGTCTCTATTGCTTGACAGTATGACATTGACATTGCATTAAAGCATATTGTTATTGTGGTTTGTACCACTAAGCCTATGGCTTAGCGCGATTGTGGTTCGTCGAGCAGGTGACAGGGTAGAACCAAAGAGTTCAGCTAGACTGAGTCGAGTCTAGACTCTGAAGTGTTGATTGTGGGCTTAAAGATCAGAGACGAACTGCCAAACATGTATAAACTTTATGTTTTGTAAACATTGATTTCGATGTATTTATATATGTAAATACCGTTACATTTTCCGCTGCATAATGAATAAATGTTTTACCTATTATGTTCCTTAATATATATATATATGAAGTGTTTTAAGTTTTCTCATATTTCAGTCAAGTAAGGCATGTCTAAGTCGGGAGCAAAGTCAGAATCACAAGGCTCAGCTCCAAACTGATGCCCAAGTCGGCGAGGATCATAGCATGTACCTTGATGAAGAGTAGCAAGGGGAACGTACATCAAGTATGTCCGCATGGTGATACGAGGAATCTTCCACCAAGGTACTAACCAACGAATATTAACTTCAGAGCGTGAGTGGATCCAGTCAACCCAGTCAGCATATGAAGAAACAGGATGGAGTAGCTTCCTAACAGAATGATGATGTGGCCGGTATTTGGCAAAATCCATGGATGGAGTATCAAGCAAACAAAGACACTCCTGAAGCCAAATCTGTGAAGAAAGAATTAAATTTAAAAAAAAAAGAGTCCGCTAAGTTGAAAACCCGCAAGGGCAGCTTAGGCAAAAATCAGGACAGCTCGCTAGTTCCGAAAACCCGCATGGGCGGACTAGGCAAAGGTTAGAGCAAAAAATACCTAAATTGAAAAATCGAAAGGGTAGTTTAGGTAATTACCTGAAGCAGCAACGGACTCCCAGTCAGTCTCTTTGACAATCCTAATTTAAATCAGTCTAATCCAACTAAGGTCTCTGCTAAGATCACAGGTACTGGCGACAAGCCTCCTTCCATTTGGTCTATAATATCCAATACTCGTAGATCAATATCACCGTCGAAAGAAACAAGCAAGAATTGGCCAAGCAAGCAAAGACAAAGCATGCATCCCCATGCCTTAGTAGAGGCAAAATGAGAGAAACAAAAGTCAATCAAAAGAGCAAGTAGAATTCTTTCACCTCTCATCAACCGAAGAACTTCGGGTTTTTAAATTTGAAATAACATCTGCATCTTCTGTTGAGTCTTGGAAATCAATGTGAGTAATGCCATTTGTTGATTATTGGGATATCCAAGGATGGCCTCAAATTCTTCAATCAAGGGACATATTTCAAAGCCATTAATTCTAAATACCCTAGAATTCGTATGCCAAAAGGAAGCCACGATGTGTAAAAAGGAGTGGTCCAATTTGACATTTTGAAAACATTTTAAAGCATCAAGTTTTGACCATGAAATTTACTTTCAATGAATGGCATCCATATTCTTAAATAAAATTTTTATTCTCTTTAAATGATGCTCGGTGATGATGAATGAATGAAGAAAAAGTTAAAATTGTTAAAGGGAGTCTTCACGTTGAAAGAGAAAGAATTTTGGTTTATGTATTAAAATATGGCATGAAGGGTGATTTATATAGAAGAACAAACCTTTTCCAAAAGTGGAAAGGAAAAGATGATGGGAAAGAATAAGTCTATATGGCATAAGGAAAGGAAGTGACAATGAATTTCCTTTACCACGTTGGATTTGGTTTAACAAAAGAAGTGGATGTAAATTAATGGTGTACTGTAACAAAAAAAAAAAGTGGTGCAGTAACGTAAAAAAAGAAGAAGAAGAAGAAGAAGAAGAAGAAGAAGGTTTACAGTAAAAAGGAAAATTGTATATTTTTCATTATTGTACAATGTTTTACAATTGCTACAATATTTACATATCACTAAGAGGGTGGTGGCAGGTCACCAAATAAAAACTTGAAAAAATCATCGCCTATTGGAGGAGGGGGAAAATCACTCGTCCCGAGTCCGCTTAAAGCAGGAGCACCAAAACCCGGCAAATTACTGATCCCGAGATCACTCAAAGCGGGAACACCAAAATCCCTATTACCTTGAGGTTTTGATCCATCATGGTCCTCATCAGAAGCAGACGAAAGGATCTCATGGTCATTAGTCTGGGGGCCTCTCGATGAAGAAGCACCGGGATCCCTCATTCCCTAAAATCGAAAGTCTCGAAAATGTTGTTCGGATTGATGATATAAACTCTCAAAATGAGAAGCCTGCTGACAACTTACAGCTAACTCTTCTTGAAGTTTCTTATTTTGTTATTCGAGCCTCCGTTGTGAGCCAAGAAGGAAAAAGTTAAGAGCATACATAATCATGCATACATATAGCATAAACTATTATGAAATAAGAAGCGTACCAAGTAGTTCATATCAATGCCTTGCGGATGAGATGGCATATCTGGCGGGCTAGAATGAGCAAACGAAGGGGCAGTAAAAGAAGGTCCAGCCTCATGATCAAATGAGCCAACAGCCTGCAACAATCATTAAAGAGTCAGAAAAAAAAGAGAAAGAAGCAGTTGCAATGGAAAAGTGGTAAAAGTTTTACCTGAGAAGTACTGGCCCCGAGATGTGGAACAGACTCTCCTGCATCTTCGTGATGTTCCTCCTCATCTCTACCCTCATTTTCATCGAAAATCTCCCGCACACCGACAGGAGATACATCAAAGTTCAAGAGTCTCATTTGAATAAAACGGGCATAAAATGGATCGGGTAAATGGAGAAATGACTCGGCATCATAACCATACCGGGCCGACCACCATGCATCCTCCGGCACCGACATAGTATTTAAAGTATATTTCGGGATTTGCATCGAAAACCTCCGCTGCTCTGGACTGAGAAACAATTCATAAACTCTCTCCCCGAGAAACCAGCCACTAGACACTGGGCCATCAATAATTCTGCGAGAATGTTGGAAAGACAGTGCAGCCCTCGTAAATGGAGACCAGTTTGCTCGCTCTTCTGGGCTCCACCAGGCCAAATTCACCTGTGAAATAACATAAGGTAAGTAAGCTTTTACATAAATTTAAAGCATACTAATGTTATTTTACCTGGTCCCAGGTTAAGCGGCTCAACACATAGCAGTGAGTATGCACGTGATGAGAGCCGGGAACATCCACACGATCGGACAACTAGAAATTTAATCTCGGATACCCGACTCTCTCTCGCGAAATATCGGGTACCCTCACGAGGTTATGTTCATATGCCCATACCTACAATAACAATAAAGATCACATTCATGCAAGAAAAGAGTGGAAATGACATTGGTGGAAGAAAGAATACCTCGACAACCACCATCAAGCCGACAAAAGACTTCTTGTTTCGGCAAAGCTTATCAAGACCATGATAAAGACACGTGAGACCAGCTTCACCCCAACCAGAAGATGGTACCATTCTAAGATAAGAAAGGGCACTCAACACTGACAAGTGAATGGAGGATTCAGTGCTGCCTAAGATGGTCGATCCGAGCAGATATAATAAAAATCCTCGAGCATACTATTCGGCCATGACTCTGCCAAATCGTCCTTCGTAGTTCATCCAATAACTACGAATTGCCTCGATTTTTATCTTAAAAGGCCCTTTATATGATGGTTCCATACCAATTAATTCCTGAATTTCTTTAAATGTTAAAATATCATTGGTCAGAGGAACCAGAACACCATCATATCGAAGGGCGATAATGGCAGTAAAATCGACTGGACCAATTGTCATCTCTCCAATGGGCAAGTGAAAAGTGTGGGTTGTATCCAGCCATCGCTCTGCAAGCGCCTAGACTACACTCTGGTCTATCTGATATTCCTCGGATGGCAATTGTAAGATCAACTACTCAAAGCCGCAATCTCAGATAATCCGCCTTACCCGAGAAGGCACTACATCGTACCATTGTCGTGCTTTGTAAATACACGCTCCAACTCGAACAACGCAATGATCATGCTAACACAGACCCAGGTAAGTTAATACCAGATAAGTACATATTATTCTATCTACTTAAATTAATTTATTTTTCACAATAACAAATAATAACAACAAAGTATAAAAGTATATATGACAAAAAAATAAAAAAAAAGAAAGAAAAGAGCGCAAAACAGAAAGACAAAAAAATAATTACCTCGCTCTTTAGATTGAAACTGCGATGGAGTGGCATCCCGGCCAGTATATCTAAATTTCCATCTTCATGATGCCGAATAAACTCCAATAACTCGGCATTAGAATGAGTCCCTGACCTCGAAGCATGCATTATTTTTGAAAAATATATGCTAAAATTGAAAAGAAATTTGAGAGAATTACGAAATTGAAATTGAAATTGTGAAATGAAATGAAGGAATGGTGGCTTTTTATAGAGGAACGGCAAGAAAAAAAATAAAATTCAAAATTGTTCATGAATAGTAAATTTTACAATTCATGAATAGTAAGAATAGTAAATTTTACTATTTATAAATAGTATTACTATTGATGAATAGTAATTTTACTATTCATAAATAGTATTACTATAGATGAATAGTAAAAGTACTATAATAAACAGTAAATTCAATTATTCACTTTAATCGTTCAAATAATTGAGGGTATATAAATATTTTTACACCCAGGGGCAATAAGAAGACATATGCATTAAAATTAGCCAAACTTTTTGAAATAAAAAATTATTAGCTCGAGTCCAAAACCCAAATTTTTCTTAGGTCCAGAACCTAGAATTATCCTTGAGTCCAGAACTCGAACCGGGTCCAGAACCCAAATCTTCCTTAGGTCCAGAACCTAGAATTATCCTTGAGTCCATAACTCGAACCGGGTCCAGAACCCAAAATTATTCCTTAGGTCCAGAACCTAGAATTATTTCTAAGTCCAGAACTTAGCTTGGGTCATGAACCCAAATTTTTCTTAGGTCCAAAACCTAGAATTATCCTTGAGTCCAGAACTCGAACCGGGTCTAGAATCCAAATTTTTCTTAGGTCCAAAACCTAGAATTTGTTTCTAAGTCCAGAACTCAGCTCGGGTCTAGAACCCAAATTTTCCTTAGGTCTAGAACCTAGAATTATTTCTAAGTCCAGAACTTAGCTTGGCTCCAGAACCCAAATTTTCCTTAGGTCCAGAACCTAGAATTATCCTTGAATCCAGAACTCGAATCGGGTCCAGAACCCAAATTTTTCTTAGGTCCAGAATCTTGAATTATTTCTAAGTCCAGAACTTAGCTTGGGTCCAAAACCCAAATTTTCCTTAGGTCCAGAACCTAGAATTATCTTTGAGTCCAGAACTCGAACCGAGTCCAGAACCCAAATTTTTCTTAGGTCCAGAACCTAGAATTTTTTTCTAAGTCCAGAACTTAGCTCGGGTACAGAACTCAAATTTTTCTTAGGTCCAGAACCTAGAATTATCCTTGAATCCAGAACTCGAACCGGGTCCAGAACCCAAAACCTCCACCATCTCAAAAATTAAGTCTTATTGCTTTTCACTCTCTTTCACTAAAGTTTCAGATCATTCAAGCAGGGGGCAAACTGTAGACCCTTAATTTTTAACCCAGTCCGATTTAGTCCAAAATAATTATTGTGTTGTCTAATATATTTTAATTGGTCCAAAATAATTTTTGTTATCTTAATTAAATAATTTTTTCTTTATTATCTAATTTTTATTAATAAAAAATAAAAATAAACAAATAAAAATCAAAAAATAAAAATAAAAATTGGCGATGGAAAAATCGGCGACAAAAAAATCGTCGCCGAAAATTCCAGCGGGCTTGGCCGTGGGCCATTTCGCTCGCAGGAGTTTCCTGTTGGCAAAATGGCCCGCAGGCCTATTCCCCACCCATTGCCGCAGCCAACTGCGGCAGATTTTTTTTGCCAGTGCAATTTTTCCTGTGGCAGATTTTTTTGCCAGCGCAATTTTTCGGCAGCAGTTTTTTTTGCCAGCGAAATTTTCCGACGTAAATTTTTCGAAACCTAATACAATTAGGTTTTTGTTTCCTTTTCTTATTAAATATGGTATGCCGTGAGTAACTAGGAAAAACCAATAAAAAAACTTCTATAAATAACAACACAAAAGGGAGGAAAAGGGATCAGAAATTGGAGGACGAAATTGGAGATTTTGAAACCGAATCCGTGAAGGAAAGTAGTGGAACCAAGCTGATTTTTGGGGAGCCAAAAATCAATTCAGCAATTCATCAAAGGTATCAACTGCCTTTGATTTGGTTGATCCAAGAAGCAATTTTGGTGCAACCCCATGAAAGAAGGTTTGAATTCTAATTTTTTTTTATTTACAGTAGCTTAATTCATCAAAGAAAAAAATCCCAGAACCTTTAATTTAGTTTTTCTAAAGTTAAAAACATTATTTTGTTGCTTTCTTTTCCAAAAAAACATACAATTGCTACTTTTGTTTCATCAAAAGCTTAAAACCCTAATTTAACATGTTTCTTTTCAAAATCTTAAATTAAAATTCTGTTTCTTTTAAAAAGCCTTAAAAAACATCTTTTTTATTTATAAAAACTTTAATTCGTTTGGTTTACTTTCATAAAACCTCATAAAAAGTATCAAATTGATTTTCAAATTTCAAAAGCGTCATGCATCATCAAGACCCTAATTTTAAAAATACTAAACCCAAATTCAACTTCCAAACCTAAAATAGTAAACTTTAACCCTTTAAAACCTTAAATCCTAACTTTTTCTAAACTTTAATCCTTTAAAACTTTAAAAACCATAAAACCACAAATATTTTAATTTTACACTGTAAGCTTGAAATCATCATTTAAAACCACAAATCAAAGGTATTTTAAAGTGTTCAAAACCCTAGTTTCATGATTTCACCATTCAAACCTTAATTTGTTTAATCAAAGTGTCTTATCAACCCTTTAAAACATAAAATCCTTAATATATTTTAATTTTTTAAAAAGTCACAGTATCTTGAATTCAAAAATCCAAAACCCTAAACATATGAAATAAAGTATCCTAAATTGAAAACAGTAGCTATAATTTGGATTTTTATTTACCTAATTTAATTTCATATTTGAGTATGTTTTGATTTATTTTATATGCTTTAATTTATTTAAGTTCAATGCTTGGTTTATTTTATTTATCATGGATGGATGTTTACTTTCTATTGATATTTAATACCTTTGATGAATAATTTATTTATGATAAATGAGTATTTACTTTTATAAATTTATTTAGATTTTCAAATGTTGTAAGAGGTATGTTTCCACTTGGTGGGTACCTCATTAGTTAAATATCATGTAATTTAATTTGCTTTTCTATTTTAGAACCTATGTAAAGAACGTGTTTCTACCTTTCGGTGGGTGTCCTATTTAGGCATGTGATGTAAGGACATGTTTCCATCTTCGAATGGGTGTCTATTTATTTGTTTTTCTTGGACCTTGCTTTGATTTTAATATATTGATGCTTTCTTTTAATTATTGTATGTAATATGGATAATATTGTTATATTTAAGAATTTTATAGTATTAAGACTTGTAAAGGAGGCCGGTTCCAATGAACCAGGCATTGTGGGGGTGCTGGGCCATTTCTCACCTTCCCTATACATACCCAACTTTTCAAACCCATTAAGGGGTTGGGGATTCCTTAGGAATCGAGTCATCCACCCCTTTCATTTTCCCGGCCCGTCCGAATGGCGACTCCATTTTCTCTGGACTTAGGTCCGTGTTCTCTAAGGCCTTGAGCCTAAACAGTGCCGAAATCACAAGAACCATTCCACCGGGAGCGTGGGCAAAAATCCCCGCTCACAGTTGGGTACGTGTGGGGAAGGTGAGAAATGGCCTAGCACCCTCACAACGCCCGGTTCATTGGAACCGGCCTCCTTTACAGGTCTTAATATTATGAAATTCTTAAGTATAATAATATTATCTATATTACACATAATAATTGAAATAAAGCATCGATATATTAAAAATCAAAACAATGTCCAAACAAAACAAATAAAAAGACACCCATCCAAGGATGGAAACATGTCCTTACATCTCATGCCTAAATAGGACACCCACTGAAAGGTAGAAACATGTCCTTTACATTGATTCTAAAATAGAAAACAAATTTAAATTACATGATATTTAACTAATGAGGTACCCAGAAAGTGGAAACATACATCTTACAACATTTGAAAATCTAAATAAATCAATAAAAGTAATAACCATTCATCATAAATAAATCATTCATCATCAATCAAAATATATAATAAACATCCATCCATGATAAATTAAATAAACCAAGCATTGAACTTAAATAAATTAAAGCATATAAAATAAATCAAAGCATAATCAAATATAAGATTGAATAAGGCAAGTAGAGATTCAAATTAGAGCTACTGTTTCCATTTATGATTCTTTAATTAATACTTTAGGGTTTTGGAATTTATGGTTTAAGCTACTGTAAATTTTAAAAGAATTGACATGGATTGAAGTTTTATGATTTATGGCGTTGATAAGATTCTTTGATTAATCAAATTAGTGTTTGAGAAGTGAAATCATAAAATTAGGGTTTGAACACTTTAAAACATTGGATTCATGATTTATGGCTACTGAATTAGGGTCTTTAAGCTTACTGTGTCTAAATTAGATTTATATGATTTTAAAGTTTTAAAGAATTAGGGTTAAGAAAAATTAGGATTTAGGTTTTAAGGGAGTTAGGGTTCATTGTTTTGATTCTAAAGTTGAATTAGGGTTTAGTGTTTTAGAATTAGGGTTTCGGTGAATGCTTAGGTTTTTAAAATTTGGAAAAACAATTGATAATTTTATGAAGCTTTATGAAATTAAACAAACGATTTAAGGTTTATATAAATAGAAAAGATGTTTTTAGGGTTCGTTGAAAGAAACAGAACCAAATTTTAGTTTTGAAGAAAAATATGTTCAATTAGGGTTTTAAGATTTTGAAGTAGTAAAAATAACAATTTTAAGCTTTTTTGGAAAACAAAACAACGAATTAAAGTTTTTAACTTTAGAAAAGGGGAATTAAGGTTCTGGAATTTTTTGAATTAAAAGAAACTACTAGATGAATTAAGCTACTGTGAAAAAACAAAAATAATTTAAGAACTCAAACCTTAGTTCGTAGGTTACACCAAAAATTGCTTCTTGGATGAACAAAAAAAACAAAGACAAGCTTTGCTGCCTTTGAATTACTTGAATTATTTTTCTACTCTCTCAAAAATCAGAATGATTTACCTCTTTCCTACTTAGTTGCGGATCCAACTTTTCCTCCAAGTTTTTGTTCGATTTCCTCCTCTATTTCTTCCTTTTTGTGTTGTTTTGGTCTTATTTATAGAAGAATTTTATGGTCCATTCCTAGTTATTCATGGAACATAATATTCATTAAGAAAAGGAAACCGAAACCTAATTGTATTAGGTTTCAAAAAATTTGCGTCGGAAAAATTTTGCTGGCGAAAAAAAAGCTACTGAGGAAAAATTGCGCTGGCAAAAAAAAACTGCTGCGAAAAAAATGTGCTGGCGAAAAAGCTACCGCAGCTGGCTGCAGCAGCGGGGGCGAAACGGGCCAGCGGGCCATTTTGCTCGTAGAAATTATCTGCGGGCGAAATGGCCCCAGGCCATTTCGTCGCATGTTGCGCTCTAATTGACACTACTAGAACTACACTAGTAAGTATACGAGGCTATTGTAATATCTTGGTGAACACCTCAAGGTCGTCTCTCAAGGAAGCTAGATAAGCTAATTGATTATCAGATTATAAATAACAATTATCAATAAATCTAAATTGCTAACAACTAATGAAAATAGATCAATTGGAGTTTTAAAACAATAAAAGTAAATTGAATTGATATATTGATTCACTTAATAGAAAGGTCTAGGGTTTGCACTTCTCTACTAACTGATATGTATGAACAGTTATTCCTCTTAACCAATTTAATTTCAAAGATAGATTTCAAGCAACTTAATTAATTGAATCAAGGAAATAAGCTCTCGCATTCAAACCTCTCTCAAATAATCTTGTTACAATTGAAACAATCCTTTTCTTAGGTTATATCTCTAATTCACCTAAGTCCCTAATTCAATTGTTCCAGCATTAGACTTCATCTCTCAATCCTTCATCTAATACCTAAAACACATAATTGGTGGCCAATCAATTATATATTAACAGTAGTTCATTCAATCAAGGCTAAAGAAATAATTCAGTTAAGAGCAATAACCAATTCATACAGTCATAGTAGATCCATACAAACCCTAGACTAGATCAAATTAGTTCATGATAATGCTATCAAACATATTCATCTCATTAAAATTCAAAGAAATCAATTTAGACATAATAGAATTCATGAATACAATTCCAATGAAACTTAAGAGATAAAGTTCGAGAACAAAACCAAATTACAAACTCCCTTAGCTTCCTGAAGAATCTCTTGTTCAGATCGTTGCTAGAAGAATATTGCAATGGCTAGAACAGATTTAATCTAATCAGTTTTTGCATCAAAGTGTAATCAACAATCTAAAAGAAAACAAATTAAAACCCTAAATTAATTCTCTGATGGCTGAAAAACTCTCTTCAAGCTCATCCTAAAAACTCTTCCTCCAATAAAACCCTAATCGTCTATTATTTATACGAAACAACGCTTCAAAAATCCGCTCCTTTAGTCCATGAGGTGACACGGCCAAGCTTAGGTGAGCTTGGCTGTGTTTGAGGTGCTTGGAGGGACACGGCCACAAGCTTGGCCGTGTACCCTGAGTTTGTCCGCTTCTGTGTGATTTTCTTCTTTTCTTCTTTGGAGTGGTGAGTGACACGGCCAGTTTGGAGGGAGCTTGGCCGTGTTTGACAAGTTTGGAGGGACACAGCCAGTGGCTTGGCCGTGTCCCCTGAGTGTGTCACCTTCTAATCTTTTTATTTTTCTTCCTTAGCTTGGTACGGGACACGGCCAAGTCTCCTGGCCGTGTCATGTGACACTGCCAGTGGCTTGGCCGTGTCCTCTGAGTGTGTCAGTCACTGCCCAAATTTTCCTTTTGTCTTGGTTCCTTGGTTTTTCCTTCCTCACTGGCCGTGTCCCCTGAGTGTGTCACCTTCTGATCTTTTTATTTTTCTTCCTTAGCTTGGTATGGGACACGGCCAAGTCTCCTGGCCGTGTCATGTGACATGGCCAGTGGCTTGGCCGTGTCATGTGACATGGCCAGTGGCTTGGCCGTGTCCTCTGAGTGTGTCAGTCACTGCCCAAATTTTCCTTCTGTCTTGGTTCCTTGGTTTTTCCTTCCTCTCTTGTCCTTGGTTTTGCCTTTAACATGGTTCCTTGCATATTAACCTAAACCAAACACTTGAACAAACTTTAAACGAGAATCAAATAAACATTAACCAACAACACATAAACACCACACTAAAAACTAGGACAAAAATAACATAAACACTGAAATAAATTAAAACTACCAAAATTAATGAAAACACTAAATAAATAGATTAAAACTACCAAAATACCTAAATAAAACAATAATCATAATAATAAATAAGACACAATTCTATGACAAAAACTAATAAAACAACTACCCCACACTTAAAACTTTGCTTGTCCTCAAGCAAATTCACATGGCATAAATTAAAATCTCAAACAACCTTAACTATAATTCCATTATAGAAGATGAATCCTTTAGGACTCAGCCATAAATAATTGCACTTTACTTCAATCAAGATCTTTTTAACTCATTCATTAATCCAGACATACAAATCTCATCTCTCATCTAAGTGTTTCACTCGATTTCATAGGTTAATTCACTCGAACCACTCATGACTGCATATTGCCATAAACTTGCTTAATTATCTAATCTCTCTCACTGATTTTCTCAAGAAATAATCCAAAGGTCTTTTATTTGGATGTAATGGGGCTAAGGTGAAGGTGTGAGAAAAGACATTTAAGCTGGAGCATCAAGAAATGGAGTATCTAAATTAGACAATACTCTTGCTAAGAAACTCGTAACTCCCTCAAATGGCATATTCACCAACCCTCGATAATCTCACATACTTGCATAAGTCGACATTCCTCTAATGCTAGAAAATATATGAATTCTTGTATATATATATATATCTTCTCTTTTATTTTCTTCTTTTTATTTATACATTTTTTTTCTTTTTTTTCTTTTATTTTTTTTCTTTTTTCTAATATATATATATACAAAATATAAAATTGCATGGAACATCTAGCTTAAAATGTAGAGGAAAAGAATAATCGACTCTTAGCAAATACAATGTGCAAAGTATGCATTTCAGCCCCAAATAGCAATACTATTTTATTATTATTTTTTTTATTGCTTACCCCACACTTATAAATTAAACCACCCTATTGTCATATCATAAGAACTCCATTCCTTAATGCAGGTATGATGATAATAAGAAAATGTTGAGTTGTGAATTGTGTTGATCAATCAAGAAAAGGTCAAAGGCTCAACTTGGCTCCCTAAGGAATTCATAATTAAGGGAGGTCTTTTTAAGCTAAAGGGCTAACCTAATTTGCCTTCATCATTTTAAAACTTGAGATTAAATCATAATGTGAGTTCAATTAGTATGCAAAAGCAAGCTCTACAGATGCAAAATCATGAAGGTGCACACTTAAGAAAAGAAAATCAATTGACATTAATATTCAATCAATGAGGCTCAAAACTCACAAATGTGGGTTCTCAAAGATTTATATGTCATGAATTGCAGAATGTGAAAATTGATCCTTAATCAATTCAAATGCTAATCTCTATGCTGATACTAAAGTCTCAAATATAATGCTAGAATCACAGAAAAGTCAATAAGTTTTCAACAATTATGCCATGCACAACGCACAATATAACACACAACGACAAACAAAACAAGAACTAAAGAAAAGCTTAAAGATTACCCCACACTTATAAATGACATTGTCCTCAATGGAAAACAAGAATAATAAAGAAAAAGAGTTAAAGTACAACCTGTTTTCCATCGTACCCTGGTGAGGCAAACCCAATCTTTCATCACAAATAGCAAATGTTCAAAAATAAAATACAATATATATATAAATGAAATATCCAAAATATAAAATGTTAACATTAAAATTAAAAACGAAAAATAACCACAAAAATATGCTACACACAAGAAAGTAAGGAAATCTCTCCAAAGATTAGAGCCAAAGTGATCTACGGTGAAGGAGGATGTGATGATGAAGCAGCCGAGGGATGAAGACTCAGTATCTTAGCAAGGTTGTTATTTATTTGGTCCAACTGTTGCAAGACCGCAACATGGTTACGATCGACCTTACCCTCCAATGCCTCAATCCTATTAAGTATCTCTTGATTATCCGGGACCGAAGCATCTTCTTCCAAATTAAGAGAATCCGAATCGGACCCCTCCTGAACTCGTGCTCTCTTTTGTCTGTCCCCTGGTACTTCTGGCTCAGCTGAAGCCATCATATAAGCCCCTCTCCTGTGCACCACCATATGTATCTTCTCTAGTGTGGCCAAATCCAATGAGTCATTACCCGTAATTTTAGTCATGCGACAGGTACTTAGGTCAAAAACATCAAGAAGAGCTATGGCCAATGTGGTAACCAATCATCCAATACAGATAGCCCCCTTCTTTTTGTTTGCCACACTATCAAAAACATCGGCTAACCAATAGCCGAAACTAATAGGTACTGCATTACACGCACAATCTAAGAAAAAGAGCTCACTAAGTTCCACTACACCTGGGCTCTCCTTCCTAGCAAAGAATCCACATGACATAAAACGATTCAAATACCTAAGAGTGGGATTGCTCAATTTTGTTGCTTTGGCTGATTTGGCCACATAAGTTCCCGAGCCCAATGCTCCCCAAGCAAATTGTTGTTTAAATTCCTTAGGTACCGACCTTTCACCGTGTTGATGGAAACCAAATATAACATTTAATTGTTCAATACTAACCACAAATGATTTTCCAAGCAACTTAAAACTCAACCTAGAGCAAATTTTCTGTGCATCTCTTTCAACATTAAGAGATGTTAAGAACTCCAAAGTAAGCTCTTGAAATTGCAAAGGTCACAAGGAGACTAGGTTCTCCCACCCAAGATTTTGAACATATCGATAAAAATTATCCCTAATATTAAGAGCATTAAGGGATTCATCACTGACATACCTCGTCGGGAAGAAACCCTGAGCCAAAAGATTCGCTCTCTTCAAAGATGAAGATGAGGAAGATGAAGATGCACCTGTAGTTGAAGGTTGCTTCCTCTTACGGTGAGACACCATCTTCATTCTCGGCATATTGAAAGATCTGAAAAAATTTGAAACTTAAACCAATTAAATTGATCTTTTGTGAGAGAAGAAGAAGATTGAAGGGATTAATTTTAGTTTTGGTGAAGAAAATTGAGAATTAATGGAAGTTTGGAAGCTTTGAAACACAATCAATGGAGGTTTTGTGAGAGAGGAGTCGAGAGAGAGAAAGGAAACCAAAAACAAATCTAGGGATCGGAATGAAAGACAAAGTGCAAAAATAGTGTTTTTAAAGAGTAAAATTGAAGGGACACGGCCAAGCCTGGGTGAGCTTGGCCGTGTCTGGTGTGTTTTTAGGGACACGGCCAGTGACTTGGCCGTGTCCCATGGGTGTGTCACCTACTGTAAAGAAGAGTTACAAAAACAAAAGAAGAGGGTTTTTGGGTAAAGCTTGGCCGTGTCCCATGTGACACGGCCAAGGACACGGCCAAGCTTGTTGGCCGTGTCACCTACTGTGAATAAAGAATTGCAAAAAAAAGATGGAATTTTTGGTGAAGCTTGGCCGTGTCCCATGTTGTTGGCCTTGTCACCTACTGCCATTTTTAACTTTTTTTTTATATCACCAAATCTTAAAGAAATTGCAAACCTCTTCTTTAATCAACCCTGAAACACATTAGAAAAATAAAAAACCGATCAAAGCACCCATTCCATTTATTTAAACCAAACATAAAATCAAATTGCTAAATTTAAAATTATAACTATGAAAAAGAAATGCAAACCGATGGGTTGCCTCCCATTTAGCGCTTCTTTAATGTCATAAAGCTGGACATCACTGCAAGACTTAAGGATTGTAGATCAAAGTGCTGTCAATGATCCTTACTCCTCGGAATCCTTCATTATATGGTTTAACTCTCTGTCCATTTACTTTAAAAGTTTCATTTATTCTAGAGTTAAGCAATTCAATGGCACCGGAAGGATATACCTGAGTTATCTCGAAAGGACCACTCCATCGAGACTTGAGTTTACCTGGAAACAGATGGAGTCGAGAATTAAAAAGTAAAACTTTCATACCTGGACTCAATGTCTTTCGCACTATAATTCTGTCATGAAGTGCTTTAGTGCGATCCTTATAAATCCTTGAGCTCTCATATGCTTCATTCCTCAGCTTATCTAACACCGAAATTTGCAGAAAACGCTCTCTTTGCCTTGTCCAAGTCTAAATTCAGAGTCTTGATTGCCCAATATGCTTTGTGCTCCAACTCCACTGGTAAATGGCAAGCCTTACCAAAAACCAATCGGTATGGACTCATACCCAAAGGAGTCTTGAAAGCAGTTCGATATGCCCACAATGCATCATGCAATATACTCACCCAATCCTTTCTTGATAAGTTGACAGTTTTCTCCAGAATTTCTTTTATTTGCTTGTTGGATGTTTCAACCTGTCCAGAAGTCTGTGGATGGTATGGGGTCACCACCTTGTGTTTCACACCAGATTTGTGCATTAATTTCTCAAAAAGTTTGTTGCAAAAGTGACTTCCCCCATCACTGACTATCACACTTGGTGTGCCAAATTTGCTAAGAATATTTTTCTTCACAAATTTAACAACCACATTAGCATCATTAGTATGGGTGGGGATTGCCTCCACCCATTTTGAAACATAATCAACAACAACTAAAATATATTCATAACCAAAAGACTTGGGAAAAGGACCCATGAAGTCTATTCCCCACACATCAAATAGTTCAACAACAATATATGACTGAAGGGGCATTTCATTCCTTCTCCCAATGCTACCTACTCTTTGACAGCGGTCATAGTGGTTACAGTACTCTTGAGCATCCTTAAATAGAGTAGACCAGTAAAAACCACTTTGAAGCACCTTTTCTGCAGTCTTTCTTCCTCCAAAATGACCACCACAGTGTAGGTCATGACAAAATTGAAGAACACTCAGTTGTTCTTCCTCAGGTACACACCTGCGAACTATCTCATCTTTGCATATCCGGAATAAGTAAGGTTCATCCCAAAAATAAAATTTACTCAAGTGTAAAAACCTTTTCTTTTCCTGAAATGACATGTTAGAACACAAAATACCACAAGCAATATAGTTAGCAATATCTGCAAACCAAGGTGCATTAATTACCACAAACAGCTGTTCATCAGGAAATGCTTCTAAATTTTTATGTGCGGAACAGGCCCGTAGCCCATTTCACCCATAGGAGTTTCCTGCGGGCGAAATGCCCACGGGCCCGCGCTGACTTTCGGAGACGATTTTTTCGTCGTTAATTTTTCTGTCGCCGATTTTTTTTGTTATTTTTTTATTTTTGAATTTTTATTCATTTCACCATTTTTTGCTAAAATAAATATTAAAATTAATTAAGATACCATAAAAATTATTTTGGACTAACTAAAATATATCGGACAACACAAAAATTATTTTGGACTAATTAAAATATATTGGACCGGACCGGGTCAAAAATTAAGGGTCTACACTTTTCTTTTCTTTTCTTTCTTTTTTTCTTTTATTTTCTTTCTTTTTCTTTCTTTCTTTCCTTTTTTGGTTTTAACTCAAACAGAGTTGTCTTGTTTGTACTAACTTGGGCTTCCAATAATGGATGAGTGGAGTAACATAAATCTTCTTTAACAGGGATAAATCATTTGTTACTCTGATGTTGATGTTGTCTTGATATATTGGAGATATTAAGGGAACTTCAACTACCCTTATGGTCTTGAAAACTTCAACTACCCTTATGGTCTTGAAAACTTCAACTACCCTTATGGTCTTGAGAACTTCAACTATCCTCATGATCTTGACTAATCATTGCTTTCTTTGATCTTCTTGCCTCTTTATCTTAGTGATCATAAGACTTGTCAAAAGTATCATAACAGCTCAGGGTAGGTTGTTGGGGTTATATGCCAATTAAAAGAAAGCTAAAATTTTATGAAGGCTCAAAGGGACAACTAGGGATTAATATTAAATAGGTGGATACTAGTTATTGGCTAGCCAAACAATGCCTAGATCATCTCTCCCTTAAATAAGTAGAGTTCAATTCACCTCGAAAGTTAGTCAAAGCATGTTTTAAGACTGACTAGGACCTAGACAAAGGTAATTATGCAGGAGCCCTCTATAAGTAAGCATACACAACTCAATGTTATAGAGCAATTCCCTCACCTAGTAAAGTCATTCGAGTCATGATGCATAAATATATTAATTCATGAATTATCAAGCTAAATTCCTCATTGGTTGAACACCAAAATGAACAAAGACCAACAAAAATTTTGATGAAAGTAATTTATTTCAAGTAACTTTAAATTTGAAAAACAGAATATTATTCTAATTTAAATATTAAAGAAAGTAAAATTGAAAAGCAACATTCAAGCTAAGGAAATTTCATTGAGTTGGAGTCAAAGATACTTCATTTATTTTGACATCTCAAGGGCAAGGATTTTCTCCATCATCAAGGATCATTGCTTCATCATCATCTTTAGCAGCTTCTCTATCCATATCATGACAAGGTGATAAGATAAAACTCTTCATTAAGGTTGTAAGCGATGGTGCCCTTCCAAATTTAGGCAGAGGATTATTATTAGTGTTGGGCTTATCAGGCTCAGGTAGCTTTCCACTGTCAATCGAATCTTGGATTTCGTGCCTTAATCAAACACATTTATCTATCTCATGCCCTTGCATTTGATGAAATTGACAGAAAACCTTGGCATTAAAATTTGGTGGTAGAGGCTTGTGTAGAGGCCGAGGTGCCGATGGTTGTAGCAAATCCATTTTCATTAGATTTTCTAACATCTTTGACAAAGGCTCCCTTAAATATGAAAATTTACGCTTCTTTGTTGGCTTAGTTGTTGCATCTTTCTCAACACCTCCTCTTTCCCTTTGACTTTGCCCACTAGGGTGATAGCCGCTCTTATTGCTCCACTTAGATAGCATATGGTTCGGTTGGTCTTGTAGAATAGGGATTGATCTTTCATTTTTCATTCGATCTCTATCAGTAGACATGTTCCTTGTTAATGCTACCTTTTCCTTCTTTCTTATGTCAATGGGAGATGCCTTATTAGCATTGTTGATGATCTCCAGAATTTTAATCAACTGGGTCTTCATAATTTCAATCAATTGGTCTTGTAATTCGGCCATCCTAGCTTTGACAGCTTCATCAACTATGTCCCTTAGTTGGCTTACATCCATCTTTGAAATGTTGTAGGTGGTGTCGTTGTATGCTCTTGAATTATCGTACTCTAGGTCTGTGAGCCATAGAGGATCAAGGATATGAGATGCAAATATATGCATGTATGCATGTATGCACAAACCATTAACAAATAAGGATAACTAAGACGTTCCTTCCAACCTTATAACATCCACACACGAAGGCGAGTCTCTTTTCCTAGGTATATGGTTAACAAAATACAAAAATGGGGTACCCTGCTTTTGAATAATTCCCTCAAATGTTTCAACCAATAGTTATATTTTCGAAAATGGAAATCAATCCATGATAATTCCCATTAATTAGGTTTTAATCCATTCAACCAACTAAAGTAGCTTTTATGCTATATTGGATTAAAACTAAATTAAGGGGTTAATTATAGATATATTTCTCACTTGAAAAGAGTAACTAATGGTTCATGCCAAAAACAAGCCCATGATTAATTATTCTTAGTATAAACTAGGCTCACAATTGATTTTTGGTATTTCATAATTCACCTAAATAATTTGCAAGCTCTTTGTAAGAAAAGGTTGGATGAAAATAATTTTGTTTCTAAGCCCATTGTAAAAAGATTTTAGAAAAAAAATGGATTTTGGGCTTAGTATTTGGGCTATGAGAAAAATAATTTTTGATTTATTTTTAGAAAAGTCTTATGTCCAAAGACCATCTTGAAAAATTTTAAAAGTAGCTTTGGTCTTTTGAATTTAGAGAAAAGTTTATTTTGAGCTTACAATGTACGTAGGTCATATTAGAAAAAGAGCAAACCAAATAAGCCATGATTTAAGCTAAGATAAATTAACCATAGTCAAACAACATGCATTTGGGGTAAAATCCTAAGGAAAATAACTAGGCCAATTACATGAGCTTTAGTCTTTGGGTAAAAAGGCTTAGGTTCCCATAGCACATATATACCAAAGGGTACGAGGCTATGAGTGGTTATGCCATGCTCGATCTCCATACCTTGAGTGAAAGTATGGTATCCCTTACATAACACAACACGGGTAACAAGGGCGTCCTAACTCACGCACACGATGCAATCTAATATGATACAATGGATAATATCATTATAAGAAAGAATGGAATAATATAAAGACCAATAGAATCAACTTCTCTTATCCCCAGTGGAGTCGTCACTGTGAGCGAGGATTTTTGCCTCCACTCCCAGTGGAATGATTCTTGCAACTTTGGCACTGTTTAGGCTGGGGGCCTTAGAGAACACGGACCTAAGTCTGGAGAAAATGGAGTCGTCACTCGGACGGGCCAGAAAAAAAAAAGAAAGGGGTGGATGACTCGATTCCTAAAGAATCTCCAACCCCCTAATGGTTTTGAAAAGTTGGGTACGTATGGGGAAGGTGAGAAATGGCTCAGCACCCCCCACAACGCCCGGTTCATTGGAACCGACCTCCTTTACAGGTCTTAATATTATAAAATTCTTAAGTATAATAATATTATCCATATTACACACAATAATTGAAATAAAGCATCGATATATTAAAAATCAAAACAATGTCCAAACAAAGCAAATAAATAGACACCCATCTAAGGATGGAAACATGTCCTTACATCTCATGCCTAAATAGGACACCCATTGAAAGGTAGAAACATGTCCTTTACATTGATTCTAAAATAGAAAACCAATTTAAATTACATGATATTTAACTAATGAGGTACCCACAAAGTGGAAACATGTTAGTGTATGTGCCCTAGGCCATTTATTTGGATCTTTATGTTATACATTCATTATTAATAAATGAGGTTTTATTATCATTATTGTTTGTTTGCATGTTACACAATTTTAATATTTGTCCCTGGTTTATTATTGTTATAGAGATAAAAAAAAATAATTCTTAACCAGTATGAACATTGATTTGTTAATCATCAGATGGTTATGTGTACAGTGATACAAATCAATTTCATAGATACTTGTTAGAGAATAATGTATTGGATAGACCCATCATGAGATTACTACATGGGTTAGTGTCATAAGTAAATCTCATGATAGTTATGTATTAATTCTTTGACTTGAGATTGTCATAGTTTCCAATATAAGGACTATTATATTTTGACATGATCAAACATTATCCGTAACTGGATAGTAATAAAGGTTATGATCATATATGATAGAAATTATGTAGAGGATAATGAACAATCAAGATAGAATTTGTCCCTCTCTTTGAGAGAGATATCTTTTGGGCCCCTCGGTAAGTGAGACTGTGAAATGCATGGCCGTGCTCAAATGAAATTGATGAATTGATAGTATGATCAATTTCATTTGTTTTTATCAGTCTACTTGGAGATCGAGTAATCATAAGTTTGGACAATATAAGTATGACGTTGACCATGACTTATGTTCAAGCTAGATACGTGTGACAAAGGGATTAATGCATGTACTATTATTAGGCAAATTGGACATTCCTTATATTAATTGGGTAGTTGTAATGCCTTGCTAGAGGCCAATTATGACTTGTTAGTTTAATAGAGATTAAATTGACTGCCAATTAATATGGGCCTATCGGGTCACACACAAGAATGCGCTTTGGGATGGATATAATATTAATAATATTAATATTAGATATTAATATTTATTATTATTATTATTATTATTATTATTATCATTTTTATATATATATTATTAGATAATATATTCAGAAACCTAATTAGATTTGGATTCTGAATTTGACTTACCTTATCCAATTTCGAATTGGATTCTGGAGTGATTATATTCACTCCAGACGTTAAGTCTTCATATAGGTAACATTAGAAAATAAGAAAGAGAATGAAAACTTTGAAACCCTAATACGTTTTAGAGAAAATATTTTTTCAGCCTTCGCCGTTGCATAGAGCTAGCACTCCAGACGGTAGCATTCGTGTGGATACGCGATAGAGGGTGTTTTGCGATCGAGGCATCTCTTGCAAACTGTAATTTCGAATCATCAACATGTTAGTTCTTTGTACACTTTCGTCGAATTAAACGAACAGCATGGATCCTGGTGGGAAATCAGAGATCAAAAATTTTTCCGCTGCGTGTTTTTGTTTGCAGTGATCTCCTTGATTTCCTAACAAAACATACCTCTTACAACATTTGGAAATCTAAATAAATGAATAAAAGTAATAACCATTCATCATAAATAAATCTTTCATCAAAGGTATTAATCAAAATATAAAATAAACATCCATCCATGATAAATTAAATAAACCAAGCATTGAACTTAAATAAATTAAAGCATATAAAATAAATCAAAGCATAATCAAATATAAAATTGAATAAGGAAAGTAAAGATTCAAATTAGAGCTACTGTTTCCATTTATGATTCTTTAATTAATACTTTAGGGTTTTGGAATTCATGGTTTAGGCTACTGTAAAATTTAAAAGAATTGACATGGATTGAAGTTTTATGATTTAAGGGGTTGATAAGATTCTTTGATTAATCAAATTAGTGTTTGAGAAGTGAAATTATAAAATTAGGGTTTGAACACTTTAAAACATTGGATTCATGATTTACGGTTAATGAATTAGGGTCTTTAAGCTTACTGTGTCTAAATTAGATTTATATGATTTTAAAGTTTTAAAGAATTAGGGTTAAGAAAAATTAGGATTTAGGTTTTAAGGGAGTTAGGGTTCACTGTTTTTATTCTAAAGTTGAATTAGGGTTTAGTGTTTTAGAATTAGGATTTTGGTGAATGCCTAGGTTTTTAAAATTTTGAAAAACAATTGATAATTTTATGAAGCTTTATGAAAGTAAACAAACGATTTAAGGTTTATATAAATAGAAAAGATATTTTTAGGGTTCGTTGAAAGAAACAGAACCAAATTTTAGTTTTGAAGAAAAACATGTTCAATTAGGGTTTTAAGATTTTGAAGAAGTAAAAATAACAATTTTAAGCGTTTTTGGAAAACAAAGCAACGAATTAAAGTTTTTAACTTTATAAAAGGGGAATTAAGGTTCTGGGATTTTTGAATTAAAAGAAACTACTAGATGAATTAAGCTACTGTGAAAAAACAAAATTAATTTAAGAACTCAAACCTTAGTTCGTAGGTTACACCAAAAATTGCTTCATGGATGAACAAAAAAAAACAGTGACAAGAAAAATTAGATATTAAAGCAAAAATTATTTAATTAATATAACAAAAATTATTTTGGACCAATTAAAATATATTAGATAACAGAAAAATTATTTTGGACTAAATAAAATATAATGCACTGGACTGGGTTAAAAATTAAGGGTCTACACTCTCCATCTATATCTTGGAAAGATTACAAGATAAATCTTTCATTCAAAAAGATTACAAGATAAATCTTTCATTCAATCATCCTCCGACCATGAAAGTTGTTGGTGGTGGTACTCTGTTAAACCTAGGCAAAGGATTGTCCATTATTCTAGGCTTGTTAGTTTCAGGCAACTTCCCATTGTCAATCAGATTCTAGATCTCATGCCTTAATTGCAAAACATTTTTCTATCTCATGCCCTTACATTTGATGGAATTGGTAGAAAGCCTTGGCACAAAGTTGAGTGGTAAAGGATTTGGCAAAGGTTGAAGAGTCCACGACTGAAACAATCCTTTCTTTTGCAGCTTATTGAATACCTAGGACAACGATTTTCCCAACTCTAAAAACTCTCTCCTACTTCCTTGACCAGTTGCATTGACATCTATGACCTTCTGTGCACTTTGACCACCAGACTAATAATTTCTTTTTTCTTTCCTTCTTGAAGAAAAATAGTTCTTCTATCTTTCCCATCCTTTTATTTGCAAGTCAACTTGAAGGAGATCTTTGAAATCCCTGACAAGAGTATGAGATCCTCTCATGAGGATTAGGCAGAACACCTCTCACCATCATCCTAATCTGGTCAGATTCATCTAGCCTTTTCTTAAGAAGTGCAGCCTTATTTTTTCATCTCTTCAATAATCAATAAAGTTTTCATTTTTCTTTTGCCTGATTTATTAAACCTTCATCAAAGTTACTTCAAATTATGCATTATACCTATGCTGATGGATGAAGGCTTTGTATAATGAATCCCAATTCTTTTGAGTACTATCCTCTAAGGTGTTGAACCAGTTTTGGACAATAGGATCCAATGAGAGCATGGTAGTGATGTACTACTTGGCATACAAATGGGGATTCCTAGTTCCATCAAACTTAGCAAAGAGAGGCATCTTGACCTTGTAAGGAACTTCCTTATCTTATTCAAACAGCTTGTCCACTTCTAACTCAGTTTTTAGCTTCTTTTTGAACATCTCCAAATTAGCAATCATCTTCTCCACATTAGCAATTTCTATTTTCTCCACATTAGCAATTTCTATTTTCTCCACATACTTATTTTCTTTCTTCTTTTGTTGAGGATCTTAGAAATAGGCATCCCAATCATCATCATTCATCACTAAATTGTCTTTATTAGAGGCCACTTTAGATATTTTAGCCTTTCCTTTATCCCTTTGCTTCTTGTTATTAGCAGATGCCTCGACATTGTTATCCTCTAATATTGAAAGTAGTTGACTTCTTATGAGCAGTGATTTTTGCCCCACTCTGATGTGGAATGGTTCTTATGACTTCGGCACTGTTAGGCCCTCTTTGTCCTATAGAGCTTCCTTTCACTTCGTGTTCTTTGGTGGTTACTCGGGATGGCTCCTCTTACTGTACGCGGATGTACTGTACGTGGATGTACTGTACATATGTACAAATTGGGTCGTGACATTATCATTCTTCAACTTGCTGGGGAATGGTTTCGGTGGCCGATAAGGATTACTTGCCTTGTGTAAATCTGCTAAAGGGGATTTCTCTATTGATTTTTCTACAGCACCTTTGTTCTTTGGTTCTCCTTCCTTTTTGTTCTCTTGATCACCTGCATTCACAGAATTATTTTCAACATTATTGTTTATTACGTTGCCACTTCTAAGCATAGTCACTGCTTGTGCCTGCTGAGGTTGACTCGAAAATTTTCCTTTTTGTTGAATCTGCATCTGTTGTGCAAGTTGTCCCACTTGAGTCTCCACTTTCTTAAAAGATGCTTCTAAATTTTTATGAATGCTATAAGATGCAAGATTTTCACCAAAGAAGGGTAATCTAGATAAATGATCAGCTACAACATTTTCACTTCCCTTAGTATCTTTGATTTGGAAATCAAATTCTTACAATAATAACACCAATCTAATTAAGCTAGGTTTAGCATGTTGTTTTGTCAAAAGATATTTTAGAGCTGCATGATCAGAATGCACAATAATTTTCAACCCAATTAAATATGCTTTAAACTTATTTAAGGCAAAAACAACAGCTAACATTTCCTTTTCAGTTGTTGTGTAATTCATTTGTGCACTATTCAGGGTCAAGCTAGCATAATAGATCACTCTCAAAAATTTCTCAACCCTTTGCCCAAGGACAGCTCCTAATTTCAAAAGGTAAAGACCAAACAGGAGCTACAATTATCGGTGCGCTAGTCAATTTTTCCTTAAGGGAATTAAAGGCTTGCATGCATTGTGAAGTAAACTCAAATGGAACATCTTTCCCAAGCAAATGACACAATGGTTGGCTTATTTTAGAAAATCTTTAATAAACCTCCGGTAAAAACCTACATGCCCTAGAAAACTTCTTATTCCCTTAATAGAGGTAGGTGGGGGTAACTTAGCAATCAACTCTACTTTAGCCTTATCCACCTCAATCCCTTTACTCGACACAACATGGCCTAATACAATGCCCTGAGTAACCATGAAATGTCTCTTTTCCCAACTCAAAGTGAGGTTACATTCAATGCATCTCTCATGCACAAGAACAAGTTTATTGAGGCAATTATCAAAAGAATCACCGAAAATAGAAAAGTCATCCATAAATACCTCAATAAATTCATTTATCATGTCTTTGAAGACAGACATCATGCATCTCTAAAAAGTTGTAGGCACATTGCACAAGCCAAAGGGCATACGCCAAAATACATAAGTCCCAAAAGGGCAAGTAAAAGTAGTCTTGGATTGATCCTCTGGTGATATCGGCACCTGATAATAACCTGAAAGTCCATCCAAAAAGCAATAATGTGAGTGTCCAGAAAGTTTATCCAACATCTGATCAAAGGAAAAGGAAAATGATCTTTCTTTGTGGCATTGTTCAACTTCCTATAATCGATACACATTCTCCACCCAGTAGTAGTCCTAGAAGGAACCATTTCATTCTTTTCATTTTTCACCACAGTGATTCCTGATTTCTTAAGCACTACATGTACTGGGCTCACCCACTAACTATTAGCTATAGGATATATCACTCCTTCATCAAGCAATTTAAGCACTTCCTTCTTAACCACTTCACTCATGTTTGGGTTAAGGCGCCTTTGGGTCTCCCTCACAGGTTTAGCTCCCTCTTCTAAGGTGATTCTATGCATGCACATTGAAGGGCTAATACCTTTGATGCCACTTAATCCCCATCCTATTGCTCTTTTCAATCTTTTTAGCTCACTCACCAACCTCATCTCCTCCCTTTCACTAAGTTCGCTAGATATTATCACAGGTAAGGTATTGTGATCTCCTAAAAACACATATTTCAAATTTTTAGGTAACTCATTCAGATCTAACTCAAGTGAAGGATTCTTCTCTTCCTTTTGGATGGAGGGAAGTTCAAATACTGGGTCCTCATTAAGTTCCTCTATTTTAGCATTCTCTAATGTCTCAAGGCAACTGGCTATTTCTGAATAAAAAATATCCAAACCACGATCTAAGGTCAATGCCAGCTCCAATTTATCCGAGGAACCTGTTTGCAAGAAAACATCTAAAACAACTGCGTCAATACAATCAATTAAAGAGCAATCCTCATATAATGCAGTTGTAGGAATGGGAGAAGTGTTAAAAATAAAAAATTCAACCGTTTGTCCCAAGACAGTCATTAACAATTTACCATTTTTTAACATCTATCAAGGTGTTGGTAGTAGCCATAAAAGGCCTACCCAGTAGAATAGTGTGTGCGGATGGTGTAGGGTTACTTCCTTCCATGTCAAGAACTATGAAATCCATAGGCACTATCAACCCACCAACCTTAACTAACACATTTTCTATAACTCCTTTCAGGAATCTAAGAGATCTTTTAGCTAATTGCAACACCATTTTGGTAGGTTTAAGTTCCCCAAGTTCTAATTCGAGATACACAGAATAAGGTATCAAATTTACATTGGGTCCTAAATCACACATGCCATCAGTCCCCTTTCCATTACCCATAGTAATTTGAATTATGAAACTACCAGGATCCTTTAGCTTCAGAGGTAATTTATGCTGTAAAACAGCACTAGCTACCTCTGACACTATCACCTTTTTATTTGGCTCATACCTCTTTTTCTTGGTGTTCAGTTCCTTGAAAAATTTGGCATAAGCTGGCATGTTCGTTATTGCTTCAAGTAAAGGTAAGTTAATACTTACCTTAGATAGCATGTTGAAGATGTCCAAAAATTGCTTATCTTTTTTATCATTCTTCAACTTGCTGGGGAATGGTATAGGTGGCCGGTAAGGATTACTTGCCTTGTGTAAATATGCTAAAGGGGATTTCTCCATTGATTTTTCTACAGCACCTTTGTTCTCTGGTTCTCCTTCCTTTTTGTTTATTACCTTGCCACTTCTAAGCACAGTCACTGCTTGTGCCTGCTCAAATTGACTCAGAAATTTTTCTTTTTGTTGAATCTGCATCTGTTGTGCAAGTTGTCTCACTTGGGTCTCCACTTTCTTAAAAGATGGTTCTAATGAATCCAGCCTTTTGTTATTCATCTCTTGATTCTTAGCACTGACTTGGATAAAGACCTATAAACTATCCTCCAAACTTTCTCTCTTAGGTTGCCCTTAATTTGAAAATTGACCCTGCGGTTGGTTTTGTCTCTAGAGCAAATGGAAAGGTTGTTGAGAATTATTTGTTTCCCAGGAAAAATTTGGATGATTCCGCCAACCAGGATTGTAAGTATTTGAGTAAGGATCATTCCAGGCCCTCGGTTGATATCCCCCCATAGCATTGACTTGCTCAGCCTCATTTCCATAAGACTCATATGTAGAGGGGCATATATTTGCTCCATTCCCGAAGGTTCCACAAATTCCATACACTTCTTGAGTGGATGAAGAAGTATTGTTCTTCATGTTCAGCATCTGCACTTGCCTTGTCAATTCAGCTATCTGATTGACCATCTCACTGTTGGCTTCCAATTGGTTCACCCCTTTACTTCTTCCTCTTACACTTTTCTGTTGAGAATTAGCTCCCAACATTTCAAAGATTTCATAAGTTTCATCTGCTGTCTTTTCTCCCATAGCTCCCCCAGCTGCTTTATCAACAATATTTTGAAATTGTTGGGTTAAACCATAGTAGAAAAACTGATTCAGAAGTTGAAGTGGGTAGTGATGGTGTGGACACTGGATCAATAACATCTTAAACCTGTCCCAAGCCTCATGAAATGGCTCTCCTTCAAATTGAGAGAATGTAGCTATTTTCCTTCTCAATTTAGCTATCTTCTGATGAGTAAAATTTGCCCATAAACTTGTTATAGACTTGCTCCCAAGTTGTCAAAGAATTTTCGGGCAACATCATAAGCCAGCTCTTTGCCCTATCCTTCAATGTATATGGAAAGCATCTCATCCTCAACTGGTCCTCTGTTAGTCCTCCCAATGGAAAAGTGTTGAGGGTGGAGTAGAAATCCCGGATAAAATTCAAAGGATCTTTATTTGGGACTCCATAGAATGATGGCAGCATGTTGTAATGGATGTTCTTCAACTCATAATTTCTTGCTGCATCTATCAATCTTATACAAGATGTGGAAGTTCCAATGACAGGTCTGGCAAAATCCCTTATAGTTCTTTGCCTTTCTTCTCCCATATTGGTAGATTATGCAGTATCCGACTCAAAATCAGAAGTGTCCTCCTCTGTATCAAATCCAGTATACAGTTCAAACTCTTCTCTGCTCCTTTTCACTCTCTGAATTTCTGGAATAACTGGGTATAGTTCTCCTCTGAGTGATCTCCTGCCTTGCATAAATAAAATTTTTGGAAAAAAGGAATTATTAAAAGCAAAAGACAAATAAAATAAAATGTAAATAATGAAAAAAAATAATTTAAAATATTTATGCCTAATAAACAATTATGCCAATTAGCTTCCCCGGCAACGGTGCCAAAAACTTGTTGCGCTCTAATTAACACTACTAGAACTACACTCGCAAGTATACGAGGTTGCTGTAGTATTTTGGTGAACACCTCAAGGTCATCTCACAAGGAAGCTAGATAAGCTAATTGATTATCAAATTGCAAATAACAAATTATCAATAAATTTAAATTGCTAACAACTAAAGAAGACAGATCGAGTGGAATTTAAAACAATGAAAGTAAACTGAGCTGATATATTGATTCACTTAATAGAAAGGTCTAGGGTTGCACTTCTCTACTAACTTATATGTATGAACGGCTATTCCTCTCAACCAATTTAATTTCAAAGATTAGATCTCAAGCAACTTAATTAATCAAATCAAGGAAATAAGCTCTCACATTCAAACCTATTTCAAATAATCTTGTTACAATTGAAATGATCTTTTTCTTAGGTTTATATTTCTTATTCACCTAAGTCCCTAATTGAATTGTTCCAGCATTAGACTTCATTTCTCAATCCTTCATCTAATACCTCAAACACATAATTGGTGGCCAATCAATTATATATTAACAGTAATCCATTCAATTAAGGCTAAACAAATAATTCAGTTAAGAGCAATAACCATTTCATACAGTCATAGTATATCCATACAAACCCTAGACTAGATCAAATTAGTTCATAATAATGCTGTCAAACAGATTCATCTCATTAAAATTCAAAGAAATTAATTTAGACATAATAGAATTCATGAATACAATTCCAATGAAACTTAAGAGATAAAGTTTGAGAACAAAACCAAATTACAAACTTTCTTTAGCTTCTGAAGAATCTCTTGTTCAGATCTTTCTTAGAAGAATATTGCAGTGGCTAAAACAAATTTAATATAGACTGTTTGCATGAAAGTGTAATAAAAATTCCATAAGAAATGAATGATAGCTCAAAAGTTTATGTTTTACGGCTGATAAATTGTGTAACCCCCTTCAAAAACCCTAATCCTCTTATTTATACGAAACCTCACTCAAAATCTGCATTTTCTTTCTTCCATTAGTCTCATGGAGTGACACGGCCAAGCTGGTGGCAGTGTCATGTGACACGGCCAGTGGCTTGGCCGAGTCACCTGGATGTGTCAGCTTCTGTGTAATCCTTCATCTTTGCTTCTGTGGAATTGAGTGTGACACAACCAAGCTCCTGGCCGTGTCACCTGAGTGTGTCACCTACTGATTCTCTTCGTTCTTTGCTCTTCTTTATTTGGTCTTCTTCCTTGGCTAAGTATGGGACACGACCAAGCTTGTGACCGTGTCATGTGACACGGCCAGTGGCTTGGCCGTGTCACCTGCCAGTGTCAGCTTCTGCCAAATTTTCCTTCCTCTCTTGGTTCCTTGGTTTTGCCCTTAAGGTGAGACACGGCCAGTGGCTTGGCCGTGTCTTGTTGCTTCATGCTATTCTTTCTTCCAAGGAAATATTTTGCATATTAACCTAAAACAAACACTTGAAACAAACTTTAATCAGGAATCAAATGAAACATTAACCAAAAACACATAAACACCACACTAAAGACTAGGACAAAAATGACATAAACATTGGAATAAATTAAAACTACCAAAATTGATGAAATCACTAAATAAACAGATTAAAACTACCAAAACACCTGAAGAAAACAATAATCATCATAATAAATAAGATACAATACTATGACAAAAACTAATAAAACACCTGGGTGTGTCAGCTTCTGTGTCTTTTCTTTGGTTTTTCTTTGTTCTAGGCTTAGGATGGGACACGACCAGTGGCTTGGCCATGTTGCTTGCCAGTGTCACCTATTGTTTCTTTTCTTTCTTTGCTTGGTCCTTCTTGACTTTTTCCTTTAGGTGAGACACGACCAGTGGCTTAGCCGTGTCGCCTGCCCGTGTCATATTCTGCCAAAATTTCTTTTGAGGTGACACAGCTAAGCTCGATTTGGCTTGGCCATGTCTTGCTTGATTCATGCTCTTCTTTCCTTGTTTTGATCTTCCAAGGGAGTTTTTTGCACTTTAATCACTTTTCCCTTGCAACTGCTTTTCCTTCCTTTGATTCTTTAATGATTGTTGCAAGCTGTTGGCTCGTTTGATCACGAGGCTGGACCTTTTTTCACTGTCCCTTCATTTGCTCATTCTAGCCTGTCGGATACGTCTCATCCGTAGGGTATTGATATGAACTACCTGGTACATTCCTCATTTCATAATAGTTTATGCTATATGTATGCATGATTATGTATGCTCTTACCATTTCTCTCTTGGCTTACAGCGGATGCTTGAAGAACAAAATAAGAAACTTCAAGAAGAGTTGGCTGCAAGTTGTCGGCAAGCTTCTCATTTTGAAAGCTTATACCATCAATCCAAACAAAATTTTTGTGACTTCCGATTTCAAGGAATGAGGGATCCCGGTGCTTCTTCATCGAGAGGCCCCCAGACTGATGACCATGAGATCCTTTCGTCTGTTTTTTATGAGGACCATGACAAATCGAAACTCCAAGGCAATAGGGATTTTAGTGCTTCTGCTTCGAAAGATCCTGGGACGAGTAATTTGCCCCCTCCTCCAACAGGCGATGACTTTTTCAAATCTTTATTTGGTGACCTACCACCACCCTCTTAGTGATATGTAAATATTGTAGCACTTGTAAAACATTGTACAATAATGAAAAATATACAATTTTCCTCTTTATTGTAATCCTCTTTATATTTTTTCGTTACTACCAATTTTTTTTCGTTACTCCCAAAATTATTTATTTATTATTATTATTTTTTATATATATAGTACATCATAATTAATATCCACTTCTTTTGTTAAACCAAATCTAAAGTGGAAAAAGAAATTGTGACCACTTCCTTTCCTTATGCCATATGGTCTTATCCTTTCCCATCATCTTTTCCATTTCACTTTTGGAAAAGGTTTATTTTCTTCTATATAAATCACTTGCATGCCATTTTTCAATTCATAAACCAAAAATCTCTCTCTTTCAATGTGAAGACTCCCTTTTGCAATTTTGGTTACCCTTTATTCATCAACCATGACCGAGCACCATTTAAAGAAAATAAAAATTATATTTAAGAATATGGATGCCAACCATTGGAAGCAAATTTCATGGTCAAAGCTTGATGTTTTAAAATGCTTTCAAAATGTCAAATTGGACCACTCCTTCTTACATGCCGTGGCTTCCCTGTGGGATACGGATTCTAGGGCATTTAGAATTAATGGCTTTGAATTGTGTCCCTTGATTGAAGAATTTGAGGCCATCCTTGGACATCCTAATAATCAACAAATGATGTTACCCACATTGATTTTCAAAACTCAATAGAAGATGCAGATGTTATTTCAAATTCCGAAACCCGAGATTCTTCGGTTGATGATAGATGAAAAAATTCTACTTGCTCCTTTGATTGACTTTTGTTTCTCTCATTTGGCTCCTACTAAGGCATGGGGACTCATGCTTTATCTTTGCTTGCTTGGCCAATTCTTGCTTGTTTCTTCTGATGGCGATATTGATCCATGAGTATTGGATATTATGGACCAAATGGAAGGAGGCTTGTCGCCGATACCTGTGATTTTAGCCGAGACCTTAGTTGGATTAGACCGTTTTAAATCAGGATTGTCAAAGAGACTGACTGGGAGTCCGTTGCTACTTCAAGTAATTACCTAAACTGCCCTTTCAGGTTTTCAATTTAGGCTTTTTTTTGCTTTTTTTTATTGCTCTAACTTTTTCCTAGTCCGCCCATGCGGGTTTTCGGAACTAGCGAGCTGTCCTAATTTTTGCCTAAGCTGCCCTTGCGTGTTTTCAACTCGGCGGACTTCTTTTTTTTTTCTAATTTAATTCTTTCTTCACAGATTTGGCTTCAGGAGCGTCTTTGTTTGCTTGATACTCCCTCCATGGATTTTGCCAGATACTTGCCACATCATCATTCTGCTAGGAAGCTACTCCATCTTGCTTCTTCATATGCTGACTGGGTCGACTGGATCCACTCACATTCTGAAGTGAATATCCGTTGGTTGGTACCTTGGTGGAAGATTTCTCGTATCACCATGCAGACATACTTGATGTACGTTCCCCTTGATGCTCTTCGTCAAGGTACATGCTATGACCCTCGCCATCTTGGGCTTCAATATGGAGCTGAGCTTCATGATTCTGACTTTGCTCCTGACCTAGACATGCCTTGCTTGACTGAAGCCTACTTGGATCGGCTGAGGCAAAGCTGGCCTACACCTTACACTTATCGACTGCCATAGATTTTACATTTATCAATTCAGAAAGTGTTTTGTTAGGATGAAAAATAACTAAAGTAATAAAAGATGCTTCTTTTCCATTTATAATTTGTCATCACCTTTTGCAATTATGATTATTTATTTCATACGTATCTGGTCAAATACTTATAACAGTGCACATAGGACAAATTTTAACATTAATTCTGTTTTATTAAATTGGGGAACAACCAAACATAAAGCCAGCATACACAAGATTACTCTTGTTGCCAATTAGCCCTTGAGGGTTTTCTAATTGACGATTTTCTCTCATTAGCCCTAATTGTTGCCTAGACTACCATTTCGGGTTTTCGGAACTAGCAGACTGCTCTAACTTTTGCCTAGGCCACCCTTTTTGGGTTTTCAACCTAGCGAGCTCTCTCTTTTTTTATTTTTCATACAAAAAATTTCTTCAGCCTGTCAATGTTTACTGGCTCACTAAACTCGTTCCCATCCATGTCTGATAACTTTACTGCACCTTTGTTCATGAATTATTTTACGACATATGGCCTTTCCAGCTAGGCCTGAACTTCCCTCTTGGATCAGATACATTAGGCTTACATTGCTTTAACACCAGATCCCCAACTCTGAATTTTCTAACCTTGACCCTTCTATTGTAGGCCTGAGCTATCTTCTTTTGATACAGTTGGTGATGATACAGTGCTTTTAACCTTCTCTCTTATAATAGAGCTAATTGTGTGTATCTGCTTACTACCCATTCTGTTTTAGGCAGTTCAACTTCCAAGACTACTCTTAACGACTTGATCTCGATTTCAATTGGCAATACCACTTCCATCCCATAAAACAAAGAGAACAGTGTCATTCCAGTAGGTGTTCTCACACTCATCCTATATCCCCATAAAGCAAAGGGAAGCATTTCCGACCAGTCCCTGTAAGTCTTAGTCATCTTGGATAGAATTTGCTTAATTGTCTTGTTTGTTGCTTCTACTGTATCATTAGCCTTTGGTCTATAAGGAGAGGATCGATGATGATGGATTTGGTACTTGGAGAATAAATCCTTAATTGCTCCTTGAAACTGTACCCCATTGTCTGATATCACACTGTGCGGGACCCCATATCTGCAGATGAGGTTCTTTTCGATAAACCTAGCCATTTGACTTGCACCCAGCTTGTTGAAGGATTTAGCTTCGACCCATTTTGAAAAATAATCAACTGCTACCACAATAAAACGGTGCCCGTTTGAAGCTGTCGGATGTATTTCTCCTATAATATTGATACCCCAGGTGGCAAATGGCCAGGGTGAAGACATTGAATGCAGTTCTTCAGGAGGTATGTGATTCAAGTTACCATACATCTGACATTGCTGGCACTTCTTTAAAATTCAATACAGTCTTTCTCCATGGTCAACCAATAGTAACCTTGTCGGATACTCTTCTTAACTAGGGCCAAACCACTCATGTGCGGACCGCAACTTCCCGCATGTATTTCAGACTTGATGCGCTCCACTTCAGGCTTTCTTAAACATCTAAAATGCACTCCATTAGGCCATCTTCAGTATAACTCTCCATGGAAAGTGATGTATTGCAATGACCACCTCCTTATGGCTCTTCTCTCTTTCTTTGTTGCCCCTGGCGGGTATTCTCTTTCCTCCAAAAATCGCCTTATAGTATCATACCATGCATCATGGTCTGTATCAACTTCCATGATTGTCTCATATTCATAGCAAGGAGTTAATGAACTGGTCAAGATCAGAGGCTTAAGGAATAAGCTGGCAGGATTTTCCCATACTGAAGCCAATGTGGCTAGGGCATCAGCCATCTGATTTTCTTCTCTTGACAGGTGTATAAACCTACACTCCTTAAAATTCTTCTTCATCATGGTCAAATAATGGTGGTATGGTTTCAATTTTTCCTCTTTCAACTCCCACTCTCCATTTACTTGGGATACTACTAGCAATGAATCGCCATAAACTTCCACCTTATCCACCTTCATAATCATTAGGGTTTCCAAACTGAAAATACATGCTTCATACTCCACCATGTTATTGGTTGCCCTAAATTTTCAACTTCTTGGCTAAAGGGATAAGTTCCCCTTCTGGCAATTCTAGTATAACTCCCAAACCTGCTCCTTTCGTACTTACCGCTCCATCAAAATACATTTTCCACCCTTGTACATCAATTACTTCTAAATGTTCATCTGGAAACTCCAAAATTACCTCTTCACTTTCTGGTAATGGTTGTTGAGCCAGGAATTCTGCCACCGTTCTACCCTTGATTGTTTTCCTGGTTACATACTTGATCTCAAATTCTTTTAATATTATCAACCATCGACCATATTTTCCAATTAAAGAGGGTGTCCCTCTTAAGTATTTCATTGGATCGAACTTGGAAATTGCTTGCACACTATACGATTGAAAGTAATGCCGCAACTTCTTAGAAGACCAAACCACGGCTATACATGTCTTTTCGATGATACTATACTTAATTTCATAAGGTAAGAGCTTTCTACTCAAATAGTAAACAGCATGCTCAATCCCCGACTAATCTGCTTGGGCTAGCATGGCTCCTATCGACTCTTCTTCAACAGTTAAGTATAGTAATAGAGCTTTTTCTGGGTTTAGGTGGTTTCAAAACAAGTGGATTCAACAAATACTCTTTTATTTGATCAAAGGCCTTTTGACATTCTTCATTCCATACGACCGGCTGATTCTTTCTAAGCAACTTGAAGATAGGTTCACAGATTGTTGTGAGCTTTGCTATAAATATGCTAATGTACTGTAGTTTACCAATGAATCCCCAAACTTCTCTCTCCGTCTTTGGGGCTGGCATATCCCTGATTGCTTTAACTTTGTCAGGATCTATCTCAATACCATTCGAACCAATTACATGTCCCAACAATTTTCCTGAAGTAACATCGAATACACACTTCTTCGAGTTCAATCTTAGCTTATACTTCAAAGCTCTATAGATGTAATATCCTCATTTATGCCCTAGAAGTTTTGCATATTGTTGTTGCTGTTATTGTTATATATTGGATTGAATATATGTGTTAAATTGTAAGAGAAAAGAAATTGAGAAGAGAAAGTATATGTATATGTATTTTGGGAAGAAATAGGGTTTAGAGACAAATTTATATGTTGTGTATATGTTAATATATATGACATATAAAGTGGTCAAAAGGCTTGGTCAATGCAAGAGAAGATATTTATTTGAGATTGGTAAATTACTTAATTGGGCACATATAAGACAAAAACATAATTATGTGAATAAGGGCACTTTGGTAATTGCTTGGATAAAATCACATGGTGGATATTTAAAGAAGGTTTGACTTGTGTTTTCTTTATCATTTCTTCTTCTTCTTCTTGTTGATGGCCGGCCCTCCATAGCCAAAGAGAAAGAAAGAGACAAGTGATGGTTTTGATGATTTCAAGCTTAAATTGAAGAAAGATTAAGTGTTCAAGTGTTGATTTAAGAAGTTTTTAACTAAGGTAAGATCTTTTCTCTAATTTCTTCAATTCTTTTGAAGTGGTATGATTAAGTTGCTTATGGTATGATTGTAAGTATTGATTTTGCTTGATAGATGAGAAGTTGGGTTGGTGTTGGTGATGGAAGAGTAAGATTGGTGTTTAGTGAAATTGTTTCTGTTTTAGGATTAGTAAAGGCTGTGACTTGTATGATTTTTAATTAATTTTAGAAAAATGTTCTTGAAGTGAATTTTTGATATGTTGTGCCTCTATGAGTCTAGAATGACTGAAAAATATGTTGCTTCGATTTTGGAATGGTTATGAGTTTAGAAAAATTATTTTCATTAGACCTGTTCCAGCAGGTACCTTAACTGGGACAGCTATACTTTGGGATTTTTAATAAAATGTAGAAAAATCATATCCAATTGAATTTTGGATATGTTGTTGCTTAGTGAGTCTAGTATTTGAGAAAAATAATTTAGAGCCACGTTGATTGAATTTGATTTATGGAATTCACAAAGTTCAGAACTGCTGCCAGGATGCAGGGCATTTGGGGCAGTCTGGTTAGGTGAACTATTTGACCAAGATTTTGTGTTCAGTTTGATCTGAAATTTTAAAGGGATGATTTTAAGATACAAAACTAAATTCTGTAAAAATTTTAGAATTTTTAGTCAAGTAGATTATTTTATACAAATTTTCAAAATAAGGATAAAATGGAGTTTAAAACCAGAATGTACTATTTATGGTTAGGGTTTTAATTCTTTGTTCTTCTTGCATTGCTTTGGTTCTCCAAAGGTAGGTTGGTCCTTAAACCTAACCCTAAACACTTTAAACACACTTGAATCAATGAATGTTATAATCAATTGTTCTTTGCCCTAATTGCATTGTTGAGATTGAACAATGTTATGTTGTGCATTGTGAATGGTAATGTGTTTCATGAGTAATGTGGAATGAAATGTTGATATTTATGAATGATGCTATGTGAGATATAATGTGATCATGGATGAGATATATATATATATATATACTTTAATAATGAGATGTTATATTGTGAAATGAAATGTGAAGCCATTGTTATTGGCTAAGATGATGTAATTGAAAGAAAGAAGGCATGTTTGCCTAAATGTGATGAGAATTGAGAATGGAAATGAATTGTTTGTTTAATATGTTATTCAGTTTTAGAGTTCTGGATTTGGGTGGCATGCCTAAGAAATAATGAAAGGTAACAGTCTTGCCGGGTTGAGGACCTCCTCATAGGTGTTGAGTTGATGGTCCAAGAGACTGGGTCTGTTACACTATGAGATATATGATTTGTAACAGTCTTGCCGGGTTGAGGATCTCCTCATATGTGTTGAGTTGATGATCCAAGAGACTGGGTCTGTTACACTATCCATGGATAGAGATACATGTATATACATTGCCTACGGGCGTGATTATTGTGACTATGAACCAAAGCAGTAACTCTGAACTCTGAATATCGTATTAAATACTTGTTGGGCCCATAGGTGTCAAGGTTATATGAATGTCCTAAATAATGTTATGAGTTTAATGAAATGAGATGTTGGTTATGGAGTATGATTGATTAATGTTGAAATGTGGTATGCTCATATGACTATGATTTGTGAAATGCATAATTGTGTGGTTAACTTTATATTTATGATGTTGATCTTATCAATAACATATGTGGCATTGCATTTCATTAAAGCATACCGTTAGCATGTTTTATCTTACTAAGCCGTTGGCTTAGCGCGATAGTGTTTAATCGCGCAGGTAGTAGAGTGGATAGAGTTGAACCCGAGAGTTCATCAAGACCTAGTGAGAGTAGACCTTGAAGAATCCATTTTGGGAGCTTAAAGATCAGAGCAGACTTGCCAATCATGTATAAATTTTATGTGTTGTAAAACTTGAGTTTTGATGTATATGAATTTGTAAATATGTAAATATTTTATAACTTCCGCTGTGTAATATTTAAATATGGGGGTTGTCCCAAAACCTTTATTTTATGTTGTACTAGAAGTGTAAATCCTTTTTGCAGGTTGTAGTTAAGGTTACAAGGGGGATTTATTGGGAGTGTACTGAGAATGATTTTGTTTGCATTGGTTTGTGTAAAATGTTTTTAAAAATAAGAAAAAAACCGGTTTTGTCGGCACTTGGGACTCAATTTTTAGGCGAAACTATGGCAAAAATTTTGTAAAAATCGGAACTAAAATTTGACTAAGTAAAATTGGTAGCAACATTAGGTTAGTGTGGCGCCTCTACTCAGCTTACATATGTAGGTTGGGAAGGGGTGTTACAATTGTTTTGGTATCAGAGCCTAGGTTTGAGATTCTCAACCTAGGTAAAATGTAAGAAAAAGACTATTTTTACTTAAAAAGTGAGTTTTTGAACAAAAATACATGTTTGGGATTGGCAGTCTCTGATCTTTAATAAGAGGTATTCTGTTGTGTTTGCAGACTTAGGTTGTGATGGATTCTCACTCTCGTCAGTCGATTGAGGGTAGTGCCGAGAGTATTGCTCCTGCTGAGGGAGCTAGAGTTGATAGTGTTGAGGAGGCACCTGCTTCGGTGTCGGGTAGACCAGCTGGGGAGGAGGTTCCGCCAGCCTGGTTTAGGCCTATGATGGAAGCTATGAGACAAGCACCTGTGCAACCACAGCCACCGCCACCACCCTCTCAGCCTTCAGTACCAGTAAGGCACTATGATAAGTTAAGGAAATATGGAGCAGAGGATTTCTTTGGTACAGTTGATCCGGCTGTAGCAGAACAGTGGCTTGATAGACTTCAGAGGGTATTTGTGCAGTTGCAAGCCACTTCAGAGGAGAAGTTTGACTATGCAAGATCTTTGCTACAGAAGGATGCCTACGACTGGTGGAAGACAGTGCCCCATTCTATGGATGATCCTCCAACACTGTCTTACACTGATTTTCTGAGGGAATTTGAGTTGAAGTATACTCCTAGGGAGTATAAAGATGGGAAGAAAAGAGAGTTTCTAGATTTGAAGCAAGATCATCGGACCGTAACTGAATATGAAGTTGAGTTTATTTGACTGAGTCAGTATGCTGGGGGTATCATTGTTGATGAGATTGATAGATGTCGGCGATTTGAGGAGGGATTGAGACCCTCGATCATGTGCTTAGTGGCTGGATCCAGATATCAGGATTTCTCACAACTTGTGGCAGCAGCTCGAAGTGTAGAGCGAGCTCAAGTTATTGCAGCTGTTTCAGAGGAGGAGGTTAGGGTTAGAAGGCCCCAGTTAGAGGCAGGGTCTTCTTCTGCGAAGAGAGGTAGAGGAAGTTTTGTTCCTCGGAGTAGTAGGAGCCAGAGACCAGCGGGTAGGTCAGTGCAGTTCCAGAGGCAGAGATTTAGACCTGCAGCTTCAGTAGCGAGTGCTCCTACTCCTGGAGTTCAGAGATCCACCTTACCTTTGTGTAACCAGTGTGGTGGAAGACATGGGGGCGTTTGTTGGAGGCATAGTAGATCAGGGGTATGCTTCAGGTGTGGATCACCTGACCACTTTGTGAGAGACTGTCCTGAGAGGCAGGAGCAGATGTCAGTTGATTCTGCTGCTTCTCGAGCTAGTGTGAGGGGAGGCAGAGGAGGCAGAGGTGCCAGCCGAGGAGGTAGACCAGGATTCAGTTCTAGAGGAGGTGCTACATCCAGGGAGGGTAGACCAGAGGAGGTTGGATCTTCCCAGAGGATGTATGTTATGCAGAGGCAGCCAGATACATCGGCAGTCATAGCTGGTACTTTTTCTTTATTTAATACTCCAGTACTTGCTTTGATTGATCCGGGTTCCACGCATTCATATATTAGTGCATCTGTTTTGCCTGTATTTGATGTGCATGCTGAGTCCCTAGGATTTGATGTGTTGGTGACAAATCCGTTAGGGCATAGTGTGGTTGTGAGTAAGGTGCATAGAGATAGTGCAGTAGTGGTGCAGGGTGAGGAGTTCCTTGGAGATTTGATTGAGATGCCATTTAAGGAATATGATGTGATCCTAGGCATGGATTGGTTAGCTAGACATGGAGCTGTAGTTGATTGTAAAAAGAAAATTGTTTCTTTGAGAACGGGTGATGGTAGAGAGGTGATAGTATCTAACGAGCAGGAACAGCTAGCCTCCTTATTTGTTTCAGCTGTTGCAGCTAGAAGATTGATTAGGAAGGGGTGTGAAGCCTATCTTGCTCATGTGGTGGATACTAGAGTGAAGGGTTCTCCTATTGATAGTATTGCCACAGTTGCAGAGTTCCCTGATGTTTTTCCAGAGGAGTTGCCAGGATTGCCTCCTGAGAGAGAGGTGGAGTTCGGTATCGAATTGTTGCCTGGTACCACTCCTATCTCGATTACTCCTTACAGAATGGCACCAGCAGAATTAAGGGAGTTGAAAGTGCAATTACAGGAGTTATTGGACAAAGGATTTATTCGCCCCAGTGTTTCTCCTTGGGGAGCTCCTGTGCTATTTGTGAAAAAGAAAGATGGTACTATGAGGTTGTGTATCGATTATAGGCAATTGAACAAGGTGACTATTAAAAATAAATATCCTTTGCCTAGAATTGATGACCTTTTTGATCAATTGAAGGGTGCAGCTGTATTTTCTAAAATTGATTTGAGATCTGGGTACCATCAGCTGAGAGTTGGAGCTGAGGATGTTCCGAAGACCGCCTTTCGGACCAGGTATGGGCATTATAAATTTCTAGTTATGCCTTTTGGTCTAACGAATGCACCTGCAGCTTTTATGGATTTGATGAATAGGGTGTTTAGGCCCTATTTGGATCAGTTTGTAGTGGTCTTCATTGATGATATACTGGTGTATTCGCGGAATGAGGAGGAACATGATATGCATCTGCGGATTGTGTTGCAGATTTTGAGAGAGAGGCAGTTGTTTGCTAAATTGTCGAAGTGTGAGTTCTGGTTGGATCAAGTAGCTTTTCTCGGACATGTTGTTTCAGCAGAAGGCATTAAAGTTGATCCGAGCAAAGTTGAAGCTATATTGAATTGGAGTCCACCCAAGTCTGTGACTGAGATTAGAAGTTTTCTGGGTTTGGCAGGCTATTACAGGCGGTTTGTGAAAGGGTTTTCTTTGATAGCTACTCCACTCACCAGATTGCTTCGTAAGGGAGTGAGATTTGTGTGGACGGATCAGTGTCAGGCGAGTTTTGAGCAGTTGAGAGAATTGTTAACTCAAGCGCCTGTTCTTACTTTACCTGTTGAAGGTAAACCTTATGTGATCTACAGTGATGCTTCACATAGAGGTTTGGGGTGTGTATTGATGCAAGAAGGTAAAGTTATAGCTTATGCATCTCGACAGTTGAAACCGCATGAGCTTAACTATCCAACCCATGATTTGGAATTGGCTGCCATTGTGTTTGCATTAAAGATTTGGCGCCACTATCTGTTTGGGGAGAAATGTTTCATCTACACTGATCACAAGAGTTTGAAGTATTTGGGTGTCCAGAAAGAACTCAATCTTCGTCAGAGGAGATGGTTGGAGTTGATTAAAGACTACGAATGTTTGATTGACTATCATCCAGGTAAAGCAAATGTTGTTGCTGATGCCTTAAGTCGGAAGTCTTTAGCTGGTTTAACAATTTATTCGCTCTCGTTGCTTGTTGAATTGAGAGCTCTGCGTGCTAACTTTGTATCTTGTGATGATGGTGCATTGTTGGCACAATTGCATTTGAAACCAGTTTTATTGGATCAAATCAGAGAGGCTCAGTTGACTGATATGAAGATTCAGAAGATTGTTTCAGATTGTCAGAGTGAAAAGGGTAGAGATTTTATTGTGAAGAGCGATGGGAGTCTCTGGTTTAAGAACCGATTGTGTGTACCCGATGATGCTGATTTGAAAAGGGTCATTTTGGAAGAAGCTCATCAGTCTATGTTTGCTATGCATCCGAGTAATACGAAGATGTATCATGATTTGAGACAGCATTATTGGTGGATTGGGTTGAAGAGAGACATTGCTGAGTTTGTATCTAAATGTCTCACTCGTCAGAAGGTTAAAGCAGAGCATCAAGTTCCAACCGGGTTGCTTCAACCGTTGTCAGTGCCAGAATGGAAATGGGAAAGAGTGACAATGGATTTTGTGTCTGGTTTGCCATTGACACAAAAGAAGCATGATGCTATATGGGTGATTGTGGATAGATTGACGAAGACAGCTCATTTCCTTCCGGTGCGGATGGATTACTCTTTGGAGAGATTGGCTGAGCTGTATATTCAGGAGATTGTGAAATTGCATGGTGTTCCAACTTCTTTAGTGTCTGATCGAGATCCCCGGTTTACTTCAAGATTTTGGAAGAGTTTGCATAGTGCTTTGGGTTCTCGACTACACTTCAGTACTGCTTTTCATCCACAGACGGATGGACAGTCAGAGAGGGTGATACAGATTATTGAGGACATGTTGAGAAGCTGTGTCATCGATTTCTCTGGAAGTTGGGATAGGTTTTTACCTCTGGTGGAGTTTGCATACAACAACAGTCACCAATCCAGCATTGGTATGGCACCGTTTGAAGCATTGTATGGCAGACGGTGTAGGACACCTCTTTGTTGGAATGAGCTTGGAGATAATAAGTTGGTTGGACCTGATTTGATTCAAGAAACTGAGGAAAAAGTGAAGTTGATCCGAGATAGGTTAAAAGCAGCTTCAGACCGACAGAAGTCTTATGCAGATCTGAAGAGGAGAGACATTCAGTTTGATGTTGGAGATAAGGTGTTTTTGAAAGTATCTCCTTGGAAGAAGATTTTGAGGTTCGGTCGGAAAGGAAAATTGAGTCCTCGCTTCATTGGGCCGTATGAAGTGTTAGAAAGAGTTGGGCCAGTTGCATATCGACTTGCTTTGCCACCTGAGTTGGATCGTATTCATAATGTATTCCATGTTTCTATGTTGAGGAGGTACAGGTCAGATCCATCTCATGTGTTGCCATTTGAGTCTATCGAAGAGAGCCCAGATTTGACATTTGAAGAAGAACCAGTTGCTATCTTGGCACGTGATGTGAAAGAATTGAGGAACAAGAAAGTGCCATTGGTGAAGATTCTTTGGAAGAATCATGCAAAAGAAGAAGCAACTTGGGAAAGTGAGCAAACTATGCGAGAGCAATATCCTCAACTATTTCAGAGTTGATATCAGGTAATTTCGAGGACGAAATTTCTTTTTAGAGGGGGAGAATTGTAATATCCTCATTTATGCCCTAGAAGTTTTGCATATTGTTGTTGCTGTTATTGTTATATATTGGATTGAATATATGTGTTAAATTGTAAGAGAAAAGAAATTGAGAAGAGAAAGTATATGTATATGTATTTTGGGAAGAAATAGGGTTTATAGACAAATTTATATGTTGTGTATATGTTAATATATATGACATATAAAGTGGTCAAAAGGCTTGGTCAATGCAAGAGAAGATATTTATTTGAGATTGGTAAATTACTTAATTGGGCATATATAAGACAAAAAGATAATTATGTGAATAAGAGCACTTTGGTAATTGCTTGGATAAAATCACATGGTGGATATTTAAAGAAGGTTTGACTTGTGTTTTCTTTATCATTTCTTCTTCTTCTTCTTGTTGATGGCCGGCCCTCCATAGCCAAAGAGAAAGAAAGAGACAAGTGATGGTTTTGATGATTTCAAGCTTAAATTGAAGAAAGATTAAGTGTTCAAGTGTTGATTTAAGAAGTTTTTAACTAAGGTAAGATCTTTTCTCTAATTTCTTCAATTCTTTTGAAGTGGTATGATTAAGTTGCTTATGGTATGATTGTAAGTATTGATTTTGCTTGATAGATGAGAAGTTGGGTTGGTGTTGGTGATGGAAGAGTAAGATTGGTGTTTAGTGAAATTGTTTCTGTTTTAGGATTAGTAAAGGCTGTGACTTGTATGATTTTTAATTAATTTTAGAAAAATGTTCTTGAAGTGAATTTTTGATATGTTGTGCCTCTATGAGTCTTGAATGACTGAAAAATATGTTGATTCGATTTTGGAATGGTTATGAGTTTAGAAAAATTATTTTCATTAGACCTGTTCCAGCAGGTACCTTAACTGGGACAGCTATACTTCGGGATTTTTAATAAAATGTAGAAAAATCATATCCAATTGAATTTTGGATATGTTGTTGCTTATTGAGTCTAGTATTTTAGAAAAATAATTTAGAGCCACGTTGATTGAATTTGATTTATGGAATTCACAAAGTTCAGAACTGCTGCCAGGATGCAGGGCATTTGGGGCAGTCTGGTTAGGTGAACTAGTTGACCAAGATTTTGTGTTCAGTTTGATCTGAAATTTTAAAGGGATGATTTTAAGATACAAAACTAAATTCTGTAAAAATTTTAGAATTTTTAGTCAAGTAGATTATTTTATACAAATTTTCAAAATAAGGATAAAATGGAGTTTAAAACCAGAATGTACTATTTATGGTTAGGGTTTTAATTCTTTGTTCTTCTTGCATTGCTTTGGTTCTCCAAAGGTAGGTTGGTCCTTAAACCTAACCCTAAACACTTTAAACACACTTGAATCAATGAATGTTATAATCAATTGTTCTTTGCCCTAATTGCATTGTTGAGATTGAACAATGTTATGTTGTGCATTGTGAATGGTAATGTGTTTCATGAGTAATGTGGAATGAAATGTTGATATTTATGAATGATGCTATGTGAGATATAATGTGATCATAGATGAGATATATATATATATATATATACTTGAATAATGAGATGTTATATTGTGAAATGAAATGTGAAGCCATTGTTATTGGCTAAGATGATGTAATTGAAAGAAAGAAGGCATGTTTGCCTAAATGTGATGAGAATTGAGAATGGAAATGAATTGTTTGTTTAATATGTTATTCAGTTTCAGAGTTCTGGATTTGGGTGGCATGCCTAAGAAATAATGAAAGGTAACAGTCTTGCCGGGTTGAGGACCTCCTCATAGGTGTTGAGTTGATGGTCCAAGAGACTGGGTCTGTTACACTATGAGATATATGATTTGTAACAGTCTTGCCGGGTTGAGGATCTCCTCATATGTGTTGAGTTGATGATCCAAGAGACTGGGTCTGTTACACTATCCATGGATAGAGATACATGTATATACATTGCCTACGGGCGTGATTATTGTGACTATGAACCAAAGCAGTAACTCTGAACTCTGAATATCGTATTAAATACTTGTTGGGCCCATAGGTGTCAAGGTTATATGAATGTCCTAAATAATGTTATGAGTTTAATGAAATGAGATGTTGGTTATGGAGTATGATTGATTAATGTTGAAATGTGGTATGCTCATATGACTATGATTTGTGAAATGCATAATTGTGTGGTTAACTTTATATTTATGATGTTGATCTTATCAATAACATATGTGGCATTGCATTTCATTAAAGCATACCGTTAGCATGTTTTATCTTACTAAGCCGTTGGCTTAGCGCGATAGTGTTTAATCGCGCAGGTAGTAGAGTGGATAGAGTTGAACCCGAGAGTTCATCAAGACCTAGTGAGAGTAGACCTTGAAGAATCCATTTTGGGAGCTTAAAGATCAGAGCAGACTTGCCAATCATGTATAAATTTTATGTGTTGTAAAACTTGAGTTTTGATGTATATGAATTTGTAAATATGTAAATATTTTATAACTTCCGCTGTGTAATATTTAAATATGGGGGTTGTCCCAAAACCTTTATTTTATGTTGTACTAGAAGTGTAAATCCTTTTTGCAGGTTGTAGTTGAGGTTACAAGGGGGATTTATTGGGAGTGTACTGAGAATGATTTTGTTTGCATTGGTTTGTGTAAAATGTTTTTAAAAATAAGAAAAAAACCGGTTTTGTCGACACTTGGGACTCAATTTTTAGGCGAAACTATGGCAAAAATTTTGTAAAAATCGGAACTAAAATTTGACTAAGTAAAATTGGTAGCAACATTAGGTTAGTGTGGCGCCTCTACTCAGCTTACATATGTAGGTTGGGAAGGGGTGTTACAATAGAAGAATAATTCTAAGTTTTGGAAGTGTTGCTCCCTTGTATCTGACTTCACCATCATATCATCAACATATACTTCAACTTCTTTGTGCATCATGTCATGAAATAGTGTGGTGGCCATCCTTTGGTAGGTTGCTCCAGCATTCTTTAAGCTGAAAGGCATCACCCTATAACAAAATATACCTCATGTAGTAGTGAAGGCAGTTTTGGCTTTATCCTCTTGGGCCATTAACACTTGATTGTATTCGAAAAATCCATCTACAAACGAGTGTAGCACGTAAGAGGCCGCACTATCAATGAGTACATCTATATGAGGTAAAGAAAAATCATCCTTAGGGGAAGCCTTGTTTAAATCTCTATAGTCCATGCAGACCCTTATCCTTCCATCTTTCTTTGGCACGGGTACTATGTTGGCTAACCAATCTGGATATTCTATTACTTCAAGGAACTTCACTTGTATTTGCTTAGTGACCTCTTCTTTAACCAATTCAGCCCACTCAGGTCTTAATTGCCTAAGCTTTTGTTTAACAGGTTTAATGTGAGTGTAAGTAGGAATATGATGCTCGACTATGTCTCGATCTATCCCAGGCATATCCTCATAAGACCAAGCAAACACTTCTTCATATTTTTTGAATATTTTTTCAAATCTCTCTCTCTCTCTCTCATCAGGAGTAAGGTCAGATGCTATGCTAATGTTTTTAGGATTTTTAGTTGTTCCCGAATTTAATGATTGTGTGTTAATAGAATTAATATTAAAGATGCTCATGTAACTGCTATTTAAATGTATGCAACCATCAGGAGAAACATCACACAAGTAAGCAAAATCAGACTTTATTGCATTCATTTTGGAAAAGAAAATATCATCATCCTCATACAAAGCAGACAAATTAAAATCAAAATCAAAATCATTGTTCTCAGAATCATAAAGCAGGATGTCTTCAAACTTTTCCTCGACCAGGGCAGCAATCTCTTCCGGAGTCCTATCGGTTTTCAGGGCAGCTTCATTCTTCTCTTTTGGATTGAATTCTTTGTTGGTTGACAAGGTGAGCTCTTTCTTTACTTGCTCCACTAGCTCAGCAACATCTGCAAAAATTTCAAATCTAGAATTAACTTACCCATGAACATGATCAGCTCGGGTTTTCCTTGGAGTGGTCCCATATCTGGAGCTTTGACAAAGATCTCTTCAAGTGGTGGGAAACTCATCTTCTCACTCTTATTTGGCTGGACATCATTGTCTTCATCATATCCTAACCCCTTCTTGGAAGTTTGAGTCCTAAAATCTGGCAACTTTGTCAAACCAGCCTTTCCCTTTCCTAGACTAGCTCCGGGAAGGTAGTTCATGTTCTTCATCATATTCAAAACTTTGAAGTCCAGTACTTCATCATCAGAAATTGCAGCCACTTGAAAACCATTGAGAGGCCTCTCAACCATTAGAGCATTAGCAATCTCATTATCTTCAACTTCAATGACCACTATCTCATTTCCATTGGGGAATTTGATTTTTTGATGAAGGGTGGAAGGAACTCCACCAAGAGGATGAAACCATGGTCACCCCAAGAGTAAAGCAAAGGTAACTGGTATGTCTAAAACAACAAATTCAATAATAGATTCAATTAGCCCAACCTTGATAGCCGCTTTGAAAGTCCCTTCGGCATGCCTCTTAGTGTTGTCATAAGCAAGAATTGTCACCTCGGTTGGCTTTAGATCTCTTGTTGACATGGCTAGCTTTGGCAATATCTTAAGTGGACAAACATTTATGGCAGACCCATCATCGACCATGACACATGGAGTCCTCTTCCTTTTGACTTCTATTTTGATAAAGAGAGGGCAGATGTGGTCTCTCCCCTCCTTTGGTAAGTCCGCATCTGAAAAAGAAACTGCTCCCATATTAACTTCACTCTTTTCTTGGACCTCCTCACATTTCATTACTTCCCCCAATTTTATAAAGTTGATCAATTCCTCCGATGTTGTGGAGGTAGAAATTGGCATGCTAGCTAAGGCTTGGCCATAGTTTCTCGGTGCCTTTTAAAAGTAGGTAATAAGTCCCAAATGATAACACTTGCTTGGGTTCTTTTCAATTGCATGAGCACAACATCATCTTCTTCCACTTCAACTTCCTTCCCTTTATTCGTTTCTATCTCCTTTGGTGGTGGCCTTGCGTAAGACTTACCGGATCTAGTATTCATCACCTCATCTTCTTCGGGCTCGGACCAAGTCCACTCCTCCTTCTTGGGTATAACATCATCATCACTATCACTTGAATCCCAAAACCCATTGACAACATAAATTGCTACTTCTTCACCCACCATAGCTTGTTCAAATGCCTCTTCTTCTTTGGTTGCTTCTCCACCCACATCTTGAAAGGAAGACATGACAAAGTCCTCATGCAAACCTCCTCCAATCATGAAGGTTGCTGATGGTGGGACCCTATTGAATTTTGGTAATGGGTTGTCTTTGGTGTTTGGCTTATTAGGCTCGCCACTGTGAGCGGGGATTTTGACCCCACTCCCGGTGGAATGGTTCTTGCGACTTCGGCACTGTTTACGATCAAGGCCTTAGAGAACACGGACCTAAGTCTGGAGAAAAAAGGAGTCGCCACCCGGACGGGCCGGGAAAAAGAAAGGGGTGGATGACTCGATTCTTAAGGAATCCCCAACCCCCTAATGGGTTCGAAAAGTTGGGTACATGTGGGGAAGGTGAGAAATGGCCCAGCACCCCCACAATGCCCGGTTCATTGGAACTAGCCTCCTTTACAGGTCTTAATATTATAAAATTCTTAAATATAACAACATTATCCATATTACACACAATTGTCACATCCGCCTACTGCATTTATGCAGTGTAGACACGTGCATAGCAAGAGTAGGGAAAAGGAGAAGATAATTCTTGATAACAGCCCTAGATAAGGTTGTATGACAAAAGGGACATAATTGTAATTTTTAATAAAGTTGGGGACGTAGATGTAATTTCAAAGAAAGTTGCACCGGATGTTCTTAATAGTGCATCTAATAGATTTCAAAAATGGAATGTAGAGAAAAACCGGATCGCAACGACGTGTAACGGTTTTTCCAGGAAATGTCCCGTTAAAGAAAAATGAAGAAATGTTGACTAAGGGCATTTTGGTCATTATCAATTAAAGTCATACATGAATTTAGGGTAGGAAATAAAGACGTGAGTACGTAGAGAATGGCGAGAGGTTAAATATGAAACGATCGTCAGTGGAAACGAAGCCGGAGAAAACCCGAGCAAAAATAGGACCTAAAGGGAATTTTGTAAAAAGTTGAGGGCTTATCGGTAATTTTTCAAAATGACTTGGAAACCTAAAATAGACCTTATAAATAGAAAGTAGAGGTCGAGAGGATCAAAACTATATATAGTTTGACTCATGGAACTATACGGTTTAAAAGATATGATCGATTAATCGCCGGAACGTAATGTGGGCCCGGTTTCGTGTCGGGACCGGATGAGTAACCCGGGAAAACTTTATGAGATCCAATGGGAAGAGAGACAAGTGGAAAGAAGTAAAGGAAAAAGGAAGTTATAAAAATCAAAGGTTGGCCAATCAAAAGAGAACATTTAGCATGTGTAATAAATGTGTAATAAATGAAGAAAGAGAAAAAGTGGACAAGTGGGCAAGGTGATCATCATTTCCTTTGTCTATAAATATATGTGATATGAAGAGCAAATTCTCTCTTTTTCCACTCACCAAATTCGGCCAACAAAAGAAAATACCAAGGGACTTCCAAGTTTTTCCAAACTTTGATTTTTAAGGTAAGTTCTAAGGTTTTTAAGTGTGTAGACTTTAATTTTAGTATTAGTTTTAGGTAGTTATATATATATTGGAAGATTGGGAATTAGAGTCTTATATGGAATTGAAAAAATAAATAAATAATAATAATAAGATTAATTGATTAAATGGAAGAACCAAGATATAGAAAGATTAATAAGGTTGGATTAGGGGTTTCGGTTGGAAAAGAAATAGAGGATAATTTATTATTTTGAAATTCTAAGGTTTATGTTGTATCTTGAATTGATTGAAGGAGAAATAAAGAATTAAAGAAGGAGAAGAAGGAAAAGCCAAGAGGAGTTAAAGAAATAAGGTTTGGTACTTTACCTTTGAATAATTAATTTTGGTTTGATGCTTTACAAACTTTGGTTTATGAAAGTTTTGTTGTTGATGCTTAAATATATTGATTTGAGTTAAACATGCAAAAGTTGTCAAAGGGAAGTGTTTGAATCTTCACTTTACCATTAAAGAAGCCTTAATATTGATTTGCAAAAGAAAAATAAACTATCCTATGCATTTCATGTGTTTGGGCCGAAATGGTCCCAAAAAGACAGTTTTCTGGATCTTTTTGTGGCAATCGTTTGAGGCAGCAAATGAATGAATTTTTCAACGAAATTTTACATGAAATTAGTCAACATATGAAATAAGTTTTCTGTAAAATTTCAGCTAAAAATAAGATCATTTACTTGGTCAAATGCATGACTGAAGTGGACTGAAATTTTGACGAAAACCCAGATTTTACTATTCATTTGGTCATGCCATTTTGCGTTGCCGATTTGTCTTGCCGCAACACTATTCATTTGGTCAATTTGTGATATTTTGAGGAATGCTTTGAAATGTTTGATGTGTTTATTGTGGATGTTAAATATGTGAAAAAGAGTAATGGTTTGACTAAAGAATGTGTTGCGCGACATAAATGGCAAAGTGCGATGGGAATTTAAAATGATTTCGCGAGTCATCCTAAAATGAGGTTTGAGACTTAAATTGAATCATTTAAAGCTTTATGCTCTACTGGATAGTGGGAGTGGTAGATAAGGGTATGGTGCACTATACTAACTTATGCAGTACTGCTTGATATTGTGATTGAATTGATATGATCTGAACTCAATGGTGAGGGCCATTGGGGGCCAATGGTGAGGGCCATTGGTTATAACCAGGATGGTGAGGGCCATTCCTGTGATCTGATATCGGTGGTGAGGGCCACCTATGTTACAGTGGTGAGGGCCACTGCCTTATCACTATGGTTCCCTATATCCCAGTAGAGCCTGGATCAAAGACATATTATTTTTCGTTGAACTATATAATGCAAATGAATTTGAATTATGATTTTACATTATTGAAAACATATCATACTGAATGTATCACGATTTCTATTGGTATAATGTTGGTTGATTGTTGATTTTATTATTTCCTTTTTACTTCGAATACTTTCATGTACTACTTTTATTTTTATTGGTAAAGTACCCACTGAGCGACAACGCTCAGCGAGTTAAGTTTTCCTTGACTCGTAGGTTCGGAGCAGTAGATAAATCTTGGGGAAGCAACGACCAGACCACAGCAAATCTCAGGGGTAGATCTTTTAGTTCCATTATGAGTCGATAGTTGTGGCATGTATATGAATAAATATAAAAGAGATTTTCTATGTTATAATTGTATGTTAGTAGTATGTAATAATCATAAATCTTTACTTTATGTTATATTAGAAGTGTGAACTCTTCGTGCAGGTTTGTAGTTGAGGGTATAAGGTGGATTCATTGGGAGTACATTAAATTTGATGGTATTCTTATTCACATTGGTATGTGTAAAATGTTTTCAAAAATCAGAAAAACAAGTTTTGACGACACTTGGGATCCAAATTTCTAGGCGAAACTATGGCAAAATTTCTGTAAAAATCAGAACTAAAATTTGACTAAGTAAATTGGTAGCAACAATTAGGATAGTGTGGCACCTCTACTCAGCTTACACATGTAGGTTGGGAAGGGGTGTTACAACAATAATTAAAAGAAAGCATCAATATATTAAAATCAAAGCAATGTCCAAACAAAGCAAATAAATGGACACCCATCCAAGGATGGAACATGTCCTTACATCACATGCCTAAATAGGACACCCACCAAAATGTAGAAACATGCCCTTTACATAGGTTCTAAAATAGAAAAGCAAATTAAATTACATGATGTTCAACTAATGAGGTACCCACCAAGTGGAAACATACCTCTTACAACTTTTGGAAATCTAAATTAATTGATAAAAGTAAATAATCATTCATCATAAATAAATCATTCATCAAAGCTATTAATCAAAATATAAAATAAACATCCATCCATGATAAATTAAATAAATCAAGTATTGAAATTAAATTAAAGCATAAGAGATAAATCAAAGTATAATCAAGTATAGAATTGAATAAAGCAAATAAAAGTTCAATTATAGCTACTGTGACTTTTTATGGAATTAAAATAGATTAGGGTTTTATGTTTTAAAAGGTTGGTAAGACTCTTTGATTAACTAAATTAATATTTGAATGGTGAAATCATGAAACTAGGGTTTTAGACACTTTAAAATACTTTGATTTGTGATTTTTGGTTATTGGGTTTCTAAGCTACTTTGTAAAATTTATGTTTTTATGTTTTTATGTTTTTTAATGTTTTAAAAGGATTAGGGTTCATTATTTTAGGTTTAAAAGTTGAATTTTGGATTTTAGGATTTAGAATTAGGGTTACGGGTGGTGAATTAATTTTTAGGAATTTGGAAATCAATTTGATAATTTCATGAAGTTTCACGATTTAAACAATTCAAAGGCAAAAAAGGCTGGTCTTTGGAGCTAGTTCATCCAAGAAGAATTGTTTTTGGAGGAGGAAAAATTTCACAGTGAGCTTTGGAAATTTGAATCCGAAGGTCAAGTGGAAAAGCAAAAATTCAATTCAATTGAATTTTGTTGAGCTCACTGTAATTTATTTTTTATTAATAAAAATTAGATACTAAAGAAAAATTTTTTAACAAAAATTATTTTTGACCAATTAGACAACAAAAATCATTTTAGACTAAATAAAACATATGGGACCAGATTGGGTCAAAAATTAAGGGTCTACAGTTTGCCCCCTGCTTGAAAAATCTGAAACTTTAGTGAAAGAGAGTGAAAAGCAATAAGACCTAATTTTTGAGATGTTTGAGATTTTGGGTTCTGGACCCAGTTTGAGTTCTGGACTCATGGATAATTCTAGGTTCTGGACCTAAGAAAAATTTGGGTTCTGGACCCAGTTCGAGTTCTGGACTCAATGATAATTCTAGGTTCTCGACCTAAGGAAAAATTTGGGTTCTGGACCCGGTTCGAGTTCCAGACTCAAGGATAATTCTAGGTTCTAGACCTAAGAAAAATTTGGATTCTAGACCCGGTTCGAGTTCTGGACTCGAGGATGATTCTAGGTTCTGGACCTAAAGAAAAATTTGGGTTCTGGATCCGATTCGAGTTCTGGACTCAAGGATAATTCTAGGTTCTTGACCTAAGGAAAAGAATGTGGGTTCTGAACCCGGTTCCAGTTCTGGACTCAAGGATAATTCTAGGTTCTGGACCTAAGGAAAGTTTGGATTCTGGACCCGGTTCGAGTTCTGGACTTAAGGATATTTCTAAGTTCTCGACCTAAGGAAAATTTGGGTTCTGGACCCGAGCTAAGTTATGGACTTAGAAGATATTATAGGTTCTGGACCTAAGGGTATTTTGGGTTCTGGACCCGAGAGATTTGGATACTCGATCCTAAACTTAAACTCGAATACTAATTCCTAAATTAGCTTTGGATACTTGATCCTAAACTGGATTGGGATACTCGATCCTAACTGGATTTGGATACTTGATCCTAACTGGATTTGGATTGGGATACTCGATCCTAAATTGGGTTCGGATACTCGATCCTAACTGGATTTGGACACTCGATCCTAAATAGGGTTTGGATACTCGATCCTAAACTTGATTTGGGTACTTGGACCCGAGCTTGAGTACTTGGACCCGAGAATGGGTGCTTGGACCCGAGATTGAGTTTGACTGACCTTTTATCATTTGAGGAGTCTGACTACATTGTGATTCTTCACCATCAAAATGGATCTTCATCCTTTGAGATCAGGTCTTCATCCTTAAAAATGGATCTTCATCTTTTGACATCGGGTCTTCACCCTTGAAAATTGATTTCCATCCTTTGAGATCAGGTCTTCACCTTGGCTTTAGTTCTTTTAGCTGGATTAATCTTTTATCTTTTGTATCTTCATTCTTTTGAGAGTTCTAATGTTTCATTCTTTTGTTCTTCCCTTTTGCAAAAATTCAGCTATTTTTAATTGGACATTATATCCACTCCTTGCCCCTTTTTGTAGTAAAATATTTGTCAGTGAGTTTAAAAATATTTGGTATATAAACAAAAAAATTGAAAAGGAGAAACTTTGCCCCATATGTAGGCTCAAACCAAAGATTTTATCCATGCAAGCTTTGATTGATGTTTTTGCCGTCTAGTTCTTCGCACAAGCATGTATTTCTTCTCTTTGCAAAATTTCTGGAGCTTTCTTAAGCAATGGGCTTTCCATGCCCCCCTGATTTGACATCTTCTTTTGATTCTTCACTTCACAGAGTTCTTGTTGTTCACCTTGATAAAGAATAGACAATACAAGACAAGAAAGTGCGATGTGATATGCTCATGTATGCATGATATGTATGAATAATACTTACAGTTGTTCCATCGACTCACAGACCGAGGCGATCAGCAGAAGTGTTCTCATTGATTCCCTTTTGACACTCGCTCAAATCTTGCATTGGAAAGATCGAAGGTTTTGCATTTGTGGCTTTTATCTTCAAGATGATGAAAACATGAGCGGTGGAGACCCTAAACAGAAGAGTCAGGGATGCAGCCATTTCCAACTAGGTTTCAGCATGTCGATTGATAGCTTCTTCATGACCTTGCTAATAATCATTCCCTTTGCCTAATGTGCCCTTTGGAGGTTCAACATACTTCCCTTAACTTGAAGGCTTTGTATGACAAAACTTTTTTTTGTTTTTTTGAATTTTGATTTTGAAATCAAATGTTGGCTTTGCCAAATTAATGTCAATGTAGCTCAGGACTTGATTTTCCAAATTAACACATCTATAACATGACAACCCTAGTTACCATACTAAACTCGGGAATTATTTCTATTTAAGCAAGAACTGTTGCACTTCAGATAGGCACATACATATTACTTGGCCAAAGGTCTCATTTGAGTTTAAATATTGTCTATCTCATATGCATTCTTATCCAAACTATCTCCACTAATAGACTTTGCCTACCAAGAGAGATCAATAGGTCTTTGATAGGCTTGAAATGGGGTCTATAAGGGACACAGGTTTAAGTGAAGGCCATTTTGAGATTGGAGCTAGTGTGACACAATGGACAAACCCTCACACTACAAATTTCTTAATGAACTTTAAACAGTTGGAAACATAAAAGATAGAGCTTTGAAAGTTCTCCCATCTTTTGGCATTAATCTAGATCTTGATTGGGATAGTCTTTGTCCTTGTAAAAAGTTTGGTACCCAAATCCGCTTCTTTTCTTCTTCTCCCTTTTCTTTTCTTTATATTTTTCTTACTCCTCCCTTTCTTTGAACTTTTATCATTTTGTCCTTTTTCCAAGTACAAAACTTTCAAGAACTGGATGGTCTTCCTCCTTTCTTCTCCATTTTTTATTGAATCTTTGGTTGGGTTGGACCAATTCAAGTCAAAATGTCCTTATAAACCAAATGGAAGACTTTTGTTGTCTTAGGTAAAAGAGAACTCAGTTGGCTTTTTGAACCGCCTTTTTAGGTTTTCTTTTCTCTTTTTTTTTCTCTTTTTTTCCTTTTCTTTTTCTTTTTCTTTTCTTTTGTCTTTTGTTTTCTTTTTTTCTCTTTTTTTTTTGTTTGATTCGTTTTTTTTAGCTCAAACTGAGTTGTCTTGTTTGTACCAACTTGGGCTTCCAATAATGGATGAGGGGAGTAACATAAATCTTCATTAACAGGGATAAACCATTTGTTACTCTAATGTTGTCTTGATATATTAGAGATATTAAGTGAACTTCAACTACCCTTATGGTCTTGAAAAATTTAACTACCCTTATTATCTTGAAAACATCAACTACCCTTATGGTCTTGAGAACATCAAATACCCTTATGGTCTTGAGAACTTCAACTATCTTCATGGTCTTGAAACTTCAACTATCCTCATGATCTTGATTAATCATTGCTTTCTTTGATCTTCTTGCCTATTCATCTTAGTGATCATAAGACTTGTCAAAAGTATCACAACAGCTCAGGGTATGTTATTGGGGTTTGTAAACCAATGAAAAGAAAGCTAAAATTTTATGAAGGCTCAAAGGGACAACTAGGAATTGATATTTAATAGGTGGATACTAGTTGTTGGCTAACCAAACAATGCCTAGATCATCTCTCCCTTAAATAAGCAGAGTTCAATTTCGCCTCGAAAGTTTGTCAAAACATGTTCTAAGACTAACTAGGACCTAGACAAAGATAATTATGCAGGAGCCCTCTCTAAGTAAGCATACACAACTCAATGCTATAGAGCAATTCCCTCACCCCGTAAAGTCATTCAAGTCGTGATGCATAAATATATTAACTCGTGAATTATCAAGATAGATTCCTCATTGGTTGAGCACCAAAATGAACAAAGACCAGTAAAAAATTTTGACGAAAGTAATTTATTCAAGCAACTTTAAATTTGAAAAACACAATAGTTCTAATTAAAGAAAGTAAAATTGAAAAGCAACATTGAAGCTAAGGAAAGTTCATTGAGTTAGGCTTCTTTTCCTTTCACATCTTCAATATCCCCATCTTGAAAAGAGGATAAAACAACATCTTCTTCTTGTCCTTTTCTCACCATGAAGGTTGCCAGTGGAGGTACTCTTCTGAACTTAGGCAAAGGGTTGTTCTTTGTATTAGGCTTATCCGACTCGGGTAGCTTGCCACTATCAATTAGGTCTTGGATCTCATGCCTTAGACGAGCACATTTATCTATTTCATGCCCTCGCATTTGATGAAATTGACAGAAGGCTTCGGCATTGAAGTTTGGTGGCAATGGATTATGTAACGGTCGAGGAGCTAACAGTTGTAACAACCCTTTCTTTTGCAGCTTGCTAAAAACCCAAGATAGAGGCTTCCCCAGATCTAAAAATTATTTTTTATTTCCTTGACCGGTCACATTAACATCAACTTCTTTTTGTGTGCTTTGATTTTCGGACTAGTAATTCCCTTTCTCATTCTTCTTTATTGAAAAGTGATTCTTCTCCCTTTCCCACTCTTCAATTTGTAGACCAGCTTGGAGAAGATCTTTGAAGTCCCTTATAAGGGTGTGAGACATTCTTTCACGGAGATTGGGCAGGACGCCTCTCACAATCATCCTTATTTGATAGGATTCATCGGGCCTTTTCTTAAGCAAAGCAACCTTATTTCTCCATCTCTTCACATAGTCCACACAATTCTCATTTGGCCTTTACCTTATGGACTCCACTTCCATTAAGGTAACTTCTAACTCAACATTATATCCATATTGTTGGATGAAGGCTTTGTAAAGTAGATCCCAACTATTTTGTGTTCCATCATCTAAGGTATTGAACTAATTTTGGACAACAGGGTCCAATGAGAGCATAAAGTACCTTAGGGTTTGAGCCTTAGTAGCTCGGGTAGACTGCATGGCAGTGATGTACTACTTCACGTAAAGATGAGGATTTTTTATGCCATTGTACTTAGCAAAGGAAGGCATCTTGAATTTATAAGGGACCTCTTCATCTTGTTCAAACAATTTGTCGATCTCGGACATCTCTTCGGTTTTTAGTTTCTTCTCAAATTTCTTTTCTAAATCAGCAATCATCTTTTCAACATCGGATGTCTCGGTCTTCTCCATAGTTGATCTTTCAACAATCTTTGGTTCTTTTTTGTCCTCAAGATCTTGGTAATATTGAGCCCAATCATCATCATCAATGATTACCTTATCATCATCAAAAGCTACTTCATCAACTTTAGCCTTTCCCTTGACTTTCTTGGTGCTAGCAGATGCTTCGACATTGTTTCCTAAAATTGCAGCTAGTTGATTCTTTATTGTCTCAGCCATGGCCTCTTTTATTTCTTCCATCTTGGCATTGAGGGCATCATCCACCATTCTTTGAATTTGTTCGGGCTCCATTGTTTTTGGTGAGCAAGTGATTGAGTCATTGCTAGGTTCTTCATCTCCGGCGTAGGTCGGATTGTTGTAAGCTTTAGAACTATCGTAATCCAGGGCTGTGAGCCAGAGAGGATCAATGATATGAGAGGCAAATGTATGCATGTATGCACAAACAATCAACAAAATAGGACTTTCCTTCCAACCTTATAACATCCACACACGAATGGTGAGTCTCTTTTCCTAGGTAATATGGTTAACAAAATACCAACATGGGGTATCTTGTTTTCGAATAATTCCCTCGGACGTTTCAACCAATAGTTATATTTTCAAAAATGGAAATCAGTTCATGATAATTCCCTTTAATTAGGTTTTAATCCATTTAACCAACTAAAGTAGCTTTTATGCTATATTGGATTAAAACTAAATTAAGAGGTTTATTATAAATAGATTTCTCACTTGAAAAAAGTAACTAATGATTCATGCCAAAAATAAGCCCATGATTAATTATTCTTAATATAAACTAGGCTCACAATTGATTTTTGGTATTTCATAATTGACCTAAATAATTTGCCAGCTCTTTGTAAGAAAAGGTTGGATAAAAATTTTTTTTTTCTAAGCCCATTGTAAAAAGATTTTAGAAAAAAATGGATTTTGGGCTTAGTATCTGGGTTATTAGCAAAAAAATTTTTGATTTGTTTTTAGAAAAGTCTAATGTCCAAAGACCATCTTGAAAAGTTTTGAAAATATCTTTGGTCTTTTGGACTTTAAAGAAAAATTTATTTTGAGCTTACAATGTACTTAGGTCATATTAGAAAAAGAGCAAACCAAATAAGCCATCATTTAAGCCAAGTCAAATTAACCATAGCCAAACAACAAGCATTTGGGGTAAAAACCTAAGGAAAGTAACTAGGCCAATTACATGAGCTTTAGTCTTTGGGTTAAATGGCTTAGGTTCCCATAGGCTATGAGTGGTTATGCCATGCTCGATCTCCATACCTTGAGTGAAAGTATGGTATCCCTTACATAACACAACACGGGTAACACGGGCATCCTAACTCACACACATGATGCAATCTAAAATAATGCAATGGATAATATCATTATAAGAAAGAATAGAATAATATAAAGACCAATGGAATCAACTTCTCTTATCCCTAGTGGAGTCGCCACTGTGAGAGTGGATTTTTGCCCCCACTCCCGGTTGAATGGTTCTTGCGACTTCGACACTGTTTAGGCTCGGGGCCTTAGAGAACACGGACCTAAGTCCGGAGAAAATGGAGTAGCCACCCGGATGGGCTAGAAAAAAGAAAGGGGTGGATGACTCAATTCCTAAGGAATCCCCAACCCCCTAATGGGTTCGGAAAGTTGGGTACGTGTGGGGAAGGTGAGAAATGGCCCAGCACCCCCACAACGCCCGGTTCATTGGAACCGACCTCCTTTACAAGTCTTAATATTATAAAATTCTTAAGTATAACAATATTATCCATATTACATGCAATAATTGAAATAAAGCGTCGTTATATTAAAATCAAAGCAACGTCAAAACAAAGCAAATAAATGGACACCCATCCAAAGATGGAAACATGCCCTTACATCATCCATGTCTATACTAATAGGACACCCACTAAAAGGTAGAAACATGTCCTTTACATTGGTCCAAAATATAAAAGAAATTTAAATTATATAGAAATTAATTAATGAGGTACCCACCAAGTGGAAACATACCTCTTACAACATTTGGAAATCAAAATAAATCAATAAAAGTAAATAACCATTCATCAAAAATAAATCATTCATCAAAGATATTAAACATCAATCAAAATATATAATAAACATTCATCCATGATAAATTAAATAAATCAAGCATTGAAATTAAATAAATCAACCATCAAAGCATATAATAGACTATATAATCAAATCTAAATATAAAGTAAGTAAAGATACAAATTGAGGTTTACTGTTTCTATTTAAAGTTTTTAAATTAATATTTAGGGTTAAGATATTATTATTGCTATTTGTTTAGGCTACTGTAAGTTTTTAGAGATTTGAAATGAATTAGGGTTTTATAAATTTAAGAAATTAGTAAGGTTTTTTTATTGATCAAATTAGGGTTTGAGGGGTAAAATTATGAAATTAGGGTTTTGACATTTTAAGATATTAGGTTTATAATTCATGTTAACTGGATTGTTATTTTAGTTTTATTAGATTATGGCTTTAGGGTTTAAATTAACTAGTTTGGGGTTTTAAATTCAATGAATAAGGGTTTAGGAGAATTTAGGATTTACGGTTTTGGTTTTGAGAGAATTAGGGTTTTTGGTGTTTCAAAAAATATATTTTGTTTTAGGATTTGAGAAAACACTTTAGAGTTTTATAAAGTTTTTGGAAATAGGCAAAAAGATTTAAGGTTCTTGGAAACAAAAAAGTATCTTTTAGGGTTTTTGGAAATAAAAGGAACAATTTAGGGTTTTAAGGTTTAGAAGAAATAGACAGGGTTCTTAAGGTTTTTTGGAAACAGAAAAGTATTTTTTTTAATGATTTTGGAAATAGAAGGAATAATTTAGGGTTTTAAGGTTTTGAAGAAACAAAAGAAACAATTTTCAATTTGAGTGATGAAGCTACTGTAAAGAAAATAAATAAAGAAATTAGAGATTCAAACCTCCGTTCGTTGGTTCCACCAAAAATTATTTTCTGGATGAATAAGGATAAAGACAAGCTTGCTGCCTTTGATGAACTGTTGATTGCTTGCTTATTGCTAGGGTTTTCTGAGTTTTGACCACTTAATTAAAAGTCTCCCAAAGTTCTAAGTTTTAGTCCCATTTTATGTGTTTTAAAGTGTTATTTATAGGAAAATTTATAAGATTAATTCTAATTGTTTAAGGAAACTAAGATTAATTAGGAAAAGAAACCAAAACCAAATAGAGTTTGGTTTTGGAAAAAATTGCGTTGGAAAATTTCACTGGCGAAATTGCTAGCGTTGGCGAGAAACTGCGAGGCAAGGTGAAAAATTGAGAAAGCTGGGCTCGATAATTGGTGCGGCCAGCCAACTTCGCTGTAAGAATTTCCTACAGCGAAATGACCCAAGGCCATTTCGCCCGCAGGAATTTCCTGCTGGCGAAATTGGCCTTGGCCAATTACTTTTGGCGACGAAAAATTCGTCACCAATTTCTCCGTCTCCGTCTCTGATTTTTATTTTTATTTTTATTTTCATTTATTTATTTATTATTTTTTATTATTATTTTATTTTATTAAAAATTATAAAAATAAATACTAAAATAAATATTATTTAATTAAAATACCACAAAAATTATTTTGGACTATATAAAATATAACGGACCGGACTGGGTCAAAAATTAAGGGTCTACACTCGGCCAGAAATAAATATTGATGCAGGCAGTAGCTTGGAGTCAATAAATAATTTGATGGAATCTTCAACACAGGATTTGTGTCTTAATCTTGAATTTGCTTAAACATTCAATTGTTATATCATTTTTGTTCTTACTGGTTTTCGTTTGTTTATTTTTGTTATCAATTTGATTCATTAGTATAAATTGATAAGCCCTAATTATATATTATGTTCATTATTGTTTCATCCAATAAAAATCCAGAGAATTCCAAAAGCCTCGAACTATCTTCTTAATTCTCTAAACCTTAATCTTCTTTGTAGTTTCTAAAAACTTTAATCTTAAATGTTTCTATAAAACTCTGAACTGTTTTCTTAAATACTAAGATCGAATATGTTTTCCAAACTATCAAAAACCCTAAACTATCTTATTAATTCTCAAAACCCTAACCCAATATCTTAATTTCTTAAATTTCCTAAACCCTAATTTTCTTAAAACCCAATACAGTAAGTTTTCCTAAACCTAAATTCTTAAAACATCAAAACTTTATGACAAGTTCATCAACACCCTAAAGCCCTAATCCAGTGAACCTAAAACCCAATCCAGTAAATCTAAAATCCTAATTCCTAACTCAGAAACCATAATCCAGTAAACCTAAAACCCAATCATTTAAAATTATAAACCCTAATGTCTTAAGGTTCCAAAATCCTAATTTCATGATGTTAACCCTAAACCCTAATTTGATTAACTAAAAACCTTACTACTTTCTTAAATTTATAAAACCCTAATCCATCCCATTTTTCCAAAAAATTCTCTCAGTAGCCTAAATAATAATGATAATAATTCCAAGATCCCAAAACCCTAAATATTAATTAAAGAACCCTAAATTGAGACATAAACCTAAATTTGTATCTTTATTTGCTTTATTAAATTTTAGATTTGATTATATAGTTTATTATATGTTTTGATGTTTGATTTATTTAATTTTAATGCTTGATTTATTTAATTTATCATGGATGAATATTTTCTTTATTATTATTATTATTTATTTATTTTGGTATTAAAATTGTAAGAGGTATGTTACAATTATTGGGTACCTCATTAATTAATTTTCATGTAATTTAAATTGTTCTTATATTTTGGGACCAATGTGAAGAACACATTTTCACCTTTCGGTGGGTGTCCCATTTAGTTTTAGACATGGACGATGTAAGGACATGTTTCCATCCTCGGATGGGTGCCCATTTATTTACTATGTTTGGACACTACTTTGATTTTAATATAATGATGCTTTATTTTAATTGTTGCATGTAGTGTGGATAATATTATTATATCTAAGAATTTTATAATATTAAGACCTGAAAAGGAGACTGGTTCCAATGAACCGGGCATTATGGGGGTGCTGGGCCATTTCTCACCTTCCTCATAGTACCCAACTTTTCGAATCCATTAGGGGGTTGGGGATTCCTTAGGACTCGAGTCATCCACCCCTTTCTTTTTTCCTAGCCTGTCCGGATGGCAACTCTATTTTCTTCGGGCTTAGGCACATGTTCTCTAAAGCCCCGAGCCTAAACAGTGCCAAAGTCACAAGAACCATTCCCCAGGAGTGGGGGCGAAAATCTTTGCTTACAGTCCAGCATCAAATAAAGTTTGATTGTGATTTAGTACAAAGCTTTAACAAATTGATTTAATTAAATATCTTTATATCAAAACCCTAAGTTTGTGTCAAAAACCCTAATTCAATATTTTAAACCCTTGATCAAATTGTCATCCTATAACCCTAAAATCACATTTTAACTCTAAAAACTCTAGTTTTATTTCCAAAACCCTTATTTTCACTTATAAATCCCAATCATGTTTTTCAAAACCTTAAAATCCTAATTTAGCATTCTAAACTTTAAGAAAATTCATATATCAAAACCCTAGTGTAGACCCTTAATTTTTGACCCAATCCGGTCCCATATGTTTTATTTAGTCCAAAATGATTTTTGTTGTCAAATTGGTCCAAAATAATTTTTGTTAAATAATTTTTGCTTCAGTATCTAATTTTTATTAATAAAAAATAAAAATAAATAAATAAAAATCAAAAAATAAAAATAAAAATAAAAATCAGAGTCAAAAAAATCGGCAGCAAAAAAACAGTCGCATGGGCCCGTGGGATATTTCTCCCACAAGAAATTCCTGCGGGCGAAATCACTGTGCTATTTTGCTCACAGGATTTTCCTGCGGGCAAAATAGCTCGCCCGTAGGAATTTCCTGCGGGTGATGCTCCAGCGGCAATTTTTTTTGCCAGCGCATTTTTTCCTGCGGCAATTTTTTCGGCAGCGCAAATTTTCCGACGCAAATTTTTCAAAACCTAATTCAATTAGGTTTTGGTTTTTTTTATTTATTTATTAATATTACTTACCTTAACTAATTAGGAATAAACAACCTCAAACCACTATAAATAAGGACCAAAGGCAATTAATTTAAGAGAGGAAATATTTCACAGTGAGCTTTGGAAATTTGAATCTGAAGGTGAAGTGGAAAAGCAAAAATTCAATTCAATTGATTTTTAAAGGAGTAGCATCACAATTTAAACAATTCAAAGGCAAAAAGGCATGTCTTTGGAGCTAGTTCATCCAAGAAGAATTGTTTTTGGAGGAATCATCAAAAGAAGGTATGTGTTAATTTATTTTCTTCAATTGTTTTTACACAGTAGCTAAAAACTAGGATTTTTGTGTTTTTCAAAAGTTAAGATCTTAGAACTTTAATCTAGTTTTTCTAAAGCCAAAAAACCTTATTTCTTTAGTTTATCTTCCAAAAGGCTTAAAATTGCTATTTTTATTTCTTAAAAATCTTAAAACTCTAATTGAACATATTTTTCAACAAAACTAAGATTTAAATTCTGTTTCTTTTAAAATTTTAAAGTAGGTTCTATTTCATTAAAAAAGCCTTAAAAAACATCTTTTCTACTTATAAAAACTTTAATTTGTTTGTTTAAATTCATAAAACTTCATGAAATTATCAAATTGATTTCCAAATTCCTAAAAATTAATTCGCCACCCGTGACCCTAATTCTAAATCTTAAAATCCAAAATTCAACTTTTAAACCGAAAATAATGAAGCCTAATCCTTTTAAAACCTTAAACCCTAATTTTTATTAACCCTAATCCTTTTAAAACATTAAAAAACATAAAAATATAAATTTTACATAGTAGCTTATAAACCCAATAATCACAAATCACAAATCAAAGTATTTTAAAGTTTCTAAAACCCTAGTTTCATGATTTCACCATTCAAATATTAATTTATTTAATCAAAGAGTCTTACCAACCTTTTAAAATATAAAACCCTAATCTATTTTAATTCCATAAAAAGTCACAGTAGCTATAATTGAACTTTTATTTGCTTTATTCAATTCTATACTTGATTATACTTTGATTTATCTCTTATGATTTATTTAATTTCAATACTTGATTTATTTAATTTATCATGGATGGATGTTTATTTTATATTTTGATTAATAGCTTTGATAAATGATTTATTTAGGATGAATGATTATTTACTTTTATCAATTAATTTAGATTTCCAAAAGTTGTAAGAGGTATGTTTCCACTTAGTGGGTACCTCTTTAGTTAAACATCATGTAATTTAATTTGCTTTTCTATTTTGGAACCTATGTAAAGGGCATGTTTCTACCTTTTGGTAGGTGTCCTATTTAGGCATGTGATGTAAGGACATGTTTCCATCCTTGGATGGGTGTCCATTTATTTGCTTTGTTTGGACATTGCTTTAATTTTAATATATTGATGCTTTCCTTTAATTATTGTGTGTAATAAGGATAATGTTGTTATATTTAAGAATTTTATAATATTAAGACCTGTAAAGGAGGCCGGTTCCAATGAACCGCCCATTGTGGGGGTGCTGGGCCATTTCTCACCTTCCCCACACGTACCCAACTTTTCGAACCCATTAGGGGGTTGGGGATTCCTTAGGAATCGAGTCATCCACCCCTTTCTTTTTCCCGGCCCGTCCGGGTGACAACTCCATTTTCTCTAGACTTAGGTCCATGTTCTCTAAGGCCCCGAGCCTAAACAGTGCCGAAGTCGCAAGAACCATTCCACCGGGGGTGGGGGCGAAAATTCCTGCTCACAGTGGCGACTCCACTGGGGATAAGAGAAGTTGATTCCGTTGGTCTTTATATTATTCTATTCTTTCTTATAATGATATTATCCATTGCATCATCTTAGTTTGCATTGTGTGCATGAGTTAGGACGCTCGTGTTGCCCGAGTTATGTTATGTAAGGGATACCATACTTTCACTCAAGGTATAGAGATCGAGCATGGCATAACCACTCATAGTCTCGTACCATTTGGTATATACTTGCTATGGGAACCTAAGCCTTTTAAACCAAAGACTAAAGCTTATGTAATTGGCCTAGTTACTTTCCTTAGGTTTTACCCCAAATGCATGTTGTTTGACTATGGTTAGTTTATCTTGGCTTAAATCATGGCTTATTTGGTTTGCTCTTTTTCTAATATGACCTAAGTACATTGTAAGCTCAAAATAAATTTTTCTTTAAAGTCCAAAAGACCAAAACTATTTTCAAAATTTTTCAAGATGGTCTTTGGACATAAGACTTTTCTAAAAACAAATCAAAAAGTTTTTGTCCCATGGCCCAAATACTAAGCCCAAAATCCATTTCTCTAAAATCTTTTACAATGGGCTTAGAAACAAAACTATTTTTCACCCAATTTTTTCTTACAAAGAGCTTGCAAAATATATTTAGGTCAATTATGAAATATCAAAAATCAATTGTGGGCCTAGTTTACACTAAGAATAAATTAACCATGGGCTTGTTTTTAGCATGAATCATTAGTTACCTTTTTCAAGTGAGAAATCTATTTATGATAAACCTCTTAATTTAGTTTTAATCTAATAAAAGCTACTTTAGTTGGTTGGATGGATTAAAACCTAATTAATGGGAATTATCATGGATGGACTTCCATTTTCAAAAATATAACTATTGGTTGAAACGTCTGAGGGAATTATTTTGTTATAATTATAGCAAGGTACCCCATGTTTTTATTTTGTTAACCATGTACCTAGGAAAAGGGACTCGCCATTCGTGTGTGGATGTTATAAGGTTGGAAGGAACGTCCTATTTTGTTGATTGTTTGTGCATACATGCATACATTTGCTTCTCATATCATTGATCCTTTCTGGCTCACAACCCTAGATTATGACAGTTCAAAAGCTTACGACAATCCAACCTACGCCGGAAGCAAAGAATCTAGCAACGACTCAATCTCTTTTTTCACCAAAAGCAATGGAGCCCAAACAAATTCAAAGAATGGTGGATGATGCCCTCAATGCCAAGATGGAAGAAATAAAAGAGGCCCTAGTTGAGACCATGAAGAACCAATTGACAGCAATTTTAGAAAATCATGCCGAAGCATCTACGAGCACTAAGAAGCCAAAGGAAAAAGGGAAGACTAAAATTGGTGAAGTAGCTTTTGATGATGAAAAGGTGATCATTATTGATGATGATGATTGGGCTCAATACTACCAAGATCCTCAAGACAAGAAGAAAGAACCAAAGATTGTTGAAAGATCAACTATGGAGAAAATCAAAACTTTTGATGTTGAAAAGGTGATCGTGGATTTAGAAAAGAAATTTGAGAAGAAGCTGAAAACCGAAGAAATGTCCGAAGTTGACAAATTATTTGAGCTAGATGAAGAAGTTTCATGCATGTTCAAGATGCCATCTTTTGCAAAGTTTGATGGATCCAAAAATCCTCACCTCCATGTAATGCAGTATATCACTGCTATGCAGTCTGCCCGAGCTACTAAGGCTCAAACTCTAAGGTACTTTATGCTCTCATTGGATCTTGTTATCCAAAATTGGTTCAATACCTTAGATGATGGAACACAAAAGAGTTGGGATTTTATATACAAGGCCTTCATCCAACAATATGGATACAATATCGAGATGGTAGTTACCTTAATGGAAGTGGGGTCCATTAGACAAAGGCCAAATGAGAATTTTATGGACTATGTGAAAAGATGGAGAAACAAGGTCGCTTTCCTCAAGAAAAGGTCCGATGAATGCAATCAAATAAGAATGATTGTGAGAGGGGTGTTACCTAGTCTTCGTGAAAGGATGTCTCATACACTCATCCATGATTTCAAAGATCTTCTCCAAGCTGGTCTGCAAATTGAAGAATGGGAAAGAGAGAAGAATCATTTTTCAACAAGAAGGAATGAGAAAGGAAACTAGTAGTCTGGTAGCCAAAGCATGCAAAAGGCAGTCGGTGTTAACGCTACTAGCCAAGGAACAAGGAGGCAGTTTTCAAAATTGGGGAAATCGATGTCTTGGGTTCTCAATAAGCTTCAAAGAAAGGGATTGTTACAAACCTTAAATCCTCGTCCTTTGCCTAACCCTCTCCTACCTAATTTTGACACTAAAGCATTTTGTAAGTTTCACCAAATGCAAGGGCATGACACGGATAGATGTGTGAGGTTGAGACATGAGATCCAAAATTTAATTGATAGTGGGAAGCTACCCGAGCCCAGCAATCCAAACACCAAAGACAACCCATTACCGAAGTTCAATAGAGTACCACCACCGACAACCTTCATGATTGGAAGAGGTTTGCATGAAAGTTTTGTCATGTCTTCTTTTCGAGATGTGGGTGGAGAAGTAACCAAAGAAGAAGAGGTATTTGGTGAAATTAAACAAGTTGTGGTGGGTAAAGAAGTAGCAATTTGTGTTGTCAATGGGTTTTGGGATTCAAGCGATAGTGAGGATGATCTTGTATCCAAGAAGGAGGAATGGACCTGGTCCGAGCCCGAAAAAGATGAAGTAATGAACACTAGATCCGGTAAGCCTTATGCAAGGCCACCGCCTAAGGAGGTAGAAATTAATAAGGGAAAGGAAGTTGAAATAGGGAATATAGAAGAGGAAGATGATACTATGCTCAAGCAATTGAAAAGATCCCAAGCAAGTGTTAGCATTTGGGACTTATTGGCTACTTCTAAAAAGCACCGAGAAACTATGGCCAAGGCATTAGCTAGCATGCCAATTTCTACCTCCACAACACCGGAGGAGCTGATCAACTTCATAAAATTGGAGGGGTAATGAAATGTGAAAATATTCAAGAGAAGATTGAAGTTAATATGGGAGTGGTTTCTTTCTCAGATGCGGATTTACCGGAAGAGGGGAGAGATCACATCCACCCTCTCTTTATCAAAATAGAAATCAAAGGGAAAAGGACTCCATGTGTAATCGCCGATGATGGGTCTGCCATAAATGTTTGTCCACTTAAAATATTGCCAAAGCTAGCCATGTCAACAAGGGATCTAAACCCGACTAAGGTAACCATTTGGGCTTATGACAACACTAAGAGACATGCTGAAGGGACTTTCAAAACTATTGTCAAGGTCGGTTCAATTGAATCTATTGTTGAATTTATTATTTTGGACATACCTGTTACCTTTTCCCTAATCTTGGGATGACCATGGTTTCATCCTCTTGGTAGAGTTCCTTCCACCTTTCATCAAAAGATCAAGTTCCCAAACGAAGATGAGACAGTGGTCATCGAGGCTGAAGATAATGAGATTGTTAACACTCTAATGATTGAGAGGCCTCTCAATGGTTTCCATGTAGCTGCAGTTTCTGATAATGAAGTAGTGGACTCCAAAGTCTTGAATATGATGAAGAGCATGAACTACCTTCTCGGAGTTGGTCTTGGAAAGGGTAAGGCCAGTTTGACAAAGCTGCCAGATTTTAGAACTCAAACTTCCAAGAAGGGGTTGGGATATGATGAAGCCAATAATGCCCAACCAAAGAAGAATGAGAAGATGAACTTCCCACCGCTTGAAGAGATCTTTGTCAAAGCTCCAGACATGGGACCACTCCAAGGAAAGCCCGAGCCAATCATGTTCATGGGAAAATTGATCCCGAGTTTTGAAATTTTTGCAAATGTTGCCGAGGTAGTAGAGCAAGTGAAGAAAGAGCTCACCCTACCAACCAACAAAGAATCCAATCCAAAAGAGAAGAAAGATGCTGTCCTAAAAGCTGAGAAGACTCCGGAGGAGATTGCTGCACTGGTTGAAGAGAAGTTTGAAGACATTATGCCTTATGATTTTGAGAATAATGATTTTGATTTTGATTTTAATTTGTCTGTTTTGTATGAGGATGATGATGTTTTCTTTTCCAAAATGAATGCAATAAAGTCTGATTTTGCTTACTTGTGTGATGTTTATCCTGATGGCTGCATACATTCAAATAGCAATTACATGAGCATCTTTAACATTAATTATGTTGACATACAATCATTAAATTTGGGAACAATCGAAAATCCTAAAAACATTAGCATAGCATCCAACCTTACTCCTGATGAGAGAGAGAGAGATTTGAAAAAATATTCAAAAAATATGAAAAAGTATTTGCTTGGTCTTATGAGGATATGCCTGGAATAGATCGAGACATAGTCGAACATCTTATTCCTACTTACACTCACATGAAACCTGTCAAACAAAAGCTTAGGCGATTAAGACCTGAGTGGGCTGGATTGGTTAAAGAAGAGGTCACTAAACAAATACAAGTAAAGTTCCTTGAAGTGATAGAATATCTAGATTGGCTAGCCAACATAGTACCTGTGCCAAAGAAAGATGGAAGAATAAGGGTCTGTGTGGACTATAGAGATTTAAACAAGACTTCCCCTAAAGATGATTTTCCTTTACCCCATATAGATGTTCTCATTGATAGTGCAGCCTCTAGCGTGCTACACTCGTTTATAGATGGATTTTCTTGATACAACCAAGTGTTAATGGCCCAAGAGGATAAAGCCAAAACTACTTTCATTACTACATGGGGTATATTTTGTTATAGGGTGATGCCATTCGGCTTAAAGAATGCTAGAGTAACCTACCAAAGGATGGCCACCATACTATTTCATGACATGATGCACAAAGAAGTTGATGTATATGTTGATGATATGATGGTGAAATCAGATACAAGGGAACAACACTTCCAAAACTTAGAGCTATTCTTCAATAGAGCATTGAAATATAAGCTAAGATTAAACCCGAAGAAGTGTGTGTTCGGCATTACCTCAGGCAAATTATTGGGACATGTGATTGGCCCGAATAGCATTGAGATTGATCCTGACAAAGTTAAAGAAATCAAGGATATGCCAGCTCCAAAGACGGAGAGAGGAGTTCGGGGATTCATTGGTAAATTGCAATACATTAGCAGATTCATAGCAAAGCTCACAACAAATCTGTGAGCCTATCTTCAAATTGCTTCAAAAGAATCAGCCACTCCTATGGAATGAAGAATGTTAAAGGGCTTTTGAACGAATAAAAGAGTATTTGCTGAATCCACCTATTTTAAAACCACCTAAGCCTGACAAACCTCTATTACTATACTTAGCAGTAGAAGAAAAGTCAATAGGAGCCATGCTAGCCCAAGCAGATGAGTCAGGGATTGAGCATGCGGTTTACTATTTGAGTAGAAAGCTCCTACCTTATGAAATTAAGTATAGTATCATTGAAAAGACCTGTATAGCCGTGGTTTGGTCTTCTAAGAAGTTGCGGCATTACTTTCAATCGTATAGTGTGCAAGCAATATCTAGGTTGGACCCAATGAAGTACTTAAGGGAGACACCCTCTTTGATTAGAAAATATGGTCATTAGTTGATAATATTAGAAGAATTTGAGATCAAGTATGTAACCAGGAAAACAATCAAAGGTAGAGCAGTGGTAGAATTCCTGGCCCAACAACCATTACCAGATAGTGAAGAGGTAATCTTAGAATTTCTGGATGAACATTTAGAGGCAATTGAAGTACAAGGGTGGAAAATGTATTTTGATGGAGCAGTAAATAGGAAAGGAGCAGGTTTGGGAGCCATACTAGAATCGCCTGAAGGGGAACTTATCCCTTTAGCCAAAAAGTTGAAATTTAGGGCAACCAATAATATGGTGGAATATGAAGCATGTATCTTTGGTTTGGAAACCCTAATGATTATGATGGTGGATAAGGTGGAAGTTTTTGGAGATTCATTACTAGTAGTATCCCAAGCAAATGGAGAGTGGGAGTTGAAAGAAGAAAAATTAAAACCATACCACCATTACTTGATCATGATGAAGAAGAACTTCAAGGAGTGTAGGTTTATACACCTATCAAGAGAAGAAAATTAGATGGCCGATGCCCTAGCCACATTGGCTTCAGTATGGGAAAATCCTATATGTTTATTCCTTAAGCCTCTGATTTTGACCAGTTCATCAACTCCTTACTATGAATATTCGACCATCATGGAAACTGATACAGACCATGATGCGTGGTATGATACTATAAGGCAATTTTTAGAGGAAAGGGAATATCCGTCTGGGGTAACAAAAAAAGAAAGAAGAGCCATAAGGCGGTGGTCTTTGCAATACATCACATTCCATGGAGAGTTATATCGAAGATGGCATGGTGGGGTGCATTTGAGATGTTTAAGAAAGCCAGAAGTGGAGCCTATCATGTCAGAAATACATGCTGGAAGTTGCGGTCCGCATATGAGTGGTTTAGCCCTAGTTAAGAAGATTATTCGACAAGGTTACTACTGGTTGACCATGGAGAGAGATTGTATAGAGTTCATAAAGAAGTGCCAACAATGTTAGATGTATGGTAACTTGAATCTCATGCCTCATGAAGAATTGCATTATATGTCTGCCACTTGGGGTATCGACATTATAGGGGAGATACATCCGACAGCCTCAAATGGTCACCGTTTCATTGTAGTAGCGGTAGATTATTTTTTTGATATGAGTTGAAGCAGAATCCTTCAATAAAATGGAGGCAAGTCAAATGGCTAGATTCATTGAAAAGAACCTCATCTGTAGATACGGGGTCCCGCACAGTGTGATATCAGACAATGGGGTATAGTTTCAAGGAGCAGTTAAGGATTTATTCTCGAAGTATCGAATCCATCATCATCGATCCTCTCCTTATAGACCAAAGGCTAATGGTGCGGTAGAAGCAACAAACAAAACAAATAAGTAGATTCTGTCCAAGATGACCAAGACATACAGGGATTGGTTCCTTTTTGCTTTATGGGATATAGATCAAGTGTGCGAACACCTATTGGAATGATACCATTCTCTTTGGTTTATAGGATGGAAGCAGTATTGCCAATTGAAATTGAGATCAAGTCCTTAAGAGTAGTCTTGGAAGTTAAACTACCTGAAACGGAATGGGTAGTGAGCAAATACACACAGTTAGCTTTACTAGAGGAGAGAAGGTTAAAGGCACTGTATCATCATCAACTGTATCAAAAGAAGATAGCTTGGGCCTACAATAGAAGGGTTAAGATCAGAAAACTCAGAGTCGGGGATTTGGTGTTGAAACAATATAAGCCTAACGCATCTGATCCAAGAGGGAAGTTTAGGCCTAGTTGGGAAGGGCCATATGTCGTGAAACAAGTCATGAACAAGGGAGCAGTGAAGCTAACAGACATGGAAGGGAATGAGTTTAGTGAGCCAGTAAACATTGACAGTTTGAAGAGGTTTTATGTATATATAAAAAAAGAGCTTGCTAGGTTGAAAACCCAAAAGGGCGGCCTAGGCAAAAGTTAGAGCAGTCCACTAGTTTCGAAAACCCGAAAGGGTGGGCTAGGCAACAATTAGGGCTAAATGAGAGAAAATTGTCAATTAGAAAATCTGAAAGGGCTAGTTGGCAACAGGAGTAATCTTGTGTATGTTGGCTTTATGTTTGGTTGTTCCCCAATTTAATAAAACAAAATTAATGTTAAAATTGTTCTATGTGCAATGTTATAAGTATTTGACCAGATATGAATGAAATAAATAAAGACAATAGCAAAAGGTGATGACAAATTATAAAAGGAAAAGAAACGTCTCTTATTATTACTTTAATTATTTTTTCACCCTAACAATACACTTTTTGAATTGCAAATGTAAAATATGTGGCAGACGATAAGTGTAATGTGCAGGCCAACTTTGCCTCAGCCGATCCAAGTAGGGTTCAGTCAAGCAAGGCATGTCTAAATCAGGAGTGAATTCAGAACCGCGAGGCTCAGCTCCATACTGAAGACCAAGTCGGCAGGGATCATAGAAAGTACCTTGACGAAGAGCAGAAAGAGGAACATACATCAAGTATGTCCACATGGTGATACGAGAAATCTTCCACCAAGGTACCAACCAACGAATGTTGACTTCAGCGCGTGAATGGATCCAGTCAACCCAGTCAGCATATGAAGAAGTGGATGGAGTAGTTTCCTAGCGAAATGATGCCGTGTCAGATATCTGGAAAAATCCATGGATGGAGTATCAAGCAAGCAAAGACGCTCCTGAAGCCAAATCTATGAGGGATTTTGTCTGCTAAGTTGAAAACCCGCAAGGGCAGCTTAGGCAAAAATAAGGATAGCTCACTAGTTCTGAAAACTCACATGAGCGGACTAGGCAAAAATTAGAGAAATATAAAAAATATAATAAAAGGAGTCCGCTAAGTTGAAAACCTGCAAGGACAGCTTAGGCAAAAATTAAGACAGCTCGCTAGTTTCGAAAACCTGCATGGGTGGACTAGGCAAAAATTAGAGCGATAAAATAAAAAAAAAAGAAGAAAGAGAAAACCTAAATTGAAAACCTGAAAGGGAAGTTTAGGTAATTACCTGAAGCAACAACGGACTCCCAGTCAGTCTCTTTGATGATCCTGATTTAAGTCGGTTTAATCCAACTAAAGTCTCGGCTAAGATCACGGGCATGGCGATAAGCCTCCTTCCATTTGGTCCATGGTATCTAATACTCGTGGATCAATATCGCCATTAGAAGAAACAAATAAGAATTGGCCAAGCAAGCAAAGACAAAGCATGTGTCCCCATGCCTTAGTAGGAGCCAAATGAGAAAGGCAAAAGTCAATTAAGGGAGCAAGTAGAATCTTTTCACATCTCATCAACTGTAGAACTTCGGGCTTTGAGATTTGAAATAACATCTGCATCATCTGTTGAGTCTTGGAAATCAGTATGGATAATGCCATTTGTCAATTATTTGGATATCTAAGGATGGCCTCAAATTCTTGAATCAAGGACATATTTCAAAGCCATTAAGTTTAAATGTCCTAGAATCCACATTCCAAAATGAAGCCATCACATGTAAAAAGGAATGGTCCAATTTAACATTTTGAAAACACTTTAAAATATCAATCTTTGACCAAGACATTTGCTTCCAGTGAATGGCATCCATATTCTTAAATAAAATTTTTATTTTTCTTCAAATGGAGTTCAGTCATCATGGAAGGATGAAGGAAAATCAAAATTGTTAAAAGGAGTTTTTATGTTGAAGTGGAAAATCCTTTGGTTTCTATATGAAATTATGGTGTGAAGAGTGATTTATATAGAGGAAACATGCTTTTCCAAAATTGATAAGGAAGAGATGATAAGATAAAAGAGTGAGACCGTGATGCATGAGGAAAGGATTTGGCGATGAAAGTTTTTTTTTCAATTGTCGCATTGCATTTAGCTTTGTAGTGATGCTGTGTAAATGTTAAAATATGAAGAGGAAAGTATAATAATTGTGGCACTGTAATAATGATAATAAAAAAAATAAAAAATAAAAAGAAAAGAAGAAAAAAGAAAAAAAAAGAGTCGCAGTAAAATGAACATTATATATTATCATTATTATTTCTATACTTATTATACAATTGATACAATATTTATACATCACTAAGAAGGTGGTGGTAGGTCATCAAATAAAGCCCTGAAAAAATCATCGCCTATCGGAGGAGGAGGCAAATCACTCATCTTGAGTTTGCCCAAAGCAGGAGCACCAGAATCCCTATTACCTTGGAGTTCGACCTATCATGGTCCTCATCAAAAGTAGACAAAAGGATCTCATGGTCAACAGTTTGGGGGCCTCTAGTTGAAGAAGCACCAGGATCCCTCATCCCCTGAAATCGAAAGTCTCAAAAATTTTATTCTGATTGATGGTACAAATATTCAAAATGAGAAACCTGCTGACGACTAGCAACCAACTCTTCTTGAAGTTTTTTTGTTTGTTCTTCAAGCATCCGCTGTGAGCCAGAAAGGAAAAGAGTACGAGCATATATAATCATGCATACATATAACACAAGTTATCATGGAACAAGAAAAACTTATCAAGTAATTCATATCAATACCCTGTGGTTGAGATGGCATATCTGGTAGACTAGAATGAGCAAATGAAGGAGCAGTAAAAGAATGTCCAGTCTCATGATCAAATGAGCCAGCAACCTACAACAATCATTAAAAAAGTCAAAACAAGTTAAGAAAGAAGCGATTGCAATGGAAAAATGGTAAAAGTTTTACCTGAGAAGTGCTAGCCCCGAGATGTGGAATGAATTCTCCTCCCTCTCCATGATGTTCCTCTTCATCTCTACCCTCATTTTCTTCCAGAATTTTCCGTACACCAACAGGAGATACATCAAAGTTCAAGAGCCATATTTGAATAAAAAGGGTATAAGATGCACCGAGTGGATAGAGAAATGTCTCAACATCATAACCATGCTAGGCCAACCACCATGCATTCTCCGGCATTGATGTAATATCTAAAGTATATTTCGGGCAACGCATCAGGATCCTCCGCTGCTGGGGACCAAGAAACAACTCATATACTCTCTCTCTCTGAGAAACTAGCCACTAGAGACAGGGCTGACGATGACTCGCGAGTATGTTGAAAAGGCAGTGTGGCATTCATGAAGGAAGTCCAGTTTTTCTGCTCTTCTACATTCCACCAAGCCAAATTCACCTATAAAATGACATAAGGTAAGTAAACTTTCACATAAATTTTAAAGTATACTAATGCTATTTTACCTGGTCCCAAGTTAAGTGGCTCAACAAGAAGCGTTAGGTATGCACATGGTGAGAGCCGGGAACTTAAATAAGCTTTGACAACCAGAAATTTAATCTCCGATATCCTGCTGTCTCTCAGGAAATACCAGGCACCCTCACAAGATTGTGTTCATATGCCCATACCTACAACAATAATAAAAATGAAATTCATGCAAGAATAAGAATGGAATTGACATTGGTGGAAGAAGAGTACCTCGACAACTGCCATAAAACCAACAAAAGACTTCTTATTTCGGCAAATTTTGTCAAGACCATGGTAAAGACAGGTGAGACCAGCTTCACCCCAGCCATAAAGTGGTACTGTCCTAAAATAAGCAAGGGCCCTCAACACTGACAAATGGATGGCGGATTCAGTGCTGCCTAAAATGGTCAACCTGAGAAAATATAGCAAAAATCCTTGAGCATACTGTTGGGCTGTGTCTATGTGAACCCGTCCTTCGTAGTTCATCCAATAACTATGAATTGGCTCAATTTTTATCTTAAAAGGCCCTTTATATGATGGTTCCATACCAATTAATTGTTGAATTTCTTTAAATGTCAAAATATCATTGGTAAGAGAAACCGAAACACCATCATATCGAATGTCGGTTATAGCAGCAAAATCGACCGTACCAATTGTCATCTCTCCAATGGGCAAGTGAAAAGTATGAGTTGTGTCCAACCATCATTCTGCAAGCACTTGGACTATACTCCGGTCTATTAGATACTCCTTGGATGGTAATTGTAAGATGAAGCTCTCAAAGCCGCAATCTCATATAATCTGCCTTACCCAAGAAGGCGCTGCATCATTCCATTGTCAGGCTTTGTAGATACTCCCTCCACCCCGAATAACGCAAAGATCATGCTAACGTGGAACCAAGTAAGTTAGCACTAGGTAAGTATATCATTATTCTATCTACTTAAATTCTTAAATTAATATATTTTTCCTAAATTTCCTAAAAAAATAGAAAATATGATGAAAAAAATAACAAAATAACAAAAAAAAATAACAAAATAACAAAAACAAAAAATGAAAGAAAATAAATAAAAAGGAAATAAATGAAGGAAATAAAGAAATAAAAAGAAAAAGAAGAAAAAACACACAAAAAATCAATAAATACCTTGCTCTTTTGATTTGAACTATGATGAAGTGACATCCCGGCTATTAGACCTATATTTCCATCTTCATGATGCCGAATAAACTCTAATAACTCAGCATTAGAATGAATTCCTGATCTTGAAGCATGCATTTTTTCAAAACTGTATGCTAAACTTGAAATGCTTATAGTTGTAGACCCTTAATTTTTTACCTAGTCCGGTCCAATATATTTTATATAGTCTAAAATAATTTTTGTGTTATTTTAATTAAATAATATTTATTTTAGTATTTCTTTTTTATAAGTTTTAATAAAATAAAAATAATAAAAATTAAAAATTAAAAAATAAAAATAAAAATAAAAATCGGCGACGAAAAAATTGGCGATGAAAAATTCATCGCCGAAAGCGAAATGGCCTGGCAGCCCGCTAGCGGGCCAATTCTCGCTCGCAAACTCGCAGCCCGTCGCAGTTTTCGCCAGCAAAATTTTTTCAACGTAATTTTTTCCGAAACCAAACTCTATTTGGTTTTGGTTTTCTTTTCCTAATTAATTATAGTTTCCTTAAACAATTGGAATTAATCTTCTAAATTTCCTATGAATAACACTAAAAAACACAGAAAAAGGGGATCGGACTGGATTTTGAGGAGAAAAACTTTGGATTTGGACTAGAACTTGAGACTTCAGGTTTGAGAGGAGCAACAAGCAAGCCATTAACAATTCATCAAAGGCAACAACCTTTCCTCTGTCCTTGTTGATCCAAGAAGCAATTTTTGGTGGAACCGACGTACGAAGGTTTGAATCTCTAATTTCTTTTTATTTTCTTATAGCAACTTTATTTTTTGATTCATAAGATTATAAACACAAAACCTTGATCCATATATATGTAGTAACATTGATCTTCGTTTCAATGGCATAAATGATCTTTTTTATTTCTTTTAAACCTAAAAAAAAACCCTAAAAATATTTTTTTGCTCTTCTAAACCCTAAAAACCCTAAAAATACTTTTATGTTTCTTCTAAACCTTAAGAACCCTAAAAATACTTTTCTATTTCTTCAAAACCTTAGAATCCTAACTCGTTCCGTCTATTTCCAAAAACCCTAAAAAATGCTCTTTTGTTTCCAAAAACCTTAAATCATTTTTCTTATTTTTAAAAGCTTTTAAAAACCCTAAACTATTTTCTTCTAATTCTTTTCCAAAATTTTCAAATGTTTTGTTAAATCTCCAAACCCTAACTCACTTTACAGTTTCTAAAAAATCATAATTACTTTATAAAACTAAACTATTTTCTTCAATTCCAAAACCAAGACAGTAGACCCCAAACAAGTTAATCTAAACCCTAAGTTTTCTTAAACCCTAATTCCCCCAAAATCGTAAACCCTAGATTTCCTAAACCTTAATCCTTAAAACCTTAAAACCTTATAAACCTAAATATTCAAACCTAATATAGTAAATCTAAAATAATAATCCAGTAGCTAAGAATTATAAAGCTAAATGTTTTAAAGCGTCCAAACCCTAATTTCATAATTTTACCCCTCAACCCTAATTTGATCAATCAAAGAACCTTACTAATTTCTTAAATTATAAAACCCTAATCCATTTCAATTTTCTTAAAACTTATAGTAGCTAAGAATTACAAACCCTGATAATACTAAAATCCCAAAACCCTAAATATTAATTAAAGAACTTTAAATGGAAACAATAAACCTCAATTTGTATCTTTACTTGCTTTATTTTATTATGTAGTTCATTATATTTTTTAATTTATTTTCAATACTTGATTTATTTAATTTATCATGGATGAATGTTTATTATATATTTTGATTAATGTTTAATATCATTGATAAATGATTTATTTATGATGAATGGTTATTTACTTTTATCGATTTATTTTGGATTTACAAATGTTGTAAGAGGTATGTTTCCACTTTGTGGGTTCCTCATTAATTAAGTTCTATGTAATTTAAATTGCTTATATATTTTAGACCAAATGTAAAGGACATGTTTCAACCTTATGGTGGGTGTCCTATTTGTAACACCCCCACATTCAATACACGCACACTACAAACACCACAATGTAATATACGTGCACTGAACATAGGGATGCTACGGATTTCCTTAACATTTAAAAACATATTAAATTATACCATAATCCTTATCACTATACATTATAGAAATTAAGTAATAAATTTGTAATACAAAACAAAATAGATATATAGATACATTTAGTTAATCCGCAGCGGAATTTATAAAATATTTACATTATAAACAATACTTTGCAAACATAAAGAAGTTATACATGATTGGCAGCTTTCTCTGATCTTTAAGTCCCAAAATCAACTCTTCAGTGTCTACTCTCACTCGGTCTCGAAGAGCTCTCAGGTTCAACTCTATCACCTGCGCGATCAACACTATCGCGCTAAGCCAACGGCTTAGTAAGACAAATCATGCTAATATTATGCTTTAGTGCAATGCAATGCCACACACCTTATTAAAAAGAACAACATCATAGATGTAAAGCTAACAACATACTTTTACATTCCATAAACCACAATATATGAACATATCACATTTCTCAATATCATATACCTCATTTATCAATTATGTTACCATTTATGAGTCACATTAAACAAAGACAAGCATGGGCCCAAAACATACTAATATGCCATTCAATTTTCAGAGTTAATGTTTTGGTTTTGTTATCACATTTATCAATATCATATACCCAACTAGGCTTCAAGGATTAGGTTCAACCAAGCTTCAAGGGGAACAAAGCATGCTAAGTTTCAACCCAACTTGGCTTCAAGAACCAACCCAACCTAGCTTCAAGGGTGGTAACATCTCAATTAGGCTTTAAGGATTCAATCCAACCTAACTTCAAGAGATTGTTACACTTATTAGGCATGCCACCAACAACAAACTCTGAAAATGGAATAACACATTAGCCACACAATTCATTTATTATTCAGTTATCATTTCCATTCTCAATTCTCATCATCATAGCCAATCACAATGGCTTCATATCACAATTATATCTCAACTCATTTTATACATATAGCATCATTGCTATAGCATTTCAAGGTACATTATTCATGAATCACATTACCATTCACAATGTATATAACAAAACATTGTTCATAGATTTATAATCTTCCATATGACTTTGATTGAATCATTATTGTTTTAAGAGTATTTAGAATGTTCATTTTCATGTATAGGTGCAAAGAGACCCTTAAAGAATCACAACATTACATGAAGAGCAAAGAACAAAAACATTAACTAACACATTTGAGGGACACGGGCAGCACACTTGAGGGACACGGCCAAGCTTGTGGCCGTGTCTCTCAACTTAATTTTGGCAGTGACAGACATTGGCATGGGACACGGCCGTGTCTCTCAAAAATCAACCCAACACGTCCAAAATTTCCATGACTTGGCTGTGTCTCTCCTTGCTTTTGGCCGTGTCACTCATGAACAAAACCCTAACCAAAGCCAACACTCTTTCAATTGCATTTACACACTTTTTACACAACATTAATCTCATTCAAATGGATACAATCAATAACATAAACACATATCTTACACAATCATCACAATAATCACTTTAACAACACATTAACATTACATTTAAACACAACTACTTCAAAACCCTAAATCCAACATCATTCATAATCTTTCAAAATCAACATCCACCACTTCCAACAACAACACCTATTTAACCTCTTAACTTAAAACCAAATTTAACACTTGAAAACACATCACAAACACCTCTCATCATCAAATCAACAAACCCTAATTCACTTCAAATACCACTTCAAAAGAATAAAAGAAATCAAAGAAAAGAACTTACCAAAGTTGTTGAATTCCACAAATCTCCAACTTGATTCCTTGATTCTCTCTTCAATCTTGATTTTGGAACAACAAAAATCAACTCTTGTTCTTTGGTTTTGGAGAGCCGGCCACCACTAAAGAAAAGAGAAGAAAAGAAAATAATTCAAGTCAACTTCCTCTTCTTCTTTAAATCTCCACCAAGAAATTTCCAAAAGAAAATTACCTCAATGCCCTTAACCATTTGTTCTAACTCTCTTTTAACTTATAAGCCCATTTAGGTAATTTCATACTCAACAAGATAAATATCTCTTCCCCCTATGTTATATATATTACAATATAATCAACATATACACTTTCCTTTAATTTCTTTTCTCTTGCAAATTGACACCTACATTCAATCCAATTTTTAAAACAACAACAACAACAACAACAACAACAACATTCAAAACTTCTAGGGCATATATGGGGATATTACACTATTAGTTTAGACATGGATGATGTAAGGACATGTTTCCATCCTCGGATGGGTATCCATTTATTTATTATGCTTTGACATTGCTTTAATTTTAATATAACGATGCTTTATTTCAATTATTATGTGTAATATGGATAATATTGTTATATTTAAGAAATTTATAATATTAAGACCTATAAAGGAGGCCGGTTCCAATGAACTAGGCATTGTGGGGGTGCTGGGCCATTTCTCACCTTCCCCACACGTACCCAACTTTCTGAACTCATTAGGGGGTTAGGGATTTATGAGTGGGGATTTTTGCCACCACTCTCGGTGGAATGGTTCTTGTGATTTCGGCACTGTTTATGCTTGGGGCCTTAGAGAACACGGACCTAAGTTTGGAGAAAATGGAGTCGCCACCCGGACGGGCCGGAAAAAAAAAGAAAGGGGTGAATGACTCAATTCCTAAGGAATCCCCAACCCCCTAATGGGTTCAGAAAGTTGGGTATGTGTGGGGAAGGTGAGAAATTGCCTAGCACCCCTACAACGCCCGGTTCATTGGAACCGGCCTCCTTTACAGGTCTTAAAATTATAAAATTCTTAAATATAACAACATTATCCATATTACACACAATAATTAAAAGAAAGCATCAATTTATTAAAATTAGAGCAAGGTCCAAGCAAAAAAAATAAATGGACACCCATCCGAAGATGGAAACATGTCCTTATATCACATGCCTAAATAGGACACCCACCGAAAGGTAGAAACATGTCCTTTACATAGGTTCTAAAATACAAAAGCAAATTAAATTACATGATATTTAACTAATGAGGTACCCACCAAATGGAAACATACCTCTTATAACATTTGGAAATCTAAATAAATTGATAAAAGTAAATAATCATTCATCATAAATGAATCATTCATCAAAGATATTAAATATCAATAGAAAGTAAACACCCATCCATGATAAGCTAAATAAACCAAGCATTGAACTTAAATAAATTAAAGCATGCAAAATAAATCAAAGCATAATCAAATATGGAATTGAATAAGGCAAATAAAAATCCAAATTATAGGTATTGATTCCATTTAGGATCCTTTATTTCATGTATTTAGGGTTTTGGATTTTTATGGGTTTAAGCAACTGTGACTTTTTAAAGAATTAAAATGGATTAAGGATTTTATGTTTTAAAAGGTTGGTAAGACACTTTGATTAACCAAATTAAGGTTTGAATGGTGAAATCATGAAACTAGGATTTTGGACACTTTAAAATACTTTTGATTTTTGGTTTTAAATGATGATTTCAAGCTTACTGTGTAAAATTAAAATATTTGTGTTTATATGATTTTTAAGGGTTTAAAGGATTAGGGTTTATAAAAAAATTAAGGTTTAAGGTTTTAAAGGGTTAGGGTTTTACTATTTTAGATTTGGAGTTGAGTTAGGATTTACTGTTAAAATTAGGGTTTCGGTGGATGCATGAAGCTTTTAGGGTTTGAAAATCAATTTGATACTTTTATTATGTTTTATGAAAATAAACAAACGATTTAAAGTTTATAAAAGCAAAAAAGTTGTTTTTAAGGCTTTTGGAAAGTAACAGAACATAATTTAAGGGTTTTGATAATTTGAAAAGTAAATTAGGGTTTTGGAGTTTTGCATAAGTAAAAGTAACAATTTTATGTCTTTTTGGAAAATAAAGCAACGAAATAAGGTTTTTAACTTTAGAAAAACTAAATTAAAGTTCTAGGGTTTTTGATTTTGACAAACAGAATTTCATAATTTTAGCTACTGTGAAAAAATATAACAATTAATACATACCTACTTTTGTTGGTCTCTCCAAAAATAATTCTTCTTGTATGAACAAAAATAAAGGCAAGCTTTGTTGCCTTTGAATTCTTAAATTCCCTTCACTGCTTCTCTCCAAAAAGTCCCCTTCAATTTAGTGCCAGAAGGCATTTTCAAGTTTTCAAGTTTTCCTTTTTAATTTCGGTTTCCAATTCTAAATTCGATCCAATTCCTTTTTCCCCTTTCCTCTTGGATTTCTTTCCCTCTTTTCTGCCTCCTTTTTTGTGTTGTAATCATACTTATTTATATAAGTTTTTTGTGATTTTTTTTCTAGTTGCTCACGACATACATTATTTATTAAGAAAAGGAAATCGAAACCTAATTGCATTAGGTTTTGGAAAATTTGTGTCGAAAAATTTCGCTGGCAAAAGAAAAACTGCTGCGGAAAAATCGAGCTGGCAAAAAATTTTGCCGCAGGAAAAATTACGCTAGCGAAAAAGCTGCCGCCGGGCGAAGCAGGCCTGCGGGCCATTTTGCCCTCAGGAAATTCCTCCAGGCCATTTCGCCAGCAGAAAAACTCTGCGGGCCATTTCGCCCCTAGAAAAATTCTGCAAGTAAAATGGCCTGGGCCATTTTGCCCGCAGGAAACTCCTGCGGGCGAAATGCCCATTGGCCAACTGACTTTCGGCGATGATTTTTTCATCGCCGATTTTTCCATCGCCGATTTTTATTTTTATTTTTATTTTTTGATTTTTGTTTGTTTATTTTTAATTTTTATTAATAAAAATTAGATTCTAAAGCAAAAATTATTTAATTAAGATAAAAAAATATTTTGGACCAATTAAAATATTTTGGACAATACAAAAATTATTTGGGACTAAATAAAATATATTGGACCAGACTGGGTCAAAAATTAAGGGTCTACAGTTTGCCCCTTGCTTGAATGATCTGAAACTTTAGTTAAAAAGAGTGAAAAGCAATAAGACTTAATTTTTGAGATGGTGGAGATTTTGGGTTCTGGACCCGATTCGAGTTCTTGACTCAAGGATAATTCTAGGTTCTGGACCTAAGGAAAATTTGGATTTTGGATCCGATCTAAGTTTTGGACTTAGAAGAGATTCTAGGTTCTGGACCTAAGGGTAATTTGGGTTTTGGACCCAAGCTAAGTTCTGGACTTAGAAAAGATTCTAGCTTCTGGACCTAAGAAAAATTTGGGTTCTGGACCCGAGCTAAGTTCTGGACTTAGAAAAGATTCTAGGTTCTAGACATAAGGAAAATTTGGGTTCTGGACCCAAGCTTGAATTGATTTGGGTACTTGGACCCGAGATTGGGTACTTAGACCCAAGCGTGAATTAATTTGGGTACTTGGACCCGAGAATGGGTGCTTGGGCGGAGATTGAGTTTGACTGACCTTTTATCATTTGAGAAGTCTGATTGCTCCTGTTATTCTATGCATTGTAGTTTTTTGCCCACAAAATGGATCTTCATCCTTTGAGATCGGGTCTTCATCCTTGAAAATGGATCTTCATCCTTTGAGATCGGGTCTTCACCCTTGAAAATGGATCTTCATCCTTTGAGATCGGGTGTTCACCCTAGAAAATGGATCTTCATCCTTTAAGATCGGGTCTTCACCCTTGAAAATGGATCTTCATCCTTTGAGATCGGGTCTTCACCCTTGCAAATGGATCTTCATCCTTTGAGTTTGAGTCTTCACCCTTGCAGATGGATCTTCATCCATTGAGATCGAGTCTTCACCCTTGAAAATGGATCTTCATCCTTTGAGATCGGGTCTTCACCCTTGAAAATGGATCTTCATCCTTTGAGATCGGGTCTGCACCTTTGTAAATGGATCTTCATCCTTTGAGATCGGGTTTTCACCTTTGTAAATGGATCTTCATCCTTCGAGATCGGGTTTTCACCCTTGAAAATGGATCTCCATCCTTTGAGATTAGGTCTTCACCCTTGAAAATGGTTCTCCATCCTTTGAGATCGGATCTTCACCCTGGCTTTAGCGCTTTTAGCTGGATTGTTCTTTTGTTTTTTGTATCTTCATTCTTTTGAGAATTCTAATTTTCTTCTTTTTTCATTCTGTCTTGTTCTTCCTTTGCACTTTTGCAAAAAAAATTCAGCCCTTTTTAGCTAGCTTTATATCCTCTCCTTGTCCCCCCTGTGTGGCAAAGAATTTTTCATATATAGACTTAAAAAATTGAAAAGGATAAACTTTGCCCCCTGTGTAGGCTCAAACCCTTGATTTTTCTATGCGGGCTCTGATTGATGTTTTTGCCATCTAGTGCTTTGCACAAGTACGCATTTCTTCTTTTTGCAAAATTACTGAAACTTTTTCAAGCAATGGGCCTTCTATGCCCCCCTGATTTGATATCTTCTTTTGATTCCTTACTTCACAGAGTGTTTGTTGTTCTCTTTGATAGGGAATAGACAACACAAGACAAGAAAGTGCGATGTGATATGCTCATGTATGCATGATATGTATAATAATACTCACAGCGGTTTCATTGACTCACAGACCTAGGTGATCAGTAGAAGTATTCTCATTGACTCCTTTTTGACACTCGTTCAAGTCGTGCATTTGAATGATCGAAAGCTTTTGCATTTGTGGCTTTTATCTTCAAGATGTTGAAAACATGAGTGGTGGAGACCCTAAGCAGCAGAGTCAGGGATGTGTCCATTTAAAACTATATTTCAGCATGTCGATTGGTAGCTTCTTTATAACTTTGCCAGTAATCATTTCCTTTGCCCAATGTATCCTTTGGAGGTTCAACATACTTCCCTTAACTTGAAGGCTTTGTATGACAAAACGATTTTTTGATTATTTTTTTTTGAACTTTGATTTTGAAATCAAATGTTGGCTTTGCCAAATTAAAGTCAATGTACCTCAGGACTTGATTTTTCCAAATTAACATATCTATAACATGACAACACTAGTTACCATACTAAACTCGGGAATTATTTCTATTTAAGCAAGAACTGTTGCACTTCAGATAGGCACATACACATTACTTGGCCAAAGGTATTGTCTCTTGGTAGGTAGAGTCTATTAGTGGAGATAGTTTGGATAAGCATGCATATGAGATAGACAATGTACCTCAGGACTTGATTTTTCCAAATTAACATATCTATAACATGACAACACTAGTTACCATACTAAACTCGGGAATTATTTCTATTTAAGCAAGAACTGTTGCACTTCAGATAGGCACATACACATTACTTGGCCAAAGGTATTGTCTATCTCATATGCATGCTTATCCAAACTATCTCCACTAATAGACTCTACCTACCAAGAGAGATCATCAGGTCTTTGATAGGCTTGAAATGGGGTCTATGAGGGACATGGGTTTAAACGAAGGCCATTTTGAGATAGGAGCTGGTGTGACACAATGGACAAACCCTCACACTATAAATTTCTTGTTTGAATTTTAAGCAGCTTGGAGGCAATCTTGCTAGACTCCAAATTCCTTCTATCTTCTTGGCATTAATCTAGATCTTGATTAGGATAGTCTTTGCCCTTGCAAAAAGTTTGGTATCCAAATCCGCTTCTTTTCTTCTTCTCCCTTTTCTTTCTTTTTATTTTTCTTACTCTTCCCTTTCTTTGAAATTTTATCATTTTGTCCTTTTTTCTTGTAGGACTGTCAAGTACAGAACTTTGAAGCACTGGATGGTCTTTCTCCTTTTTCTTTGGTTTTGATAGAATCTTTGGTTGGGTTGGACCAATTCAAGTCAAACCGTCCTTATAAAACAAATGGAAGCCTTTTGTTGTCTTAGATAAAAGAGAACTCAGTTGGCTTTCTGAACCGCCTTTTTAGGTTTTATTATTTCTTTTTCCTATTTGTTTTCTTCTTTTTTTTTTCTTTTTCTTTCTTTCTTTTTTTTTCTTTCTTTCTTTCCTTTTTTGGTTCTAGCTCAAACAGATTTGTCTTGTTTGTACCAACTTGGGCTTCCAATAATAGATAAATCATTTGTTACTCTAATGTTGTCTTGATTAAGTGAACTTCAACTACCCTTATGGTTTTGAGAACATCAACTATCCTTATGGTCTTGAAAACATCAACTACCCTTATGGTCTTGAAAACATCAACTACCCTTATGGTCTTGAGAACTTCAATTATCTTCATGGTATTGTCTATTCATTTCTTTCTTTGATCTTCTTACCTCTTCACCTTAGTGATCATAAGACTTGCCAAAAGTATCACAACAACTCAGGGCAGGTTGTTGGAGTTATATGCCAATGAAAAGAAAGCTAAAATTTTATAAAGGCTCAAAGGGACAACTAGGGATTGATGTTTAATTGGGTGGATACTAGTTGTTGGCTAACCAAACAATGCCTAGATCATTTTTCTCTTAAATAAGCAGAGTCCAATTTCGCCTCGAAAGTTTGTCAAAGCATGTTCTAAGACTGACTAGGACCTAGACAAAGGTAATTATGCAGGAGCCCTCTCTAAGTAAGCATACACAACTCAATGCTATAGAGTAATTCCCTCACCTAGTAAAGTCATTCAAGTCATGATGCATAAATATATTAATTCATGAATTATCAAGCTAGATTCCTCATCAGTTAAACACCAAAATGAACAAAGACCAACAAAAATTTTTATGAAAGTAATTCATTCAAAAAAATTTAAATTTGAAAAACATGATAGTTCCAATTAAAGAAAGTAAAATTGAAAAGTAACATTTAAGCTAAGGAAAGTTCATTGAGTTTAAGCTTCTTTCCCCTTTACATCTTCAATATTTCCATCTTGAAAGGATGATAAAACAAAATCTTCTTCCAATCCTTTTCCCACCATGAAGGTTGCCGGTGGAGGTACTCTATTGAACCTTGGTAATGGATTGTCTATGGTGTTGGGCTTATCCGGCTCAGGTAGCTTGCCACTATCAATCAAATCTTGGATCTCATGCCTTAATCGGGTACATCTATCAGTCTCATGTCCTTGAATCTGATGCAATTGACAAAAAGCCTTAGCATCAAAGTTAGGTGGAAGAGGATTAGGCAAAGGACGAGGAGTCAAGGGTTGTAACAATCCCTTCTTTTGTAGCTTATTGAGAACCCAAGATAGTGGCTTCCCTAATTCTGAAAACTGCCTCATTCCTCCTTGACTTGTGGTATTAACATCAACTTCTTTTTGTGTGCTTTGATTGCCCGACCGGTAGTTCCCTTTCTCATTCCTTTTTATTGAAAAGCGATTCTTCTCTCTTTCCCACTCTTTAATTTGCAGACCAGCTTGGAGAAGATCTTTGAAGTCCCTTATAAGGGTGTGAGACAGCCTTTCATGAAGGTTGGGCAGGACGTCTCTTACAATCATCCTTATTTGATCATATTCATCGGGCCTCTTCTTGAGCAAAGCGGCCTTATTTCTCCATCTTTTTCACATAGTCCACAAAATTCTCATTTGGCCTTTGTCTAATGGACTCCACTTCCATTAAGGTAACTTCCATTTCAACATTGTATCCATATTGCTGGATGAAGGCCTTATATAGCAAATCCCAACTCTTTTGTGTTCCATCGTCCAAGGTATTGAACCAATTTTGAACAATAGGGTCCAATGAGAGCATGAAGTACCTTAGAGTTTGAGCCTTAGTAGCTCAGGCAGACTGCATAGCAGTGCTATACTGCTTCACATAGAGATGAGGATTTTCAGTGCCATTGTACTTTGCAAAGGATGGCATCTTGAACTTGTACGGGACTTCTTCATCTTGTTCAAATAGTTTGTCAATCTCAGACATCTCTTCGGTTTTCATCTTCTTCTCAAATTTCTTTTCTAAATCAGCAATCATCTTTTCAACATCGGATGTCTTGGTCTTTTCAATAGTTTCTTTCTCAACAACCTTCGTGTAGACCCTTAATTTTTGACCCAGTCCGGTCCAATATGTTTTATTTAGTCCAAAATGATTTTTGTTGTCTAATTGGTCTAAAATAATTTTTGCTTTAGTATCTAATTTTTATTAATAAAATATAAAAAATAAACAAATAAAGGTCAAAAAAATAAAAATCAAAATCAAAATCGGCATCGAAAAAATCGGCGACGAAAAAATCGTCGCGCGGGCCCATGGGCATTTCGCCCGCAGGAATTTCCTGCGGGCGAAATGGCGGCCATTTCGCTCTCAGGATTTTCATGCGAGTGAAATGGCGCCCGCTCCTCGCCCACTGCCTCAGTCGACTACTGCCGATTTTTTTGCCAGCGCATTTTTTTCCTGCGGCAATTTTTTTTCGGCAGCGCAATTTTTCCGACACAAATTTTTTAAAACCTAATTCAATTAGGTTTCGGTTTTATTTTCTTATCAATATTATTTGCCGTGATTAATTAGGAATAATCCATATGAAACCTCTATAAATAAGGACCAAAGGCAATCAAATAAGGGGAGGCCGAAAAAAAAATGGACAGTAGCTTGAAGAAGTGAAACCAAATCAGTGAAGGAAAAGGAGCAATTCAATTTGATATTTATTCTGAAATAGTAGGGACACGGTTGAAGCAATTCAAAAGGCAGCAATTGTCTTGGTTTTAATTCATCCAAGAAAAACAATTTTTGGAGGAATCATCAAAAGGAGGTATGTATTAAATTCTTTGGTTTTTTTTTCAAAATTTAAAACTAGGAATTTGTGTTTTTCAAAATTTAAAATCTTAGAACTTTAATTTATTTTTTCTAAAGTCAAAAACCTTATTTCGTTGGTTTATTTTTCAAAAGGCATAAAATTGTTAATTTTACTTCTTTAAAATCTCAAAACCCTAATTAAACATATTTTTCAACAAAACCAAAATTTGATTCTGTTTCTTTCAAAATTTTAAACTTAGTTCTGTTTCTTTCAAAAAGCCTTAAAAATATCTTTTCTATTTATAATAACTTTAATCCATTTGTTTAAATTCATAAAACTTCATAAAATCATAAAATTGTCTTTCTAAACCCTAATTCAAACTCATCACCCGAAACTTTAATCCAAGAATCCTAAAATCCTAATTCAACTCCAAAACTCCAAATTATAAACCCAAACCCTTTAAAACTTTAAACCCTAATTTCTTCTAAACCATAATCTTTTAAAACTTGAAAAACCATAAAAACACAAATATTTTAGATTCACACAGTGAGCTTGGAACCATAAATCAAAAGTGTTTTAAAGTGTCCAACCCCTAGTTTCATGATTTATCCATTAAAACATTAATTTGGTTAATCAAATAATTTTATCAACCTTTTAAAACATAAAACCCTAATCTATTTTAATTCTCTTAAAAAGTCACAGTAGCCTAATTCCATAAAATCTAAAACCTTAAACAAATGTAATAAAGAGCCTTAAATGGAAACAATAGCTTTTTTATTTAACTTATTCAATTCTATATTTGATTATGCTTTGATTTATTTTATATGCTTTAATTTATTTAACTTTAATACTTGGTTTATTTAATTTATCATGGATGGATGTTTACTTTCTATTTAATACCTTTGATGAATGATTTGTTTATGATGAATGGTTATTTACTTTTATCAATTTATTTAGACTTCCAAATGTTGTAAGAGGTATGTTTCCACTTGGTGGGTACCTCATTAGTTAAATATGATGTAATTTAATTTGCTTTTCTATCTTAGAACTTATGTAAAGGGCATGTTTCTACCTTTCGGTGGGTGTCCTATTTAGGCATGTGATGTAAGAACATGTTTCCATCTTTGGATGGGTGTCCATTTATTTGTTTTGTTTTGTTTGGACATTGCTTTGATTTTAATATAATGATTCTTTCTTTTTATTATGTGTAGTATGGATAATATTGTTATATTTAAGAATTTTATAATATTAAGACCTGCAAAGGAGGCCGGTTCCAATGAACCGGGCATTGTGGGGGTGTTGGGCCATTTCTCACCTTCCCCACACGTACCCAACTTTTTGAACCCATTAGGGGGTTGGGAATTCCTTAGGAATCGAGTCATCCACCCATTTCTTTTTCCCGGCCCGTCCGGGTGGCGACTCCATTTTCTTCGGACTTAGGTCCATGTTCTCTAAGGCGCTGAGTTTAAATAGTGTCGAAGTCGCAAGAACCATTCCACCGGGAGTGGGTGCAAAAATCCCCGCTCACAGTGGCGACTCCACTGGGGACAAGAGAAGTTGATTCCATTGGTCTTTATATTATTCTATTTTTTTTTATAATGATATTATCCATTGCATCATATTAGATTGCATTGTGTGCGTGAGTTAGGTCCCCGTGTTACCCGTGTTATGTTATGCAAGGGATACCATACTTTCACTCAAGGTATGGAGATCGAGCATGGCATAACCACTCATAGCCTCATACCGTTTGGTATATACTTGCTATGGGAACCTAAGCCTTTTAACCCAAAGACTAAAGCTTATGTAATTGGCCTAGTTACTTTCCTTAGGTTTTACCCCAAATGCATGTTGTTTGACTATGGTTAGTTTATCTTAGTCTAAATCATGGCTTATTTGGTTTGTTCTTTTTCTAATATGACCTAAGTATATTGTAAGCTCAAAAGAACTTTTTCTTTAAAGTCCAAAAGACCAAAGCTATTTTCAAAATGGTCTTTGGACATAAAACTTTTCTAAAAACAAATAAAAAATTCTTTAGCCCATGGCCCAAATACTAAGCCCAAAATCCATTTTTCTAAAATCTTTTTACAAAGGGCTTAGAAATAAAATTACTTTTATTCAACCTTTTCTTACAAAGAGCTTGCAAAATATTTAGGTCAATTATGAAATATCAAAAATTAATTGTGGGCCTAGTTTACACCAAGAATAAGTTAACCATGGGCTTGTTTTTGGCATGAATCATTAGTTACCTTTTTCACGTGAGAAATCTATTTATAATAAATCTCTTAATTTCATTTTAATCCAATATAGCATAAAGGCTACTATAGTTGGTTGAATGGATTAAAACCTAATTAATGGGAATTACTATGAATAGACTTCCATTTTCGAAAATATAACTATTGGTTGAAACTTCCGAGAGAATTATTCAAAAGCAAGATATCCCATGTTGGTTTTTTATTAACCATATACCTAGGAAAAGGGACTCGCCATTCCTGTGTGGATGTTATAAGGTTGGAAGGAACATTCTATTTATCCTTATTTGTTGATTGTTTGTGTATACATGCATACATGCATACATTTGCATCTCATATCATTGATCCTTTCTGGCTCACAGCCCTGGATTACGATAGTTCTAAAGCTTACAATAATTCGACTTATGCCGAGATGAAGTATCTAGCAACGACTCAATCACTTGCTCACCAAAAACAATGGAGCCCGAACAAATTCAAAGGATAGTGGATGAGGCCCTCAATGTCAAGATGGAAGAAATAAAAGAGGCCCTAGCTGAGGCGATGAAGAACCAATTGACTACAATCTTAGAGAACCATGCCGAGGCATCTGCTAGCACTAAAAAACCAAAGGATAAAGGGAAGACTAAAGTTAGTGAAGTGGTTTTTGATGATGAAAAGGTGATCATTGATGATGATGATGATTGGGCTCAATATTACCAAGATGTTCAAGAAAAGAAGAAAGAACCGAAGGTTGTTGAGAAGGCAACTATTGAAAAGTCCGAGACATCCGATGTTGAAAAGATGATTGCTGATTTAGAAAAGAAATTTGAGAAGAAGCTGAAAACCGAAGAGATGTCTGAGATCGACAAACTATTTGAACAAGATGAAGAAGTTCCATATAAGTTCAAGATACCATCCTTTGCAAAGTACAATGGCACCGAAAATCCTCATCTCCACGTAAAGCACTATATCACTGCCATGCAGTCTGCCCGAGCTACTAAGGCTCAAACCCTAAGGTACTTTATGCTCTCATTGGACCCTGTTGTCCAAAATTGGTTCAATACCTTTGATGATGGAACATAAAAGAGTTGGGATCTACTTTTCAAAGCCAATGTTGAGTTGGAAGTTACCTTGATGGAAGTGGAGTCCATTAGGCAAAGGCAGAATGAGAATTTTGTAGATTATGTCAAGAATGGAGAAACAAGGCCGCTTTACTCAAGCAAAGGCCCGATGAATCCGATCAAATAAGGATGATTGTGAGAGGGGTGTTGCCTAATCTTCGTGAGAGGATGTCTCATACACTCATCCGTGATTTTAAAGACCTTCTCCAACAAAAAGGAACGAGAAAGGGAGCTATCAACTTGGTAGCCAAAGCATGCAAAAGGCCATCGGTGTTAATGCTACTAACCAAGGAACAAGGAGACAATTTTCGAAATTAGAAAAACCGATGTCTTGGATTCTCAACAAGCTTCAAAGAAAAGGATTGCTATAACCCTTAAATCCTCATCCTTTGCCTAACCCTCTCCCACCTAAATTTGACACCAAAGCATTTTGTCAATTTTGCCAAATGCAAGGGCATGACACGGATAGATGTGTAAGGTTGAGACATGAGATTCAAAATCTAATTGATAATGGGAAGCTACCTGAGCCCAACAAGCCAAACACCAAAGACAACCCATTGCCAAAATTCAATACGGTACCACCACCGGCGACCTTCATGATTGGAGGAGGTTTACATGAGGACTTTGTCATGTCTTCTTTTCAAGATGTGGATGAAGAAGCAACCAAAGAAGAAGAGGCATTTGAACAAGCTATGATGGGTGGAGAAGTAGCAATTTGTGTTGTCAACGGGTTTTGGGATTCAAGTGATAGTGATGATGATATTATACCCAAGAAGGAGGAGTGGACTTGGTCCGAGCCCGAAGAAGATGAGGTGATGAATACTAGATCTGGTAAGCCTTATGCAAGGCCACCACCTAAGAAGGTAGAAACTAATAAAGGGAAGGAAGTTGAAGTAGAAGAAGATGATGTTGTGCTCAAAAGCAAGTGTTAGCATTTGGGACCTGTTAGCTACTTCTAAAAAGCACCGAGAAACTATGGCCAAAGCCTTGGCAAGCATGCCAATTTCTACTTCCACAAAACCGGAGGAGTTGATCAACTTCATAAAAATTGGGGAAGTAATGAAATGTGAAGAGGTCAAAGAAAAGAGTGAAGTTAATATGGGAGCAGTTTCTTTTTCAGATGCGGACTTACCGGAGGAGGGGAGAGACCACATCTGTCCTCTCTTTATCAAAATAGAAGTCAAGGGGAAGAGGACTCCATGTGTAATGGTCGATGATGGGTCTGCCATAAATGTTTGTCCACTTAAGATATTGCCAAAGCTAGCCATGTCAACAAGAGATCAAAACCCAACCGAGGTGACAATTCATGCTTATGACAACACTAAGAGGCTTGCCGAAGGGACTTTCAAAGCGGCCGTCAAGGTTGGGCCAATTGAATCTATTGTTGAATTTGTTGTTTTAGACATACCAATTACCTTCGCCTTACTCTTGGGGTGACCATGGTTTCACCCTCTTGGTGGAGTTCCTTCCACCCTTCATCAAAAGATCAAATTCTCCAACGGAAATGAGACAGTGGTCATTGAAGATGAAGATAATAAGATTGTTAACGCTCTAATGGTTGAGAGGCCTCTCAATGGTTTTCAAGTGGCCGTAATTTCTGATGATGAAGTGGTAGACTCCAAAGTCTTGAATATGATGAAGAACATGAACTACCTTCCTAGAGCTGGTCTTGGAAAGGGTAAGGCCAGTTTGACAAAGTTGCCAGATTTTAGAACTCAAGCTTCCAAGAAGGGGTTGGGATATGATGAAGCCAATAATGTCCAGCCAAAGAAGAATCAGAAGATGAGCTTCCTACCACTTGAAGAGATCTTTGTCAAAGCTCCAGATATGGGACCACTCCAAGGAAGGCCTGAGCCAATCATGTTCATGGGTAAGTCAATCCCAGGTTTTGAAATTTTGGCAGATATTGTTGAGCTAGGGGAGCAAGTGAAGAAAGAGCTCACCCTATCAACCAACTGTTGCGCATAAATCAACACTATCACAAAGCGGCACTCGCAAGTATACGAGGCTATTGTAGTGACGGTGATCGCCCCAAGGTCATTTCCCAAGGAAGGACTTGCAAGTAATAGATCAATTAGCATGAAATAATAAATTTGATTGTGTGATTGAATTGGTGAACCGTAATTGTCCTTAGGACTGAAAATGAGTGATTTTATGCAAGAGAATTTCAATTATGGAAATGATGCCTAGGGTTGTAGGTCCATTTAATCAAATGTTCAATTATCCGATTATCCATTAATATAACCTTGAATCTTAATTTGTTTCTTAAGATTAATTAGCCAATTATCAATTCACTAGTTCTCACATATATGAATTAACAACAACCAATTATTTAACATTAGCAAATTAATAAACCCTAGAACTTATATTTCTAATTCATTCTTAGGGTAGTCAATTTCATAGTTCTGATATTAAACTTCTCCTCTCGGTCCGTCATTCAATATTAAGTAATCAATAGGTGGCCAATCTATCAATTTACCTTTAATTTCAATGCAATCAACATATAACAAGATATATCAATGGAATCATCAAATCAAATCATTTAATCAAATATACTACAACCCCAAGCATGAGTAAATTAGCTCATCATATGTTTTAAACAAATACTCAATTCAATATAAACCAAATCAAAGTTATACATTGCAATATTAATGTTCTTAATACACAACAACAAATAAGAAATGGAATAAAAGAAAGAGTTAGAAAAACCCCTTTTTGAAGATGCTAAAAATCGGACTCTCGTCTCTTTCGTGGCTCCTTCTTGGTGCGTGATGATGAACTTCCAGCTCTCTTGAACACGTGGTTCTCTTCTTGAAGGAGTAGATGATAGCTTTCTCAAATTCCCAAATCTCCAATCAAGCCTCTTAAAACCCTAATTCTCAAGAACTAATAACTCACTTCAAAACCAACAATTGTTTTTGCTCTTGGTGTGTGAAAAGAAATGTGATTGAAGATGAGGGAGTGGTCTTGCTCTCTCAAGCAAGAACCAAGGAAGAAGATGAGGAAGATGAAGAACAAGTAGAAGTGTAGAGAATGTCCACTAAATTTATTCAAAATCCATTTTCTAATCCCCATACTCTTCCACTTTGAATTGTTTAAGACACCCATCACGCCTTGTCTCCCACTTACTAATTTCTTTATACCTTTCTTCCATAAAATCCTCCCACTTTTCACTCTTTTTTATTCTTTTTGTCACCCACTAAAACACAACAGCTCATTCCTCGTGCAAGCCAACTAAGGACCCAGGGTGACACGACCAAGCCATATGGAGCTTGGCCGTGTCTAGTGACTTTCTTTCTTGGGGACACGGCCAAGCTTCTGGCCGTGTCCCATTCTGTATGCTTTGTCCTTGTGAGACACGGCCAAGGACACGGCCGTGTCCAGTGATGGTGTCTGTCTCTGTGTATTTCTTTTCTTTCTTTGCTTTCTTTGCTCTTTTGTTCCTTTGGAGAGACACGGCCAGTGGCTTGGCTGTGTCTCATGGCCGTGTTCAGTACTGGACTTGTTTCCTTGAGGGACACGGCCAAGCCATGTTAATCCTGGCCATGTCTCATAATTTTCCTTCTTTCTTCTTCTTTTGATGAAGGACACGGCCAAGCCATGACAAGCTTGGCCGTGTCACTTTATTTTCTCCACAAATTCCACCAATTTTGATCAAATGGCTCCATCGAATGTACTTCAACCTAAATCAACAACTTCAAACAAACTTAAGTGCAATTTAACATAAAAATTAACTTAAAATCGACATAAACATAATAAAAAATATATACAAAATTTATCTAAACAATTACCCCACACTTAATCCTTTGCTTGTCCCCAAGCAAAGTTGAAATAAAAACAAATAAAACAAGATAAATATTATCAAGTTCAAGAGTTATTGGGATGCATTAAGACTCCCATCTTATTAAATCCACAATCATAATCGAATCAAGAATAATCGGTACTCAAGTAACTTAATGGTCAATCAATGCATACCAAAATTGTCACTCCCTCACAAAACCTCTCAAGTGTTTAATTGGGTAGTGTTTAAGCTCTCAACATTCAATGAAAGATTAGGACTATAGGCTTGCTTATCAATCAAATCTCCACCACCTAATCACAATCAAGCATCAATCATAAGGTCTTTTATTTGGTTGTAATGGGGCTAAGGAAAAGGTATGACATTTGGGAGAGTGAGTTAGTTCATTTAGGTCAAGAGTACTTCAAGAGTGAAGTAAGCAATGTAGCATGATCAACAATCCCATAATTCATCTCAATCACTTAGCACTAAGCATTTATGTGCTTTTAAGGGACTCCATTTGTTTAATTTGCAGAGATAATTTCCAAACTCATTACAACCCTTTCGACAAGAACATCAACTATTATTTTAATTTTCATTATTCATTTTTTTAGGGTATCCAACTAATTTAAAGCCCATTGAATTCAACCCCACACTTATTCTGCACAACACTCCATTAATGCTCTCAAAGTGCTCTTAATCTAATGAATGGGTAGAGTTAAAATATAATGGCTCAAGTCGATGGTGTTGTGAAAAAGAAAGAAGGAAAAAATGAAATAAGCTCAAAGTTGGCGAACTAAGGTCGGATGTAAGGTTGGTCTTTTTAAGCCAAAATGGTTTGCCCTAAATTGCCTTAATCATGTTGATGCGTAATTGAAATCTTTATGTAGTCTTAAAATGCATGTCAAAGCAAGTTCTAGTAATTCATCAATCAAATATGTTCACACATAAAAAAAATGATAAGTTGATGGCTCAATTCCTCACTAGTTTAATGGCAATGCAAAGAATAACCATCAAAATTGACAATAAGTACTAACTCAAATCAATCCTCAAATTCATGCTTCAAAAATTTAAAAGTCATCTATCAACATTCTTATAACAATTGAACTTATTAATATCCATCAAAACCAATTATAAAACAAAACAAGAAACTTAACAAAACAAGAACACTTACGAAAATAACAAAACAAAAACACTTACGAAAATCGACAATTTATATTCATGAATAAAAGGCTTAGCACACACCCCACACTTTAAGTTTTACATTGTCCTCAATGGAAACAACAATATTTAAAGTAAAAAGTTAAGGTACAACCTGTTTTTCCATCGATCCTTTGTGACACAAGAGCTGCCTTTTCATCCACAAACAACCATTGTTCAAGAGCAAAATACAATATATAAAATAAACACAATATAAAGAGTTAACATTAAAAACCATAACAACAAAAATAGGAAATAACTACAAATAAGAAAATAACAAGTGTTTTCAAAAGGTTGGAGCTGATAGGATCTAAAGTGGTTGAGGATAGGACGATGATGCAGCTGATGGGTGGAGGCTCAGAATTTTAGCGAGGTTGCTGTTGATTAGGTCCATTTGTTCCATAATTGCAGCATGGTTACGATCAACCTTGCTTTCTAATGCTTCAATCCTATTAAAGATCTCCTGATTGTTCGGGATTGGAGCATCTTCATCTAAATCTAGAGAATCTGAGTCGGAATCCTCCTCGACTCGTGCTCTCTTTTGACGGCCCTCCGGTATCTCAGGCTCAGCTGAACCCATAACATAAGCTCCTCCTTTTCTTGAAACCATGTGCATCTTCTCGAGGGTGGCAAGATCCAATGAATCACTCCCCGAAATCTTAGTCATCTGGCAATGGCTCGGGTCAAAATCATCAAGGAGTGCCATTGCTAAAATTGTAACTAATCCTCCGATGCAAATGACACCCATCTTTTTATTTGCCACACTGTCAAACACATCGGCTAACCAATAGCCGGTACAAACGGGTACAGCATTGATAGCACAATCTAAAAAATATAGTTCGCTTAGTTCTACAACCCCTGTGCTCTCTTTTCTTGCAAAGAATCCAAATGACATAACCCGGTGTAAGTACCTTAGGGCGGGATTTTTCAATTTCGTAGCTTTGCCCGATTTGGCCACATAGGTACCCGAGCCCAAAGCTCCCCATGCGAACTGTTGTCTAAAACTCTTAGGCACACATTGTTCCCCTTGTTGGTGAAAACCAAATATATCGCTCAATTGCTCAATTTTAAGGACAAATGGTCTTCCAAGCAGTTTAAAATGTAACCTAATGCAAATCTTTTGGTCATTTCTTTCAACCTTAAGTGTGGTTAAAAATTCCAATGTAAGCTCCTCAAATTGCAAAGGTTTAAGGGAAACAAATCTATCCCACCCAAGGTTATGAACAAATCCATAAAAATTATTTCGAATATGAAGAGCATCGAGGGATTCTTCGTTAACATACCTCGTCAGAAAGAAACCCCGAGCGAGAAGAGTTGCTCTCCTTGGTGCTGATGATGATGAAGATGGAGCCGAAGGTGGAGGTCGTGTCCTTTTGTGGTGAGACACCATTTTTGTTCTTGTCATTTTGATGATTTGGTGAAAATGAAGTTTTCAAGGTTTTAATTGCTTTTTAATGAGAAAAGAAGGGAAGTGGTTGAGTTTAAATCAGTTTAGGTGAAGAAAAATGAAAGATTTCAAATGATTGTGAAGGTTTAAGGAAGTGGCTATGGCGTTTTGAGAGAGAGAGATCGAGGGAGAGCGAGAGAGAGAGAGAGAGAGAGAGAGAGGAGAGAGAAAAATTTAGGGATTTAGAATGAAAAGCTGGGCAAAATTCGTGTTTTCAAAATAAAAAATTTAGGTGACACGGCCAAGCTTGGTGAAGCTTGGCCGTGTCTGATGATTTTTGAGGGACACGGCCAGAGACACGGCCGTGTCCCTTGAACGTGTCTCTTACTGGATAAAAGAAAGTTGCAAAACAATTTGGGTGACACGGGGAGAGGCTTTGCCGTGTCTGTGTGATACGGCCAAGGACACGGCCAGGACCTCTGGCCGTGTCTGCCTCTGTGACTTTTGATGCTTGTTTAACACGGGCAAGGACACGACCAGGACCTCTGGTCGTGTCTGCCTCTGTATCTTTTGGTGCTACTAGACACAGGCAAGGACACGGCCAGGTCCTCTGGCTATGTCTGCCTCTGCCAAATTGGTTTTGAATATATATATATATATTAATTTAATTGGTTTATTTGTGTCACCAAATCACAAAAATGCAATCTTCTTCTTGGTTTAACCCTGAAACACATTCAAGAAAAATAAAAACCGATCAAAGTACCTATTCTATTTTATTTAACTCAACATGAAATTAAAATTGCAAAATATAAAATTATAATAGTGAAAAGAAATGCAAACCGATGGGTTGCCTCCCATTTAGCGCTTCTTTAATGTCGTATAGCTGGACATTGTTGCATCATTCGTCAATGAACACCATGCTTTCCACCATTTTTGCAACTTCGATTTCTTCCAAGTAAGGCTTCACCCTTTGTCCATTGACCTTGAACGTCTCGTTGGTTTTTAGATTAAGCAACTCAACAACCCCATAGGGGAATGTTTGAGTGATTTGAAAGGGTCCACTCCAATGTGACTTCAATTTTTCGGGAAACAACCGCATTCTTGAATTGAAGAGAAGGACTTTCATTCCCGGTTCAAAAGTCCTTCGAAGAATCATCCTGTCATGAATAGCTTTGGTCTTTTCCTTGAAGATCCTCGAATTCTCATAGGCTTCATTCCGAAGCTCATCAAGCTCGGAAATTTGAAGCATTCTTTGCTCCCTTGCTTCATCTAAGTCCATATTCGTGGTCTTTATTGCCCAATAAGCCTTGTGCTCCAATTCCACCGGGAGGGGCATGCCTTGCCAAAGACCAACCTATAAGGACTCATTCCCAATGGGGTTTTATAAGCAGTCCTATAAGCCCACAATGCTTCCGAGAGTCGGATTGACCAGTCCTTCCGAGTTGTGCTCACTGTCTTTTCTAAAATCCCCTTGATCTGCTTGTTTGAAATCTCAGCTTGCCCGGATGTTTGGGGATGATATGGGGTTTCCACTTTGTGTCGGATGCCCATCTTGGTCATCAACTTTTCAAACCATTTGTTGCAAAAATGGCTTCCTCCATCACACACTATCGCCTTGGGGGTTCCAAACTTGCTCAAAATATTCTCCTTCACAAATTTTAACACAATGTTAGCATCATTGGTCCTAGTGGGGATTGCCTCAACCCACTTGGACACATAATCCATTGCTAGAAGAATATATTCAAAACCAAAGGATTTAGGAAATGACCCCATGAAATCAATTCTCCATACATAAAAAATATCGACCACAATAAAGATATTAAGGGGCATTTCATTCCGTTTGCTAATGTTTCCTACTCTTTGGCATTCATCACATCTTATACAAAAATGATAAGCATCTTTAAAAAGAGTAGGCCAATACAAACCGCTTTGAAGAATTTTCTCGACGGTCTTCTTTCCTCCAAAATGTCCCCCGCAATACAAATTGTGGCAAAATTGTAGCACTTGCTTTTGTTCCTCATCCGGCACACATCTTCTTATCACTTCATCCCTGTAAATTCTAAACAAGTAAGGCTCATCCCAAAAATAATACATACATGTATGCAGGAATCTCTTCTTTGCCTGGAAGCTCAAATCTTTTCTCACTACACCACAAGAAAGATAATTAGCAATATCAGCATACCATGGTGCTTGAGTTAAGGAAAATAAGTGTTCATCTGGGAATTTTTCAAAAGCATTTTCACAAGCAATTTCAGCATCATTTTCACAAGAGTTAAGTCTAGAAAGATGGTTGGCCATTACATTCTCGCTTCCTTTCCTATCTTTGATTTCAACATTGAATTCTTGTAACATTAACACCCACCTAATGAGCCTAGGTTTAGCTTGTGGTTTGGTCAATAGGTATTTCAAAGCTGTATGATCAGAAAATACTATGACCTTAGAACCTATCAAGTATGATCTAAATTTGTCTAGTGCAAATACCACAGCTAACATTTCTCTCTCAGTGGTCGTGTAATTTACTTGTGCATCGTTTAAAGATAAACTTGCATAATAAATTACACACATCAATTTATTCACTCTTTGGCCCAATGGCAAAATTCGATGCATCGCACATAATTTCAAATGGCAAATCCCAATTTGGGGCAACAATTATAGGGGCAGAAGTTAGTTTTTCTTTCAAAATTTTAAAAGCTTCTAAGCACTTTTCATCAAAAACAAATGGGACATCTTTTCCTAACAAATGACACAAAAGACGTGAAATTTTTGAAAAATCTTTTATGAACCTCCTATAAAATCCTGCATGTCCCAAAAAACTTCTAATTCCCTTAACTGATGTGGGTGGAGGTAGGTTCACAATTAATTCAACTTTAGCTTTGTCTACCTCAATCCCTTCATGGGAAATAACATGCCCTAAAACAATTCCATGATCAACCATAAAGTGACTCTTTTCCCAACTCAATGTAAGATTACATTCAATACACCTTTTAAGTACTAGAGTCAACTTTTCCAAACAATCATCAAAGGAATTACCAAAGACAGAAAAGTCATCCATGAATACCTCAATGCACTTGTCTAACATATCAGAAAATATGGAAAGCATACACCTTTGAAATGTGCCCGGTGCATTGCAAAGTCCGAATGGCATCCTTCGAAATGCAAATGTCCCAAAGGGACAAGTAAATGTAGTCTTTGGTTGATCTTCTGGTGCTATCGGGACTTGGTAATAACATGAAAGACCATCAAGAAAACATTAAAAAGAATGTCCAGATAATCTATCAAGCATTTGATCAATAAATGGCAAAGGAAAGTGATCTTTCTTGGTGACTTTATTTAATTTCCTATAATCTATGCACATCCGCCACCCAGTTTGTGTTCGAGTTGGTACCAACTCTCCTTTCTCATTCTGGACCACTGTCAACCCTGTTTTCTTAGGCACAACATGAACAGGACTAACCCATTCACTATCAGCCATAGGGTAAATTACCCCTTCATCCAGTAACTTAAGGACCTCCTTCTTAACAACCTCGCTCATGTTAGGGTTTAGTCTCCTTTGAGACTCTCTCACCGGTTTAGCCCCTTCCTCTAAGATAATCTTATGCATGCACATAGAGGGACTAATACCCTTAATGTCACTCAACCCCCAACCTATAGCCTTCTTGAATTTTTTCAACATTGTTACAAGCTTATTTTCTTCCTCACTGGTAAGGGTAGCAGAAATTATCACTGGTTGAGAATTATTTTCCCCAAGAAAAATATATTTTAAATGTTTGGGGAGTTCTTTAAGCTCAATCCCTTGTAGTTGAACTTGCTCTTCTTCAACTTCAAATTCTTCCTCAACACTCTCATTGTCCAAAACGGAATTGTCTTCTTTATCCTCCTCATTGGAAATCTCTGCTTCTTCTTGCAATTTTAGAGCCTTTTCTAGCTTGTGTTCGCCATTTTCCTGCAAGAAAACTTCTTGGACAACACTATCAGTAAGATCAATGAAAGAGCAATCTTCATATAAAGCACTAGTGGGAATGGGGGAAGTGTTAAAAATTAAAAATTCCACAGTTTGTCCCAAAACGGTCATGGTTAATTTTCCATTTTTAACATCAATTAAAGTGTTAGTTGTGGCCATAAATGGCCTTCCTAACAAAATTGCATGTTCGGCATCCCGTGGGATTTCTCCCCCCGTGTCTAAGACAATGAAATCGACGGGTACAATCAAACCTCCTACCTTCACTAGAACATCTTCTATGATTCCCTTAGGATATCTAAGAGTTCTATCTGCTAATTGTAAAACCATTTTGGTCGGTTTGAGTTCCCCTAGCTCTAGATTCAAATAAATTGAGTATGGCATCAAATTAATACTAGCTCCAAGATCACACATGCCAATGGTCTCTTTCCCATTCCCCATAGAGATTTTAACTATAAAGCTCCAAGGATCTTTTAGTTTAGGAGGTAACTTATGTTGTAAAACAGCACTTGTTACTTCCGAAACTATCACCTTCTCATCCAACTCATACCTTATCTTTTTAGTGTTTAGCTCTTTTAAGAATTTGGCATAAGATGGCATATTCTTTATCACCTCTAGTAAGGGTAGGTTGATACTTACCTTTGAAAGCATGTTATAAATTTCAGAAAATTATTTATCATGCTTTTCATTTTTTAACCTGCTGGGAAATGAAATTGGTGGTCTGTATGGATTTGGAGATTTGTGCAGCTTTGGTGCAACGGATGCCTCCTCTTTGTCCTCCTTAAGCTCATTTGGTTCAGCTTTTTCTTCTTGCACTTCCTTGCCATTATCTTGCATTGTACCTGCATCAAAGGAATTGTCAATGTTATTATCACCGATTTTATTATCAAGTACCTTACCACTTCTCAAAACGGTGATTGCTTTGGCCTGCTCCGGTTGGCTTGGAAATTTTCCTTTTTGATTGGCTTGAAGTTGATTCGCCAATTGGCCCACTTGAGTTTCAACCTTCTTAAGCGATGCTTCTAAAGAGTCAAACCGCTTATTGTTCAATTCTTGATTTTGAGTGCTCACTTGAATGAAAGCATTCAAGTTGTCTTCAAATGAAGGTTTCTTGACTTGCTCTTGATTTGAGGGTTGCCCTTGAAATTGGGGACCTCTTTGATACGGTTGGAAAGGTTGTTGAGGTGGAGCATGTTGTTGATTTTTCCATGAAAAATTGGGGTGATTCCTCCAACCGGGGTTATAAGAATTTGAATATGGGTCATTCCTACCCCTTTGTTGGAACCCTTCAAAAGCAAAAGCTTGCTCTTGCTCCTCTTGAAATGAATCAAAATTTGAGGGGCACACATTTGCTTGATGGCCTACAAGACCGCATGATGTGCATGACTCTTGGCTTGGTCCCGACAAGTTCCCTTTTGCATTCAACAATTTCACTTGCCTTGTCAGTTCTGCAATTTGCCTAGCCATTTCTGAGTTTGCACTTATCTCATGTGCTCCTCTTCTTATTTCTCCAATGCTCTTTTGTTGGGAATTTGCCCCAAACATTTCAAATAATGCAACTGTTTCTGCAGCTGTTCTTTCACCCATTGCACCCCCTGCTGCATTATCCACTGTATTTTGAGATTGTTGAGTTAGCCCATCATAGAAGAATTGATTGAGCAACTGTTGTGGATAGTAGTGGTGAGGGCACTGAAATAATAATGATTTGAAGCGATCCCACGCCTCATGAAACGGTTCTCCATCCAATTGGGTGAAAGTTGCAATACTTCCCCTAAGCTCCTTGGTCTTTTGATGAGAATAGAACTTTCCCATAAATTTGTTGTAGACTTCAGTCCATGTGGTTAAAGAATTCTCCGATAGGGTCATTAACCACGCTTTTGCTCTGTCCTTCAAACTGTATGGGAAACATCTCAGTTTGAGTTCATCTTCCGTTAGTGTTTGCAAAGGGAACGTATGCAATGTTGAATAAAAATCTCGAATGAAGTTGAGAGGATCTTCATTCGGCAGTCCGTGGAAGGATGGCAGCATACTATAGTGAGTATTTCTGAGTTCGTAGTTTCTTGCTGCGTTGCTCAACCGGATACAAGATGTGGTCACTCCGATGATCGGTCGAGCAAACTCCTTCATGGGTGGCTCTTGTGCATCACCCATCTCTGTTTCTGTGTTCTTCTCAAATTGCTCTTCGGTATTTTCTCTTTCTTGCTCAAAAGGATTTGGTCTCTCGGATCTTGGAAGTCTATGGATGTTGTCTATAAATGGAACAAGTTCATTCCATTGAGACCGTCGTCCGTGCATAAAGTACCTAAGCAATTCAAAAAGAACACTTTAAAAAATTTAACAAATAAATTAAAACAATCAAACTATCAGAAAAATTGCCTTCCTCGGCAACGGCGCCAAAAACTTGTTACGCTTAAATCAACACTATCACAAAACGGCACTCGCAAGTATACGAGGCTATTGTAGTGACGGTGATCGCCCCAAGGTCGTTTCCCAAGGAAGGACTTGCAAGTAATAGTTCAATTAGCATGAAATAATAAATTCGATTGTGTGATTGAATTGGTGAACCGTAATTATCCTTAGGAATGAAAATGAGTGATTTTATGCAAGAGAATTTCAATTATGGAAATGATGCCTAGGGTTGTAGGTCCATTTAATCAAATGTTCAATTATCCGATTATCCATTAATATAACCTTGAATCTTAATTTGTTTCTTAAGATTATTAGCCAATTATCAATTCACTAGTTCTCACATTTATGAATTAATAACAACCAATTATTTAACATTAGCAAATTAATAAACCCTAGAACTTATATTTCTAATTCATTCTTAGGGTAGTCAATTGCATAGTTCCGATATTAAACTTCTCCTCTCGGTCCGTCATTCAATATTAAGTAATCAATAAGTGGCCAATCTATCAATTTACCTTTAATTTCAATGCAATCAACATATAACAAGATATATCAATGGAATCATCAAATCAAATCATTCAATCAAATATACTACAACCCCAAGCATGAGTAAATTAGCTCATAATATGTTTTAAACAAATACTCAATTCAATATAAACCAAATCAAAGTTATACATTGCAATATTAATGTTCTTAATACACAACAACAAATAAGAAATGGAATAAAAGAAAGAGTTAGAAAAACCCCTTTTTGAAGATGCTAAAAATCGGACTCTCGTCTCTTTCGTGGCTCCTTCTTGGTGCATGATGATGAACTTCCAGCTCTCTTGAACAAATGGTTCTCTTCTTGAAGGAGTAGATGATAGCTTTCTCAAATTCTCAACTCTCCAATCAAGCCTCTTAAAACCCTAATTCTCAAGAACTAATAACTCACTTCAAAACCAAAAATTGTTTTTGCTCTTGGTGTGTGAAAAGAAATGTGATTGAAGATGAGGGAGTGGTCTTGCTCTCTCAAGCAAGAACCAAGGAAGAAGATGAGGAAGATGAAGAACAAGTGGAAGTGTAGAGAATGTCCACTAAATTTATTCAAAATCCATTTTCTAATCCCCATACTCTTCCACTTTGAATTGTTTAAGACACCCATCATGCCTTGTCTCCCACTTACTAATTTCTTTATACCTTTCTTCCATAAAATCCTCCAACTTTTCACTCTTTTTTGTTCTTTTTGTCACCCACTAAAACACAACAGCTCATTCCTCGTGCAAGCCAGCTAAGGACCTAGGGTGACATGGCCAAGCCATATGGAGCTTGGCCGTGTCTAGTGACTTTCTTTCTTGGGGACACGGCCAAGCTTCTGGCCGTGTCCCATTCTTTATGCTTTGTCCTTGTGAGACACGGCCAAGGACACGGCTGTGTCATGTGACACAGCCAGTGTCCTGGCCGTGTCCAGTGATGGTGTCTGTCTCTGTGTATTTCTTTTCTTTCTTTGCTTTCTTTGCTCTTTTGTTCCTTTGGAGAGACACGGCCAGTGGCTTGGCCGTGTCTCATGGCCGTGTTCAGTACTGGACTTATTTCCTTGAGGGACACGTCCAAGCCATGTTAATCCTGGCCGTGTCTCATAATTTTCCTTCTTTCTTCTTCTTTTGATGAAGGACACGGCCAAGCCATGACAAGCTTGGCCGTGTCACTTGATTTTCTCCACAAATTCCACCAATTTTGATCAAATGGCTCCATCGAATGTACTTCAACTTAAATTAACAACTTCAAACAAACTTAAGTGCAATTTAACATAAAAATTAACTTAAAATCGACATAAACATAATAAAAAATATATACAAAATTGATCTAATCACCAACAAAGATTCCAATACAAAAGAGAAGAATGAAGCTACCCTGAAAGCCGAAAAGACTCCGGAAGAGATTACTGCCCTGGTCGAAGAAGAGTTTGAAGACATCCTGCATTATGATTCTGAGAACAATGATTTTGATTTTGATTTTAATTTTTCAGCTTTGTATGAGGATGATGATGTTTTCTTTTCCAAAATGAATGCAATAAAGTCTGATTTTGCTTACTTGTGTGATGTTTCTCCTGATGGTTGCATACATTCAAATAGCAATTACATGAGCATCTTTAATATTAATTCTGTTAACACACAATCATTAAATTTGGGAACAACTGAAAATCCTAAAAACATTAACATAGCATCCGACCTTTCTCCTGATGAGAGAGAGAGATTTGAAAAAATATTCAAAAAATATGAAGAAGTGTTTGCTTGGTCTTATGAAGATATGCCTGGGATAGATCGAGACATAGCCGAGCATTATATTTCTACTTACACTCACATTAAGCCTGTCAAACAAAAGCTTAGGCGATTAAGACCTGAGTGGGCTGAATTGTTTAAAGAAGAGGTCACCAAGAAAATACAAGTGAAGTTCCTTGAAGTGATAGGATACCCAGATTGGCTGGCTAACATAGTACCTGTGCCAAAGAAAGATGGAAGAATAAGGGTTTGCATTGTCACGACCCAATTTGTACATATGTACAGTACGTCCATGTACAGTAAGAGGAACCCTCCCGAGAAGCTACTCAAAAGCGCGAAGTGAAGGGAAGTTCTGTAAAATTGAAAGGACCTATTTGAAAAGATTGTAAAGTTTTGGGGAGGTGACCGTAATTACCAAAAGTTGTTCCGGAGGTCCTTAATAGTGCACATAACAGACTCCAGAAATGGAAAGTAGAGAAAAATCGGACAGTAACGGTGCGACACGGTTTTTCCCGAAAAAGCACGGTTTGGAAGATATAGGGGATTTTGACCAGGGGCATCATGGTCATTTTTAAAAGTGTCTCGAAAGTAATAAAGGATCTCAAAAATGAAAAGTAGAGGAAAAACTGAGTCAAAAAGTGTACCACAGCATTCGGCGAAAGTGCGCGGTTTAAAAGTTACGAACGAGTAACCGCCGGAGGGTATTTTGGTCTTTTCACACCTTAGAGCATAAAATTACAGCACAATGAGGTTGAGGGGCCAAAATATAATTAAGATGAAGTCCAAGGGCTTGGGTTGTAAATAAATTAAAGAAGGAGACATTTGGACCAATGAGAATTGGCCATTTTCTCACATATGTGTACCAATGGGAAATCAACATCTACACCATGACCTATCAACCTCTCTTGGCTGCCATTTGGAGGAGAGAACACCACAAAAATAAAGCCAAGAACTCTCTTTGTTCTTGCTTGGCCGAAAATAGGAGGAAGGGAAAAGAGAGAGAGATTGTTTTTTTTCTTTTCACGTAGCCAAATTTGGAGAATTGGGAGAGATTGCAAACTTTGGTGGAGAATAAGATTTTGAGGTAAGGAAATTCATCTATGGTTCTATTTCTTTCATTGGTTATAGTATTTGTAAGATAAAAATGAAAGAATAAATATGATGATTATAGAAAATTTAAGAAGTTGAGGAAAAGTGAAAGAGGTGATTTGCACATATAAGATTAAGGATAAAAAGGATAACTAGTAGTTTAGTTAGCAAAAGAAGGCATGAAGCACTTAAATTTTATTATGTTCTTGACATGAATTTTATGAAAATTATAGGAAATCAAGAAGTGAGAGAGAAGGAAGCAAAGAAGACATAAAAGAACTAGAAACAAGTAAAAAGAATTAAGGTTTGGTACTTAAATCATTGCCTTTTCAATTAATTCACATATTTTGCATTATGGGATTTTTGAAATGGTTTTGAAATGATGTTATTATGTGTGGTAAATATGTGGGAAAGTGCTCTTGAACCATTTGTAATCAATTGATTGTGAAAAGAATGAAAACAAAACAAACTAGCTAAATTTATGCAATTATTCATAAACTTTGATGAGTTTTTAATCACTCCTTTGGTTTGATTTTTGGAAGAGGGACCCTTAGTCCTTCAATGGTATCACAAAAGGATTCTAAAAATCAATTTTGCAAGAAAAAAATGAATTTCCCTCAAGTTTGGAAAATTGGGCCGAATGGTCCCTTTTGGGCACCATTCTGCAGCTTTCATTTTGGGCAGTCCGTTGAAGGGGCAAACGAAAGAATTTTTCGACAAAATTTTACATGCATTTAGTTAACTTATGAAAGTGTTTTCCTGCAAAAATTCAGCCAAAAATAAGTTTTTTTACCTTGTCAAAACCGTTGCCAAAGTTGACTGATTTCAGCAGTAAAAACAGATTTTACCATTTAGTGGTCGCGTGCCATTGCGTTGCCGATTTTACGCGCCGCGCTACTATTCCTTTGGTCATTTTTCTAAATGTGTTAAAACTTGAATATTATGATATAGATTGATGTTATATCATTTAAAATGACACGAAAGGGGTTTGGAATAATCAGAAAGGCATCATGAGAAGTTATCCGAGTAATATATGCATTATGGAAAAATCATGACCTATTGAATATCATTACCAAAGTAATTTCATAAATTATTTATGCTCTACTTGGTATATCAGAACCCTTGAGATAAGGGTATGATGCATCATACTATTACTGCAGTACTGCTTATGACATGATATGATATTCCGGCTGAAGGCTAATGATTACAATGATATGATCAATGATGCAATGATAATGGCCATTGGCACATGTGCAAGAAATATGATGAAAGATAATGAAATATGATCATGATGAGATATGTTTATCACGACTCTTCCTTATCCGCTGATGTTCTGTTAGACCAGTAGAGCACCTAAATTGATAAAAGCAAAATGAGTACTTTATAAATTCAGAATATGGGATTTAATCTTTTATCATTATGTTTATATCTTATTCATTTAATTAAAGTATTCAAATGCATGTTTTGAATTACTCATTTATTTTATTTATGAAATGCAATGATTTATGTACCCACTAAGCAAACGCTTAGCGAGTTTAGTTTCCTTTCTAAACTCGTAGGTTGAGCAAGAAGCTGGTTTCTACAGTGTTTCGAGCAGCTGGTGTTGGCAACTCTTCGGATAGAAAGATATTATAAGTAATGTAACTAGAATGGCATGTACATATGTTAGTGTAACTAAGAATTGTATGTATGACTAGTAAAAGACCAAAGTACGTGTGCTAAGTATATTAACTAATGTATGTGGTATGAATTAGTGTGTATGGATGTGTGTATAGAAGTGTGAAACTTTAATGCAGGTTGTAGTGGAGGGTATAAGGAGTTCGACTATGGAAGTGTTTGAGAATGATTGAGATTGTTGGATTGAGAACAAAATTGTTTCAAAAATTAAAAAAAAATCAGTTTTGGCGACACTTGGACCCCTAAATATAGGGGAAACTCTTGCAAAATTTTTTAAAAATCTACACTTAAAATTGGCTAAGTAAAATATTAAGACACAATCATTATGAGATAACAGTCCATCTTGGTCTATAAACGTAGGCTGAGATGGGGTGTTACATTTAGTGGTATCAGAGCATAGGTTTAGTCGATTCTGGATAGTTAGTTGAATCAAACTGGGAATGCATGACACATAGGCTTAGGAAGGGAATTTTAATAAGCTGATGTTTATGTTTATGATACTTATTAGTGGTATTGTGTTATTGAGAACAGGAGTGAAGATGAGTGATTCGAAGCAACCAGTTAAATTGGTTTTAGGTCCTAAACCTTATTCTCGGGCCAGCACAAGTGAGGAACAAGCCATAGATAAGAAGCTTTTTGAATTGGGAAAGGAGAATCTGCGCCAGAAAATTAAAATAGAAGCCAGAGAGCGGGAAATAGCAGAGTTGAAAATGGAAGTATTTAGAATGAAGAGGAAACAGGAGGAGCAAGAGGAAGTAATAAATCAGCTGAGAGACTTGAGACTTCAGGACCGGGAAGACTTAGTGTTAGCCCTGGATAATGTTAGGCTCTTGATAGAAGATGTTAGGGCGTTACAAGTGGATAAGAGGCAAACTACAGTAGAGCTTGAGAATGTGAATCGTTTGGCTAGGACCTTGCAAGGAAGGGTAGAGATGTTACAAGATAGAATGGACGAACTCCCTCGTAACCTTCCTAGAGTTCAGTCTAACGAGGTAGATCCAGATCTGATGGAGTTTGCTTCAGATAGTGCTACCTTTCCCCTAGCTCCTACTTATTAAGCTGTGATGGGCTGATGATTTTGCTACCCCTTTGGGTTATGTATATAAGCGGATAAAAATGCAACAGTAGATAGGCCATTTTGTTGTAAATAGATATAAATAGGCCATAAGTAGGAGTATGTGATGATGTATGTTAAATATGTATGAAACACGATTATGTGAATAAATAAGGTTATGTTTATATTAAGTGTATGATCTGAAATTACGATTGGAATTTATCTATGTACATGCCATATAGGAAATTTTATAGGTCAAGCCAAACTAGCTGCTAACTTTATTATGATATACATGTATATGATTGTAGAATGTCGCAAGAAGTTGAATCACAGAGAGCCGTAGACGAGGAGGGCGAGTCACGTGCCTCCGTGCCTATAAATGTAGAGGAGAATTTTGAAAATATGCCACAACCAGCAGCGGCGGCCGCGGAAGGCCCCGATGCTTATTTACGACAAATGGCAGCAGCATTTCAACGAATGGCAGGAATGGTACCTGCTGCTGCCGAAAGAGAGAAAAAGCCCCCAATCGAGAAATTAAGGAGATATGGAGCTAAGGAATTTAAAGCTAGTAGGGAAGAAGGATCTGAAGAAGCGGAATACTGGTTAGATAGTACTATTAGAGCATTGGATCAATTAAGGTGCACGCCAGAGGAAAGATTTATTTGTGCCACATCTCTTTTGGTTGAAGAAGCATACATTTGGTGGGAGACTACGCAGCAGCGAGTGCCACCAGAACAGCAGACATGGGAATTTTTCCAAACCGAGTTTAGGAAGAGATATATCACCGAGGCATACTTAAATGCAAAAAGAAATGAATTCACGTACTTAAAGCAAGGAAGAATGACGGTATCCAAGTATGAAAAAGAGTTCACTCGTCTTAGTAAGTACGCGAGGAGAATGATAGAAACAGAACAGGAAAGATGCCAGAGATTCTTAGAAGGATTAAACAATGAAATCAAAGTGCAATTGGTAGTCATAGATATATCAGAATTTTCCAAGCTTGTTGCAAAGGCTTTGGACGTTGAGAAAGTACAAGTGGATGAGAGGAATAGGCACCAGCTCATGCAGCAAAAGAGAACACAAACTCGAGGCCTAGGGGGACCTCATCAAGCCCGAAAGAGATTCAGGGGAGGAAGTAGTTCTATGCAACAAGGCGGGCGATTTCAGAATCAGAGGTCAGGCCGAGGTATGAGTTATCAAACATCTGTAGCCAGTGCACCGGGGTCGTTTGGAAGAGGCTTCGGAAGAGGATTAAGTAGAGGCCGAGGAAGAAGTAACAATCCAGGAATTAGTGAAGGATTTGGAAGAAACACGAGTTTTGAAAGATATACTTTTCCTCTATGTGAACATTGTGGACGGAAACATGGAGGCGAATGTTGGTATTTAACTGAAGGATGCTGGTAGTGTGGAGCACTAGACCATATAAAGGTGAACTGCCCTAAAATACAGATGACTACTCCTGCACCAACAGAGAGGTCACAGCTTATCTTTGGCAGAGGCCGAGGTAGAGGAAGAGGAGGTAATCCAAATTTTCAAAAGGCACAATCAGAGACTATTAACCAGCCTAGTACAAGTGCACCAGCAAGGGTATATGCGATGAGAACCCGAGAAGAAGAAGAAGCATCGGACGTCATTGTTGGTACGTTTTATATGTTCAACAAACCTGTACATGCTTTAATTGATCCCGGATCCACACATTCGTACATATGCATGCATAGTGAGAATTTAGAAGGATTACCAGTAGAATATGTCAAGTCCGGTATACTAGTTACAAACCCTATAGGAGATGAAATAGTTACGAACAAAGTAATCAAAGAATGCCCTATAGAGATACACGGAAGGGTATTTCCTGGAAATTTGATGGAATTACCATTTCGGGAATTTGACATAATTTTAGGAATGAACTGGTTAGCAAAGCATAAAGCAATAGTTGACTGTGAGAAGAAAAGAGTGACGCTCCATACCCCTTGCGGAGAGGAAGTGACAGTAGTCGGAAAAAGAGGTGACTATTTGAACAACATAATATCGGCAGTGACGGCAAGGAAGCTAATACAAAAAGGATGCGAGGCATATCTAGTAAGCGCCATGGAAGCAAAGAAAGACGCTACTAGGATCCAAGACATACCATCGGTGCGTGATTTTCCCGATGTTTTCCCAGATGAGCTACCCGGATTACCACCTAAGAGAGAAGTGGAATTCACCATAGATGTTTATCCGGGAGCTGCACCAGTGTCGATTGCCCCATACCGAATGGCGCCAGCGGAACTCAAGGAATTGAAGACGCAATTACAAGAGTTACTCGACAAAGGCTTTATACGACCAAGCGTTTCCCCATGGGGTGCACCAGTACTTTTCGTCAAAAAGAAAGATGGATCTTTAAGGCTATGCGTGGATTATCGACAGTTGAACAAACTCACAATCAAGAACAAGTATCCACTACCACGCATTGACGATTTATTCGATCAACTCAAAGGAGCCAGTGTATTTTCAAAGATAGATCTCCGATCGGGATACCATCAGCTGCCAATTAAGGAGGGGGACATTTCAAAGACTGCTTTCAGAACTCGGTACGGACATTATGAGTTTCTTGTAATGCCTTTTGGGCTTACAAATGCACCAGCGGTATTTATGGATTTGATGAATCGAATTTTCCATCCGTACCTTGACCAATTCGTAGTGGTGTTTATAGATGACATTCTTGTGTATTCAAAGAACAAAGAAGAGCATGATCGACACCTCCGCATTGTATTGCAAACATTGAGAGAAAAACAACTATATGCCAAGCTCAATAAGTGTGAATTTTGGCTGGAAGAAGTGACATTCTTGGGACACATTGTAACTGCTGAGGGCATCAGAGTGGATCCTAAGAAAATAGAAGCTATTTTGGACTGGAAACCGCCAAGGACAGTAAAAGAAGTGAGAAGTTTCCTATGATTGGCAGGATACTATCGACGATTCGTGAAAGGATTTTCCATTATCGCCGCCCCAATGACCAAGTTGCTTCGGAAGAATGCTAGATTTTAGTGGACAGATGAATGTCAAAGAAGCTTTGAGAAACTAAAAGGAAAGCTAACAAATGCCCCGATACTCACGCAACCAGTGTCTGGTAAGGACTTTGTGATATATAGTGATGCATCGCACATTGGCTTAGGTTGTGTACTCATGCAAGAAGGTAAAGTGGTTGCGTATGTTTCCCGGCAACTTAAACCATACGAGAAGAATTATCCAACACACGATTTAGAATTGGCAGCTATTGTATTGGCATTCAAGACATGGAAACATTACCTGTATGGAGAAAAATGCTACATTTATACAGATCACAAAAGCTTGAAGTATCTGCCAACACAAAAGGACCTCAATTTGCGACAAAGGAAATGGATCCAAATTTTGGCAAACTATGACTATATCATAAACTATCATCCAGGAAAGGCGAACGTCGTTGCTGACGCACTTAGTAGGAAATCAATGCAAGCTTTAAGGGCTATGAGGATCAGTTTGAGACCAACCAAAGAAGGAGCACTGCTAGCAGAAATGCAAATACGACCCACGTTTTTTTAGGAAATCCACCAAGCACAACAAAAAGATAAACAAGTCCAAAAATGGATCAAGCAAGTACAAGAAGGAAAAAGTACAAAGTTTCAAATTTCAAGAGACGACAGTTTATATTACGAAAGTCGGACAATAATACCAGCAACAAGAGATATAAAAAAGAAGATTCTTCACGAAGCCCACAGAAGTTCTTACGCAATGCACCCAGGGGCTACAAAAATGTACCAAGACTTGAAGAAATTCTATTGGTGGCCAGGAATGAAGGGAGACATTGTAGATTTCGTAACTAAGTGTTTGACATGCCAGCAAGTGAAAGCAGAACATCAAGTGCCATCAGGACTATTACAGCCAATTACAATTCCGACATGGAAATGGGATCGCATCACTATGGATTTCGTCACAGGATTGCCAATGACGAGAGATAAACATGACGCTGTATGGGTAATTGTCGATCGATTAACTAAGTCAGCTCATTTTCTGCCTGTGCGAATGGACTATTCAATGGATAAATTGGCAGAAATATACGTCAAAGAGATTGTACGATTGCATGGAGTCCCGACATCCATTATTTCGGACAGAGATCCACGGTTCACTTCGAACTTTTGGAGAAAGCTCCAAACAGCCCTCGGAACCCAAGCAAGCTATAGCACTGCTTTTCATCCTCAAACGGATGGGCAATCTGAAAGAGTAATTCAGACTTTGGAAGACATGATGAGAGCGTGTGTTATGGATTTTAAAGGCAGCTGGGATAAGTACCTAAGCCTAATGGAATTCGCATATAACAACAGCTACCAATCCAGCATACAGATGGCACCCTATGAAGCATTGTACGGAAGAAAGTGTAGAACGCCAGTATGTTGGACAGAACTAAGTGAGGAAAAAGTTCTTGGACCCGACATTGTAAAGGAGACTCAGGAGAAAGTTAACATCATTCGAGACAGACTAAAGGTTGCATCAGATAGACAGAAGTCGTACGCAGACCTGAAACGAAAAGACAGAATTTGCAGTAGGGAACAAAGTTTTCCTTAAAGTTTCTCCATGGAAGAAAGTACTGAGATTTAAGCAGAAAGGCAAGTTAAGTCCCAGATTCATTGGACCATACGAAGTCATCGAACGTATAGGCCCAGTAGCTTATCGGTTAGCCCTACCACCCGAACTGGATAGGATACATAATGTTTTTCATGTTTCAATGTTACGACGATATCGTTCAGACCCTGCACACATCATCAAGACACAAGATATCGAGGTCCAGCCCGACTTGACTTATGAAGAGGAGCCAGTGAAGATTTTGGCACGAGAGGTTAAAGAATTGAGAAATAAGAAAATTCCTCTGGTTAAAGTATTGTGGAGAAATCATAAGATAGAAGAGGCAACCTGGGAAAGAGAAGAAACTATGAAGCAGCAATACCCACATTTGTTTACAACTGACTAGCTTCGGGACGAAGCTTAAATTTTAGAGGGGAAGAAATGCCACGACCCAATTTGTACATATGTACAGTACGTCCATGTACAGTAAGAGGAACCCTCCCGAGAAGCTACTCAAAAGCGCGAAGTGAAGGGAAGTTCTGTAAAATTGAAAGGACCTATTTGAAAAGATTGTAAAGTTTTGGGGAGGTGACCGTAATTACCAAAAGTTGTTCCGGAGGTCCTTAATAGTGCACATAACAGACTCCAAAAATGGAAAGTAGAGAAAAATCGGACAGTAACGGTGCGACACGGTTTTTCCCGAAAAAGCACGGTTTGGAAGATATAGGGGATTTTGACCAGGGGCATCATGGTCATTTTTAAAAGTGTCTCGAAAGTAATAAAGGATCTCAAAAATGAAAAGTAGAGGAAAAACTGAGTCAAAAAGTGTACCACAGCATTCGGCGAAAGTGCGCGGTTTAAAAGTTACGAACGAGTAACCGCCGGAGGGTATTTTGGTCTTTTCACACCTTAGAGCATAAAATTACAGCACAATGAGGTTGAGGGGCCAAAATATAATTAAGATGAAGTCCAAGGGCTTGGGTTGTAAATAAATTAAAGAAGGAGACATTTGGACCAATGAGAATTGGCCATTTTCTCACATATGTGTACCAATGGGAAATCAACATCTACACCATGACCTATCAACCTCTCTTGGCTGCCATTTGGAGGAGAGAACACCACAAAAATAAAGCCAAGAACTCTCTTTGTTCTTGCTTGGCCGAAAATAGGAGGAAGGGAAAAGAGAGAGAGATTGTTTTTTTTCTTTTCACGTAGCCAAATTTGGAGAATTGGGAGAGATTGCAAACTTTGGTGGAGAATAAGATTTTGAGGTAAGGAAATTCATCTATGGTTCTATTTCTTTCATTGGTTATAGTATTTGTAAGATAAAAATGAAAGAATAAATATGATGATTATAGAAAATTTAAGAAGTTGAGGAAAAGTGAAAGAGGTGATTTGCACATATAAGATTAAGGATAAAAAGGATGACTAGTAGTTTAGTTAGCAAAAGAAGGCATGAAGCACTTAAATTTTATTATGTTCTTGACATGGATTTTATGAAAATTATAGGAAATCAAGAAGTGAGAGAGAAGGAAGCAAAGAAGACATAAAAGAACTAGAAACAAGTAAAAAGAATTAAGGTTTGGTACTTAAATCATTGCCTTTTCAATTAATTCACATATTTTGCATTATGGGATTTTTGAAATGGTTTTGAAATGATGTTATTATGTGTGGTAAATATGTGGGAAAGTGCTCTTGAACCATTTGTAATCAATTGATTGTGAAAAGAATGAAAACAAAACAAACTAGCTAAATTTATGCAATTATTCATAAACTTTGATGAGTTTTTAATCACTCCTTTGGTTTGATTTTTGGAAGAGGGACCCTTAGTCCTTCAATGGTATCACAAAAGGATTCTAAAAATCAATTTTACAAGAAAAAAATGAATTTCCCTCAAGTTTGGAAAATTGGGCCGAATGGTCCCTTTTGGGCACCATTCTGCAGCTTTCATTTTGGGCAGTCCGTTGAAGGGGCAAACGAAAGAATTTTTCGACAAAATTTTACATGCATTTAGTTAACTTATGAAAGTGTTTTCCTGCAAAAATTCAGCCAAAAATAAGTTTGTTTACTTGGTCAAAACCGTTGCCAAAGTTGACTGATTTTCAGCAGTAAAAACAGATTTTACCATTTAGTGGTCGCGTGCCATTGCGTTGCCGATTTTACGCGCCGCGCTACTATTCCTTTGGTCATTTTTCTAAATGTGTTAAAACTTGAATATTATGATATAGATTGATGTTATATCATTTAAAATGACACGAAAGGGGTTTGGAATAATCAGAAAGGCATCATGAGAAGTTATCCGAGTAATATATGCATTATGGAAAAATCATGACCTATTGAATATCATGACCAAAGTAATTTCATAAATTATTTATGCTCTACTTGGTATATCAGAACCCTTGAGATAAGGGTATGATGCATCATACTATTACTGCAGTACTGCTTATGACATGATATGATATTCCGGCTGAAGGCTGATGATTACAATGATATGATCAATGATGCAATGATAATGGCCATTGGCACATGTGCAAGAAATATGATGAAAGATAATGAAATATGATCATGATGAGATATGTTTATCACGACTCTTCCTTATCCGCTGATGTTCTGTTAGACCAGTAGAGCACCTAAATTGATAAAAGCAAAATGAGTACTTTATAAATTCAGAATATGGGATTTAATCTTTTATCATTATGTTTATATCTTATTCATTTAATTAAAGTATTCAAATGCATGTTTTGAATTACTCATTTATTTTATTTATGAAATGCAATGATTTATGTACCCACTAAGCAAACGCTTAGCGAGTTTAGTTTCCTTTCTAAACTCGTAGGTTGAGCAAGAAGCTGGTTTCTACAGTGTTCCGAGCAGCTGGTGTTGGCAACTCTTCGGATAGAAAGATATTATAAGTAATGTAACTAGAATGGCATGTACATATGTTAGTGTAACTAAGAATTGTATGTATGACTAGTAAAAGACCAAAGTACGTGTGCTAAGTATATTAACTAATGTATGTGGTATGAATTAGTGTGTATGGATGTGTGTATAGAAGTGTGAAACTTTAATGCAGGTTGTAGTGGAGGGTATAAGGAGTTCGACTATGGAAGTGTTTGAGATTGATTGAGATTGTTGGATTGAGAACAAAATTGTTTCAAAAATTAAAAAAAAATCAGTTTTGGCGACACTTGGGACCCCTAAATATAGGGGAAACTCTGGCAAAATTTTTTAAAAATCTACACTTAAAATTGGCTAAGTAAAATATTAGGACACAATCATTATGAGATAACGGTCCATCTTGGTCTATAAACGTAGGCTGAGATGGGGTGTTACATGCATGGACTATAGAGATTTAAACAAGGCTTCCCCTAAAGATGATCCTTTACCTCATATAGATGTTCTCATTAATAGTGCAGTCTCTAGCGTGCTACACTCGTTTGGAGATGGATTTTCCAGATACAATCAAGTGTTAATGGCCCAAGAGGATAAAGCCAAAACTTCTTTCATTACTACATGGGGTATATTTTGTTATAGGGTGATGCCTTTCGACTTAAAGAATGCTGGAGCAACTTACCAAAGGATGGCCACCACAATATTTCATGACATGATGCACAAAGAAGTTGAAGTATATGTTGATGATATGATGGTGAAGTCGGATACAAGCGAGCAACACTTCCAAAACCTAGAATTATTCTTCAATAGAGCTTTGAAATATAAGCTAAGATTAAACCCAAAGAAGTGTGTATTTGATGTTACTTCAGGCAAATTATTGGGACATGTAATTGGTCCGAATGGCATTCAGATTGATCCTGACAAAGTTAAAACAATCAGGGATATGCCAGCCCCAAAGACGGAGAGAGAAGTTCTGGGATTCATTGGTAAACTATAGTACATTAGCAGATTTATAGCAAAGCTCACAACAATCTGTGAGCCTATCTTCAAGTTGCTTAGAAAGAATCAGCCGATCGTATGGAATGAAGAGTGTCAAAAGACCTTTGATCGAATAAAAGAGTATTTGCTGAATCCACCTGTTTTGAAACCACCTAAACCCGGTAAACCTCTATTACTATACTTAGCAGCAGAAGAAGAGTCGATAGGAGCCATGCTAGCCCAAGCAGATGAGTCAGGGATTGAGCATGCCATTTATTATTTAAGTAGAAAGCTCTTACCTTATGAAATTAAGTATAGTATCATTGAAAAGACATGTATAGCCGTGGTTTGGTCTTCTAAGAAGTTGCGGCATTATTTTCAATTGTAGAGTGTGCAAGCAATTTCCAGGCTGGATCTAATGAAGTACTTAAGGGAGACACCCTCTTTAATTGGGAAATATGGTTGATGGTTGATAATATTAGAAGAATTCGAGATCGAGTATGTAACCAGGAAAACAATCAAAGGTAGAGCTGTGGCAGAATTCCTGGCTCAACAACCATTACCAGAAAGTGAAGAGGTAATCTTGGAATTTCCAGATGAACATTTAGAAGCAATTGAAGTACAAGGGTGGAAAATGTATTTTGATGGAGCGGTAAACAGGAAAGGAGTAGGTTTAGGAGTTATACTAGAATCGACCGAAAGGGAACTTATCCCTTTAGCCAAAAACTTGAAATTTAGGGCAACCAATAATATGGTGGAGTACGAAGCTTGTATTTTCGATTTGAAAACCCTAATGATTATGAAGGAAGATAAGGTGGAAGTTTATGTTGATTCGTTGCTAGTTGTATCCCAAATAAATGGAGAATGGGAGTTGAAAGAAGAAAAATTGAAACCATACCACCATTACTTGACCATGATGAAGAAGAATTTTAAGGAGTGTAGGTTTATACACCTATCAAGGGAAGAAAATCAGATGGTTGATGCCCTAGCCACATTGGCTTCGGTATGGGAAAACCCTGTTAGCTTATTCCTTAAGCCTCTAATCTTAACCAGTTCATCAACTCCTTGTTATGAATATGAGACAATCATGGAAATTGATACGGACCATGATGCGTGGTATGATACTATAAGGTGATTTTTGGAAGAAAGAGAATACCCGCCGGGGGCAACAAAGAAAGAGAGAAGAGCCATAAGGCGGTGGTCATTGCAATACATCACCTTCGATGGGGAGTTATATCGAAGATGGCCTGATGGAGCGCATTTAAGATGTTTAAGAAAATCAAAAGTGGAGAGCTTCATGTCAGAAATGCATGCGGGAAGTTGCGGTCCGCACATGAGTGGTTTTGCGCTAGTTAAGAAGATTATTCGACAAGGTTACTATTAGCTGACCATGGAGAAAGACTGTATTAAGTTTGTAAAAAAGTGCCAGTAATGTCAGATGTATGGTAGCTTGAATCACATGCCTCCTAAAGAACTGCATTCAATGTCTTCACCCTGGCCATTTGCCACCTGGGGTATCGACATTATAGGAGAGATACATCCGACAGCCTCAAACGGTCACCGTTTCATTGTAGTAATAGTTGATTATTTTTCAAAATGGGTCGAAGCCGAATCCTTCAACAAGCTGGGTGCAAGTCAAATGGCTAGGTTTATCGTAAAGAACTTCATCTGCAGATATGGGGTCCCGCAGAGTGTGATATCAGACAATGGGGTACAGTTTCAAGGAGCAGTTAAAGGTTTATTTTCAAAGAACAAATTCATCATCATAGATCCTCTCCTTATAGACCAAAGGCTAACGGTGCAGTTGAAGAAACAAACAAGACAATTAAGCAAATTCTGTCCAAGATGACCAAGACTTACAGGGATTGGTCAGAGATGCTCCCCTTTGCTTTATGGGGATATAGGACAAGTGTGTGAATGCCTACTGGAATGACACTATTCTCTTTGGTTTATGGGATGGAAGCAGTATTGCCAATTGAAATTGAGATCAAGTCATTAAGAGTAGTCTTGGAAGCTGAATTGCCTGAAACAAAATGGGTAGCAAGCAGATACACACAGTTAGCTCTACTAGAAGAGAGAAGGTTAAAGGCACTATATCATCACCAACTGTATCAAAAGAAGATAGCTCGGGCCTACAATAGAAGGGTTAAGGTCAAAAAATTTATAGTTGGGGATTTGGTGTTGAAGCAATGTAAGCCTAATGTATCTGATCCAAGAGGGAAGTTTAGACCTAGCTGGGAAAGGCCATATGTAGTGAAACAAGTCATGAACAAAGGTGCAGTAAAGTTATCAGACATGGACGGGAATGAATTTAGTGAGCTAGTAAACATTGACAGGTTGAAGAGGTTTTATGTATGATAGAAAAAAGGAAAAAAGGAGCTCGGTAGGTTGAAAACCCAAAATGGGCAGCGTAGGCAAAAGTTAGAGCAGTCTGCTAGTTCTGAAAACCTGAAAGAGTGGGCTAGGCAAAAATTAGGGCTAAATGAGAGAAAATCATCAATTAGAAAACCCAAAAGGGCTAATTGGCAACAGAAGTGATCTTGTGTATGCTGGCTTTATGTTTGGTTGTTCCCCAATTTAATAAAACAGAATTAATGTTAAAATTGTTCTATGTGCACTGTTATAAGTATATGACCAGATATGGATGAAATAAATAATCATAATTGCAAAAGGTGATGACAAATTATAAATGGAAAAGAAGCATCTTTTATTACCTTAGTTATTTTTCATCCTAACAAAACACTTTCTAAACTGACAAATGTAAAATCTATGGCAGTCGATAAGTGTAACGTGCAGGCCAGCTTTGCCTTAACCGATCCAAGTAGGCTTCAGTCAAGCAAGGCATGTCTAAGTCGGGATCAAAGTCAGAATCATGAGGCTCAGCTCCATACTGACGTCCAAGTCATCGAGGATCATAACATGTACCTTGACGAAGAGCAGCAAGGGGAATGTACATCAAGTATGTCCGCATGGTGATATGAGAAATCTTCCACCAAGGTAGCGTAAGTGGATCCAGTCGACCCAGTCAACATATGAAGAAGCAGGATGGAGTAGCTTCCTAGCAGAATGATGATGTGGTAGGTATCTAGTAAAATTCATGGAGGGAGTATCAAGCAAACAAAGATGCTCCTGAAGCCAAACCTGTGAAAAAACAATTAAATTAAAAAAAAGTCCGCTAAGTTGAAAACCCGCAAGGGCAGCTTAGGCAAAAATTAGGACAGCTCACTAGTTTCGAAAACCCATATGGGCAGAGTAGGCAAAAATTAGAGCAATAATATATATATATATATATAAAGAGTCCGCTAAGTTAAAAACCCGCAAGGGCAGCTTAGGCAAAAATTAGGACAACTCGCTATGTAACACCCCTTAACCCGACTATTTCTAGCCGAGCCAAGTGTGCTACAGTATATGCAACATGGTATACAGAACATGTACTAAATACAATTTTTTTCCTTTTTATTACAAATAATAATAATTTACACATTTCTTTAATTGTTATAATTACATTTTGAAAGTCCTTAACAGTACATGCCAAGCTAAACTTTGCTTTGCTCCTCACTTCGCCTCCTATTGCACACTTTGGTGCTCCTTTGTAGCTTCCCATTTGTCAGCTTGGACTCCATAACCTATGAGTTTAGAAAACTAAACTCGCTAAGCATATAGCTTAGTGGATACTTTAACCGTTAAGTAGAAATTTGATGCAAACCACACAATACTACAGATATGGCACCAGTGATTAAGAATCTGACTATTTTTACCCAAAATCAGCTCAATAGAACTAATTTGTAGTTCAAAGTTTTCATTCCGGGCCTTTGGGCCAGACTGCACTTTTTATGTCACACCGGGTTTTACAATACTGCAAAAATCCCTCGTTGGGTTTTAAAATCTAAATAAAACACAATTGGGATGTGATTTTCAAAAAACAAAAAATGCTATCTTGTTCTTAATTGGTCAAGCTTTCAAGAGCATGTTTTTGATAATTTATTTCATTCCAAACGAATATTTTATCTCAATTATACCTCATTTATTTCTTACCAAATGAACAGTGAATTCTAGCATTTAGTTTCTTCTGTACCTTGTTATCTTATTTCCCCAATAACTTTTGTTCTACTAATCTGAATGTAAAAATTCTTGTTTTCACTCAAACTAGACTCATATGAGTCCTTATGGTTAAATTTCTAGATTTAAATTTGTTACACATAATTCTTGATGACTCCTTGAACTCTTCCCTGGTCAATTGGTTACTCAAATCTGCGCAATGCGTACTATTTCATTTATAACTCTACCTACGAAACTCAGATTGAGACAATTCGTATCTTAAATTAAACTAGACACATAAGGCTATATTCGGTAAAACGTTCAGCTTAAAACTGGCAACACGTGTTTTTTGGCACAATTTTTAATTCAGCCCTGCAGTCTGCTAGGGTCTGCCTGCGCATGGTTCCCTCATTCATGTGTAACTTCTACATTTTAAGTCCAATCGAGATGAATCCAACTACTATGATTCACCAACATATAAGGGTTCATTTATATCTTCTATCACAACATCTAATTCCTGAGGTAAATGGACCAAAACCTGGACTCAAGGCACAAATCTCAGTCTGTCCGGTTTCACAATTCCAGTTTGCATGAGTTATACTCTTTTGATCATATCTTTTTATCTACAAGTGGGATTTAGGAAATTCCAAATTCTATGGTTTTCTAACACATAAGTATTCTTTCAAAGCTTCTAAATGTGTCATTAAGGTCACCTAAACGTAGTCCCAAGTCACAGGTTACTGACTGAGGAATCTCCATTTTTCAGTTTGTACGCCTGGTATCATTTTGATCATAACTTTCATTCCACACATGAAAATGAGTTGGTTCCAAAGCATATGGTTTACTGACTTAATGGAGAACAATTAAGTCTTCTTTGTCAAGTTCTATTTCTATCATTTTACTACACTAAATTTCGGTTGAAGTTCTAGAAAAATGCAGGACACATGGCTGGCTGCAACAAAACAACACAACATAGCACTCCCATATTTACATCCCTTATAACCTCAACCCCAAAATCAATCAATACACAACAAACACTTCTATATCATCATCAATCTCAACCACATAACCACCACAACTCAAACGCATGAACAATTATAGCAATTACACATCCAAATGCAAAGGCAATAGAGATCACTAATTCAAGAAGGTTAAAGTACCAAACCTTTTTCCCCTTTGCTTTCCTTAGCTCATCTTTGATTTTTTTTCTTCTTTTTCCTTTATCTTTTTTTGATTTCCTACAAGAATTCCAGCATACACACTTTAAACATACATCCTATGGTTTGAAAACATATGCTACCAATTCATTTCTTGCCAATTTTTCCTCAATCTAATCTCCTCTAACCTTAAAACCATTATTTCTTTCATCAAATCCTTCAAATAATTATTTCTTGAATTTTCTCCAAGTCTAGCTACATGAACCCTAATTTCAATCTCTTAAATTAACCATTAGTCCATGAAATTAAAACTAGAGATAGGTTTCTCTTACCTAATAATCTTGTTTGTCACCAAAATCTTCAACCAAAAGCCTTAAACTTTGGAAAAAAAAAATCACCTCCTTCTTCCTTCTCTTATGGTTTGGATGAGTTCACCATGTAAGAGAGGGCTTTTATTTTCTTTCCTTAGCTTATTTTGATCCAAATGGCAGCCATAAGTGGTGAAAATATGTTGGTATAGATGTTGACTTCTAATTGGTACACCTTATAGCAAAAATGGCCACTTTTAATTGGTCCATTTGCCTTCTTCTTTTATCTATTTATTTGGAAAGCCATTAGGCTTCCTTTTATTCATATTTTGACCCCCTCAACTTTCTTGTGCTGTAATTTTATAGTCTAGGGTGTGAAAATATCAAAATACCCTCTAGCGATTAATCTATTGTAACTTTTAAACCGTGCATTTTCGGGAAAAATTGAAACCCACGGTTATGACCCGATTAATCTCAAGAATATTCTTCCGGGGTCAGATATGGGCACTATTAAGAACTTCCGACACTTAATTTTTAAGTTTACATAGTTGCCCCTAACTTTTGAGAAATTTTCACTTAGGTCCTTTTGATATCCCTTCCTGACCTTGCTGTCTTTCTTTATTAATATATTTTTACTCACAACTCCAAATTACTTAATTCTTATGCCCACTGAAACTAGACATCCGGATCTACATTGTATCAAAATTTCAGGTCGATCCGAGCTATATCTGATTTTTGACGGTCCTTCGAATTCAAGCCTACTATGCTGTCCTGAGGCAGCTTGCACATTGTCTACTAAATCCATCAAATCTTATTCTTTACAACTCCAAATTTTGTAATTTTATGTTATACATCTAGCTAAGACACAAATAAACTATTAAGTCTTCTTTGAGACTCTCTAATTCTGTCATTAACTTTGATGAAATTCAAGGTCAAATTATAGGTCATGTTCTAAACTCCTTTGTTCTAAGCCTAAATCATATCCTCTATGTCTGTTTCTAACCAATGTGGGATTCGGGATGTTACACGGTAGTTTCGAAAACCCGCATGGGCAGACTAGGCTAAACTTAGATCAATAAAAAAAAGAAAACCTAAATTGAAAACCCGAAAGGGCATTTTAGGTAATTACCTGAAGCAGCAACGGACTCCCAGTCAATCTCTTTGACAATCCTGATTTAAATCATTCTAATCCAACTAAGGTGTCGGCTAAGATCATAGGTACTAGTGACAAGCCTCCTTACATTTGGTCCATAATATCCAATACTCGTGGATCAACATCGCCATCAGAAGAAACAAGCAAGAATTGGCCGAGCAAGCAAAGACAAAGCATGCGTCCCCATGCCTTAGTAGGAACCAAATGAGAGAAACAAAAGTCAATCAAAGGAGCAAGTATAATTTTTTCACCTCTCATCAACCAAAGAACTTTGGATTTTGGAATTTGAAATAACATCTGCATCTTCTATTGAGTCTTGGAAATCAGTGTGGGTAACGCCATTTGTTGATTATTTGGATATCCAAGGACGGCCTCAAATTCTTCAATCAAGGGACATATTTCAAAGCCATTAATTCTAAATACCCTAGAATCGGAATCCCAAAAGGAAGCCACGGCATGTAAGAAGGAGTAGTCCAATTTGACATTTTAAAAATATTTTAAAACATCAAGCTTTGACCATGAAATTTGCTTCCAATGGATGGCATCCATATTCTTAAATAGAATTTTTATTTTCTTTAAATGGTGCTCGGTCATGGTTGATGAATAAAGGAGAACCAGAATTGTTAAAAGGGTCTTCACGTTGAAAGGGAAAAAAATTTTGTTTTTGTATTAAAAGGGGCATGCAAGGTGATCAAAGGTGATAAGGAAAAGTGATGGGGAAGGATAAGAGCATATGGCATAAGGAAAGGAATTGGTGACAATTTCCTTTACCACGTTGGATTTGGTTTAGCAAATAAGGTGGATATTAATTATGAAATTATGATGTACTATAAAAAAAATTGTGCAGTAACGAAAAATTAATGAAAAAAAAATTTGCAGTAACGAAAAAATATTATTGTACAATATTTTACATATCACTGAGAGGCTGGTTGTAAGTCATCAAATAAAGCCTTGAAAAGAATTGTCACCTGTTGGAGGAGAGGGCAAATTACTCGTCCCAGGATCACATGAAGCAGGAGCACCAAAATCCCTATTACCTTGAGATTCCGATCCATCATGATCCTCATCAGAAGCAGACGAAAGGATCTCATTGTCATCAGGCTGGGGACCTCTTCATAAAAAAGCGCCGGGATCCCTCATCCTCTGAAATCGGAAGTCTCAAAAATGTTATTCGGATTGATGATATAAACTTTCAAAATGAGAAGCCTGCTGACGACTTGCAGCCAACTCTTCTTAAAGTTTCCTTTTCTGTTCTTCGAGCATCTGCTGTGAGCCAAGAAGGAAAAAAGGTAAGAGCATACATAATCATGCATACATATAGCATAAATTACCATGAAATTGGGAACGTACCAGGTAATTCAAATCAATACCCTGCGAAGTAAAGAATCAAAAAGAAGATATCAAATCAAGGGGGGCATGGAAAGCCTATTTGCTTGTGGAAGCCCCAGTCATTTTGCAAAAGAAGAAATGCATGCTTATGCAAAGAACTAGACAAGAAAAACATCAATCAAAGCTGGCATGAAAGAAAAAAATCCTTGGGGCAAGGAGAGGATACGAGGTCTAATTAAAGATAGCTGATGTTTTGTAAAAAGGAAGAACAAAAGAATGGAACATTAGAACTCTCAAAAGAATGAAGATGCAATAGACAAAAGATTAGTTTAGCTAAGAGAGTTGAAGCCAGGGTAAAGACCCGACCTCCAAAGGATGAAGATCCATTTTGAGGGTTAAGAACCACCATGCATAGAACAGTCGGAGCAGTTAGACTTCTCAACTAAAAGGTTAGTCAAATTCATTCTCGAGTCCAAGTACCCAATCTCAGGTCTAAGTACCCAAATCAAATTAATCTCGGGTCCAAGTACCCAAATTAGATCAAAATCAATTCGAGTCGGGTCCAAAACCCAAATTTTTCTTAGGTCCAGAACCCAGAATTATCCTTGAGTCCAGAACTCGGACCAGGTCCAGAACCCAAAATTTCCTTAGGTCTAGAACCTAGAATTTATCCTTGAGTCCAGAACTCCAGCCGGGTCCATAACCCAAATTTTCCTTAGGTCCAGAACCTAGAATTATCCTTGAGTCCATACCTCGAATCGGGTCCAGAATCCAAATTTTCCTTAGGTCAAGTACCAAGAATTATCCTTGAGTCTAGAACCCAAATTTTCCTTAGGTCCAGAAACTAGAATTATCCTTGAGTCCAGAACTCGAATCGGGTCCAGAACCCAAATTTTCCTTAGGTCCAGAACCTAGAATTATCCTTGAGTCCAAAACTCAAATCGGGTCCAGAACCCAAATTTTTCTTAGGTCTAGAACCTAGAATTTATCCTTGAGTCCAGAACTCGAACCGGGTCTAGAACCCAAATTTTTCCCTTAGGTCCAGAACCTAGAATCTCTTCTAAGTCCATAACTTAGCTCGGGTCCAGAACTCAAATTTACCATTAGGTCTAGAACCTAGAATTATTTCTAAGTCTAGAACTTAGCTCGGGTCCAGAACCCAAATTTTTCTTAGGTCTAAAACCTAGAATTATTCTTGAGTCCAAAACTCAAACCGGGTCCAGAACCCAAATTTTTCTTTATGTCCAAAACTCGAACCAGATCCAGAACCCAAATTTTTCTTAGGTCGAGAACCTAGAATTGTCCTTGAGTCCAGAACTCGAACCGGGTCCAGAACCCAAATTTTTCTTAGGTCTAGAACCTAGAATTTATCCTTGAGTCCAGAACCCAAAATCTCAACCATCTCAAAAATTAAGTCTTATTGCTTTTCACTCTCTTTCACTAAGGTTTCAGATCATTCAAACAGGGGGCAAACTGTAGACCCTTAAGTTTTTACCCAGTCTGGTCCAATATATTTTATTTAGTCCAAATTGATTTTTGTTGTCTAATTGGTCCAAAATAATTTTTCTTAAATAATTTTTGCTTTAGTATCTAATTTTTATTAATAAAAAAATAAAAAATAAACAAATAAAAGTCAAAAAATAAAAATAAAAATAAAAATTGGCATAAAAAAATCGGCGACAAAAAAATCATCGCGCGAGCCCGTGGGCATTTCGCCTGCAGATTTTTTCTGCAGGCGAAATGACTTTGCCATTTCGCTCACAAAAATTTCCTGTGAGAGAAATGGCACACGCCATTTCGCCAGAAGGAAAATCCTGCGAGTGAGATGGTCGCCCGTAGGAATTTACTGCGGGCGACGCCCGCTCCTCGCCCACTGCCGCAGTTGACTGCGGCTGATTTTTTTGCCAGCACATTTTTTTCCTGCGGTAATTTTTTTCAGCAGCCCAATATTTCCGACGTAAATTTTCTGAAACCTAATTCAATTAGGTTTTGGTTTCCTTTTCTTATCAATATTATTTGTTGTGATTAATTAGGAATAAATCATATGAAACCTCTATAAATAAGGACCAAAGGAAATCAAATAAGGGGAGGCCGAAAATTAAAAAAAATTGGACAGTAGCTTGAAAAAGTGAAACCAAATCAGTGAAGGAAAAGGAGCAATTCAATTTGATATTTATTCTGAAATAGTAGGGACACGATTGAAGTAATTCAAAAGGCAGCAATTGTCTTGGTTTTAATTCATCCAAGAAAAAACAATTTTTGGAGGAATCATCAAAAGGAGGTATGTATTAAATTCTTTGGTTTTTTTTTCACAGTAGCTAAAACTAGGAATTTGTGTTTTTCAAAATTTAAAATCTTAGAACTTTAATTTAGTTTTTTCTAAAGTCAAAAACCTTATTTCGTTGGCTTATTTTCCAAAAGGCTTAAAATTGTTATTTTTACTTCTTTAAAATCTTAAAACCCTAATTAAACATATTTTTCAACAAAACCAAAATTTGATTCTGTTTCTTTCAAAATTTTAAACTTTGTTCTGTTTCTTTCAAAAAGCCTTAAAAAAACATCTTTTATATTTATAAAAACTTTAATCTGTTTGTTTAAATTCATAAAACTTCATAAAATCATCAAATTGTCTTTCTAAACCCTAATTCAAACTCATCACCCGAAACTTTAATCCAAGAATCCTAAAATCCTAATTCAAATCCAAAACTCAAAATTGTAAGCCCAAACCCTTTAAAACTTTAAACCCTAATTTCTTCTAAACCCTAATCTTTTAAAACTTAAAAAACCATAAAAACACAAATATTTTAAATTCACACAGTGAGCTTGGAGCCATAAATCAAAAGTGTTTTAAAGTGTCCAACCCCTAGTTTCATGATTTCTCCATTCAAACATTAATTTGGTTAATCAAATAATTTTATCAACCATTTAAAACATAAAACCCTAATCTATTTTAATTCTCTTAAAAAGTCACAGTAGCCTAATTCCATAAAATCTAAAACCTTAAAAACATGTAATAAAGAGCCTTAAATGGAAACAGTAGCTTTTTTATTTGCCTTATTCAATTCTATATTTGATTATGCTTTGATTTATTTTATATGCTTTAATTTATTTAACTTTAATACTTGGTTTATTTAATTTATCATGGATGGATGTTTACTTTTTTATTTAATACCTTTGATGAATGATTTGTTTACGATGAATGGTTATTTACTTTTATCAATTTATTTAGACTTCCAAATGTTGTAAGAGGTATGTTTCCACTTGGTGGGTACCTCATTAGTTAAATATCATGTAATTTAGTTTGCTTTTCTATCTTAGAACTTATGTAAAGGGCATGTTTCTACTTTTCGGTGGGTGTCCTATTTAGGCATGTGATGTAAGGACATGTTTCCATCTTCGGATGGGTGTCCATTTATTTGTTTTGTTTTGTTTGGACATTGCTTTGATTATAATATAATGATGCTTTCTTTTTATTGTGTTTAGTATGGATAATATTGTTATATTTAAGAATTTTATAATATTAAGACCTGCAAAGGAGGCCGATTCCAATGCACCGGGCGTTGTGGGGGGTGAGGGGGTTGGGGATTCCTTAGGAATCGAGTCATCCACCCCTTTCTTTTTCCCGGCCTGTCCGGGTGGCGACTCCATTTTCTCTGGACTTAGGTCTATGTTCTCTAAGGCCCCGAGCCTAAACAGTGCCGAAGTCGCAATAACCATTCCACCGGGATTGGGGGCAAAAATCCCCGCTCACACTTCGGTTCTTTCTTCTTCTCTTGAACATCTTGGTAGTATTGAGACTAATCATCATTATCATCAATGATCACTTTTTCATCATCAAAAACCACTTCACCAACTTTAGTCTTCCCTTTGTCCTTTGGCTTCTTAGTGCTAGCAGATGCCTCGGCATGATTCTCTAAGATTGCAGTCTATTGGTTCTTCATGATCTCAGCTAAGGCCTCTTTTATTTCTTCCATCTTGGTATTGAGGGCCTCATCCACCATCCTTTGAATTTGTTCGGGCTCTATTATTTTTGGTGAGCAAGTGATTGAGTCGTTGCCAGATACTTTATCTCCGGCGTAGGTCGGATTGTTGTAAGCTTTTGAACTGTCGTAATCCAAGGCTATAGCCAAAAAGGATCAATGATATGAGATGTAAATGTATGCATGTATGCATGTATGCATGAACAATCAATAAACAAGGACAAATAGAACGTTTCTTCCAACATTATATCATCCACACACGAATGGCGAGTCTCTTTTCCTAGGTATATGGTTAACAAAATACCAACATGGGGCATCTTATTTTTGAATATTTCTCTCAGACGTTTCAACCAATAGTTACATTTTCAAAAATGGAAATCAGTTCATAATAATTCCCATTAATTAGGTTTTAATCCATTTATCCAATTATAGTAGCTTTTATGCTATATTGAATTAAAACAAAATTAAAAGGTTTATTATCGATAGATTTCTCACTTGAAAAGAGTAAATAATGGTTCATGCCAAAATCAAGCCCATGGTTAATTTGTTCTCAGTATAAACTAGGCTCACAATTGGTTTTTAGTATTTCATAATTGACCTAAATAATTTGCAAGCTCTTTGTAAGAAAAGGTTGGGTGAAAATAGTTTTGTTTCTAAGCCCATTGTAAAAGATTTTTAGAAAAATGGATTTTGGGCTTAGTATTTGGGCCATGAGCAAAATAATTTTTGATTTATTTTTAGAAAAGTCTTATGTCCAAAGACCATCTTGAAAAATTTTGAAAATAGCTTTGGTCATTTGGACTTTAAGGAAAAATTTTATTTTGAGCTTACAATATACTTAGGTCATATTAGAAAAAGAACAAACCAAATAAGCCATGATTTAGACTAAGATAAACTAACCATAGTCAAACAACATGCATTTGGGGTAAAATCTACGGAAAGTAACTAGGCTAATTACATGAACTTTAGTCTTTGGGTTAAAAAGGCTTAGCTTCCCATAGCAAGTATATACCAACTGGTACGAGGCTATGAGTGGTTGTGCCATGCTCGATCTTCATACCTTGAGTGAAAGTTAACGCTCTAATGATTGAGAAGCCTCTCAATGGTTTCCAAGTAGCTGCAGTTTCTAATCAAGAAGTAGTGGACTCCAAAGTCTTGAATATGATGAAGAGCATGAACTACCCTCCCGGAGTTGGTCTTGGAAAGGGTAAGGCCGGTTTGACAAAGATGCCAGATTTTAGAACTCAAACTTCCAAGAAGGGGTTGGGATATGATGAATCCAACAATGCCCAGCCAAAGAAGAATGAGAAGATGAACTTCCCACCGCTTGAGGAGATCTTTGTCAAAGCTCCAGACATAGGACCACTCCAAGGAAAGCCCAAGCCAATCATGTTCATGGTATAATTGATCCCGGGTTTTGAATTTTTTGCAGATGTTGACGAGCTAGTAGAGCAAGTGAAGAAAGAGCTCACCCTACCAACCAACAAAGAATCCAATCTGAAAGAGAAGAAAGAAGCTGTCCTGAAAGCCGAGAAGACTCCGAAGGAGATTGTTGCCCTGGTTGAAGAGAAGTTTGAAGACATTCTGCCTTATGATTTTGAGAACAATGATTTTGATTTTGATTTTAATTTGTCTATTTTTTATGAGGATGATGATGTTTTCTTTTCCAAAATGAATGCAATAAAGTCTGATTTTGCTTACTTGTGTGATGTTTCTCCTAATGGTTGCATACATTCAAATAGTAGTTACATGAACATCTTTAATATTAATTTTATTGACACACAATCATTAAATTTGGGAACAATAAAAAATCCTATAAACATTAGCATAGCATCCGACCTTACTCCTGATGAGAGAGAGAGATTTGAAAAAATATTCAAAAAATATAAAGAAGTATTTGCTCGGTCTTATTAGGATATGCCTGGAATAGATCGAGATATAGCCGAACATCTTATTCCTACTTACACTCACATGAAACCTGTCAAGCAAAAGCTTAGGCGATTAAGACCTGAGTGGGCTGAATTGGTTAAAGAAGAAGTCACTAAATAAATACAAGTAAAGTTCCTTGAAGTGATAGAATATCCAGATTGGCTAGCCAACGTAGTACCCGTGCCAAAGAAAGATAAAAGAATAAGGGTCTGTGTGGACTATAGAGATTTAAACAAGGCTTCCCATAAAGCTGATTTTCCTTTACCCCATATAGATGTTCTCATTGATAGTGCAGCCTCTAGCGTGCTACACTCATTTATAGATGGATTTTCTTGATACAACCAAGTGTTAATGGCCCAAGAGGATAAAGCCAAAACCGCTTTCATTACTACATGGGGTATATTTTGTTATAGGGTGATGTCGTTCAGCTTAAAGAATGCTGGAGCAACCTACCAAAGGATGGCCACCACACTATTTCATGACATGATGCACAAAGAAGTTGAAGTATATATTGATGATATGATGGTGAAATCGGATACAAGGGAACAACACTTCCAAAACTTATAGCTATTCTTCGATAGAGCATTGAAATATAAGCTAAGATTAAACCTGAAGAAGTGTATGTTTGGGGTTACCTCAGGCAAATTATTAGGACATATGATTGGCCCGAATGACATTGAGATTGATCCTGACAAAGTTAAAGCAATCAGGGATATGCCAGCCCCAAAGATGGAGAGAGAAGTTCGGGGATTTATTGGTAAATTATAATACATTAGCATATTCATAGCAAAGCTCACAACAAATCTGTGAGCCTATCTTTAAATTGCTTAAAAAGAATCAGTCAGTCCTGTGGAATGAAGAATGTCAAAGGGCCTTTGAACGAATAAAAGAGTATTTACTGAATCCACCTATTTTAAAGCCACCTAAACCCGGCAAACCTCTATTACTATACTTAGCAGTAGAAGAAGAGTCAATAGGAGCCATGCTAGCCCAAGCAGATGAGTCAGGGATTGAGCATACGGTTTACTATTTTAGTAGAAAGCTCCTACCTTATGAAATTAAGTATAGTATCATTGAAAAGACCTGTATAGCCATGGTTTGGTCTTCTAAGAAGTTGCGGCATTACTTTTAATCGTATAGTGTGCAAGCAATCTCCAGGTTGGACCCAATGAAGTACTTAAGGGAGACACCCTCTTTGATTAGGAAATATGGTCGCTGGTTGATAATATTAGAAGAATTTGAGATCGAGTATGTAACCAGGAAAAAAATCAAAGGTAGAGCAGTGGCAGAATTCCTGGCCCAACAACCATTACCAGATAGTGAAGAGGTAATCTTAGAATTTCCGGATAAACATTTAGAGGCAATTGAAGTACAAGGGTGAAAAATGTATTTTGATGGGGCAGTAATGAAAAAAACCCAAACTATACCCTAAAATTTTGGAGTGTGAATTGTTGCATTTGATTAAATAATTTAAAGTGTATATGTTATGTTTATGGATATAAAAACAATATATACAAGATATGTCTTTTTGGTCAAAAGATATTTTGTATTTAAATGGCTTTGTTTAATGGTAGTGGAAGATGATGTTAGTGAGTGATTATTATATTGTTTAAATGTATGGTGGAGAGTGATTTGGGGAAAAGAGGTTTGGTTTAAATATATGGTGGAGAGTGATTTGGGGAAAAGAGGTTTGGTTAAAAGAGAAGAGTGGTTGACTTTCTTTCTTTCTTTCTTTCTTTCTTCTTCTTCTTTCATCTTTATCTTCTTCTTTTCTTCTCTTTGGCCGGCCACCCTTAGCACCCAAAGGAAAAGAGATTTTGTTGCATCCAAGCTCAAGAGATTGAAGGATTTCAAGAGATCAAGTTGGAGTTTTAAGGATTTTCTTCACTTTTGGTAAGTTTCCAACTTGTTTCTTCACTACAAAAATATTCAGCATTTGCGTCGAAAATCTGTGAAAGAAATTTTTCATCGTAAATTTGGGATGGATCTGCAATGGTTTTGTGATGAATAAACATAGTGAAGGAATTTTGAGGAAGTCGTCGCAAATCGGTTGCAAATCCATAGTAAATCTGCCACGGTTGTCTGGTCGACGCAAATTTTTGTCGAAAATTTGGCGCGGCTGCTTGGGGGGAGAAGGTAGCACGGGGAATTTTTGCGGAAATTAAATCCATCACAGATTGGTTGCAAAAACGGTAAGAAAAAATTCATTTTGCAACGGATATTTGCGATGGACTTACTTTGCGTCACAAATATGCAACACAGTCGCAAATTAAGTTTAAAGATATTGCACGTGCCAAGCACGTGAACCACTCTTCTGCTATCTCTTTGTAAATTATTCCCCCAAATTCTATTATCCCTAATTTTGGCTGAGAACCTCCAAAACCCAAAGTGGAGTTCTTAATTTTTTTTCCATGAATGAGCCTCTTCCATCTCTCTTTCTCTCCAATTTCCTCCAATTTCATTAAGCAGTCACGCCTTTCTTCTATTGTCTTCTTCCCTACCATCTCATTTTCTTCATCCGAAGCCACCCATGCTCACCCACCACCTCCTGTTCTATCACTCACCGCCAAGCCGACACACCAGACACCAAGGTAAAAAATTTTTCTTTATTCATTTTATAAAAAAATTTGTTATTAGGGTGTATTCAGCAAGGTGGTTAAGTTAGTGTTTAGTTATTTGACTAATAAAAATACATAAATATTTTTTTGCTAATAAGCATAAATATTTTTTTGCTAATATTTTATTTCTCAGTTTAACTTGCTAATAAGCAGAAAATTGCTTTTGTATTTTCTACCCTAATAACTACCTAAGGACACTTGGACATAGGGAATTACTAAATTCTGTTTTCTACCTGTTGTGTTGATTTCTACCTAAGATGCATTCTAAATTATATCATTTGCAGATGAAAGTTATGATATTTAACAATCTACTCTACTCTTATTCTTTGTCTCTATTTTATACAGAATTTTATTATCTTTAACCTTGAAAAACTTCAAATTCATGTTACACTGGTACATGAGAAAAATTATAAAAATAAAGCAATGCACTTTATTGATTACAGTAATTTTTTTAGACCAAAGATTACAGTAATTTGATGAAAGTAATTATAAAAAGAAAAGGAGCAATGATAAATTCCATCAAAGTAATTGGATCACAGGATCAGTGGGTTTGTTTGCAGGTAGAGCTTATTGGGCTATTAATTAACAGAATATGGCGAATTACACAGTTGTCCTCAAACGCAATCCCTACTTCGCTCGAAGCTTGTATCGTATAGAGTCTCTTCCAAAATTGTCATCTTCAAAAGGATCATTCCCTCTTCTCAAGAATCTTCCATTTTCAAAAAATCGCTTTTTTTTTCTTTGCCTCCAATCAACATTTTCCTAGAAAATCAGTAAGCTATCTCGTTGCAGATGGCGGAAATGAGTTCGTATTCCTTCTCTGATTTCCCTGAGGATGTCCAGCTCTGTATCCTCTCCTACCTATTCCCAACTGAGATTGCCAATTTCGCTTGCACTTCAAGGTGGTTCTCTCCAATTTTTCAAAACGATGGCAAGCTCTGGTTTGCAATCTATGATAGGCGATGGGACTCTAAAACCCTAATTAAGAAATGGGGCAGTGGGAAAATTTCCTACAAACTCCTCTATAGGAGTTTGAATAAATGGGAGAATCTGATTGGCTTCTGGCGTCGGTGTGGTCAAAATCAACAGAAGCAAACCGTCGTCGGGGCGAATCCTCCGGCGCTTGTTTTCTTTGAATGGGGCCCTTCTTTTCTTGCTGGTTCTAGAGTCTCTCCGTCCCAAAATGGTACGTATTGTGTGACAAAAATGCCATTTCTTTGGTTGAGCATATCGCCGGATGGTCAAATCGTAAATTACCTCGATCCCGATGGGCATAACAATGGGCTTTCCGGTCAATCGGGATTTTTGGAGATGGATTTAATTTCGGTTAACGTTAATTTTATTGGGGATATACATTTTAGCGTGGAGGAGAATGTGGGGTTTACTTATTATAGGAGTTCGGGTGGGACGAACTTGAAAGGAGAGTATGTTGAGGATGGAGATAATGGGATCGAAAGTGGGTCTCCGGGGGGCTTGCCGGAAACTTCAGATATGTATCAGTATTATGCAAATAGGATGAGTCCCGGAGCTGATCGGGGCTGGAGGAGGCAGAGGAGGAGAGAGAAAGAGAAGCAGGGTAGAAGGAAGTGGGAGACAGAGCATTTCTTGAAGATTGTTGATTCCATGCCCACGCCATCTCGTCCATTGCAAAGGTTATGGAAGGTGTGTGATTGTGCATTCTTTCTTATGTATTTGTTTGTAGTGTTTGCTGACTAAAAGTTTCGATACTTTGTTTATGGAGGTGTAAATTGCATTCCTTTATTTCCATTATTGAGCAATGAAATGGTTATGATACTTCGTTGTCTGAAAATTGAGGTAGTCAGGCTCTATTTTTGTCTATAAAAATTACTTTTGCTTCACGTGCTTATATGTCTATTGCTGGCTAAACTTTATGTTCAGTTAGACATTTGCACAAACTAGATAAGAAATTGCCGTAGCTAGATGGTCTAAAATATGAGGCTCTCCTTCCATCCATGACTATGATCTAATGAAGGACTATCCTGTTATTGGAAGGTGAATCTAGTAAACTTGTAAAGCGCATTTAGATAAACTTAGGATGAGTAATCATTATTTCATCTCGAGTTCTGAAGGCAGCGCTTTTTGATTGGAAGACAATCAAATTTGGGGTTGCAATTGAATCTTGTTACAGGATGTTATGGGTGAGAATAGTTCTTTTTTATTGGAAGACAATTTAATTTGGTGTTGAAACTGGATTCTGTTACAGAATGTTTCATTACAAGTTACAACCAGTTGTTTTGTTTTCTTTTTTCTTTTGAGCATGGGGTAGGGGTTTGAACCTGGGTCTAGGTGTGCGTTTGTTTTGTTCTTTTTCATTGCTTCATTTTGGTTCCTTGGAGTATCAGTTGTAAGATGTCTATGGAGAAAGTACAGAACTTTCTTTTTTTCATGGCTCACTCACTTCGCTCTCTCTCTCTCCTATTTTGTGTTGCAGGGAATTTGTGATGACATGAATTTGGAATTTTATCTTGTAGTATATGATGGCATTGGCATCTTGTAGTATATGATGCCATCATAATGCAAAAGAGTCAAACTAAAAATTACAAGGTTAACCAAAGGAAAGATTGCAACTTCAACTGATCCATTAATGATAACAAAAGCAGAAAACATACATTTTAATCAATTGTCTCTTTCTTTTGTACAAACAGACATTTTATATATAAGTTCATTTCATTATTTGATTCTTCGCATGCTTTGTTGTGTCAAAATTCTTGCAAAATTATTGCTTCCTGTGTTTTCTTTCGCTCTTTATTTGTGGCAGGAACTGAACTTCTTAATTAGTGTTGGATTGTTCTGGATTTAAGAGCAAGTGAATTTCTTATTACTGTGAAAATTTAAGGTAACAACATTTTTAAAATTTTGAAATGTATCATCTCTATAGGCTATACCATTATTGTGTTAAAACAATAGCAACAAGCAATTACTGAACCTCCTTTCATTTAATATTGCTACTCTTTTTCTCTATATTTAATCTTATGTTTTATGGGTTCTTGCAGATATGGCTAAAGGGAAAGGTCGCAATATTATTCAACCACCAGTGGGAAGAGGACGATCCACACGTACATTTCCAGCAGCCATGGTACCTACCCAACCCACACCAACAGCCATTGCACCTACCCAACCCACACCAATAGCCATTGCACCTACCCAACCCACACCAGCAGCCATAGCACCTACCCAACCCACACCTGCAATTCCAGCGACTGTAAGTCCAAATTCAGAAGCAACTCCAACATCTGGGAGAAGAACCTCTGAATCTTCAAATCCTAACACAGATGGAACTCCAACATGTAGGAGAAGAACATCTGAATCTTCTAATCCTATAACACCACCCTCTTCTACTCCCTCACTAGATAACATGCATGGATTAGGAATAGAAAATCCCTAAATATTAGCTTCATCTCCTAATTCTAGTGAACATGAACCTCAACCTGATGCTGCTAGTACAATTATTAAAAAGAACTAGTTGAATTATTCGATTTTTGTGTTTATGAGGAGATCATAATCATTGGAACTGAGACCCATAAATAGGTTATGTCATAATCTGGTTAATACTTTTTTTTAAAATGTTATTAAATTGCCTATTTATGAATATTGCTTGTGAATTGTGTGTATTGGCTACTGAATTCTTTTGACTCTAACATTGTTTTGATTTTCATTTTTAGCAAAGCTTTCAGAAATTGAAAGCATCACAATCTACAGAAGAGGCAAATGGAGAGGAAGTTCAATCTTGTACTAAGGATGATGATGATTTATTTGTTGAAGCGGCAGGAGGAACAAAGAAGGCCAGAATATATGGGTTGGGGAATTTATTGCACATCTCACATCTTTAAGGTTGCAGATATATGGGTTGGGGAATTCTTTAAGGAATTTAGCAAGTTCTCACATCACGTATCTCAGAATATATGGCCAGAATATGTTAACTGAGATACGTGATGAGATAAACAATAAAGTCAGTCATATAAAGAGCAAATTAGAGACCAAGATTGCAGATATGGATCGATTTTTGGTTGAGAACCAGACTTGGATTCAGAATATGTTACTAGGACGGCCAACTGAACCTCCTAGATGGGCTCCAATAGAACCAACCCCACCAGCAAAAGATCAAGTAACAGAAGAACATCCAGATGATGACTAGTGTATGCCTTCGGCTTAGTTTTTTACTTTTGAAAGTGTTCATACTTTAATACTTTGAAATGTTTAAAACTTATATATTGTAATGACTTTTGAGTTATGTTAGTTTAACTAACTATTGCATTTTATATCAATGAAAAATTATTTTGAAAATTGGTGTAAATTTAGATTTATGTAATTAAATTGTAAATATTATTACTACAGGAGTGTATTTTATATATAAAATCCATAAAATGACATAAAACAGTCTGTGACGAAATTTGCGACGGATTTGTGACGACTTTTGCGACAAAATCTGCGACAGAAAATCTGCAACGATAATATGCGATGCAATCTGCGACGGAATCTGCGATGGAATACTATGACCTTGAAAATGGCGGGAAGATAAATTTGCTACCAATTAGCGACGATTTCTGTGACGGATTTGCGATGGTTACTGTTTGCCCGTGAAAATTTGAGTGGCAAATTTGCAACCGCCTAGTGGTAGCAAATCCGTCGCAATCTGCGACAGCCTGTCACAAAATTGAAAACTGCGACGCCTTTTTTATTAACGGATCATATCCGTCACAGATCAGTCGCAAATCTTGATTTGCGACGGATTTGCGACAGATTCTGTCCGTTGCAGATAGCGTGTTTTTTTGTAGTGCTTGGTTTTCTTTTGAGTTTGTGTTCTTGGGTTTGTTGAATAGTTGTTTTGGTATATTTGAGGGTTGTGTTGATTTGTTAACTTTGATTTTTGGGTTTGGATTGAAGAAAAAAAGTGTTGAGTTTGGTGAAAGAGGCAAATGTGTGGATTGTGTGATTTTTGAGTTGTGAATATGGTGGTATTTGTGTTTGATGTTGGTAATGGAGTTGTTTAAAGGTTTACTCAAGTATTATATGGGTTGTTGATGGTTTTGGTTGAGTTGTGTGTTGTTGATATGGCTATTGGAAGATGATTGTGGGTTATGGCTTTGTTGGTGTCGATTTTAGGGCTTTTGGCCTGACACGCCTAGGAGCACGGCCATGTCTTTAGGCGTGTAACACCCCTATATACCGTATACGTACATAGCATGCTAATACGATCGTAATATACGTATACTGAATATAGGTTGCCACTGTTTATAAAATACACAAGACATATCTTTAAAAACAAATAAAACAATTTACAAATCCATAAGAGAATTTACAAGACATGATAGATAAACACGTTTAATTATTCCACAGCGGAAATAGTAAACTTTTCTTTTACAATGACATATACATTGAAATCAAAATTTACAAATACAAAATATATACATAAATGGCAGCTGTTCTCTGATCTTTAAGCTCTAAAACAACCCCTCAACGTCTAGCCTCGCTCGGTCTAATGGAACTCTCAGGTTCTTCTCTAACACCTGCGCGATGAATCACAATCGCGCTAAGCCATCGGCTTAGTAAAACAAGCTACATTATCAATATGCTTTGATGCAATGTTCATGTCATACAATCAAGTTTTATGCACAATTTCAATAAGTAGTACATGTCAATTCATACCTTATAAAGCCATAGTCATTATTTTATAACATTATCTCTTATCATTACTCATTAATTTCATCACGCGATAGTCACATTTAAACAAACACAAGCATTGGGCCCAAAACAAAACTAATATGTTATTCAAAGTTCAGAGTTACTGTTTTGGTCAATAGTGACACCATGTGTCTAGCCCCGTAGGCAATATATAATCAAATGACACCAAGTGTCTAGCCCCGTAGGCAAAATATAATCAAATGACACCAAGTGTCTAGCCCCGTAGGCAAAATATAATCCATGGATTTTTCAACTGGAATCGGTTTACGGGCCATCCCATTTCACCTATCCAGTGACTCATAGGCATGCCGCCAAATACAGAACTCTGAAAGTTGAATCAACATATTAAGCACACAATTATTTTATTAATCTCTTTAGCAATCTTTTTCTCAATTCATTTCATCTTTCACAATCAACTAGGCAATCATGCCCCAATTATCTCATTTCATCATCATATAAGCAATTATGCTTCAATCATTTTGTATACATCATTATCACATCACAAATTACCTTAATCAATTCATCACCTCTTTCATATATAATATCATATGGCATTATCATATAAGCAAACATACTTTAACCATTTTATTTACATCATGAGCAATCAATCACATTGGTTCCACACTTTATTACTCAAGTATACACAACCAATAGTCTTAACATACATTCCACATACTTATCACAATATTCACATTATACCAAACATAACATTATTAATATGTACCAGTAATGCATTAGAGTAAATAACACCTTTACAATCAATTGTGTGTTAAGCCTCCATATCATGTGAATGTATGTAATAATGTAGTTTGTACTTACCTTAGGAATACTCACACCACCCTAAGCAATCCTTTCTTCCAAAAATTCTTTACTTCACAATTTAGGGCAAATCACTTCTTCCAAAACCTAATCCAAAACAATGATGCAACACATCAATTTCTATATCATTTATCACTTAATAATCCTATCTTAGACCTTTAGATCTTAATTAACACTCCTACAACACACAATATAGCCCACGGCCGTGGCCACATCAATCCCCACGGGCGTGGGATAAGAAATGGAACTGCCACCCATACTCCCATCCTCCACGGCCATGGCACCAAATGCCAACAAATGGCCACGGCCATGGCCAACCAAGGCCACGGGCGTGGCATCAAAAAGCCTACTGCCTTCGGCCAAAATCTCATTCCAAAACCTAAAATTCCAACAAACATCAACCACATGAAGATCTATGAAAATAATGAAGCAAACTCAAGCAAAACATCATATAACACTTCAAAACCCTAAAACAATTTCCACTCCAACACTTCCAACAACAACACCTATTCAACCTCTTAACTTAAAATCACTTTCAAAACTTAAAAACACATCACAAACACATTTAATCATCATCTCAACAAACCAAAATTCATTTCAAACTCCACTTCAAAAGAATAAAGGAAATCAAGAAAAAGAGCTTACCAAAATTGTTGAATTCCACAAATCTTCAACTTAATTGCTTGATTCCTTCTTCAATTGAGTTTAGAAATCACAACACCTCACTTTCTCTCTTGTCTCTTTGATGAGCCGGCCACCATGGAAAGAAAGAAAAGAAAATAGACAATGAAGAGGAAAAGTCAAATTTCTCTTCTTCTTTAAATCTCCACCAAGCAAATTAATTAGGAAATTACTAACATACCCTCTTCTCATAAGCTTTCACTTCCTATCACTTACATGCCCTTTTAAGTCATTTCACACTCAACACAAATAAATATCCTCTTCCCTTGACCTTGCATTTGACCAACTTATATGTTGCATATATTAACATATAAACAACATATACACTTTTCTCTAAACCCTAATTTCTTTCCCACAACACATATACTTAAGCATTCCCTTTCCAATTCCTTTTCTTATCACATAACATATATATTCAATCCAATATTAAACCACAACAACAACAATATAATCAAAACTTCTAGGGCAAACGTGAGGATATTACAAGGCGTGTCATTGGTTCTATTTTCTGGGTTGGTGACACGAGCAGTGACACGCCCATGTCACTGAGCATGTTACAGCTTCTGTGTAGTAGTAGCATTGACACGTCCAGTGACACGCCCATGTCACTAAACGTGTCATAACTACTGTGTTGTTGGAGGATTGACACATCCAGTGACATGCCCATGTTGTTAAGCGTGTCATAGCTTCTGTGTTGGAGGAGGATTGACACGGCCAGTGACATGGCCATGTCACTGAGCGTGTCAAAGCTCCTGTGTTATGGGTTTAGGGCACGGTCAGGGACACGCCCGTGTTGTTGATCATGTCAAGTGTAGAGTTTGCCCTAGATAGTTCTCTTTCTTATTTTCTTATATGTATCTCTAAGTAAGTGTGTATGATCACTTTTGGATTAGGTTTTGAAGAGATTTGAGCTACCTTAATTCAAGTGTTGAGAGTTATCTTGGAAGAGGAGTTGATAGAATGGTGATGTTGCTCTTAGAGGTAAGTACAAACTTTGAATGATTGCATACATTTTTATGAGATTGGGACTAAACACATTTAGTTGCGAAATGTGTTAAGTTACTTTATATATTGTTGATGAATGAGTCATATGTTATGATATGCATAATGTGAATTATGTTGATGTATCAATGCAATTGAGTAAAGTATTGTATATGAAAGAGATTGATAATGAGATAAATGAATTAATTGTGTGCCTAGTATGTTATTCAATTTTCAGAGTTCTAGATTTGGCGACATGCCTATGAATCGCTGGCAGGTAAAAAAATCGGGTCATAAGCCGAGCCCAGCTGAAAAATGTGAAATATGATATTTTTGAGGTGAAAATACCGGGTCATAAGCCTCAAAAACTGTAATAGTCTAGCCAGGTTGATGAATGTGATTATGGACTAAAGCAGTAGCTCTGAACTTTGAATAGCATATTAGATCCTTTTTGGGCCCATGCTTGTCTTTGCTTTAATGTGAATTATGATATATGATGCAAATGAGTAATATGTTGAGATATAATGCAATGAGTTGATATATTCATACATATTGTGCATGAGCATCGCATTAATCTATATTGAATCAAAGTTTGTACTACTAAGCTTTCTGCTTAGTGCGATTATGGTTCATCACGCAGGTGAAAGGGTAGATCCGGTTGTGCTGGAGAGCTCGTTTAGACCGAGTCGAGTCTAGGCTTGAGTTTTTGATAGCAGTGTTGAGTTGTGGAAATCAAGATCAGAGACAAACTGCCAGCATGTATAAATTCTATAATTTTGTAAACATTGATTTTGATATATATATATACATATGTATTTTCCGCTGCTTATTTAACAAATGTTTTGAACATATTGTTTTGGATAAACTTTTGGGTTGTATTGTTATATATATATATGTATTTTAATGAAGGAATGTTTTATCTATTACTATTTATAATATGGGTTAAATATTTTAAGTTTACTCAGACTGACTTATGATGCTTATATGTTAAAGATTAAAGTTTGGTTTGTTTAAAATGAACCATGGCACCCCTTTATCAGATATACATATATCGTGTGTTGTGCGAGTGTATGCGATGTGTGTATATGGGGTACGGGGGTGTTACAACTGTTTTTGGTATCAGAGCCTAGGTTTGAGGCTCTTAACCTAGGTGAATTGTAAGAAAAAGAAAATTTTGATTTTAAAATATGGTTTTTGAATAAGATACATGCTTTGGCACTGGCAGTTTCTGATTTTTGATGAGACTCTTTTCTGCTGTGTTTGCAGATATAGGTAGTGATGGCGTCTCAGTCACGTCAGTCTATAGAAGGCAGTGTTGAGAGTGTAGCTCCTGTTGAGGGTAGAGTTGGAGCTAGGGTTGAGATAACTGGTGAGGCACCTACTCCTGTGCCAAAGAGACCAGCTACTGATGAGATGCCGCCAGTTTGGTTACGGCATGTGGTAGATTCATTGAGGCAAGCTCCAGTGCAGCAGCCGCCACAGCAACCATAGCTGCATGTATCGGTGAGGCAGTATGATAAATCAAGGAAGTTCGAAGCTGAGGACTTCTTTGGTACTACAGATCCTGCAGTAGCTGAGCAGTGGTTGGATAGAGTTCAGAGGGTAATTATCCAGTTGCAAGCCACTCCTGAAGAGAAGTTTGATTATGCTCGATCTCTTCTGCAGAGAGATGCATATGATTGGTGAAAGATGGTTCCACATGCCATGGATGATCCACCGACCTTATCTTATGGTCATTTTCTACTGGAGTTTGAGTAGAAGTATACTCCAAGGGAGTATAAGGATGCTAAGAAGATGGAGTTTTTGAATCTGAGGCAGGATAACCGGACAGTGACAGAGTATGAGATTGAGTTTATTCAGTTGAGTCATTACACCGGTGGGATTATTTCAGATGAGATAGACCGGTGTAGGAGATTTGAGGAGGGGGTTGAGGCCCTCTATTATGTGTATTGTTGCTAGTTCCCAGTATAAGGATCTTTCCCAGCTTGTTGCAGCAGCCTGGAGTGTTGAGAGAGTGTAGGCTATTGCAGCAGCTGCTACTGAGGAGGAGACCAGAGTTAGGAGACCCCAGTTTGAGGCAGGGTCTTCATCTGTAAGGAGAGGCTGAAGAGGTCATTTTCAGAGGTTCAGTAGGGGCCAGAGGCAGCCTGTTAGGTTAGTCCCACATCAGAGGCAGAGATCAAGACCTACAGTTTCTGTTGCTAGTGCACCGATCCTAGTGGCTCAGAGATCTACTCCACCTACATGTGTCCATTGTGGTAGGATACATGGGAGTGTTTGTTGGAAGATTGGTGGACCAGGTGTATGTTTTAGATGTGGATTGCCTGACCATTTCATCAGAGATTGTCCCAAGCTACAGGAGGATAGGCAGGCAGATTCTATAGTTTCTCGACCTAGTATGATAGGAGGTCAAAGTGGTAGAGGTTTCAGTAGAGGTGGTAGACCTAGGTTTAGTCAGAGAGGAGGCTCTATATTCGGAGGTAGTAGGCTGGATGAGGCTGGGCCTTCTTAGGGAGTGTATGTGATGCAAAGGCAACCGGATGCTTCAGCTGTCATTGTAGGTATTTCTATTCTTGCTTTGATTGATCCAGGATCTACGCATTCATATATAAGTGCATCCATCTTGCTTGTGTCTGAATTGCATTCTAAGTCCCTAGGATTTGGTGTCTTGATGAATAATCCTTTAGGGCATAGTTTTGTGGTGAGTAAGGTGTACCAAGATAGTCCAGTGGTTGTTCAGGATGAGAAGTTTCTTGGTGATTTGATTGAAATGCCTTTTAAGGAGTATGATTTGATCTTAGGCATGGATTGGTTGTCTAAGCATGGGGCTATGGTAGATTGTCAGAAGAAGTGTGCTACCTTGAGAACTAGTGATGATAGAAGTGTTATGGTATCTAGTGAGCAGAGACAACTTATATCCTTGTTTGTTTCAGCTGTTGCAGCTAGGAGGTTGATTGGGAAAGGGTGTGATGCTTATCTTGCTCATGTTGTAGATACCAGAGTAGTGGGTTTCCATCTTGATATTATACCCACACTTGTTGAATTCCCAAATGTGTTTCCCAAGGAGTTGCCAGGAATGCCCCCTGAGAGAGAGGTTGAGTTTGGTATCGATTTATTGCCTGGTACCACTCCTATCTCTATTACTCCTTATCGAATGGCACCTGCTAAGTTGAGAGAGTTGAAGGTACAGTTACAAAGTTGTTGGATAAAGGGTTTGTTTTCCCTAGTGTGTCTCCGTGGGGAGCTCCTGTTTTGTTTGTGAAGAAGATGGATGGTACTTTAAGATTGTGTATTGATTATAGGAAGTTGAATAAGGTGACCATCAAGAATAAGTATCCTTTGCCTAGAATAGATGATCTCTTTGATCAGTTGAAGGGATCATCAGTTTTCTCTAAGATTGATCTGAGATCAGGGTACCATCAGTTGAGAATCAGAGAGGAAGATGTTCTAAGATAGCTTTCCGCACAAGATATGGGAATTATGAGTTTTTTGTGATGCCTTTTGGATTAACGAATGCACCAGCAGCTTTTATGGATTTGATGAACATGGTGTTTAGACCCTACCTAGATCAATTTGTGGTGGTCTTTATCGATGATATTTTTGTGTATTTGCTTGATGAGGAGGATCAGGACAAGCATTTGCGGATTGTATTGCAGACCTTGAGAGAGAAGCAATTGTATGCTAAGCTATCTAAGTGTGAGTTTTGGCTTGATCAAGTGACTTTTCTAGGTCATGTGGTTTCAGCAAATGGTATTAGAGTTGATCCGAGTAAAGTTGAAGCTATTTTGAATTGAAGTCCACCAAAGTCTGTGACTAGAGTTAGAAGTTTTCTATGTTTAGTAGGCTATTATCGACAGTTTGTGAAGGGTTTTTCTTTGATAGCTACTCCACTCACCAGATTACTTCGAAATGGAGTTAGATTTGTGTGGACAGATCAGTGTCAAGCTAGCTTTGAGCAGTTGAAAGAGATGTTGACTCAAGCTCCTGTTCTTACCTTGCCTGTGGAAGATAAAAAATATGTGATTTACAATGATGCTTCACATAATGGTTTAGGTTTTTTTTTATGCAAGAAGGTAGAGTCATAGCTTATGCTTCTCGGCAGTTGAAGCCGCATGAGTTGAATTACCCGACGCATGATTTGGAGTTAGCAGCCATAATTTTTGCTTTGAAGATTTGGCGACACTACTTGTATGGGGAGAAGTGTTTCATTTATATAGATCACAAGAGTTTGAAATATTTGGGGGTTCAGAGAGAGCTAAATTTTTGGTAGAGACGGTGTTTAGAGTTGATCAAAGATTACGACTGTTTGATTGATTATCATCTTGGTAAGGCAAATGTTGTTGCTGACGCCATGAGTCAGAAGTCTTTGGCAAGTTTGACTACTTATTCGCTCTCATTGCTTGTTGAGTTGAGAGCATTGCATGCTAGTTTTGGATCATGTGATGATGGTGCTTTGTTGGGTCAGTTGCAATTGAGACCGGTGTTGTTGGATCAGATTAAAGAGGCTCAGTTGGCTAATGAGAAAATTTGGAAAGTTGTGTCGGATTGCCACAATAGGGAGAGCCGAGGTTTTCTCATGAGAGATGGTGGCATTCTTTGGTACAAAGATAGATTGTGTGCTCCTAATGATGCAAGATTGAGAAAGATTATTTTAGAGGAAGCACATCAGTCGATTTTTGCTATGCACCCTGGGAGTACCAAGATGCATCATAATTTGAAGCAACATTATTAATGGTCAGGTATGAAGAGGGATATAGTGGAGTTTGTATCCAAGTGTCTCACTTGCCATAGGGTGAAGGCCGAGCACCAAGTCCTTTGGGGTCTCCAACCTTTATCAGTGCTTGAATGGAAATGGGAGAGAGTAACAATGGACTTTGTGACTGGTTTGCCTTTGACTCAGAAGAAGCATGATGCAATTTGGGTGATTATTGATCGGTTGACGAAGATAGCTCATTTCCTTCCAGTTCGGATGGACTATTCTCTTGAGAAGTTGGCTGAGGTATATCAGTGAGATAGTGAGATTGCATGAAGTCCCAATTTTTTTTGGTATTTGATCGAGATCCCCGATTCACTTCAAGGTTTTAGAAGAGTTTACATGCTACTTTGGGTTCTCGATTGCACTTTAGCACTGCTTTTCATCCTCAGACAGATGGGCAGTCAGAGAGAGTGATACAAATTTTAGATGGACATGTTGAGAAGATGTGTCATTGATTTCTCTGGGAGTTGGGACAGAGTCTTGTCATTGATGGAATTTGTTTATAACAACAGTCATCAGTCCAGTATTAGAATGGTAGCATTTGAGGCATTGTATGGTAGAAGATGCAGAACCCCTCTATGTTGGAATGAGGTTGGAGAAGGTAGGTTGGTTGGTCGCAATTTGATTAAAGAAAAGGAGGAGATAGTGAAGATACTTCGGGATCGATTAAAAGCAGCTTCAGACTAACAGAAATCCTATTCAGATTTGAAGAGGAGAGACATAGAGTTTAATGTTGGAGATAAAGTATTTTTGAAAATATCTCCTTGGAAGAAAATTTTGAGATTTGGCTGCAAAGGGAAAATAAGTCCTCATTTTATTGGACCTTATGAGGTACTAGAAAGTATTGAACTAGTTGCTTATCGACTAGCTTTGCCTTCTGAGTTGGATAAAATTCATAATGTCTTCCATGTTTCTATGCTACGGAGGTACATGTCAGACCCATCTCATGTTTTGTCAGTGGAATCCATTGAAGTGAGTTCGGATCTGACTTTTGAATAAGAACCGGTGATTATTTTAGCACATGGAGTGAAAGAGTTGAGAAATAAGAAAGTGCCAATTGTGAAGGTTCTTTGAAAGAATCATGCTAAAGAAGAGGCAACTTTGGAGAGTGAGCAAGCGATGTGAGATCAATATCCTCAATTATTCCAGACGTGAGAACAGGTAATTTGGAGGACAAAATTATTTTGTAGAGGGGGAGAATTGTAATATCCCAAACTATACCCAAAAATTTTGGAGTGTTAATTGTTGTATTGGATTAAATAATTTAAATTGTATATGTTATGCATATGAAGATAAAAAAATATAAAAGATTATGTCTTTTTGGTCAAAAGATATTTTGTATTTAAATTGATTTGTTTAATGTTAGTGGAAGATGATGTTAGTGAGTGATAATTATATTGTTTAAATGTGTGGTGGAGAGTGATTTGGGGAAAAGAGGTTTGGTTAAAAAGAAGAGTGGTTGACTTTCTTTTTTCTTTCTTTCTTCTTCTTCTTTCATCTTTATCTTTATCTTTTCTTCTCTTTGGCTGGCCACCCTTAGCAACCAAAGGAAAAGAAAATTTGTTGCTTCCAAGCTCAAGAGATTGAAGGATTTCAAGAGATCAAGTTGGAGTTTTAAGGATTTTCTTCACTTTTGGTAAGTTTCCAACTTGTTTTTTGGTTTTCTTTTAAGTTTGTTTTCTTGGGTTTGTTGAATGGTTGTTTTGGTATATTTGAGGGTTGTGTAGTTTTGTTAACTTTGGTTTTTGGGTTTGGATTGAAGAGAAAAAGGGTTGAGTTTGGTGAAAGAGGCAAGTGCGTGGATTATGCAATTTTTGAGTTGCGAATATGGTGGTGTTTGTGATTGATGTTGGTAATGGAGTTGTTTTAAGGTTTACTCAAGTATTATATGGGTTGTTGATAGTTTTGGTTGAGTTGTGTGTTGTTGATATGGCTATTGGAAGAACATTATGGGTTATGGCTTTGTTGTGTCAATTTTAGGGTTTTTGGCCTGACACGCCCAGGAGCACGACCATGTCTTTGGGCATGTCGTTGGTTCTATTTTCTGGGTTGGTGACATGAGCAGTGACACGCCTATGTCACTGAGTGTGTCACAGCTTTTGTGTAGTAGTAGCATTGACAAGTCCAGTGACATGCCCATGTCACTAAACGTGTCATAGCTACTGTGTTGTTGGAGGATTGACACGTCCAGTGACAAGCCTATGTTGTTGAGCGTGTCATAGCTTTTGTGTTGGAGGAGGATTGACACGGCCAATGACATGCCCATGTCACTGAGCGTGTCAAAGCTCCTATGTTGTGGGTTTAGGGCACGGTCAAGGACACGCCCGTGTTGTTGATCATGTCAAGTGTAGAGTTTGCCCTAGATAGTTCTCTTTCTTATTTTCTTATGTGTATCTTTGAGTGAGTGTGTATGATCACTTTTGGATTAGGTTTTGAAGAGATTTGTGCTACCTTAATTCAAGTGTTGATAGTTATCATGGAAGAGGATTTGATAGAGTGGTGTTGTTGCTCTTAGAGGTAAGTACAAACTTTGAATGATTACATACATTTATATGACATTGGGACTTAACACATTTAGTTGAGAAATGTGTTAAGTTTCTTGATATATTGTTGATGAATGAGTTATATGTTATGATATGCATAATGTGAATTATGTTGATGTATCAATGCAATTGAGTAAAGTATTGTATATGAAAGAGATTGATAATGAGATAAAAGAATTAATTGTGTGCCTAGTATGTTATTCAATTTTTAGAGTTCTGGGTTTGGCGGCATGCCTATGAATCGCTAGGCAAGTGAAAAGACTGGGTCGTAAGCTGAGCCCAGCTGAAAAATGTGAAATATGATGTTTTTGAGGTGAAAAGACCGGGTCGTAAGCCTCAAAAACTATAACAGTCTAGCCGGGTTGAGGACCAAGATACTAGGGCCCTAGGGTCTAGCTGGGTTGAGGTCCAAGAGACTGGGTCTGTTACATTGTCCATGGATATATATATATATCACCTACGAGCTTGATGAATGTGATTATGAACCAAGGCAGTAACTCTGAACTTTGAATAGCATATTAGATCCTTTTTGGGCCCATGCTTGTCTTTGCTCTAATGTGAATTATGAAATATGATGCAAATGAGTAATATGTTGAGATATAATGCAATGAGTTGATATATTCATATATATTGTGCATGAGCATCGCATCAATTTATATTGAATCAAAGTTTATACCACTAGGCTTTCTGCTTAGCGCGACTGTGGTTCATCGCGCAGGTGACAGGGTAGATTCGGTTGTGCTGAAGAGCTCTTCTGGACCGAGTCTAGTCTAGGCTTGAGTTTGTGATAGCAGTTTTGAGTTGTGGACATCAAGATCAGAGACGAACTGCCAGCATGTATAAATTCTATAATTTTGTAAACATTGATTTTGATACATATATATACATATTTATTTTCCGCTGCTTATTTAACAAATGTTTTGAACAGACTGTTTTGGATAAACTTTTGGGTACTATTATTATATATATATATGTATTTTAACGGAGGAATGTTTTATCTATTACTATTTATAATATGGGTTAAATATTTTAAGTTTACTCGGACTGACTTATGATGCTTATATGTTAAAGATTAAAGTTTGGTTTGTTTAAAATGAACCGTGGCACCCCTTTATCCGATATACATATATCGTGTGTTGTGCGGGTATATGCGGTGTGCGTATATGGGGTACGGGGGTGTTACAAGTAAATAGGAAAGGAGCAGGTTTGGGAGTCATACTAGAATTTCCTGAAGGGGAACTTATCCCTTTAGCCAAAAAGTTAAAATTTAGGGCAACCAATAATATGGTGAAATGCGAAGCATGTATCTTTGGTTTGAAAACCCTAATGATTACGAAGGTGGATAAGGTGGAAGTTTTTGGCGATTCATTACTAGTAGTATCCCAAGCAAATGTAGAGTGGGAGTTGAAAGAAGAAAAATTAAAACCATACCACCATTACTTGATCATGATGAAGAAGAACTTCAATGAGTGTAGGTTTATACACCTATCAAGAGAAGAAAATTAGATGGCTGATGCCCTAGCCATATTGGCTTCGGTATGGGAAAATTCTGTAAGTTTATTCCTTAAGTGTAACACCCCTTCCCGACCTACATGTGTAAGCTGAGTAGAGGCGCCACACTAACTTAATGTTGCTACCAATTTTACTTAGTCAAATTTTAGTTCCAGTTTTAATAGAAATTTTGCCATAGTTTTGCCTAAAAATTGAGTCCCAAGTGTCGACAAAACTAGTTTTTTTTTTTAAACATTTTACACAAACCAATGCAAACAAAATCATTCTCAATACACTCCCAATAAATCCCCCCTTATAACCTCAACTACAACCTGCAAATAAGATTTACACTTCTAGTACAAAATAAAGTAAAGGTTTATTGTAACACCCTCACACCTGGTACAAGCACACTACAACACCACAATGTAGCATAAGTGCACCAAACATAGGGATGCTACGGTTCTCTTAACATTCAAAACACTTTAAAACTTGATACCATACCCTTATCATTATACATTAAAATATTACACAGTGGAAGTTATAAAATATTTACATATTTACATATTAAACATTTCTTTACAAAAATATATAGAATTATACATGATTGGCAAGTTTGCTCTGATCTTTAAGCTCCCAAAATGAATTCTTCAAGGTCTACTCACACTTGGTCTTGATGAACTCTCGGGTTCAACTCTATCAACTCTATTACCTGCGCGATTAAACACTATCGCGCTAAGCCAACGGCTTAGTAAGATAATCATGCAAATGATATGACTTAGTGCAATGCAATGTCATTTCTCAATCCATAATATACATGTAACATCATATATGCAAAACTAACAACATACTTTCACTTTACATATCATATTTCAATATCTTTTCATATACTTCATTAATATTCATTTAACCATTCATAATCAACACTAAACAAAGACAAGCATGGGCCCAAGACACACTAATATGCCATTCAATTTTCAGAGTTAATGTTTTGGTTTTGTTATCACATTTATCAATATCATATACCCAACTAGGCTTCAAGGACTAAGTCCAACCTAGCTTCAAGGGTGGTAACATCTCAATTAGGCTTCAAGGATTCAATCCAACCTAACTTCAAGAGATTGTTACACTTATTAGGCATGCCACCAACAACAAACTCTGAAAATGGAATAACACATTAGCCACACAATTCATTCTCAATTCTCATTATCATTTAGGCAAACATGCCTCATTTATCTCCATTGAATCACCTTAGCCAATAACAATGGCTTCACATTTCATTTCACAATATAACATTTCATTATTCAAGTATATATTTATCTCATCCATGATCACATTATATCTCACATAGCATCGTTCATAAATATCAACATTTCATTCCACATTACTCATGAAACACATTACCATTCACAATGCATAACATAACATTGTTCAATCTCAACAATGCAAGAACAACAAAGAATTAAAACCCTAACCTACACAATTGAGGGACACGGTCAGCCACTTGAAGGACAAGGTTAGGGCAATTCAACCTCTTCACAATCTAATCCAAAAGGAATATTAGCAAAATGACCATATGAATAGTACATTCTGGTTTTAGACTCCATTTTATCCTTATTTTGAAAAATTGTATAAAATAATCTACTTGACTAAAAATTCTAAATTTTTTACAGAATTTAGTTTTGTATCTTAAAATCATTCCTTTAAAATTTCAGATCAAACTGAACATAAAATCTTGGTCAAATAGTTCACCTAACCAGACTGCCCCAATTGCCCTGCATCCTGGCAGCAGTTCTGAACTTTGTGAATTTCATAAATCAATTTCAATCAACGTGGTTCCAAATTATTTTTCTCAAATACTAGACTCACTAAGAAACAACATATCCAAAATTCAATTGAATATGATTTTTTTACATTTTATTAAAAATCCCGTAATATAGCTGTCTCAGTTAAGGTACCTGCTGGAACAGGTCTAATAAAAATAATCTTTCTAAACTCATAACCATTCCAAAATCGAATCAACATATTTTTCAGTCATTCTAGACTCATAGAGGCACAACATATCAAAAATTCACTTCAAGAACATTTTTCTATAATTAATTAAAAATCATACAAGTTACAGCCTTTACTAATTGTAAAACAGAAAAAGAATTCACTAAACACACTCTTACTCTTCCATCACCAACACCAACCCAGCTTCTTATCTTTAATTCCATTTCAACACTTGAGAATAAATCATAAACACATCTCATCATCAAATCATCAAACCCTAATTAACTTCCCATACCACTTCAAAAATAGGAAAGAAATCAAAGGAATGATCTTACCTTAGTTAAAACTTCTTGAATCAACACTTGAACACTTAATCTCCCTTCAATTTGAGCTCAACACATCAAGATCCTCTCTTCACCACTTGCTTCCCTTTGTCTATGGAGGAGCCGGCCACACACATGAAGAAGAAGAAGAAATTATGAATAAACCAAAGTCAACTCTTCTTTAAATATCCACCATGTGATTCAATTCAAGCAATTACCAAATTGCCCTTAATCATTTAACTTAACTTTTGTCTCATGTATGCCCATGATAGTAATTACACATATCACATAAAAATATCTCTCTTCCTTTGACTCTTCCTTTGACCCATTTATATGTTATATATATCATCATATATACAACATATACCATTCTCTCTAAACCCTAATTCTTTTCTTATCCCATCATATACATTCAATCCAATTTATAACAATAACAACAACAACAATATGCAAAACTTCTAGGGCATAAATGAGGATATTACATTAAGCCTCTGATTTTGACCAGGTCATCAACCCCTTGCTATGAATATGAGACAATCATGGAAACTGATACAGACCATGATGCGTGGTATGATACTATAAGACAATTTTTAGAGGAAAGGGAATACCCGTCGGGGGCAACAAAGAAAGAAAGAAGAGCCATAAGGCGGTGGTCTTTGTAATACATCACATTCCATGGAGAGTTATATCGAAGATGGCATGATGGGGGTGCATTTGAGATGTTTAAGGAAGCCTGAAGTGAAGCCTATCATGTCATAAATACATGCGGAAGTTGCGGTCCGCACATGAGTGGTTTGGCCCTAGTTAAGAAGATTATTCGACAAGGTTACTACTGGTTGACCTTGGAGAGAGATTGTATAGATTTCTTAAAAAAGTGACAACAATGTCAGATGTATGGTAACTTGAATCACATGCCTTCTAAAGAATTGCATTATATGTCTTCACCCTGGCCCTTTGCCACTTGGGGTATCGACATTATAGGGGAGATACATCCGACAGCCTCAAACGGTCACCGTTTCATTATAGTAGCGGTAGATTATTTTTTGATATGGGTTGAAGCCGAATCCTTCAACAAACTAGGGGCAAGTCAAATGGCTAGATTCATTGAAAAGAACCTCATCTGCAGATATGGGGTCCCGCACAGTGTGATATCAGATAATGGGGTACAATTTCAAGGAGTAGTTAAGGATTTATTTTTGAAGTACCGAATCCATCATTATTGATCCTTTCCATATAGACCAAAGGCTAATGGTGCGGTAGAAGCAACAAATAAAACAATTAAGCAGATTCTGTCTAAGATGACCAAGACATACAGGGATTGGTCAGAGATGCTTCCTTTTTGCTTTGTGGGGATATAGAACAAGTGTGCGAACACCTACTGGAATGGCACCGTTCTCTTTGGTTTATGAGATGGAAGTAGTATTGCCAATTGAAATTGAGATCAAGTTGTTAAGAGTAGTCTTGGAAGCTGAACTGCCTGAAATGGATTGGGTAGTGAGCAGATACACACAGTTAGCTTGACTAGAGGAGAGAAGGTTAAAGGCACTGTATCATCATCAACTGTATCAAAAAAAGATAGCTCGGGCCTACAATAGAAGGGTTAAGATCAGAAAACTCAGAGTAGGGGATTTGGTGTTGAAATAATGTAAGCCTAACGTATCTGATCCAAGAGGGAAGTTTAGGCCTAGTTGGGAAGGGCCATATGTCGTGAAACAAGTCATGAACAAGGGAGCAGTGAAGCTATCAGACATGGATGGGAACGAGTTTAGTGAGCCAGTAAACATTGACAAGTTGAAGAGGTTTTATGTATAAAAAAAAAAGAGCTCGCTAGGTTGAAAACCTAAAAGGGCAGCCTAGGCAAAAGTTAGAGCAGTCCGCTAGTTTCGAAAACCCGAAAGGGCGGGCTAGGTAACAATTAGGACTAAATGAGAGAAAATTGTCAATTAGAAAATCTGAAAGGGCTAGTTGGCAACAGGAGTAATCTTGTGTATGCCGGCTTTATGTTTGGTTATTCCCCAATTTAATAAAACAAAATTAATTATAAATTGTTCTATGTGCACTGTTATAAGTATTTGACCAGATATGGATGAAATAAATAAACACAATAGCAAAAGTTGATGACAAATTATAAAAGGAAAAGAAATGTCTCTTATTATTACTTTAATTATTTTTTCATCCTAACAATACACTTTTTGAATTGACAAATGTAAAATCTATGGCAGACGATAAGTGTAACGTGCAGGCCAGCTTTGCTCAGGCATGTCTAAATCAGGAGTGAATTCAGAACTGCGAGGCTCAGCTCCATACTGACGACCAAGTTCGCAGGGATCATAGCAAGTACCTTGACGAAGAGCAGCAAGAGAAACATACATTAAGTATGTCCGCATGATGATACGAGAAATCTTCTACCAAGGTACCAACCAACGAATGTTGACTTCAGCGTGTGAATGGATCCAGTTAACCCAGTCAGCATATGAAAAAGCGGGATGGAGTAGTTTCCTAGCAGAATGATGTTGTGGCAGATATCTAGCAAAATCCATGGATGGAGTATCAAGCAAGCAAAGATACTCCTGAAGCCAAATCTGTGAGGGAAAATTATATTAAGAAAAAAGAGAGAGTCCGCTAAGTTGAAAACCCGCAAGGGCAGCTTAGGCAAAAATTAGGACACTTTGCTAGTTCTAAAAACTCACATGGGCGGACTAGGCAAAAATTAGAGCAATAAAAAAAATAATAAAAGAAGTCCGCTAAGTTGAACACCCGCAAGAATAGCTTAGGCAAAAATTAGGACAGCTCGCTAGTTCCGAAAACCCGCATGGGCGAACTAGGCAAAAATTAGATCAATAAAATAAAAATAAAAAAAAGAAGAAAGAGAAAACCTAAATTGAAAACCTAAAAGGGCAGTTTAGGTAATTACATGAAGCAACAACGGACTTCGGGTCAGTCTCTTTGACGATCCGGATTTAAGTCGGTCTAATCCAACTAAAGTCTCGGCTAAGATCACGGGTATCAGTGACAAGCCTCCTTCCATTTGGTCCATGATATCTAATACTCATGGATCAATATCGCCATCAGAAGAAACAAACAAGAATTCCAAGCAAGCAAAGATAAAGCATGCATCCCCATGCCTTAGTAGGAGCCAAATGAGAAAGGCAAAAGTCAATTAAGGGAGCAAGTAGAATCTTTTCACCTCTCATCAACTGTAGAACTTCGGGCTTTGAGGTTTGAAATAACATCTGCATCTTCTGTTGAGTCTTGGAAATCAGTATAGGTAACGCTATTTGTTGATTATTTGGATATCCAAGGATGGCCTCAAATTCTTCAATCAATGGACATATTTCAAAGCCATTAAGTTTAAATGTCCTAGAATCCACATTCCAAAAAGAAGCCATCACATGTAAAAAGGAATGGTCCAATTTAACATTCTGAAAACACTTTAAAATATCAATCTTTGACCAAGACATTTGCTTCCATTGAATGGCATCCATATTCTTAAATAGAATTTTTATTTTCTTCAAATGGAGTTCGGTCATCGTGGAAGGATGAAGGAAAATCAAAATTGTTAAAAGGAGTTTTTATGTTGAAGTGGAAAATCCTTTAGTTTCTGTATGAAATTATGGCGTGAAGAGTGATTTATATAGAGGAAACATGCTTTTCCAAAATTGATAAGGAAAAGATGATAAGGAAAAAGAGTGAGATCGTGATGTATGAGGAAAGGAATTGGCGACGAAAGTTTTTTTTCAATTGCCGCATTGCATTTGGCTTTATAGTGATGCTGTGTAAATGTTAAAATATGAAGAAGAAAGTATAATAATTATGGCACAGTAATAATGATAGTAAAAAAAAAGATAAGAAAATTAGAAAAAAAAAGAGTTGTAGTAAAATGAACATTATATGTTATCATTATTATTTCTATACTTATTATACAATTGATACAATATTTATACATCACTAAGAAGGTGGTGGTAGGTCATCAAATAAAGCCCTGAACAAATAATCGCCTGTCGAAGGAGGAGGCAAATTACTCATCCCGAGTTCACCCGAAGCAGGAGCACCAGAATCCCTATTACCTTGGAGTTTCAATCTATCACGATCCTCATCAGAAGTAGATGAAAGGATCTCATGGTCATCAGTTTGGGGGCCTCTAGAAGAAGAAGCTCCAGGATCCCTCATCCCCTGAAATCGGAAGTCTCAAAAATTTTGTTCTGATTGATGGTACAATTTTTTAAAATGAGAAACCTGCTGACGACTAGCAGTTAACTCTTCTTGAAGTTTTTTTTTGTTCTTCAAGCATCTGCTGTGAGCCAGAAAGGAAAAGAGTAAGAGTATATATAATCATGCATACATGCACACATATAGCATAAGTTATCAGGGAATAAGAAAAACTTACCAGCTAATTCATATCAATACCCTATGGTTGAGATGGCATATCTGGTAAACTAGAATGAACAAATGAAGGAGCAGTAAAAGAAGGTCCAGCCTCATGATCAAATGAGCTAGCAACCTATAACAATCATTAAAAAAGTCAAAACAAGTTAAGAAAGAAGCGATTGCAATGGAAAAATGGTAAAAGTTTTACCTGAGAAGTGCTAGCCCCGAGATGTGGAATGAATTCTCCTCCCTCTCCATGATGTTCCTCTTCATCTCTACCCTCATTTTCTTCAGGAATTTTCCCTACACCAACAGGAGATACATCAAAGTTCAAGAGCCCTATTTGAATAAAAAGGGTATAAGATGCACCCGGTGGATAGAGAAATGTCTCAACATCATAACCGTGCCGGGCCAACCACCATGCATTCTCCAGCATTGATGTAATATCTAAAGTATATTCTGAGCAATGCATCGGGATCCTCCACTGCTCGGGACCAATAAACAACTCATATACTCTCTCTCTCTCCAAGAAACCAGCCACTAGAGATAGGGCCGGCGATGACTCGGCGAGTATGTTGAAAAGGTAGTGTGGCATGCATGAAGGAAGTCCAGTTTATTGGTTCTTCTGCATTCCACCAAGCCAAATTCACCTCTAAAATGATATAAGGTAAGTAAACTTTCACATAAATTATAAAGTATACTAATGCTATTTTACCTAGTCCCAGTTTAAGCGACTCAACAAGAAGCGTTGGGTATGCACATAGTGAGAGCCGGGAACTTCAATACGCTCTGACAACCAGAAATTTAATCTCGGATATACGGTTCTCTCTCGAAAAATACCAGGCACCCTCACAAGGTTGTGTTCATATGCCCATACCTACAACAATAATAAAAATGAAATTCATGCAAGAATAAGAATGGAATTGACATTGGTGAAAGAAGAGTACCTCGACAACTGCCATAAAACCAACAAAAAACTTCTTATTTCGGCAAATTATATGAAGACCATGGTAAAGACTAGTGAGACCAGCTTCACCCCAGCCATAAAGTGGTACCATCCTAAAATAAGCAAGGGCCCTCAAAACTGACAAATGGATGGCGGATTCAGTGCTGCCTAAAATGGTCGACCCGAGAAAATATAGCAAAAATCCTCGAGCATACTGTTAGGCTGTGTTTATGTGAACCCGTCCTTCGTAATTCATCCAATAACTACGAATTGGCTCAATTTTTATCTTAAAAGGCCCTTTATATGATGGTTCCATACCAATTAATTGTTGAATTTCTTTAAATGTCAAAATATCATTAGTAAGAGGAACCGAAACACCATCATACCGAATGTCGGTTATAGCAGCAAAATCAATTGGACCAATTGTCATCTCTCCAATGGGCAAGTTAAAAGTATGAGTTGTGTCCAACCATCGTTCTGCAAGCGCCTGGACTATGCTCCGGTCTATTAGATACTCCTCGGATGGTAATTGTAAGATGAAGCTCTCAAAGTCGCAATCTCGAATAATCTGCCTTACCCGAGAAGGCACTACATCCTACCATTGTTGGGCTTTGTAGATACTCCCTCCGCCCCGAATAATGCAACAATCACGCTAACATGGAACCAAGTAAGTTAACACCAGGTAAGTATATCATTATTCTATCTACTTAAATTCTTAAAGTAATATATTTTTCCTAAATTTCCTAAAAAATAGAAAATATGAATAAAAAAAAGAAAAACAAAAAAAATAACAAAAACATAAAAGTGAAACAAAACAAATAAAAAGGAAAAAAACGAAGGAAATAAAGAAATAAAATGAAAAAGAAGAAAAAGCACACAAAAAATCAATAAATACCTTATTCTTTTGATTTGAACTATGATGAAGCGGCATCCCGGCTAGCAGACCTATATTTCCATCTTCATGATGCTGAATAAACTCCAATAACTCAACATTAGAATGAATTTCTGATCTTGAAGCATGCATTTTTTCAAAACTATATGATAAACTTGAAATGCTTATAGCTGTAGACCCTTAATTTTTGACCTTGTCCGGCCCTATATATTTTATATAGTCTAAAATAAATTTTGTGTTATTTTAATTAAATAATATTTATTTTAGTATTTATTTTTATAAGTTTTAATAAAATAAAAATAAATAAAAATAAATAAAAATAAAAATCAACGATGGAAAAATCGGCGACGAAAAATTCATCGCCGAAAGCGAAATGGCCTGGCAGCCCGCCAGCGCTCCAATTCTCGCTCGCAAGCTCGCAGCTCACAAAATGGCCAACGCAATTTTTTTTTGAAACCAAATTCTATTTGTTTTTGGTTTTCTTTTCCTAATTAATTATAGTTTCCTTAAACAATTGGAATTAATCTTCTAAATTTCCTATAAATAACACTAAAAAACACAGAAAAAGGGGATCGGACTGGATTTTGAGGAGAAAAACTTTGATTTGGACTAGAACTTGAGACTTCAATTTTGAGAAGAGCAACAAGCAAGCCATTAACAATTCATCAAAGGCAGCAACCTTGCCTTTGTCCTTGTTGATCCAAGAAGCAATTTTTGGTGGAACCAACGTACGAAGGTTTGAATCTCTAATTTCTTTTTATTTTCTTACAGTAGCTTTGTTTTTTTATTCATAAGATTATATACACAAAACCTTGATCCATAAATATGTAGTAACATTGTTCTTCATTTCAATGGCATAAATGATCTTTTCTATTTCTTCTAAACATAAAAAAACCCTAAAAATATTTTTCATTTCTTCTAAACCTTAAAAACCCTAAAAATACTTTTATGTTTCTTCTAAACCTTAAGAACTTAAGAACCCTAAAAATACTTTTCTGTTTCTTCAAAACCTTAGAATCCTAAATCGATCCTTCTATTTTCAAAAACTCTAAAAAAAATACTCTTTTGTTTCCAAAAACCTTAAATCTTTTTTCTTATTTTTAAAAACTTTTAAAAACCCTAAACTGTTTTCTTCTAATTATTTTCCAAAATTTTCAAATGTTTTGTTAAATCTCCAAACCCTAACTCACTTCACAGTTTCTAAAAAATCATAATTACTTTATAAAACTAAACTATTTTCTTCAATTCCAAAACAAAGACAGTAGACCCCAAACAAGTTAATCTAAACCCTAATTCCCCCAAAATTGTAAACCCTAGTTTTCCTAAACCTTAATCCTTAAAACCTTAAAACCTTATAAACCTAAACATTCAAACCCAATATAGTAAATCCAAAATAATAATCCAGCAGCTAAGAATTATAAAGCTAAATGTTTTAAAGCGTTCAAACCCTAATTTCATAATTTTACCCCTCAAACCCTAATTTGATCAATCAAAGAACCTTACTAATTTCTTAAATTATAAAACCCTAACCCATTTCAATTCTCTTAAAACTTACAGTAGCTAAGAATTACAAACCCTAATAATACTAAAATCCCAAAACCCTAAATATTAATTAAAGAACTTTAAATGGAAATAGTAAACCTCAATTTGTATCTTTACTTGCTTTATTTGATTATGTAGTTCATTATATGCTTTAATTTATTTTCAATGCTTGGTTTATTTAATTTATCATGGATGAATGTTTATTACATATTTTCATTAATCTTTAATATCTTTGATGAATGATTTATTTATGATGAATGGTTATTTACTTTTATCGATTTATTTTGGATTTCCAAATGTTGTAAGAGGTATGTTTCCACTTTATGTGTACCTCATTAATTAAGTTCTATGTAATTTAAATTGCTTTTATATTTTAGACAAAATGTAAAGGAAATGTTTCTACCTTATGGTGGGTGTCCTATTAGTTTAGACATGGATGATGTAAGGACATGTTTCCATCCTCGGATGGGTGTCCATTTATTTGTTGTGCTTTGACATTGCTTTGATTTTAATATAACAATGCTTTATTTCAATTATTGTGTGTAATACGGATAATATTGTTATATTTAAGAATTTTATAATATTAAGACCTGTAAAGAAGGCCGGTTCTAATGAACCGGGCATTGTGGGGGTGCTAGGCCATTTCTCACCTCCCCCACACGTACCCAACTTTTCGAACCCATTAGGGGGTTGGGGATTCCTTAGAAATTGAGTCACCATGTAATATCCTCATATATGCCCTAGAAGTTTTGATTATGTTGTTGATGTTGTTGTTATTGTTGTTGTTGATATATATTGGAAAGTGAATGCTTGTGTATATGTGTTTTGGGGAAAGAAATAGGGTTTAGAGACAAATGTATATGTTGTGTATATGATGATATATATAACATATAAATTGGTCAAATATAGAGTCAATGCAAGAGGATATTTTATGTGGAATGTGCAATTGCATATTAGGGCTTATATGAGACAAAAGGTTAGTTATATGATTGAGGGCATTTTGGTAATTGCTTGGATAAGATCACTTGGTGGAGATTAAAAGCAAAGTTTGACTTTGTGTCTTCATGATTTTCTTCTTTCTTTCAAGAAGTGGCCGGCTCTCCAAAAACCAAAGGGAAAGAGAAGTGTTCTTGATGCTAGAACTAAATTGAAGAGGCAATCAAAGGGTTTGGTTAAAGATTTATGGAATTTCTTCATTTGAGGTAAGTAATTTCTTGTTTTCCTTTATTAATTTTGAAGTTGTGGCTAAGGTGTATTGTGAATTGTTGAGATGATGATTTGGTGTGTTTGATATATGTTTACAAGTGTTAAAGTTGATTGTTAGTTAAAAGATTGAATTGGTGTTGGTTTGGTGGTGAAGGTTGTAAGTTTAAGTGGATATTGATAGTGGAAGTTCAAGTATAAAGTTAGTTTTAGGGTTTTGAGATGGTATGTGTTTAAATGTTTTGGTTGATGTGTTTTTAATGAGGAATATTGTGATAAACATGTAGAATTTGTGTTTAGAACATTGTTTCCATTCATTTGAAACATGCTATTTTGTGTTTGGTGAGTTTGAGTGCAATTGGAGGAGAATTGTGTATATGAGGGTGATTTTGGGAGACACGGCCAAAAGCAATGTGAGACACGGCCAAGCCAGGAGATTTTGGGCGTGTTGGATTAGTTTTTGAGAGACACGGCCGTGTTCCCAAGCCGTGTTAGCTACTGTGAGTTTTGTTTTGAGAGACACGGCCACAAGCTTGGCTGTGTCCCTTGCCCGTGTTGCCTACTGTCAATTTAGGTTGAGAGACACGGCCACAAGCTTGGCCGTGTCCCTCAAGTGGCTGCCCGTGTCCCTCAATTGTGTGGGTTAGTGTTTTTATTCTTTGTTCTAATTGCATTGTTTTGATTCTTCAAAGGTATCTTGGTACTTAAAACTAAACATAAACACTTTAAACATACTTCAAATAAGGAATGCCATAATCAAATGAATGTGGAAGACCCTAAAGCTATGAATGACATAAATTGTCCTTTGCCCTAATTGCATTGTTGAGATTGAACAATGTTATGTTATGCATTGTGAATGGTAATGTGTTTCATGAGTAATGTATATTGAAATGTTATATCAAAGATGCTATGATGATTCAAATAAGAGATGAAATGTGATGCAAAGCCATTGTGATTGGCTATGATGTTGATATTGAAAGAAAGAAGGCATGTTTGCCTAAATGTTGATGAGAATTGAGAATGGAAATGATAACTAAATAATAAATGAATTGTGTGACTAATGTGTTATTCTATTTTCAGAGTTTGTTGTTGGTGGCATGCCTAATGATAGTAACAATCTCTTGAAGTTAGGTTGGATTGAATCCTTGAAGCCTAATTGAGATGTTACAACCCTTGAAGCTAGGTTGGGTTGGTTCTTGAAGCCAAGTTGGGTTGAAGCTTAGCATGCTTTGCTCCCCTTGAAGCTTGGTTGAACCTAATCCTTGAAGCCTAGTTGGGTATATGATATTGATAAATGTGATAACAAAACCAAAGCATTAACTCTAAAAATTGAATGGCATATTAGTGTGTTTTGGGCCCATGCTTGTCTTTGTTTAATGTGAGTCATGAATGATAACTTGATTGATTAATGAAGAAGGTGGTATGCTTATATGATTATGATTGGTGAAATGCAAAAGGATGTTGTTAACTTTATATCTATGATGTTGATCTTATCAATAACATATGTGGCATTGCATTACATTAAAGCATACCATTAGCATGATTTATCTTACTAAGCCCTTGGCTTAGCGCGATAGTGTTTAATCGCGCAGGTAATAGAGTTGATCCCGAGAGCTCTTCGAGACTGAGTGAGAGTAGACATTGAAGTGTTGATTTGGAACTTAAAGATCAAAGAAGACTTGCCAATCATGTATATTTCTTTTATATTTTGTAAAGTATTGATTTTAATGTAAATATATGTATAACTATAAACATGGATTTGGAAGGTTTTTATATGTAAATATTTTATAAAATTCCGCTGCGTATTAACTAAATGTATATATATATCTATTTGGTTTTGTATTACAACTTGATTACTTATTATCTATAATGTATATTGAGAAAGATGATGATATTATATAAAATGTTTTTGAATGTTAAGAAAATCCGTAGCATCCCTATGTTCAATGCATGTATGCTACATTGTGGTGTTTATAGTACGCATGTATTGGATGTAGGGGTGTTACAATTGTTTTGGTATCAGAGCCTAGGTTTGAGATTCTCAACCTAGGTAAAATGTAATAAAAAGACTATTTTGACTTTAAAAGTGAGTTTTTGAATAATATATACATTTGGGATTGGCAGTCTCTGATCTTTAATAAGATGTAATCTGCTGTGTTTGCAGATTTAGGTTGTGATGGATCCTCACTTAAGTTAGTCGGTTGAGGCTAGTGCTGAGAGTATTGCTCCTGATGATGGAGCTAGGATTGTTAGTGCTGGTGAGGCACCTGCTTCTGGGTCGGGGAGACCAGTAGGTGATGAGGTTCCGCCAACCTGGTTTATGCATATGATGGAAGCTATGAGACAAACACCAGTACAACCTCAGCCACCACCCCCTCAGCCTTTGGTATCAGTGAGGCACTATGACAAATTGAGGAAGTATGGAGCCGAAGATTTTGTAGGTACTACTGATCCAGCAGTGGCTGAGCAGTGGTTAGACAAAGTACAGAGAATCTTTGTTCAGTTGCAAGCCACTTCAGAGGAAAAGTTTGATTATGCAAGATCTTTGCTACAAAAGGATGCATATAGTTGGTGGAAGACAGTGCCCCATTCTATGGATGATCCACCAACCTTGTCATATGCTGACTTTCTGAGAGAATTTGAATTGAAGTATACTCCAAGGGAGTATAAAGATGGGAAGAAAAGAGAGTTTCTAGATTTGAAGCAAGATCATTGGACCATAACTGAATATGAGGTTGAGTTTATCCGGTTGAGTCAGTATGCTGGGGGTATTATAGTTGATGAGATAGATAGATGCAGGAGATTTGAGGAGGGATGGAGACCCTCTATCATGTGCTTAGTGGCTGGATTTAGATATCATGATTTTTCCCAGCTTGTGGCAGCAGCTCGGAGTGTGGAGCGAGCTCAGGGTATTGCAGCTGCTTCAGAGGAAGAGATCAGGGTTAAGAGGCCCCAGTTTGAGGCAGGGTCTTCTTCTGCAAAAAGAGGTAAAGGTAGTTTTATTCCTCGGGTCAGTAGGAGTCAAAGAACAGCTGGTAGGTCAGTGCAGTTACAGAGGCAGAGATTTAGACCTGCAGCTTCAGTGGCAAGTGCTCCGACCCCTATGATTCAGAGATCCACCTTACCCATCTGCATCCATTGTGGTAGGCCTCATGGTGGTCCTTGTTGGAAGGCTGGTGTAGCCGGAATTTGTTTCAGATGTGGATCACCTGATCACTTTGTGAGAGATTGTCCTGAGAGGCAGGAGCAGATGCCAGTTGATTCTGCTGCTTCTCGAGCTAGTGTGAGGGGAGGCAGAGGAGGTAGAGGTGCCAGCCGAGGAGGTAGACCAGGGTTCAGTTCTAGAGGAGGTGCTACATCCAGGGAGGGTAGACCAGAGGAGTTTAGATCTTCCCAGAGGATGTATGTTATGCAGAGGCAGCCAGATGCATCGGCAGTCATAGCTGGTACTTTTTCTTTATTTGATACTTCAGTACTTGCTTTGATTGATCCGGGTTCCACACATTCATATATTAGTGCATCTGTTTTGCCTGTATCTGATTTGCATGCTGAATCCCTAGGATTTGATGTTTTGGTAACAAATCCGTTAGGGCATAGTGTGATTGTTAGTAAAGTGCACAAAGATAGTGCAATAAGGGTGCAAGGTGAGGAGTTTCTTGGAGACTTGATCGAGATGCCTTTTAAGGAATATGATGTGATCCTAGGCATGGACTGGCTATCTCGACATGGAACTGTGGTGGATTGTAAAAAGAAAGTTGTTTCTTTGAGAACTGCTGATGGTAGAGAGGTGATAGTATCTAATGAGCAGGAACAGTTAGCCTCCTTATTTGTTTCAGCTGTTGCAGCCAGGAGGTTGATTAGAAAAGGGTGTAATGCTTATCTTGCTCATGTGATAGATACTAGAGTTAAGGGTTCTCAAATTGATAGCATTGCTACAGTTGCTGAGTTCCCAGATGTTTTTCCAGAGGAGTTGCCAGGATTGCCTCCTGAGACAGAGGTGGAGTTTGGTATCGAATTGTTGCCTGGTACCACTCCTATCTCGATTACTCCTTATAGAATGGCACCAGCAGAATTGAGGGAGTTGAAAGTGCAATTACAGGAGTTGTTGGATAAAGGATTTATTCTCCCCAGTGTTTCTCCGTGGGGAGCTCCTGTGTTATTTGTGAAGAAGAAGGATGGTACTATGAGATTGTGCATCGATTATAGGCAATTGAACAAGGTGACCATTAAAAATAAATATCATTTGCCTAGAATTGATGATCTATTTGATCAGTTGAAGGGTGCAGCTGTGTTTTCTAAAATTGATCTGATATCTGGGTACCATCAGCTGAGAGTCAGAGCTGAAGATGTTCCGAAGACCGCTTTTCGGACCAGGTATGGGCATTATGAGTTTTTAGTTATGCCTTTTGGTCTGACGAATGCACCTGCAGCTTTTATGGATTTGATGAATAGGGTGTTTAGGCCCTATTTATATCAGTTTGTAGTGGTCTTCATTGATGATATTCTGGTGTATTTGCGGAATAAAGAGGAACATGACAAGCATTTGCGGATTGTGCTGCAGATTTTGAGAGAGAAGCAGTTATTTGCCAAATTGTCGAAGTGTGAGTTCTGGTTGGATCAAGTCGCTTTTCTCAAACATATTGTTTCAGCTGAAGGCATTAGAGTTGATCCGAGTAAAGTTGAAGCCATTTTAAATTGGAGTCCACCCAAGTCTGTGACAGAGGTTAGAAGTTTTCTGGGTTTGGCAAGCTATTACAGATGGTTTGTGAAAGGGTTTTCTTTGATAGCTACTCCACTCACTAGATTGCTTCGTAAGGGAGTGAGATTTGTGTGGACGGATCAGTGTCAGGCTAGCTTTGAGCAGTTGAGAGATATGTTGACTCAAGCGCCTGTTCTTACTTTACCTGTGGAAGGCAATCCATATGTGATTTTCAGTGATGCTTCACATAGTGGTTTGGGGTGTGTGTTGATGCAAGAAGGTAAAGTTATAGCTTATGCATCTCGACAGTTGAAACCGCATGAGCTTAATTATCCTACTCATGATTTGGAGTTGGCAGCCATTGTGTTTGCATTGAAGATTTGGTGCCACTATCTGTTTGGGGAGAAATGTTTTATCTACACTGATCATAAGAGTTTAAAGTATTTGGGGGTTCAGAAAGAACTCAATCTTCGTCAGAGGAGGTGGTTGGAATTGATTAAAGACTACGACTGCTTGATTAATTATCATCCAGGTAAAGCAAATGTTGTTGCTGATGCCTTAAGTCGGAAATCTTTAGCTAGTTTAACTGTGTACTCGCTCTCGTTGCTTGTTGAGTTGAGAGCATTGCGTGCTAACTTTGTATCTTGTGATGATGGTGCATTGTTGGCACAATTGCATTTGAAACCAGTTTTGTTAGATCAAATCAAAGAGGCTCAGTTGACTGATATGAAGATTCAGAAGATTATTTCAGATTGTAAGAATGGAAAGAGTAGAGATTTTGTAGTGAGAGGTGATGGGAGTCTCTGGTTTAAGAACAGATTGTGTGTACCCAATGATGCTTATTTGAAGAAGATCATTTTAGAAGAAGCTCATCAGTCAATATTTGCTATGCATCCGGGTAATACCAAGATGTATCATGACTTGAGACAGCATTACTGGTGGATTGGGTTGAAGAGAGACATTGCTGAGTTTGTATCGAAATGTCTCACATGTCAGAAGGTAAAAGCAGAGCATCAAGTTCCAACTGGGTTGCTTCAGCCGTTGTCAGTGCCTGAATGGAAGTGGGATAGAGTGACAATGGACTTTGTGTCTGGTTTGCCATTGACACAAAGGAAGCATGATGCTATATGGGTGATTGTGGATAGATTGACTAAGACAGCTCATTTCCTTCCGGTTCGAATGGATTACTCTTTGGAGAGATTGGCTGAGCTGTATATCCATGAGATTGTGAAGTTACATAGTGTTCCAACTTCTTTAGTGTCTGATCGAGATCCCAGGTTTACTTCAAGGTTTTGGAAGAGCTTGCATAGTGCTTTGGGTTCTTGACTGCACTTCAGCACTGCTTTTCATCCACAGGCGGATGGGCAATCTGAGAGGGTGATACAAATTATTGAGGACATGTTGAGAAGCTGTGTCATCGATTTCTCTGGAAGTTGGGACAGATTTCTACCTCTTGTGGAGTTTGCTTACAATAACAGTCACCAATCCAGCATTGGTATGGCACCATTCGAGGTATTGTATGGTAGACGGTGTAGGACACCATTGTGTTGGAATGAACTTGGTGAAGGTAAGTTAATTGGCCCTGATTTGATTCAAGAAACGGAAGAGAAAGTGAAGTTGATTCGAGAGAGATTGAAAGCAGCTTCAGACCGACAGAAGTCTTATGCAGATCTGAAAAGGAGAGATATTGAGTTTGATGTTGGAGATAAGGTATTTTTGAAAGTATCTCCTTGGAAGAAGATATTGAGGTTCGGTCGGAAAGGGAAATTGAGTCCTCGATTCATTGGACCGTATGAAGTGTTGGAAAGAGTTGGGCCAGTTGCTTATCGGCTTGCTTTGCCACCTGAGTTGGATCGTATTCATAATGTATTTCATGTTTCTATGTTGAGTAGGTACAGGTCGGATCCATCTCATGTGTTGCCATTTGAATCTATTGAAGTGAGCCCAGACTTGACATTTGAAGAGGAACCAGTTGCTATCTTGGCACGTAAAATGAAAGAGTTGAGAAACAAGAGAGTGCCTCTTGTGAAGGTTTTATGGAAGAACCATGGAAAAGAAGAAGCAACTTGGGAAAGTGAGCAAACCATGCGAGAGCAATATCCTCAGTTGTTTCAGAGTTGATTTCAGGTAATTTCGAGGACGAAATTTCTTTTTAGAGGGGGAGAATTGTAATATCCTCATATATGCCCTAGAAGTTTTGATTATGTTGTTGATGTTGTTGTTATTGTTGTTGTTGATATATATTGGAAAGTGAATGCTTGTGTATATGTGTTTTGGGGAAAGAAATAGGGTTTAGAGACAAATGTATATGTTGTGTATATGATGATATATATAACATATAAATTGGTCAAATATAGAGTCAATGCAAGAGGATATTTTATGTGGAATGTGCAATTGCATATTAGGGCTTATATGAGACAAAAGGTTAGTTATATGATTGAGGGCATTTTGGTAATTGCTTGGATAAGATCACTTGGTGGAGATTAAAAGCAAAGTTTGACTTTGTGTCTTCATGATTTTCTTCTTTCTTTCAAGAAGTGGCCGGCTCTCCAAAAACCAAAGGGAAAGAGAAGTGTTCTTGATGCTAGAACTAAATTGAAGAGGCAATCAAAGGGTTTGGTTAAAGATTTGTGGAATTTCTTCATTTGAGGTAAGTAATTTCTTATTTTCCTTTATTAATTTTGAAGTTGTGGCTAAGGTGTATTGTGAATTGTTGAGATGATGATTTGGTGTGTTTGATATATGTTTACAAGTGTTAAAGTTGATTGTTAGTTAAAAGATTGAATTGGTGTTGGTTTGGTGGTGAAGGTTGTAAGTTTAAGTGGATATTGATAGTGGAAGTTCAAGTATAAAGTTAGTTTTAGGGTTTTGAGATGGTATGTGTTTAAATGTTTTGGTTGATGTGTTTTTAATGAGGAATATTGTGATAAACATGTAGAATTTGTGTTTAGAACATTGTTTCCATTCATTTGAAACATGCTATTTTGTGTTTGGTGAGTTTGAGTGCAATTGGAGGAGAATTGTGTATATGAGGGTTTGTGATTTTGGGAGACACGGCCAAAAGCAATGTGAGACACGGCCAAGCCAGGAGATTTTGGGCGTGATGGATTAGTTTTTGAGAGACACGGCCGTGTTCCCAAGCCGTGTTAGCTACTGTGAGTTTTGTTTTGAGAGACACGGCCACAAGCTTGGCCGTGTCCCTCAAGTGGCTGCCCGTGTCCCTCAATTGTGTGGGTTAGTGTTTTTATTCTTTGTTCTAATTGCATTGTTTTGATTCTTCAAAGGTATCTTGGTACTTAAAACTAAACATAAACACTTTAAACATACTTCAAATAAGGAATGCCATAATCAAATGAATGTGGAAGACCCTAAAGCTATGAATGACATAAATTGTCCTTTGCCCTAATTGCATTGTTGAGATTGAACAATGTTATGTTATGCATTGTGAATGGTAATGTGTTTCATGAGTAATGTATATTGAAATGTTATATCAAAGATGCTATGATGATTCAAATAAGAGATGAAATGTGATGCAAAGCCATTGTGATTGGCTATGATGTTGATATTGAAAGAAAGAAGGCATGTTTGCCTAAATGTTGATGAGAATTGAGAATGGAAATGATAACTAAATAATAAATGAATTGTGTGACTAATGTGTTATTCTATTTTCAGAGTTTGTTGTTGGTGGCATGCCTAATGATAGTAACAATCTCTTGAAGTTAGGTTGGATTGAATCCTTGAAGCCTAATTGAGATGTTACAACCCTTGAAGCTAGGTTGGGTTGGTTCTTGAAGCCAAGTTGGGTTGAAGCTTAGCATGATTTGCTCCCCTTGAAGCTTGGTTGAACCTAATCCTTGAAGCCTAGTTGGGTATATGATATTGATAAATGTGATAACAAAACCAAAGCATTAACTCTGAAAATTGAATGGCATATTAGTGTGTTTTGGGCCCATGCTTGTCTTTGTTTAATGTGAGTCATGAATGATAACTTGATTGATTAATGAAGAAGGTGGTATGCTTATATGATTATGATTGGTGAAATGCAAAAGGATGTTGTTAACTTTATATCTATGATGTTGATCTTATCAATAACATATGTGGCATTGCATTACATCAAAGCATACCATTAGCATGATTTATCTTACTAAGCCCTTGGCTTAGCGCGATAGTGTTTAATCGCGCAGGTAATAGAGTTGATCCCGAGAGCTCTTCGAGACTGAGTGAGAGTAGACATTGAAGTGTTGATTTGGAACTTAAAGATCAAAGAAGACTTGCCAATCATGTATATTTCTTTTATATTTTGTAAAGTATTGATTTTAATGTAAATATATGTATAACTATAAACATGGATTTGGAAGGTTTTTATATGTAAATATTTTATAAAATTCCGCTGCGTATTAACTAAATGTATATATATATATCTATTTGGTTTTGTATTACAACTTGATTACTTATTATCTATAATGTATATTGAGAAAGATGATGATATTATATAAAATGTTTTTGAATGTTAAGAAAATCCGTAGCATCCCTATGTTCAATGCATGTATGCTACATTGTGGTGTTTATAGTATGCATGTATTGGATGTAGGGGTGTTACACACCAACCCTTTTGTTTTTCCTGGCCCGTCTGGGTGGCAACTCTATTTTCTCCAAACTAAGGTCTGTGTTCTCTAAGGTCCCGAGCCTAAACAGAGCCAAAGTCTCAAGAACCATTTCACTGGGAGTGTGTTTATATCATTTTGTACTAGTTTTTAGTGTGATTTTTATGTGTTTCTAGTTAATGTTTTGATTGATTTTTTTCAAGTGTATTTTAAGTGTTGTTTTTAGGTTAAAGTGCAAAAACACCCTTGGAAGATCAAAACAGTGCAATAAAAGCATGAACCAAGCAAGACATGGCCAAGCCAAATCAAACTTGGCCATGTCCCTCAAAGAATGGTGATGGCAGAGCTTAACATGGCCAAGAGACATGGCCAAGCCACTGGCCGTGTCTCATTCAAGGAGCAAAACAAAGAAACCACAACGAAAGAGCAAAAAATGAAGGAAGCAGGAAGAGACACACTCAATGACACAGCCAAGCCACTGGCCGTGTCACATAACACGACCAGCAAGCTTGGCATGTCCCATTTCATGCCAAAGACACTTGGAGCAAGCAAAGAAGGAAAGAAAAGAAACAAAAGTGGACACACCCATATGACACGGCCACTAGCTTGGCCGTGTCACCCCTTGAGACCAAAAGAAAGAAAGAAAGAAAGAGGGCAGTGAAGGACACGGCCAGCAAGCTTGGCCGTGTCCCAAAGGAAAACAAGATACACGGCCAAGCTACTCTTAGCTTGGCCGTGTCACACCTAAAAAAATTGATTTCTTTTGTACGAAGTGGGGGACAAAGTGGGGAACAAAGCCTTGTGTTTGCCAAAAGAAATATTAAACAAAGAAAAAAGTGGGGAACAAGGTGAAGTGGTGTGAGTTGGAAGGCATGGGTGTGTATTTTGAATGAATTAAAAGGAGAAGAAGAGGGAAATTGGGGGAAGACTTGGCTTCTTGGAGCCAAATTTCTGCTACACATTTGGGAGAGGGAGAGTGTGACACTCTCCCTTATCCCTTCATCATCATCTCCATTTCCATCATCTCCACCTTCTCCATCTTCCATTGATAAGATCTTTGAGGTTCTTTGGGATAAATTGGGTTAACAAGCTCTTGAAGGTTGAAGAAGCTTCATTGAAAGGTTTGGTGACTTGAGAAAGCTCCATTCCATCTTCCAAAGGCAAAATCAATTGAAGAGTTGGTGACTTGAGAAAGCTCCATCCAATGGTTTGGTGACTTGAGAAAGCTCCATTCCATATTGCAAAGGGGAATTAACCATTGAAGAGGGCTTGAGTTCTTCATCATACATCAAGTGGAGCTAGGAGGAAGACTAGTAATCCTACTCTTGGCATCTTCACAAGGGGTTTTTCTATTCTCTCTTTTAATTCATGTCTTATTGTTGTTGTTATATTAAGAGAATTGATATTGCAATAGACAATTTGTATTTGTTTTATATTGAGTTGAATGTTTGTTCTAAATTGATGATGTTGAGCTAAATACCCATGTCTAGTGTTTGTAGTATATTTGATTGAATGTCTTGATTTGATATTTACATCGATGTACCTTGTTGTTGGTTGATTGTATTGTATTAAATGCTAGGTTGATAGATTAGCTACCTATTGATCTCTAAATATTGAATGAAGGACCGAGAGGTGAAATTTGATATCGGAATTATGCAATCGACTACCCTATGAATGAATTAGAAATATAAGTTCTAGGGTTTATTAATTTGCAAATGTAAAATAATTGGTTATTGCTAATTCATGAATGTGAGAACTAATGGATTGGTAATTGACTAATTAACCTTAAGAAACAAATTAATTAAAAGGTTATGTTAATGGATAATTGAGAATTGAGCTTTGATTGAATGGACCTATAACCCTAGGCACCTTCCCATGAATCGATTTGATCTTGTACACCCACCTACACACATTAATCCCTACGCACGGTTAATTTTAGGTTTAAATTGTCCTTTCACAATTCTGAACACTAAACACTCCGGCATTTAAATAACTTGTCAATCAAGCTATTACGAACCACACATTCTTGGGGAAATGACCTTGGGGCGATCACTTTTGCTACAACTACCTCGTATACTTACGAGTGACGCTTGTATTAGTACTTAATCCGAGCGCAACAGAGTGGAGGCAAAAATTCTCGCTCACAATAGCTATGAATGAATGGAATGAAAGTTTACTGTGAATGAAATGAAGAAATTGTTCGTTTATATAGAGGAACGACAAAGAAAAAACAAAATTCAAAAAGTAAATTTTACTATTGATGAATAGTAAAATTTACTATTAATAAATACTAAGTTACTATTTACAAATAATAGGTTACTATTTACAATAGTAGGATAATATTTATAAATAGTAGGTTACGATTTACGAATAGTAAATAGTGCATGAACAGTGACTACACAGTCAATAAATAGGAAACTCAATTATTCAATTTAATAATTCAAATACTTGCGTGTATATAAATATTTTTGTACTTTTAAAATATTTTTACACGCAGGGGGCAAGGAGAAGATATGTGCATAAAAAATTAGCTAAATTTTTTGCAAAAAAAATTTATATACTACTGACTATAACTATTTTTTGCAGAGAATTAATTCTCTCTTAGCTTGGGTCTAGAACCCAAATTATCCTTAGGTCCAAAACCTAAAATCTCTTTTAAGTCCAGAACTTAGCTCGGGTCCAGAACCCAAATTACCCTTAGGTCCAGAACCTAAAATTCCTCCTATGTCCAGAACTTAGCTTGGGTCCAGAACCCAAATTACTATTAGGTCCAGAACCTAAAATCCCTTTTAAGTCTAGAACTTAGCTCAGGTCCAGAACCCAAATTACACTTAGGTCTAGAACCTAAAATCCCTTTTTAAGTCCAGAACTTATCTCGGGTCCAGAACCCAAATTATCCTTAGGTTCAAAGCCTAAAATCTCTTTTAAGTCCAGAACTTAGCTCGGGTCCAGAACCCAAATTACCATTAGGTCCAGAACATAAAATCTCTACTAAGTCCATAACTTAGCTCGAGTCAATAATCCAAATTACCATTAGGTCCAGAACCTAAAATCTCTTCTAAGTCTAGAACTTAGGTCGGGTCCAAAACCCAAATTATCCTTAGGTCCAGAACCTAAAATCTCTTTTAAGTCCAGAACTTAACTCGGGTCCAGAACCCAAATTACCCTTAGGTTCAGAACCTAAAATTATCTTTGAGTCCAGAACTCGAACCGGGTCCAGAACCCAAAACCTCAACCATATCAGAAAAATTAAGTCTTATTGCTTTTCACTCTCTTTTATTAAAGTCTCAGATCGTTCAAGCAGGGGGCAAACTGTAGACTCTTATTTTTTACCCTATCCGATCTGTTATTTTTTATATAGTCCAAAATAATTTTGTGATATTTTAATTAAATAATATTTATTTTAGTATTTATTTTTAGTAATTTTAATAAAATAAAAATAATAATAAATAAATAAATAAATAATAAAAATAAAAATCGGGGACGAAAAATTCATCGCTGAAAGTAATTGGTCAAGGCCAATTTCGCCCGCGTGTGCCAATTCTCACGCCCAGCTCTCACAATTTTGCACCTCTCCTCGCAGTTTATCACCAACGCTCGCAATTTTGCCAGCGAAATTTTTCAACACAATTTTTTCCGAAACTAATCTCTATTTGGTTTTGGTTTCTTTTCCTAATTAATCTTAGTTTCCTTAAACAATTTGAATTAATCTTGTAAATTTTCCTATAAATAACACTTTAAAACACAAAAAAATAGGACTGGAACTTAGAAATTTGGGAGACTTTTAATTAAGTGATCGAAACTCAGAAAACCCTAGCAATAACCAAGCAATCAACAGTTCATCAAAGGCAGCAAGCTTGTCTTTATCCTTGTTCATCCAGAAAATAATTTTTGGTGGAACCAACGAACGGAGGTTTGAATCTCTAATTTAATTATTTATTTTCTTTACAGTAGCTTCATCACTCAAATTGAAAATTGTTTATTATGTTTCTTCAAAATCTTAAAAACCTAAATTATTCCTTCTATTTCCAAAAACCATAAAAAAATACTTTTCTGTTTCCAAAAAACCTTAAGAACCCTAATCTATTTCTTCTAAACCTTAAAACCCTAAATTGTTCCTTCTATTTCCAAAAACCTTAAAAAATACTTTTATGTTTCCAAAAACCTTAAATCATTTTGCCTATTTTCAAAAACTTTATAAAACTCTAAACTGTTTTCTCAAATCCTAAAACCAAACATATTTTTCGAAACACCAAAAACCCTAATTCTCTCAAAACCAAAACCATAAATCCTAAATTCTCCTAAAACCTAATTCATTGAATTTAAAACCTCAAACTAGTTAATTTAAACCCTAAAGCCATAACCTAATAAAACTAAAATAACAATCCAGTTAACATGAATTATAAACCTAATTTCATAAAATGTCAAAACCCTAATTTCATAATTTCACCCCTCAAACCCTAATTTGATCAATCAAAGAACCTTACTAATTTTTTAAATTTATAAAACCCTAATCCATTTCAATTCTCTTAAAACTTACAGTAGCCTAAACAAATAATAATAATAATATCTTAAGATTTCAAAACCCTAAATATTAATTAAAGAACTTTTAATAGAAACAGTAAACCTCATTTGTATCTTTACTTGCTTTATTTTTAGATTTGATTATATAGTCTATTATATGCTTTGATGGTTGATTATTCAATTTCAATGCTTGATTTATTTAATTTATCATGGATGAATGTTTATTATATATTTTGATTTTCAAATGTTGTAAGAGGTATGTTTCCACTTTGTGGGTACCTCATTAATTAATTTCTATGTAATTTAAATTGCTTTTATATTTTGGACTAATGTAAAGGACATGTTTCTACCTTTTGGTGGGTGTCCTATTAGTATAAACATGGATGATGTAAGGGCATGTTTCCATCTTTGGATGGGAGTCCATTTATTTGCTTTGTTTTGACGTTGCTTTGATTTTAATATAACGATGCTTTAATTCAATTGTTGCGTGTAATATAGATAATATTGTTATACTTAAGAATTTTATAATATTAAGACCAGTAAAGGAGGCCGGTTCCAATGAATTGGGTGTTGTGGGGGTGTTGGGCCATTTCTCACCTTCCCCACACCTACCCAACTTTTCGAACCCATTAGGGGGTTGAGAATTCCTTAGGAATTGAGTCATCCACCCCTTTCTTTTTCCCGGCTCGTCCGGGTGGCGACTCTATTTTCCCTAGACTTAGGTCCGTGTTCTCTAAGGCCCCGAGCCTAAACAGTGCTGAAGTGGCAAGAACCAGTCCACCGAGAGTGGGGGTGAAAATCCCCGCTCACAAAGAGCAAAGATCAAAGATGGTGATCATTGCCTTTGTTGGTTGATGAATGTTCGTTGTTTACTCCTCGATTGTTGATAAAAAAAATTTCCTATTTTCTACCTTGTTGTTTTTACTCTTTTAAATCTAATTGCCGACCTTCTTAATGTTTATTGCTACTTCCTTTATGTCTCTCGGGTTTCTTCTCTAGGGTTTTCTCTTTTTTTTTGTCCCCTTTCTTCGTGTTTTAATGTGGTATTTATAGAAAAAATAAAGTGCTAATCCTATTTTAATAAGGAAATACTATCTATTCAGGAAAAACTATAAAACTGGATAAAACAAGGTTTGGTCAAAAAATCGGCAACGCCCGCGGGTTATGCTGGCAAAAATTGGGGTGGCAAAAATTTCTGCGGGCTACGGCGGGCTAGCTGAACAAGCCAGTTCATCACATAACTGGGCAAGCCCAGCTGCGGCGAATTAGGTAGTGCCCAATTCGCCGTAGATTGTTATCTACGGCGAATTGAGCTGCAGTCGCACCTCGATTGCCGCTTCGTCCGATTTTTTATTTTTTTCATTTTAAATTTTTTTTATATTTTTATTTTAATTAAAAATAATTATTAAATATTATTAGTAATTAAAATATTATTAAAATAAATAAAATAGCACAAAAAATATTTTGGACTATTGAATTTGAATGGGTCAAAAATTAAGAGTCTACAGTTTGCCTCTTGATTGAATGATCTGAGACTACGGCAAAAGAGAGTGAAAAGCAATAAGATCTTTGACTGATTTTTAATGAGGATGGGTACTTGGATTTGATTTGGTACTTGGACCCGAGACTGAACTTGATTTGGGTACTTGGACTCGAGATTGGGTACTTGGGCCCAAGACTGAATTTAATTTGGGAACTTGGACCCGAGATTAAATTTTACTTGGGTACTTGGACCCGAGATTGAATTTAATTTGGGTACTTTGACCCAAGATTGAATTTTATTTGGGTACTGGACCTTAGATTGGGTACTTGGACCCAAGACTAAATTTGATTTGGGTACTTGGACCCGAGATTGAAATTAATTTGGGTACTTGGACCCGAGATTGGGTACTTGCACCTGAGATTGAATTTGATTTGGGTTCTTGGACTCGATATTGGGTTTGATTTGGTTACTTGGACTTGAAATTGGGTACTTGGGCCTGAGATTGGGTACTTGAACCCGAGATTAAATTTTATTTGGGTACTGGGCCCGAGATTGGGTTAGATTTGGGTACTTGGACTCGAGATTGAGTACTTGACTCAAAATTGGGTACTTGGACCCGAGATTGGATACTTGGAACCGTGACTGAATTGAATTTGGGTGCTTGAACTCGAGATTGGGCACTTGGACCCAAAACTAGATTAGATTTGGGTACTTAGACCCATGACTGAATTGAATTTAGGTGCTTAGACCCGAGATTGGGTACTTGGACGTAAAACTGGATTGGATTTGTGTACTTGGACCCGTTACTAGGTACTTGGACCCATGATTGGTACTTGGACTCGAGATTGGATTGGATTTGGGTACTTGGACCCATGACTAGGTACTTTGACCCGAGATTGAATTGGATTCGACTGACCTTTTATCAGTTGAGGATTCTGGCTTAACTGGTTGTTCCATTCTTTTGTTTTTCCTTTTGCAAAAATTCAGCTATTTTTAGTTGGCCCTCATATCTTCTCCTTGCCCCCTCTGCATGGCGAAATATTTGCAAGTGAGTTTGAAAATGTTTGGTATATAAACTCAAAAAATTGAAAAGGAGAAACTGCCTCCTGTGTAGGCTCAAAACAAAGATTTTTTTCCATGCAAGCTTTGATTGATGTTTTTGTTGTCTAGTTCTTCACACAAGCACACATTTCTTCTCTTTGCAAAATTACTGGAGCTTTCTTAAGCAATGGGTCTTCCATGCCCCCTGATTCAATATCTTCTTTCGATTGCTTCATAGAATATTACTGTTTATTTTTGACAAAGAACAAATAATACAAGCAAAAAAATGTCGTGTGATATGCTCATGTATGCATGATATGCATGAGTAATACTTACAGTGGTTCCATCGACTCACAGACCGAGGTGATCAGCAGAAGTGTTCTCATTGGATCCTTTCAGATGCTCGCTCAGGTCTTGCATTGGAATGACACAATGCTTCACATTTATGGCTTTTATCTTTAAGATGTTGAAAATATGAATAATGAAGGCCCCAAACAGCAGAGATACATCCAGCATGACCTTGCCAATAATCATTTACTTTGCGCAATGTGTCCTTTGGAGGTTCAATGATTCGACATACTTCTCATAACTTGAAGGCTTTGTAAATATTTTTTTTTTGAATTTTGATTTTGAAATCAAATGTGGGCTTTGCAAAATTAATGTCAATGTACCTCAGGACTTGATTTTCCAAATTAACATATCTATAACATGACAACCCTAGTTACCATACTAAACTCGGGAATCATTTCTATTTAAGAATTATTGCACTTCAGATAGGAACATACACATTACTTGGCCAAAGGTCTCATTGAGTTTGAATATGGTCTATCTCTTATGCATGCTTATCTAAACCATCTCTACTAATAGACTCTACCTACCAAGAGAGATCAACAAGTCTTTGATAGGCTTGAAATAGGATCTATAAGGGACACGAGTTTAAGTGAAAGCCATTTTGAGATTAGAGCTGATGTGACACAATGGATAGACCTTCACACTACAAACTGCTTATTGGAACTTTTAGATAGTTGGGAGTATGAAAAGATAGAGCTTTGAGTGTTCTCCCATCTTCTTGGTATTAATCTGGATCTTAATTAGAATAGTCTTTCAAAATGTTTGGTACCCATATTCATCATCATTTTTTCTTTTCTCTTTCTCTTTCTTTTTCTTAATCTTCCCTTTCTTTGAGCATTTTGTTCTTTTTCCATGTAGGACTATCAAGTATAGGACTTTTAAAAACTAGATGGTCTTTCTCCTTTTTCTCCGATTTTGATGGGTTGGACCAATTCAAGTCAAACTGTCCTTATAAAGCAAAGGAAGGATTTTGTTGCCTTAGGTTAAAGAGAACTCAGTTGGCTTTCTGAACCGTCTTTTTTGGTTTTATCTTTCTTTTTTTTGTTCCTTTTTTATTTTGTCTTTTTTTGTCTTTTCTTTTTTTTCTTTTTTTCTTCTTCTTTTCTTTTCTTCTTTCTTTTTTTTTTGTTCTAGCTCTAAAAGAGTTGTCTTGTTTATACCAACTTGGGTTTCCAATAATGGATAAATCTCCTTTAATAGGGATAAATCATTTGATACTCTATTGTTATCTTGATAGATTGGAGATATTAGGTGAACTTCAACTACCCTTATGGTCTTGAAAATATCAATTATCCTTACTGCTTTGGCTATGCATTCCATTCTTTGATCTTCTTGCCTCTTCACCTTAGTGATCATAAGACTTGTCAAAACTATCACAACAGCTCAGGGTAGGTTGTTAAGATTTGTAAGCCAATAAAAAGAAAGCTAAATTTTTATGAAGGCTCAAAGGGACAACTAGGGATTGATATTTAATTGGGTGGATACTAGTTGTTGGCTAACCAAACAATGCCTTGATCATTTCTCTCTTAAAATAAGCAAAGTTCAATTTCACCTCAAAAGTTTGTCAAAGCATGTTCTAAGCTGACTAGGACCTAGACAAAGGTAATTATGCAGGAGCCCTTTCTAAGTAAGCATACACAACTCAATGCTATAGAGCAATTCCCTCACCTAGTAAAGTCATTCAAGTCATGATGCCTAGATACATTAATTTATGAACATCAAGCTAGATTCCTCATTGGTTGAGGACCAACATGAATAAAGACCAACAAAAATTTTAATGAAAGTAATTTATTCAAACAACTTTAAATTTGAAAAACACGATTGTTCCAATTAAATATTAAAGAAAGCAAAATTGAAAAGCAACAATCAAGCTAAGGAAAGTTTGTTGAGTTAAGCTTCTTTTCCTTTCACATCTTCAATTTTTCCATCTTGAAAGGATGATAAAACAAAATCTTCTTCCAATCCTTTTGCCACCATGAAGGTTGCCGGTAGAGGTACTTTTCCAAACTTAGGCAAAGGATTGTTCTTGGTATTGGGTTTGTCGGGCTCAGGTAGCTTACCACTATCGATTAGATTCTGGATCTCATACCTCAACTTCATACAATTTTTCATTTCGTGTCTAGGCCTTTGATGGAATTCGCAAAATGCATTAGTATCAAAGTTAGGTGGAAGAGGATTAGGCAAAGGATGAGGAGTCAAGGGTTGCAACAATCCCTTCTTTTGTAGCATATTGAGAACCCAAGACAGAGGCTTTCCTAATTCTAAAAACTACCTCATTCCTCCTTGACTAGTGGCATTAACTTTAGCTTCCTTTTGTGTACTTTGATTGCTAGGCTAATAATTTCTTTTTTCATTTCTTCTTGTCGAAAAGTGGTTCTTCTCCCTTTCCCACTCTTCAATTTGCAGACCAGCTTGGAGAAGATCTTTGAAATCTCTTATAAGGGTATGAGAAATCCTTTCATGGAGATTGGGCAGGACGCCTCTTATGATCATCCTTATTTGATCAGACTCATTAGGCCTCTTCTTGAGTAGTGTAGCCTTATTTCTCCATCTTTTCACATAGTCCACAAAATTCTCATTTGGTTTTTGGCTAATGGTTTCCACCTCCATCAAGGTTACTTCCAGCTTGACATTGTACCCATATTGTTGAATGAAAGCCTTATACAACATGTCCCAATCTTTTTGAGTACTTTCCTCTAAGGTGTTGAACCATTTTTGGACAACAGGGTCCAATAAGAGCATGAAATATCTTAGAGTTTGGGCCTTAGTAGCTCTAGCAGACTGCATAGCAGTGATGTACTACTTTACATGGAGATGGGGGTTTCCAGTACCATTGTACCTAGCGAAGGAGGGCATCTTTAACTTATAAGGGACCTCCTCATCTTGTTCAAACAGTTTGTTGATCTCGGACATCTCTTTGGTGTTTAACTTCTTCTCAAATTTATTTTCTAAATTAGCAATCATCTTCTCAACATCAGATGTCTCGATCTTTTCAACAGTTGTCTTCTCAACAAGCTTTGGCTCCTTTTTATCTTGAGGATCTTGGAAGTATTGATCCCAATCATCATCATCAATGATCACCTTATCATCATTAAAAGCCACTTCACCAACTTTAGCCTTCCCCTTGTCTTTTCTTGGTGCTAGCAGATGCTTCGGCATTGTTTTCTAAAATTGTAGCTAATTAGTTCTTCATGGTCTCACACAAGCCTCTTTTATTTCTTCCATCATGGCATTGATGGCATCATCCACCATTCTTTAAATTTGTTCGGGCTCTATTAATTTTGGTGAGAAGAGATTGAGTCATTGCTAGATTCTTCATCTCCGGCGTAGGTCAGATTATCATAAGCTTTTGAACTATTGTAATCCAGGCTGTGAGCCAGAGAGGATCAATGATATAAGATGTGAATGTATGTATGCATGTATGCACAAACAATAAACAAACAAGGATAAATAGGACATTCCTTCCAACCTTATAATATCCGCACACGAATGCCAAGTCACTTTTCCTAGGTAATATGGTTAACAAAATACCAACATGGGGTATCCTGTTTTTGAATATTTCCCTTGGACGTTTCAACCAATAGTTATATTTTCAAAAATGGAAATCAGTTCATGATAATTCCCATTAATTAGGTTTTAATCCATTCAACCAAGTAAAACAGCTTTTATGCTATATTGGATTAAAACTAAATTAAAAGGTTTATTATAAATATATTTCTTACTTGAAAAAGTAACTAAAGATTTATGCCAAAAACAAGCCCATCATTAATAATTCTTAGTAGAAACTAGGCTCATAATTGATTTTTAGTATTTCATAATTGACCTAAATAATTTGCAAGCTCTTTTAAAAGGTTGAAAATAATTTTATTTCTAAGCCTAATGTAAAAAAGATTTTAGAAAAAATTGATGTTGGGCTTAGTATTTGGGTCATGAGCAAAAGAATTTTTGATTTTTTTAGAAAAGTTTTATGTCCAAAGACCATCTTGAAAAGTTTTGAAAATAGCTTTGGTCTTTTGGATTTTAAAGAAAAATTTATTTGAGCTCGCAATGTACTTAGGTCGTTTTAGAAAAAGAACAAATCAAATAAGCCATGATTTAAGCCAAGATAAATTAATCATAGTCAAACAACAAGCATTTGGGGTAAAAACCTAAGGAAAATAACTAGGCCAATGAGCTTTAGTCTTTGGGTTGAAAGGCTTAGGTTCCTATAGCAAGTATATACCAAAAGGTACAAGGCTATTAGTGGTTATGCCATGCTCGATCTCCATACCTTGAGTGAAAGTATGGTATCCCTTACATAACACAACATGGGTAACACGGGCATCCTAACTCACGCACACGATGCAATCTAATATCATGCAATGGATAATATCATGATAAGAAAGAATAAAATAATGAAAAGACCAACGAAATCAACTTCTCTTATCCCCAGTGGAGTCACCACTATGAGCGGGGATTTTCGCCCCCACTCTCGGTGGAATGATTGTTGCGACTTCGGTACTATTTAGGCTTGGGGCCTTAGAGAACACGAGCCTAATCCCGGTGAAAATGTAGTCACCACCCGGACGGGCCAGGAAAAAAAGGGGCAGATGGCTTGAGTCCTAAGGAATCTCCAACCCCCTAATTGGTTCGGAAAGTTGGGTACGTGTGGGGAAGGTGAGAAATGGCCCAGAACCACCATAATGCTTGGTTTATTGGAACCGACCTCCTTTTCAGGTCTTAATATTATAAAATTCTTAGATATAATAATATTATCCATACTACATGCAACAATTAAAATAAAGCATCATTATATTAAAATCAAAGCAATGCCCAAACAAAGCAAATAAATGGACACCCATCCGAGGATGGAAACATGTCCTTACATCATCCATGTCTAAAACTAAATAGGACATCCACCGAAAGGTGGAAACGTGTCCTTCACATTGGTCCCAAAATATAAGAACAATTTAAATTACATGAAAATTAATTAATGAGGTACCCAATAATGGAAACATACCTCTTACAATTTTAATACCAAAATAAATAAATAATAATAATAAAGAAAATATCCATACATGATAAATTAAATAAATCAAGCATTAAAATTAAATAAATCAACAATCAAAATATATAATAAACTATATAATCAAATCTAAAATTTAATAAAGCAAATAAATATACAAATTTAGGTTTATGTCTCAATTTAGGGTTCTTTAATTAATATTTAGGGTTTTGAGATCTTGGAATTATTATCATTATTATTTAGGCTACTGTGAGAATCTTTTAGAAAAATGGGATGGATTAGGGTTTTATAAATTTAAGAAAGTAGTAAGGTTTTTGGTTAATCAAATTAGGGTTTAGGGCTAACATCATGAAATTAGGGTATTGGAACCTTAAGACATTAGGGTTTATAATTTTAAAAGATTGGGTTTTAGGTTTGCTGGATTATGGTTACTGAATTAGGAATTAGGATTTTAGATTTACTAGATTGGATTTTAGGTTCACTAGATTAGGGCTTTAGGGTGTTGATGAACTTGTCATAAAGTTTTAATGTTTTAAGAATTAGGGTTTAGGAAAACTAGGGTTTACTGGATTGGGTTTTAAGAAAATTAGGGTTTAGGAAAATTAAGAAATTAAGATACTAGGGTTAGGGTTTTGAGAATTAATAAAATAGTTTAAGGTTTTGATAGTTTGGAAAACATATCTGATCTTAGGATTTAAAAAAATAGTTTAGAGTTTTATAGAAACAATTAAGATTAAAGTTTTTAGAAACTGTAAAGAAGATTAGGGTTTAGAGAATTAAGAAGATAGTTCGGGGCTTTTAGAATTCTCTAGATTTTTGAGCTATTGGATGAAACAATAATGAACAGAATATATAATTAGGGTTTATCAGTTTATACTATTGAATCAAAGTGATAACAAAAATAAATAAACAAAAACCAGTAAGAACAAAAATGATATAACAATTGAATGTTTAAGCAAATTTAAGACTAAGATACAAAACCTGCGCTGAAGGTTTCACCGAATTGTTTATTGACTCCAAGCTACTGCCTGCATCAATATTTATTTCTGGCTGAGCAAAGATCGAAGATGGTGATCACTGCCTTTGTTGGTTGATGAATGTTCATTGTTTACTCCTCGATTGTTGATAATTTTTGTTGCTATTTTCTGCCTTGCTGTTTTTACTCTTCTCAATTTAATTGCCGACCCTCTTAATGTTAATTGTCGTTTCCTTTCTGTCTCTCAAGTTTCTTCTCTAGGGTTTTCTCTTTTTTTTTTCTATCCCCTTTCTTCGTGTTTTAATATGGTATTTATAGAAAAAATAAAATGCTAATCCTATTTTAATAAGGAAATACTATCTATTTAGGAAAAACTACAAAACCGGATAAAACAAGGTTTGGTAAAAAATCGCATCACGAGAGCTGTCGGGCCCGCGGGCTGTGCTGGCAAAAATTGTTGTGGGTTGCGGTAAGCTTGCTGGGCAAGCCAGTTCGTCGCAGAACTGGGCAAGCACAGTTGCAGCGAATTGGGCACTGCCCAATTGGCCACAGATTTCTGCGGCGAAATGGGCTGCCGCGCGTCGCTCGCCGATTTGTCCGATTTTTTATTTTTTTCATTTTTATATTTTTATATTATTATATTTTTTATTTTTATTAAAAATAACTATTAAATATTATTAGTAATTAAAATATTATTAAAATAAATAAAATACCACAAAATTTAGTTTGGACTATCGGATTTGAATGGGTCAAATATTAAGGGTCTACATAGACTAAACAACTTCAATATATTGTTACTGCAATTTAATAAACAACTTCATGCTATTGGATAAACTAATTGCTACTGGATAAAATTACTTCAAATTATTAAGTGCTTTTAAAGAATAAAAATAACTAATAAAAATCTAATTAGATTGTGTTTAGAGAAACAAAACTTGTGTTGTCGTAGACTTCACCAATTTAATATGTTGAAGCAAGATTTAAGTTGCTAAAGTATGGATCAATCAGTTTATTAGTTGGTGCCTTTTATAATCTAAGAGTCAAACTACTGCCTATTTTCTTTTTCTTCTGTATCTTTTGCTTTATTTTTATAGTTGTTGCTGCCTGTTTTCTTTAAATTATTGCTATGAATAATCATCATCTTCCCCGTCTCTCTACTTTTAATTATATACTTATAGGTAAATAATAGTTTAATCTCAAACCTTAACCTGCTAATTCGAGGGTTATCTGAAGTCCAATATTAAATAGGAAGCCTAATCTATCCTAAAACACCAAATATAACTGAATTAAAAGACTCATGGCAAATTAGGATTGCCTAATTCGCCATGTTCATTAGTCTATGGAGAATTAGGACACCCTAACTCACTATGGACATTGGTCCATGGCTAATTGGAAGCCTTAATTAGCTATGGACCAATAGTCATGGCAAATTGGGGATCACATTTGGTTTAGGTTTGGTTTAGGTATTGAGGGAGGTTGATTTGCTTCATCCAAGTGGTGAAGGGCAAGTTGGAAAGATTGGATTGAAGGTTGTTTTTAGCTTGCTTTGGGTTGCTAGTGGAGGTATGTACAAACTTTGATTATAATGTTTATATTTGCATAAAATTTGGACTTAACACATTTTGGCTGAAAAATGTGTTAAGCTACTTGATTCATTGATTGTGTATGAATAATATGCTATGACATTTGTAATGTCATATATGTGTTAAATGCATTGTGAAAAACCATTGATAAAGGCTAAATTGTGTAAAATGTGAAATATGCATATTATGTGGAAATACCCAAAGTAATTGGGTAACATGTTGTGCATGCAAAAATGAGATATGTGGAATAATGAAATGAATTGATATTGTTAAAAATAAGAAAAATGAGAAAGATGTGAAAAATGAGAAAAATGAGAAAAGTTTTGTTAAAGGAATTATGAAAGAATTTGATAATGAGAAATATGAATAAATTGTGTGCCTAGTATGTTATTCAATTTCTAGAGTTCTGGGTTTGGCAGCATGCCTATGATTGCCTACGGGCTAAATGCTGGAATGGTGAAAAAGACTGGGTCATAAGCCAAGCCACCTGATAAATATGATGTTTTTGGGGTGAAAAGACTAGGCCGTAAGCCTCAAAAACTGTAGTAGTCTAGCTGGGTTGAGGACCAAGATACTAGGGCATAAGGGTCTAGCCGGGTTGAGGTCCAAGAGACTGGGGCTGTTACATTATCCATGGATATATTGCCTACGGGGCTAGACACATGGTGTCATTATGGACCAAAGCAGTAACTCTAAAATTTGAATAGCATATTAAATCCTTTTTGGGCCCATGCTTATCTTTGTTTTAATGTGAATTATAAATTGTGATACAATTGAGTAATATAATGTTATGAGTTGTGATTATGAAGTATTTGAAAAATATAAGAAAGTGGAATGATGTGACATCTATATGCATTGTGCATTGGCATTGCATTAAGTTTTATTATTATTATCAAAGTTTGTAACACTAGACTTTGGCTTAGCGCTATTATTTCCATCGCGCAGGTGACAGGATAGACTCAGTTGAGCCAAAGAGTTCTTTTAGACCAGGTCGGGTCTAGACTTTTAGTTGAGCTTGTTGAGTTGCTATGGAGATCAGAAACACTGCCAGCAGCATGCATATATTTTTTGTTATTGTACATTTTGAGTATTATGCATAATATATTATGTTTTGGATTTTATGTATTGTATATTATAAAGAATGTTTGGGTCAATGTATTTGAAATGGGAGAGTAAGTGTGTTTTAAATTATATATATCTACATATATAAATATTTGAGAAACTTAGTGAAATTGAGAAGTATGGTTGAGATGGTGATTTACAATTATTTGGGAGTATTTTCTTTTTGCAGGTTGAGTAATTGCTAAATTTTGGGGTGTCCAAATTACAGACAAAACTCTGGTGAATTTTTCCCAGAGATTTAAATATAAATATTTATTTTAGGTTCTTATAATAAGTAAAGAATATTTATATTCCATTTAATTTTTATATATTTAGAATTTGAAATTTTAAATTGAAAATGTGAGAAATTTTTATTAAATCAATCTGTGATATTTTTATACCATATATGCGTATTTTACATATGCTGAAAATATGTATTGTACGTATATAGAGTATAAGGGTGTTACAGTGAGAATGACCCATCACCCCACAAGGCCCGTTTCATTGGAATCGGCCTCTTTTTCAAGTCTAAATATTATAGAATTCTTAATTATTATGATATAATCCAAACTACATACAATATTTAAAACAAAAGCATCATAGTATTAAAATCAAAGTAATGTTCAAACAAAATAAATAAATGGACACCCATCCGAGGAAGGAAACATGTCCTTACATCGTCCAATGTCTAAAACCAAATAGGATAGCCACCGAAAGGTAAAAACGTATCCTTTACATTAATCCCAAAATATGAAAATAATTTAAATTATATGAAGCTTATTTAATGAGATACCCACAATGTGGAAACATACCTCTTACAATATTAATACCAAGATAAATAAATAGTAGTAGTAATAATAATAATAATAATAATAATAATAATAATAATAATAATAATAATAATAATAATAAAGAAAACATCCATCCATCATAAATTAAACAAATCATTTATCAAAATCAAATAAATCAATCATCAAAACATATAATAAACTACATAATCAAATCTAAAACTAAATAAAGCAATAAATGTATAAGTTTAGTGTTCACATCTTAAATTATGATTTTAGAATTTTAATAACTAAATTAGGGTTTTAAATGAAGGAAGTTAAACACAAAGACTTATAATACACAAATAAATATTGACCCCTTCGATAAGCCCATACGGCGATCCCGCTATTAGGATTTTTAGGCCACTGGAATTTTAAAACTGGTTTTAACAATATGTTTTGGAAATCAATGAAATTTTTTCATGTATTTTGATGGACAAACAACACAAAAACACATCCGAATGAATTATGAATTTTTTCATGTATTTTCATGGCTACTAGATATAAATGAAATAGCATGGCATGACATGGCTACTGCATATTTATATCAATGAAATAATGGAACAAGGCAATGAGTACTGGATATTTTAATCAATCAAATAATAAAAAATGAAACAAAAAATGAAAATAAAACTATAAAAAGGAATAATTGAATTATTGTAATTTTAAAAATAATTTAAATGAAAGATTGCAAACCTCCATAATAGGTTCCACCAATATTTAAGCTTGTAAATCTTGGTTGAAACAAGTTGAAGATAAATGTATAGCACTGCCTTTTGGTTTGATAGTTTTGATGTTTTTATTCCCTGCTCTCTCGAGATGCTAGGGTTTTCTGTTCGCTGTTTCTTTTCTTTTTTTAACTACTGTTACTTCCTTTGTTGTCATCCACTTCTTAATTCACAATTGTGAATCCCAAAGTTCCCCCTTGTTAAATTATTAAAGATTATTATTTATAGGCAAAATCAAGTTAACCTAAACCAAATATGCCTAATCCAAGACATAAAAGGATTCTATTTAATTAGGAAACCAAAAAATGCTTCAAAATGAAATTCCATGTTGATTTGGCTGTCCGAATCGACATGGGCCAAGGCCATGTCGATTTGGTGTGCCAAATCAACATGGAACCAAGGCCATGTCGATTTGGTATGCCAAATCGACATGAGCCTAGGCTCTTGTTGATTTGGGCCACCAAATTGACATGAGCCATGGCTCATGTCGATTTTGGCCCTCCAAGTTGACATGAACTATGGTACAAGTCACCTGGGCCTTGTGATTTAAAACTAGTCTAAAAATACTTTAGTCATATCGAATAATTGAATTTATGCCTTTTTAACCTGAATCGACTTATTTAAAAATCATAAACTAGGTTTAAATCTTTTAAAGTCGGATTGAATTTATTTTGGCATTATTAAATTAGGATAGTACCAAATTGGGGTCAATATTAAGGGTCTACATAATGGATTGTCATCCTTAAACATTGGGTCTTCACCCTTCAAAATGGATCTTCAACCTTTGGACAATGGGTCTTCACAATTGATCTTCATCCTTGGACATTGGGTCTTTGATAAGACCATATTTTGCATATAATTTTATGATTAATCTAGTTATATTTATTATTATTATTAATTGAATTTGATCAATTTTTGTTGTGAATTCTAGAATATTCATCATTTCAAGTATAAAGTTACAAGTATGAAGAAATAGCTTATTTTGGCTAAAAATCATAGAAAATAGAAGAAGAATAAAAAGGGTGTCAAAACAAGCTCAAAAATGGAAGAAAATGAATTTACATGGTCTTATAAATCATGATACATGATTTTGAACTTGAAAATGGAATTAAATATAAGAAATCAAGAGGTTCAGATTTATTTTGAATCCTAGGGCCATGGCTGTCAAAAAGCCATGGCCATGGGATTTGATTTGAAGCTGTCCAAATTTTTCAATGACAAAAATTAAAAAGGGCAGAAGCATATTGAAAGCCACGACCGTGGGGCTCAAAAGCCATGACCATGGCATTGATTTTTGCTCTATTTTGAAGAAATTTTGCATATTTCAGAAGCAAATTAAAATCCACGACCGTGGCACTCAAAACCCACGACCGTGGGATATATTTCTCTAGTGTTCGAGCCAAAATAGAGAAGAAAATTCAAAGTTGGTAGCCTCCACTTCAATGCCACAACTATAGCATTGAAAAGCCACGACCGTGGCCTACCTTATCGACCATTTTACAGCTGTTAAGTGCTCAAACCATCCAATCCAACTCAGGCCACGACCGTGGAACTCAAAAGCCACGACCGTAAGGCTGAAATTCATGACCTTGAGAAGAAAATTGGGTAGGTGGTGAACCAAACAAGATGTGGCCTAACCTTTTTCAGTTTTTCCCCACTAATGAAGCTTCCAAACACTCTATTTAAATATACTTCCTCTAAGATTTCAAGATATGGAAATATTTACAAGAATTAGATTAGATTCATTCAAGAAATAAATGTAGTTTAGAGTTTTCTCAAGAAGGAGGGTGAAATTCTGGTTCAAGAAGAAATTCAAGTTCCAAGTCAAGTTCTTCTTCAAAGAAATAGAGTTTGATACTTCTTATTCTTTAAATTACGTTTCTAATGTCTTTCTTTAATATTTTCAATATTCTTATTCCAATAATGAATAACTAATCCTCTTTAGGGTTGGTCCCTTTCATTGAATTTATCATGGAGTTATAAATGCTTATTTGAATTAATTTAGTTCAACCATAAATTATTTTGTTATCTTTACTCTTAATGATTTAATTATCTGGCCAATAATTAATTCAATTGAGGTATTGTGTGATGGAATGACAGTGGAAGCATAACATTAGTCCATAGAGATAAAAATCTTAAGGAAGTTTTTCACTTAGAGATAAGGTTAAACACTTGAGAGGTTGATTCAAAATTCTCACAAAATTTAATGAATTGGTTTGATAACTTGTGATCACGAGAGTGGACACAAGGATTAAATTGATATGAGTTCTAGTACTTGAGAGAGACTTGAGCTTAATTTAGGAGAATTTAACCATTAATGAAAGGAAAACTAAATTAAATTAATACTTCAGAAAACCCATGATAAATAAATAAAGGTAACTAAACCCTAAGTTTCATATTATTAGATTTAATTCAAAGTAATTTGTTTTGTTTAATCATAAATCAAATTTTATCATCCAAATAATATTTAGTTTTAATTGATCAGTACTTAGAAGAAAACTTCCTCGTAAGAACGATACTCTACTCATCATTATATTACTTGTTATTGATCTGTTCACTTGCAGATAGTGAGGCCGAGTCCTCAACACAGACTTGAGCTTAATTTAGGAGAATTTAACCATTAGTGAAAGGAAGACTAAATTAAATCAATACTTCAAAAAACCCATGATAAATCAATAAAGGTGACTAAACCCTAAGTTTCATATCATTAGATTTAATTCAAAGTAATTTGTTTTGTTTAATCATAAATCACATTTTATCATCCAATGAAAATAAGGATAATAAAGAAAAAGTTAAGGTACAACCTATTTTCCATCGTTTCCTTGTGACACAAGTGCTACCTTTTCATCCACAAACAACAATTGTTCAAGAACAAAATACAATTTATAAAATAAACAAAATATAAAGAGTTAACATTAAAAACAATAACAACAAAAATATACAATAAATAAAAATAAGAAAGTAAAAAGTGTTCTCAAAAGGTTGGAGTTGATTGGATCTATGGTGATGGAGGATGGGACGATGATGTAGCTGAAGGGTGGAGGCTCAGAATCTTAGCAAGGTTCCTGTTGATTTGGTCCAATTGTTCCATGACTGCAGCATGGTTATGATCAACCTTGCTTTCCAATGCTTCAATCCTATTAAGGATCTCCTGATTGTTCGGGATTGGAGCATCTTCATCCAAATCTAGAGAATCTGAGTTGGACTCCTCCTCGACTCGTGTTCTCTTTTGACGGCCCTCTGGTACCTCTGGCTCAACTGAAGCCATAACATAGGCCCCTCCTTTTCTTGAAACCATACGTATCTTCTCGAGTGTGGCAAGATCTAATGAATCATTACCCGAGATCTTAGTCATCCGGTAATTGCTCGGGTCAAAATCATCAAGGAGTGCCATTGCTAAAGTTGTAACTAATCCTCCGATACAAATGACACCCCTGTTTTTATTTGCCACACTGTCAAACACATCGACTAACCAATAGCCGGTACAAACGGGTATGACATTGCTAGCACAGTCTAAAAAAAATAGTTCGCTTAGTTCTACAACCCCTGTGCTCTCTTTTCGTGCAAAGAATCCACATGACATAAAGTGGTGTAAGTACCTTAGGGCGGGATTTGCCAATTTTGTAGCCTTGGCCGATTTGGCCACAGGTTCCCGAGCCCAATGCTCCCCATGCAAATTGTTGTCTAAAACTCTTAGGTACACATTGTTCCCCTTGTTGATGGAAACCAAATATATCGCTCAGTTGCTCAATACCGATGACAAATTGTTTTCCAAGCAGTTTAAAAAGTAACCTAATGCAAATCTTTTTGTCATTTCTTTCAACCTTAAGAGAGGTTAAAAATTCCAATGTAAGCTCTTGAAATTGCAAAGGTTTAAGGGAAACGAATCTCTCCCATCCAAGGTTTTGAACAAATCTATAAAAATTATACCTAATATGAAGAGCATTAAGGGATTCTTCGCTAACATACCTCGTCGGAAAGAAACCCCTAGCGAGAAGAATCGCCCTCCTTGAAGATGATGACAATGAATATGGAGTTAAAGATGGAGGTGGCCTCCTCTTGTGGTGAGACACCATCTTTGTTCTTGTGATTTTGATGATTTGGTGAAAATGAAGCTTAAATGGTTTTAATTGCTTTTTAATGAGAAAAGAAGAAGATTGGATGAGTTTAAATTAGTTTTGGTTAAGAAAATTGGAGGATTTAGTATGATTTTGAGCTTTAAGAAAGAGGTTATGGAGGTTTAGAGAGAGAGGGAGTCGAGAGAGAGAGGAGAGAGAAATGAGAGTTAGTGATTTAAAATGAAGAAAATGGGCTGAATTCGTAATTTTAAACTTGAAAATTGAAGTGACACGGCCAAGCTTGGTGAAGCTTGGTGGTGTTTGATGGGTTTTGAGGGACACGACCAGTGGCTTGGCCGTGTCCCTTGAACGTGTTGATGGGATTGGAGGGACACGGCCAGTGGCTTGGTCGTGTCCCTTGAGCGTGTTTGTTACTGGATCGAAAGAAAATTGCAAGCCAAATGAAATGGACACTGGGAGAAGCGTGGCCGTGTCTATGTGACACGACCAAGGACACGGCCAAGCCCTTTGGCCGTGTCTGCCTCTGTGTGATTTTGGGTTTGCTTGACACGGCCAGTGGCTTGGCCATGTCAAGTGGCCGTCTCTTACACTGCCAATTTGGTTTTGAAATTTTTTTTTATGGTTTATTTGTGTCACCAATTCACAAAAATGCAATCTTCTTCTTTGCTTAACCCTGAAACACATTCAAGAAAAATGAAAACTGATCAAAGTACCCATTCCATTTTATTTAACTCAACATGAAATTAAAATTGCAAAATATAAAATTGTAATTATGAAAAGAAATGCAAACCGATGGGTTGCCTCCAATTTAGTGCTTCCTTAATGTCGTATAGCTGGACATTGTTGCATCATTCGTCAATGATCACCATGCTTTCCACCGTTTTTGCAACTTCGATTTCTTCAAAGTAGGACTTCACCCTTTGTCCATTGACCTTGAACGTCTCATTGGTTTTTAAATTAAACAACTCAACAACCCCATATGGGAATGTTTGAGTAACTTGAAAGGGTCCACTCCAACATGACTTCAATTTTCCGGGAAACAACTGCATTCTTAGTCATCCGGTAATTGCTCGGGTCAAACAACTGCATTCTTTTGAGTACTTTCCTCTAAGGTATTGAACCAGTGTTACACAATATGATCCAGTGAAAGCATAAGTACCTTAGAGTTTGAACCTTAGTATATCGGGCAAGATGCATGATAGTGATGTACTGTTTGACATGCAGATGGGGATTTCCTATACCATTGTACTTAGAAAAGGAAGGCATCTTGAACTTGTAAGGGTGTGAGTGGGGATTTTTGCCCCCACTGGTTCTTGCTACTTCAGAACTTTTAGGCTCGGGGCCTCAGAGAACTCGGGCCTAAACCCAAAGAAAATGGAGTTGCCACCCAGATGGTCCGAGAAAAAGAAAGGGGTGGATGATTCAATTCCTAAGGAATCCCTAACCCCCTATTGGGTTCGAAAAGTTGAGTACATGTAGGGAAGGTGAGAAATGGCCCAACACTCCCACAGCTCCCGATTCATTGGAACCAGCCTCCATTTCATGTCTTAACCTTATAAAATTCTTAAATATAATGATATTATCCATACTAAATTGAAACATAAGAATAAAAAAATACTTTATTAAAAATCATAACAATTCTTAAAGAAAATAAATAAATGGACACCCAAATGATGAAGGAAATATGTCCTTACATTGTCCAATGTCTAAAACTAAATAGGACACCCACCAAAAAGTGGAAACATGTCCTTTACATTAATCCCAAAATATGAAAATAATTTAAATTACATGAAGCTTAACTAATGGGGTATCCACAAAGTGGAGACATACCTCTTATACTATTAATAAACAAATAATAATTAAGAAACTATTCATCCATTCATTCATCATTAATTAAATAGATCAACCATCAAAATTTAAATAAATCATTCATAAAAACATATAATAAATTACATAATCAAATCTAAAACTAAATAAAATAATAAATATATAAGTTTAGGTTTACATCTTGAATTAGGGTTTCTTAAAAAAATTAGGATTTTGTAGGTTTATATTTAAAAATTAATATTTTAGGGTTTATATTTAGAAAAGAGGGTTTTAGGGTTTTATTTGGTGTTGAAAACTGATTTTTAGGATTTTAATAAACAAGTTACTAGGATAATAAGGTTTAAGAAATTATTTGGCTACTGTATACGTTGAAATTAAATTATCATGTACTAAAAAATATCAATTCAATATGTATAAGTTACTGGAAGTCAAACTAACAAATTATAGATTTATTTTGTAGGAATAATAAACAATATCATCAAGTTTCTCATGCTAAGCCTATATAGATTTAATTAAGAAAACATACATACGTTTGAAGGCTCCACCACAAATTAAAGTTTTAAACAAACTGCCTGCTCCAAATATTATTTCTGGTCGAGCAATCACCAAGATAGAAGACACTGCCTTGCTGCCTTGGTTTGGTAAATGGGATAGCCTCTCGTTGATTCTTCCTTACTAGGGTTTTGCTAATGGTTGCTACTTCTAAAAGTCCTACCTCCAAGTCTCCTTCAAAAGTCCCAAAAGTCCTCTATTCTTAAAAGGCCCAAAGAGTTCGTAATAGTTGCTGCCCTCTTTTTTGGCCGTCCCAAGTTCTAAAAGAAAAAGTCATTCTAGTCTCTAAAAAATTGCCAAAGTCCCCATTCTGTGTTTTAAATCCTGTTATTTATAGGCAATTCATTAAAAAACCTAATACTTGTTTGTTAAGGAAATAAAAAGAAAATAGTATGAGTTAAAATAGGTTTAGATGAAATTGTTGTTGGGCGCAAGCCACTGCGAGGATTGGGGCATTGCGCGTTGGTTAGGCGAGCTTGTGCTGGGCAAGCAGCAATTCGCTATAGCCTGTAGCGAATTGATCTCCAGCCACTGCCGGCGCGCGCTGCCTCGATTCGCCGATTCATTGATTTTTATTTTTATATATTTTTTATTTTTATTTTTTAAAAAATAAATAATATATTTAAAATAATTATTTATAATTTTCTTTTTTTTCTTTTTCTATATTAAATAATAAATATTATATTATTAAAATAAGTAATAAACATTATAATAAATAATAAATACTACAAAAATTATTTAGGACCATTTTAAATCTTTAGACTGGACTTGGTCAAAAAATAAGGGTCTACAGTTACCCTATGCTTGAACGATCTGAGACTTCAGTAGAAAAAGTGAAAAGCAATATGATTTTGAGCATATTTTAGATAAGGATGGATTCTCGACCCGAGATTGGACTGGATTTGGGTACTTGGACCAGAGACTGGATTTGACTGACCATTTATTAGTTGAGAATTTGGATTAACCGGCTATTCCATTCTTTAATAAATTATGGGTCTTTACCCACCAAAAATGGATCTTTATCAATTAGAGATTGAGTCTTTAGCCTTAAAATATGAATCTTTATCCATTGGAGATCGGGTCTTTACTCATGAAATATGGATCTTTATCCACTGGATATCGGGTCTTTACCCTTGAAACATGGATCTTAATCTATTGGAAATCAGGTCTTTACCTTTGAAACATGGATCTTTATCCATTGGAAATTGGTTCTTGACCCTTGAAACATGGATCTTTATCCATTAGAGATCGGGTCTTCACCCTTGAAACATGGATCTTTATCCATTGGCGATTGGGTCTTTACCCTTGAAACATTGATCTTTATCCATTGGAGATTGGGTCTTTACTCTTAAAACATGGATCTTTATCCATTGGAGATCGGGTCTTTACCCTTGAAACATGGATCTTTATCCATTGGAGATCGAGTCTTTACCCTTGAAACATGGATCTTTATCCATTGAAGAATGGGTCTTTACCCTTAATACATGGATCTTTATCCATTGGAGATCGGGTCTTTACCCTTAAAACATTGATATTTATCCATTGGAGATCGGGTCTTTACCCTTGATGCATGGATCTTTATCCATTGGAGATCGGGTCTTTACCCTTAAAACATGGATCTTTATCCATTAGAGATTTACCCTCAAAATATGAATCTTTATCCATTGGAGTTCGGGTGTTTACCCTGGCTTCAGCTCTTTTAGCTGGACTAATCTTTTGTCTTTTGCATCATTATTTCTTTTGGGATTCTTACTTTCTTCTTATTTTGTTCTTTTCTTCTTCTCTTTTTTGTTCATTTTTTTATTTTTTTTATTTTTTTCAAAAAAATTCAGCTTTTTTTAGCTGGCTCTTATATCATCTCCTTCCATCTCCTTGCCCCTTGCGTGGAAAAATATTGAAAGTGAGTCTGAAAATATTTTGTTCATGCATAAACTAAAAAAATTGAAAGGAGAAACTTTACCCCCTATATAGGCTCAAACCCATTATTTTTCTATGTGGACTTTGGTTGATGTTTGTATATTGTCTAGTTCTTTGGACAAGCATGAATTTCTTCTTTTGCAAAATGATTAGATCTTCCTCCAGCAATGGGCCTTCCATGCCCCCTGATTCCATATCCGCTTCATGGTTACTTCATAGAGTATTGTTGTTTACTTTTGACAAAAAAAAATGCAGTGTGATATGCTCATTTATGCATGATATACATGAGTAATACTTACATTGGTTCTATCAACTCACAGACCGAGGTGATCAGCTGAAGTGTTTCATTGACTCCTTCTAGATGCTCGTTTAGGTCTTCCATTGGAATGACAAAAGACTTCGCATTTATGGCTTTTATCTTCAAGATGTTGAAAACGTGAGTGGTGAAGGCTCCAAGCATGGTAGCCAAAGTCATGGGAGATATCTGTTTGGTTGGTAACTGCTTTATGATATGACGTTGTGTAGACCCTTAATTTTTGACCCAGTCTGGTCCGTTATTTTTTTATATAATCCAAAATAATTTTTGCAGTATTTTAATTAAATAATATTTATTTTAGTATTTATTATTTATAATTTTTAATAAAAATAAAAATGGTGAAGTTAATAAAAATAATAATAATAAAAAAAATAAAAAAATCGGCGACAAAAAAATTCGTCGTCTAATGTCCAATTGGCCAGGCCAATTCGCCCGCAGGAAATTTGGGCCATTTCGCCTGGCTGGCTGCCTAGCCAATTTCGCAAATTTTTTCTCTAGCTCTCGCAATTCTTGGCCAACGCTCGCAATTTTTGCCAGCGAAATTTTCTAACTCAGTTTTTTCCGAAACCAAATTCTATTTGGTTTTGGTTTATTTTCCTAATTAATTTTAGTTTTCTTAAACAATTAGAAGTAGGCTTATAATTTTTCCTATAAATAACACTTTAAAACTCAGAATTAAGGAGAGAAAAATTTTTGTGATCGAAAAAATTGGACTTTTAAACTTGGATTGGATCAGAGTAAAAAAGACAGAAAACCCTAGCAAGAGACATTAGCAACAGGCAAGCAATCAACAATTCATCAAAGGTGGCCATTCTGCCTTTGTTATTATTCATCCAGAAATCAATTTTTTAGTGGAACCAATGAACGAAGGTTTGAATCTCTATTTTCTTTATTTATTTCTTTACAGTAGCTTCATCATTCAAATTGAATTAATGGTTTCATCATACAAATTGATCAAAACCTTAAAAAACCCTAAAACATTTCTTCTAAACCTTAAAACCCTAAATTGTTTCTTCTGTTTCCAAAACCTTAAAAACCCTAAAACGTTTCTTCTAAACTTTATAACCCTAAAATTGTTTCTCTTCTATTTTTAAAACCTTGAAACCCTAAAATAGTTTCTCTTCTGCTTCCAAAAGTTTTAAAACCCTAAACTATTTTCCCCAAACTATTTTCATCCAAAACATAACTTTTTGTCCAAAATTTCGAAATATTTTCTTAAATCTCCAAACTCTAATCTTCTTCATGTTTTATAAAAATCATAATTATTTTATAAAACTCTAAATTGTTTTCTTAAATCTTAAAACCAAATATGTTTTCCAATATACCAAAAACCCTAATTCTCTCAAAACTAATACGGTAAACCCTAGTTTCCCTAAACCCTAATCCTTAAAACCTTAACATCTTATGACAAATAAATCTAAACCCTAAAACTCAATACAGTAAACCTAAAATCACAATCCAGTAACCATGAATTATAAACCCTAATGTCTTAAGATTCCAAAACCCTAAGTTCATAATATTACCCCTGAACCCTAATTTAATTAACCAAAAAACCTTACTACTTTCTTAAATTCATAAAACCCTAATCCATTCCAATTTTCCAAAACCTTTACAATAGGCTAAACAAATAACAATAATAATACTAAAATCCAAAAACCCTAAATGTTAATTGAAGAACTTTAAATAGAAATAGTAAACCATAATTTGTATCTTTACTTGCTTTACTTAATTTTAGATTTGATTATGTAGTTTATTATATGCTTTGATGGTTGATTTATTTAATTTCAATGCTTGATTTATTTAATTTATCATGGATGGATGTTTTCTTTATTGTTATTATTTATTTGTTTTAGTATTAAAATTGTAAGAGGTATGTTTCCACTTTGTGGGTACCTCATTAGTTAAATATCATGTAATTTAAATTGCTTTTATATTTTGGACCAATGTAAAGGACATGTTTCTACCTTTTGGTGGGTGTCCTATTTAGTTTAGACATGGATGATGTAAGGACATGTTTCCATCTTTGGATGAATGTCCATTTATTTGCTTTGTTTGGACATTGCTTTGATTTTAATATAATGATGCTTTATTTCAATTGTTGCATGTGATATGGATAATATTGTTACACTTAAGAATTTTATAATATTAAGACCTGCAAAGGAGGCCGGTTCCAATGAACCGGGCGTTGTGGGGGTGCTGGGTCATTTCTCACCTTCTCCACACGTACCCAACTTTCAAAACCCATTAGGGGGTTGGGGATTCCTTAGGAATCGAGTCATCCACCCCTTTCTTTTTCCCGGCCCGTCCGGGTGGCGACTCCATTTTCTCCGGACTTAAGTTCGTCTTCTCTAAGGCCCTGAGCCTAAACAGTGCCAAAGTCGCAAGAACCATTCCACCAGGAGTGGGGGCAAAAATCCCTGCTCACACCTTGCAAGTGATTCTTTCATTAGCCCTCTTTTGCCCATAGTGTCCATTGAGGTTTGACCATGCAACATATTTCCCTTAACTTGAAGGCTTTATATGAAAAAAACACTTTTTTAAAAAAAATCTTAAAATCATATTTTGGCTTTGTCAAATTAGTGTCATTATACCTCAAGACTTGATTTTTCAAATTAACATATCCATAACATGACAATCCTAGTTACCGTACTAAACTCAGGAATCATTTCCATTTGAGCAAGAATTATTGCACTTCAGATAGGCAGATATATATCACTTAGCCAAAGGTCTCATTGAGTTTAAATATTGTCTATCTCATATGCATGTTTATTCAAACTATCTCCACTAATAGACTCTACCTACCAAGAGAGATCAACAGGTCTTTAATAGGCTTGAAATGGGGTCTATAAGGGACACAGGTTAAATGAAAGCCATCATTGGATTGGAGCTATTGTGGCATAATGGACAAACCTTCACACTACAAATTTATTGTTTAGACAGTTAGAAGCATGAAAAGATAGAGGTTTAAACATTCTTCTTTCTTCTTGACATGAATCTGGATCTTGATTAGGACAGTTTTTTTTTTTTTTTGCCTCTGCAAAATGTTTGGTACTCACATTCCTTTCCTTTTCATCTTTTCTTTTTTCTCTTTTTTTTTGTTTTTTAGCATTTTATCATTTTGTCCTTCTTCTCTGTAAGACTGTCAAGTACAGGACTTTCAAGAACTGGATGACCTTTCTTCTATCTCTCTAATTTTGGTTGAATTTCTTGTTGGGTTGGACCAATTTAAGTTAAATTGTTATTGCCTTCTACTGCTTTAGGTGAAGGTAAACTCGATTGTCTTTCTGAACTTTCTTTTGTGTTTTATTCTCTTTTCCTTTTCTTTTTTCCTTCTTCTCTTATTCTTTTTTATTTTTTATTTTTTTTCTTCTTTTCTTTTTTTCCTTTTTTTTGTTCCTTAGTTATCATAAGACTTGCCAAAGTTGTAACAACAGCTCAGGATAGGTCATTGGGCTTATAAGTCAATAAAGAGAAAGTTAAAATCTTCTGAAGACTCAAAGGGACAACTAGGGATTGATATTTAATCAGCTGGATACTAGTTGTTGGCTTGTTAAATAATGCCTAGATAATCCTCCCTTAAATAAGCAGAATTCAATTTCGCCTCGAAGGTTCGTCAAAATATACTCTAAGATTGACTAGGACCTAGACAAAGGTAATTATATAGGAGCTCTCTCTAAGTAAGCATTTATAACTCAATGTTGTAGAACAATTCCCTCATCTAGTAAAGTCATTTGAATCATGATGAATAGATATACTAATTTATAAATATCAAGCTAGATTCGTCATCAGTTGGGCACCGAAATTAACAAAGACCATGAAAAATTTGATGAAAATAATTTATTCAAAAAAACATAATTCCAAAAATATAATTGTTCTAATTAAATATTAAAAAAAAGCAAAATAAAAAGAGTAACACCTCAAGCTAAGGGAAGTTTATTGAGTTGGAGTCTAAGATACTTCATTTATTTAGACATATCAAGGGCAAGGATTTTTTCATCATCAAGGATCATTGCTTCATCTTCCATAGTTAGTCCAAGTTTATTGAGTAGCACATCCTCTTTATCACCTTCTCCATCCATATCATGATAAGATGACTAGATAAAACTCTTCATGAAGGTTGCAAGAGGTGATGCCCTTCCAAATTTATGTAGAGGATTATTCTTAGTGTTGGGCTTATCAAGCTCGGGCAGCTTTCCACTGTCAATCAAATATTGGATCTCATTCCTTAATTGAACACATTTATCTATCTTGTGCCCTTGAGTCTGATGAAATTGACAAAAAGCTTTGGTATCAAAGTTTGGAGGTAAAAGATTCGGCAAGGGTCGAGGAGCTAATGGCTGTAGTAATTCCATCTTCATTAGATTTTCTAACATCTTTGACAGAGGTTCCCCCAAGTCTAAAAATTTACACTTCTTTGCCAGTTCAGTTGTTGTCTCAACACCTCTTCTTTCTCTTTGACTTTGCCCACTGGGGTGATATCCACCCTTGTTGCTCCGCTTAGATAGCATATGGTTCAACCGATATTATAGAATAGGGATTGATCCCTCATTTTTCATTCAATCTCTATCAGTAGACTTGTTCCTTGTTAATGTGCCTTTCCCTTCTTCTTTATGTCATTAGGAGATGCCTCATTAGCATTATTGATGATCTTCAGAATTTCAATCAACTGGGTCCTCATAATCTCAACCAATTGATCTCGTAGCTCGACCATCCTAGCTTTGACAACTTCATCGACTATGTCCCTTAGCTAGTTTGCATCCATCCTCCCAATGAAGCACTTGAATCAAAATCAATGTGTTGCGCTCAAATTAACTCTACCACAAATAGTCACTCACAAGTATACGAGATAGCTGTAGCAAAGGTGATCGCCCCAAGGTCGTCTCACAAGGAAGCTAAAGTAGCTAACTGATTATCAGATTATAAATAACAAGTAATGAAGAAATTTTAAATTGTTAACTAATGAAGAAGATTGATTGAAGTTTAAAGCAATAAAAGTAAATTGAGCTAATGTTTTGATTCACTTAATAAAATGGTCTAGGGTTTGCACTTCTCTGCTACTTATAAGTATGAACGGTTATTCCTCTTAACCAATTTAATTTCAAAGATTAAATCTCAAGCAACTTAATTAATTGAATAAAGGAAATAAGCTCTCGCATTCAAACCTCTCTCAAATAATCTTGTTCCAATTGAAATAATCTTTTCCTAGGTTATATCTCTAATTCACCTAAGTCCTTAATTGAATTGTTCCAGCATTAGACTTCATCTCTCAATCCATCATCTAATACCTAAAACACATAATTGGTGGCCAATCAATTATATAGTAATAATATTTCATTCAATCAAGGCTAAAGAAATTATTGAGTTAAGAGTAATAACCAATTCATACAATCATAGCAAATCCATACAAACCCTATACTAGATCAAATTAGTTCATAATGCTATCAAACATACTCATCTCATTAATATTCAAAGAAATCAATTTAGACATGATAATATCCATAAATACAATTCCAATGAAAATAAAGAGATAAAGTTCAAGAACAAAACCAAATTACAAACTCCTTGAAGCTTCTGAAGAATCTCTTGTTCAGATCTTGCAAGAAGAATGTATCAATGGCTAGAACAATATAATCTAAGCTAGTTTAATCCAAAGTGTGATCAAAAATCAAAGAAAACAAGTTATCAAAACCTAAACTCTCTTTGACGGCTCAAAACAACTCTCTCAATCGCCAACCCCCTCAAAACCCTAACTTTCTTTTCTTTTATACGAAACCTCCGCTTAAAAATCCGCGTTGCCTTTGGTTCATGAGAGACACGCCCAAGTTGGATGAGACTTGGTCGTGTTGGAGGTCTTTGGAGGGACATGGCCAGTGACTAGGCCGTGTCCCTTGCTTGTGTTCACTACTGCTTGCTTTTGATCTTTCCTTTGGACTTGAGTGAGACACGACCAAATTGAATGAGACACGGCCGTGTTGGATGCCTTTGGAGGGACACGGCCAGTGACTTGGCCGTGTCCCTTGCCTGTGTCTTCTTCTATGTGATTTTCTTCTTTTCTTCTTTGGCATGGTTGAGTGACAAGGTCGTGTTGGAATTCCCTTGGCCGTGTTGGGCAATTTTGGAGGGACACGGCCAGTGACTTGGCTGTGTCCCTTGCATGTGTCACCTACTGTCTTGTGGCTTGTCTTTAGCTTGGTATGGAACACGGCCAGTGACTTGGCCGTGTCCTCTACCTGTGTCAGCTACTGTCCCTTTTTTCCTTCAATTTGCTTCCTTGGCTTTTTAACCTAAAACAAAACTTGAAACAAACTTTAAACAAGAAGTAAATGAACAATAACCAACAAAACACAAAACCATTCTAAAAACTAGATCAAAAACGACATAAACACTGAAATAAATTGAAACTACCAAAATGAATGAAAACACTATATAAACCGATTAAAACTAACAAAATACCTAAATAAAACAATAATTATCATAATAAATAAGACACAAATCTATAACAAAAACTAATAAAACAACTACCCCACACTTAAAACTTTGCTTGTCCTCAAGCAAATTCGCATGGCATAAATTAAAAACTCAAATAACCTTAACTATAATTTCAGTATAGAAGATGAAATACTTTAAGACTCAGCTATAAATATTTGCAATTTCCTTCAATCAAGATTTTCTTAACTCATTCATTAATCCAGACATACAAATCTTATCTCTCTTCTAAGTGTTTCACTCAATTTCAAAGGTTAATCCACTCAAACCACTCATGACTGCATACTACCATAGGCTTGCTTAATTATCCAATCTCCCTCACTGATTTTCTCAAGAAATAATCCAAAGGTCTTCCATTTGGATGTAATGGGGCTAAGGTGCAGGTGTGAGAAAAGACATTTAAGCTGGAGCATCAAGAAATGGAGTATCTAATTTAGACAATACTCTTGCTAAGAAACTCATAACTCCCTCAAATGGCATACTCACCAATCCCTTAATACTTTCACATACTTGCATACTTAAAGAAAAATACATGGTCGACATTCCTCTAATGCTAGAAAATATATGAATTTTTGTATATATATATATACTCTTTTATTTTCTCTTCTTTTTTTATCATATAAAATATTTTTTTCTTAAATACATATATATACAAAATATAACATTGCATAGAACATCTAGCTTAAAATTTAGAGGAAAAGAATAATCGACTCTTAATCAAATACAATATGCAAAGTATGCATTCAACCCCAAATAGCAATACTATTTTTTTTACTTGCTTACCCCACACTTTGAAATAAACCACCCTATTGTCATATCATAAAACTCCATTCCTTAATGCAGGTATGATGCTAATAAGAAAGTGTTGAGTTGAGAATGGTGTTGATCAATCAATAAAAGGTCAAAGGCTCAACTTGGCTCAAAAAGGAATTCAATATTAAGGGAGGTCTTTTTAAGCTAAAGGGCTAACCTAATTTGCCTTCATCATTTTAAAACTTGAGATTAAATCATAATATGAGTTCAATTAGTATGCAAAAGCAAGCTCTAGAGATGCAAAATCATGAAGGTGCACACTTAAGAAAAGAAAATCAATTGACAATAAAATTCAATCTATAAGGCTCAAAACTCACAAAGGTGGGTTCACAAAGATTTATATGTCATGAATTGCAGAATGTGAAAATTGATCCTGAATGAATTCAAATGCCCATTTCTATGCTGCTACTAAAGTCTCAAATATAATGCTAGAATCACAGAAAAATCAATAAATTTTCAACAATTATACCATGCATAACACAATAAAACACACCACGACAAACAAAACAAGAATTAAGGAAAAGCTAAAAGATTACCCCACACTTTAGAATTTACATTGTCCTCAATGGAAAACAAGAATAATAAAGAGAAAGAGTTAAGTACAACCTGTCTTCCATCGTACCCTAGTGAGGCAAAACCTAACTTTCCATCACAAACACAAATGTTCAAAAACAAACAAAATACAATATATAAAATGAAATATCCAAAATATAAAATGTTAACATTAAAAACAAAAACGAAAAATAATAACAAAAATAGCTAAACACAATAAAGCAAGGAACTCAAAATCTACGGTGAAGGCGGATGTGAAGATGAAGTAGCCGAGGGATGAAGATTCAAAATCTTTGCAAGGTTGCTATTAATCTGTTTCAACTGCTGCAAAACCTCAGCATGGTTACGGTCCACCTTGCCATCCAGTCGATCTACTTTTCCCTCCAGGGCCTCAATCCTATTAAGTACCTCTTGATTAGCCGAGACCGGAGCATCCTCATCTAGATCAAGAGAATCTGAGTCGAACTCTTCTTAAACCCGTGCTCTCTTTTGCCTGTCCCCCGGTGCTTCTGGCTCAGCTGAAGCCATCATATAAGCCCCTCTCCTGTGCTCCACCATATGCATCTTTTCTAATGTGGCCAAATCCAATGAGTCATTACCCAAAATTCTAGTCATGCGACTGGTACTCGGGTCAAAATCCTCAAGAAGGGCTACTGCTAATGAGGTAATCAATCCCCCAATACAAATTGCCCCCCTCCTTTTATTGGCCACACTATCAAAAACATCGGCTAACCAATAGCCGGAACTAACAGGCACTGCATTACAAGTACAATCCAGGAAAAATAGCTCACTCAATTCCACCACACCCGGGCTCTCCTTCCTAGCAAAGAATCCGCAGGACATAAAATGATGCAAATACCTCAAAGCGGGATTTCTCAATTTAGATGCTTTGGCCGATTTGGCCAAATAAGTTCCCGAGCCTAATGCTCCCCAAGCAAATTGCTGTTTAAACTCTTTAGGTACCGACCTTTCCCCATGTTGATGGAAACCATATATAGCATTCAATTGTTCAATATTAATCATAAACAATTTCCCAAGCAATCTAAAACTCATCATAGAGCAAATTTTTTGTTCATCTCTTTCAACCTTAAGAGATGTCAAAAATTCCAAACTCAGCTCTTGAAACTGCAAAGGTCGCAAGGAGACTAGGTTCTCCCACCCAAGAATTTGCACATAACGATAAAAATTAGTCCTAATTTGCAGAGCATCAAGGGATTCATCATTTACATACCTCGTTGGGAAGAAACCCCAAGCCAAAAGATTTACTCTCTTCAAAGATGAAACCGATGAAGATGAAGAAGCCCCTTCAGTTGTAGGTCTCTTCTTCTTGTGGTGTGAAACTATCTTTGTTCTTGGCATCTTGAGAAATCTGAAAAATTCAACACCGAAACTTGATTAAATCGATCTTTTGTGAGAGATTAATTCTAGTTTTGGTGAAGAAAAATGAGGTTTAATGGAGGATTTGGAGCTTGGAAGCACAATTAATGGAGGTTGCGAGAGAGAGAGAGCGAGAGAGTGAGAGAGAGAACAGAAAGAAACTTAGGGATTGAATGAAAAAAAATGTGCAAAATCATGTTTTTTAAAGTGTAAAAGTGAGGGACACGGCCAAGTTGTGGGAAACGCGGCCGTGTCTTGTGTGTGAAATTGAAGAGACACGGCCAAGTGTTGGTGGACACGGCCTTGTCTGATACACTTTGAGGGACACAGCCAGTGACTTGGCCGTGTCCCATGGGTGTGTCCTCTACTGTAAGAAAATTTGCAAAAACGAAAGAAAATTGATTTGGTGGTGAAGCTTGGCCGTGTCCCATGTGACACGGCCAAGGGACACGGCCAAGCTCCTTGGCCGTGTCACCTACTGCCCTTTTTAACTTTTTTTTTAAATTTAATTCTTAAAGATTTTGCAAACTTTCTTCTTTAAACCACCCTGAAACACAAAATAAAAACCGATCAAAGCACCCATTCCATTTATTTAAACCAAACAAAAAAAAATCAAAATTTGCTAAATTTAAAATTACAACTATGAAAAAGAAATGCAAACCGATGGGTTGTCTCCCATTTAGCGCTTCTTTAATGTCATAAAGCTGGACATCACTGCAAGGTCTAGGGATCGTGGATCAAAGTGCTGTCAATGATCCTCACTTCATGAAATCCTTCTTTATATGGTTTAACTCTCTGTCCATTTACTTTAAAAGTCTTATTGGTTCGAGAGTTAAGCAATTCAATGGCACCGGAAGGACATACCTGAGTTATCTCGAAAGGACCACTCCATCAAGATTTGAGTTTACCTGGAAACAGACGGAGTCGAGAGTTAAAAAGTAAAACTTTCATACCTGGACTCAATGTCTGTCGCACAATAAATCTTTCATGAAGTGCTTTAGTGTGATCCTTATAGTTCCTCGAGCTCTCAAATGCCTTTGGGTTAAGGCACCTTTGGGTCTCCCTCACTGGTTTAGCCCCCTCTTCTAAGGTCAGTGTCAGTTCCAATTTATCCGAGGAACCTGTCTGCAAGAAAACATCTGAAACAACTGCTTCAACACAATTAATTAAAGAACATTCCTCATATAAATCAGTTGTAGGAATGGGAGAAGTGTTAAAAATAGAAAATTCAACTGTTTGTCCTAAGACAGTCATTGTCAATTTACCATTTTTAACATCTATCAAGGTGTTGGTAGTCGCCATAAAAGGCCTACCCAGCAAAATAGTGTGTGCTGATGGTGTAGGGTTACTTCCTTCCATGTCAAGAACTATAAAATCCATAGGTACTATTAACCCTCCAACCTTAACTAACACATCTTCTATAACCCCTTTCGGGAATCTAAGAGATCTATCAGCTAATTGCAACACCATTTTGGTTGGTTTAAGTTCCCCTAGTTCTAATTCTTTATACACAGAGTAAGGCATCAAATTTACACTAGCTCCTAGATCACACATGCCGTCAGTCCCCTTCCCATTCCCCACAGCAATTTGAATTATAAATCTACCAGGATCCTTTAGCTTGGGAGGTAGTTTATGCTGCAGAACAGCACTAGCTACCTCTGAAACTATCACCTTTTCATTCAGCTCATACCTCTTTTTCTTGGTGATCAGCTCTTTGAAGAATTTGGCATAAGCCGGCATGTTCTTTATTGCTTCAAGTAAGGGTAAGTTAATACTTACCTTAGATAGCATGTTGAAGATGTTAGAAAATTGCTTATCTTTTATTTCATCCTTCAACCTGCTGGGGAATGGTATAGGTGGCCGGTATGGATTGCTTGCCTTATGTAAATCTGTTGAAGAGGACTTCTTCATTGATCTATCTCCAGCACCTTTGTTCTCTGGTTCTCCTTCCTTCTTGTTCTCTTGCTCACCTGCATTCACAGAATCATTTTCAACATTATTGTTAATTTCCTTACCACTTCTAAGAACAATCACTAATTGTGCCTGCTAAGGTTGACTTGGGAATTTCCCCTTTTGTTGAATCTGCATCTGTTGTGCAAGTTGCCCTACTTGAGTCTCCACTTTCTTAAAAGATGCTTCTAAGGAATCCAGCCTCTTGTTGGTCATCTCTTGATTTTTAGCACTGACTTGGATAAAAGCTTGTAAACTTTCCTCCAAACTCTCTATCTTAGACTGCCCTTGATTTGAAGATTGACCCTGCTGTTGGTTTTGTCTCTAGAGCAAATGGAAAGGCTGCTGAGAATTATTTGTTGCCCAAGAAAAATTTGGGTGATTCCTCCAACCAGGGTTGTATGAATTTGAGTAAGGATCATTCCGGGCCCTTGGTTGAAATCCCCCCATACCATTGACTTGCTCAGCTTCATTCCCATAAGTCTGATATGCGGAGGGGCAAATATTTGCTCCATGCCCAAGAGTTCCAAAAATTCCACAAATTTCTTGAGTGGATGAAGAAGTGTTATTTTTCATATTCAGCATCTGCACTTGCCTTGTCAACTCAGCTATCTGATTGACCATCTCACTATTGGCTTCCAGTTGATTCACCCCTTTACTTCTTCCTCTTATACTTTTCTATTGAGAATTAGCTCCCAACATCTCAAAGATCTCATAAGTTTCATCAGCTATCTTTTCTCCCATAGCTCCCCCAGCTGCATTATCAACAGTGTTCTGAAATTGCTAAGTTAGACCATCATAGAAAAACTGATTAAGAAGTTGAAGTGGGTAGTGATGATGTGGACACTGGATCAATAACATCTTGAATCTGTCCCAAGCCTCATGAAATGGCTCTCCTTCAAATTGAGAGAATGTAGCAATCTTCCCTCTCAATTCAGCTGTCTTTTGATGAGAGTAAAACTTGCCCATAAACTTGTTATAAACTTGCTCCCAAGTTGTCAATGAATTTTCGGGCAACATCATAACCAGCTCTTTGCCCTATCCTTCAATGTATACGGGAAACATCTCATCCTCAACTGATCCTCTGTTAATCCTCCCAATGGAAAAGTGTTGAGGGTAGAATAAAAATCCCGGATAAAGTTCAAAGGATCTTCATTTGGAACTCCATAGAATGATGGCAGCATGTTGTAATGAATGTTCTTCAACTCATAATTTCTTGCTGCATCTGTCAATCTTATGCAAGAAGTGGAAGTTCCAATGACAGGTCTAGCAAAATCTCTCATAGTCCTTTGTCTTTCTTCTGCCATTTTAACATATTGTGCAGATTCCGACTCAAAATCAGAAGTATCTTCCTCGGTATCAAATCCGGTATAAAGTTCAAACTCTTCCCTGCTCCTTTTCACTCTCTGAATTTCTGGAATGACTGGGTATAGCTCTCCTCCAAGTGATCTCCTACCTTACATAAACAAAATTTCTAGAAAAGGAAATTATTAAAAACAAAAGACAAAATAAAATCAAAAGTAAGCAATGAAAAATAATCTAAAGTATTTTTTTGCCTAATAAACAATTACGCCAATTAGCCTCCCCGGCAGCGACGCCAAAAACTTGTTGCGCTCAAATTAACTCTACCACAAAGCGTCACTCGTAAGTATACGAGGTAGTTGTAGCAAAGGTGATCACCCCAAGGTCATCTCACAAGGAAGCTAAAGTAGCTAACTGATTATCAGATTATAAATAACAAGTAATGACGAAAATTTAAATTGTTAACTAATGAAGAAGATTGATTGAAGTTTAAAGCAATAAAAGTAAATTGAGCTAATGTTTTGATTCACTTAATAAAATGGTCTAGGGTTTGCACTTCTCTGCTACTTATAAGTATGAACGGTTATTCCTCTTAACCAATTTAATTTCAAAGATTAAATCTCAAGCAACTTAATTAATTGAATAAAGGAAATAAGCTCTCGCATTCAAACCTCTCTCAAATAATCTTGTTCCAATTGAAATAATATTTTCCTAGGTTATATCTCTAATTCACTTAAGTCCTTAATTGAATTGTTCCAGCATTAGACTTCATCTCTCAATCCATCATCTAATACCTAAAACACATAATTGGTGGCCAATCAATTATATAGTAACAATATTTCATTCAATCAAGGCTAAAGAAATTATAGAGTTAAGAGTAATAACCAATTCATACAATCATAGCAAATTCATACAAACCCTAGACTAGATCAAATTAGTTCATAATGCTATCAAACATACTCATCTCATTAATATTCAAAGAAATCAATTTAGACATGATAATATCCATAAATACAATTCCAATGAAAATAAAGGGATAAAGTTCAAGAACAAAACCAAATTACAAACTCCTTGAAGCTTCTGAAGAATCTCTTGTTCAAATCTTGCAAGAAGAATGTATCAATGGCTAGAACAATCTAATCTAAGCTAGTTTAATCCAAAGTGTAATCAAAAATCAAAGAAAACAAGTTATCAAAACCTAAACTCTCTTTGACGGCTCAAAACAGCTCTCTCAATCGCCAACCCCCTCAAAACCCTAACTTTCTTTTCTTTTATACAAAACCTCCGCTTAAAAATCCACGTTGCCTTTGGTTCATGAGAGACACAGCCAAGTTGGATGAGACTTGGCCGTGTTGGAGGTCTTTGGAGGGACATGGCCAGTGACTTGGCCGTGTCCCTTGCTTTTGTTCATTACTGCTTGCTTTTGATCTTTCCTTTGGACTTGAGTGAGACACGGCCAAATTGAATGAGACACGGCCGTGTTGGATGCCTTTGGAGGGACACGGCCAATGACTTGGTGGTGTCCCTTGCCTGTGTCTTCTTCTATGTGATTTTCTTCTTTTCTTCTTTGGCATGGTTGAGTGACATGGCCGTGTTGGAATTCCCTTGGTCGTGTTGGGCAATTTTGGAGGGACATGGCCAGTGACTTGGCCGTGTCCCTTGCATGTGTCACCTACTGTCTTGTGGCTTCTCTTTAGCTTGGTATGGGACACGGCTAGTGACTTGGCCGTGTCCTCTGCCTGTGTCAGCTACTGTCCCTTTTTTCCTTCAATTTGCTTCCTTGGCTTTTTAACCTAAAACAAAACTTGAAACAAACTTTAAACAAGAAGTAAATAAACAATAACCAACAAAACACAAAACCATACTAAAAACTAGATAAAAAATGACATAAACACTGAAATAAACTGAAACTACCAAAATTAATGAAAACACTATATAAACCGATTAAAACTAACAAAATACCTAAATAAAACAATAATTATCATAATAAATAAGACACAAATCTATAACAAAAACTAATAAAACACAATGTTGCAGGTGATGTCATTGTATGCTCTTGAATTGCCGTACTCCAAGTCTATGAGCCAGAAAGGATCAATGATATGTTATACAATGCATGTGTGCATGTATGCACAAATAACAAACAAACAAAGATAATTAGAATGTCCCTTCCAACCTTATAACTTTCACACACGAATGATGAGTCTTTTTTCCTAGGTATATGGTTAACAAAATACCAACATGGGATATTTTGCTCTCAAAAAATTACCTCGGACGATTTAACCATTAGTTATATTTTCGAACATGGAAATCAGTTCATGATAAATTTCATTAATTAGGCTTTAATCCATCAAATCAACTAAAGCAGCTTTTATGCTATATTGGATTAAAACTAAATTAAGAGGTTTATTATAAATAGATTTCTCACTTGAAAAAATAACTAATGATTTATGCCAAAAATAAGCCCATGACTAATAGTTCTTAGCATAAGCTAGGCTCACAATTGATTTTTTGTATTTCATAGTTGACCTAAATATTTTTTAAGCTCATTCAAAAGGTCATAATGAAGTGAAAATAATTTTATTTCTAAGCCCATTGTAAAAAGATTTTAGAAAAAATGGATTTTGGGCTTTGTATTTGGTTCTTGAGAAAAGAATTTTTGACTTGTTTAGAAAAAGTTTTATGTCCAAAGACCATCTTGAAAGTTTTGAAAATAGTTTTGGTCTTTTGGACTTTAAAGAAAAATTTATTTGAGCTCACAATGTAATTAGGTCATATTAGAAAAAGAACAAACCAAAAAAGCCATGATTTAAGCCAAGATAAATTAACCATAGTCAAACAACAAGCATTTGGGGTAAAACCTAAGGAAAGTAACTAGGCCAATTATAGAGCTTTAGTCTTTGGGTTGAAAAGGCTTAGTTTCCCATGGTAAGTATATACCAAGAGGTACAAGGCTATGAGTGGTTATGCCATGCTCGATCTTCATACCTTGAGTGAAAGTATGGTATCCCTTACATAACACAACACGGGTAACACGGGAGTCCTAACTTACGTATACGATGCAATCTAAATGATGCAATGGACAATATCATAATAAAAAAGAATTAAATAATATAAAGACCAACGGAATCAGCTTCTTTTATCCTAGTGGAGTCGCCACTGTGAGAGGGAATTTTTGCTCCCACTCCTATGTGGAATGGTTCTTATGACTTCAGCACTGTTAGGCTTAGGGCCTTTGAGAACACGGGCCTAAACCTAAAAAGAATGGAGCTGTAACCTTGATGGGTCGAGAAAAGGAAAGGGGTGGATGACTCGATTCCTAAGAAATCCCCAACCCTCTATTGGGTTCAAAAAGTTGGGTACGCATGGAGAAGGTGAGAAATGGCCTAGTATCCCTACAGCGCCCGGTTCATTGAAATCAGCCTCCTTTTCAGGTCTTAACATTATAAAATTATTAAATATAATGATATTATCCATACTACATGCAAACATAAGAATAAACAAATACTTTATTAAAAATCATAGTAATGTTCAAACAAAACAAATAAATGGACACTCATCCGAGGATGAAAATATGTCCTTACATCGTCCAATGTCTAAAACTAAATAGGACACCCACCAAAAAGTGAAAACATGTCCTTTACATTGATCCCAAAATATGAAAATAATTTAAATTACATGAAGCTTAACTAATGAGGCATCCACAAAGTGGAGACATACCTCTTATATTATTAATAAATAAATAATAATCAAGAAAATATTCATCCATTTATTCATCATAAATTAAATAAATGAATCATCAAAATTTAAATAAATCATTCATAAAAACATATAATAAATTACATAATCAAATTTAAAACTAAATAAAGCAACAAATATATAAGTTTAGGTTTACATCTTGAATTAGGGTTTCTTAAATAAAATTAGGGTTTTATAGGTTTAGATTTAAAAATTAATATTTTAGGGTTTATATTTAGAAAATAGGGTTTTAGGGTTTTGATTTGGTGTTGAAAACTGATTTTTAGGATTTTAATAAATAAGTTACTAGGATAATAAGGTTTAAAAAATTATTTGGCTATTGTATACGTTGAAATTAAATTATCATGTACTAAAAAATATCAATTCAATATGTATATGTTACTTGAACTTAAACTAACAAATTATAGATTTATTTTATAGGAATAATAAACAATATCATCAAGTTTCTAGTGCTAAACCTATATAGATTCAATTAATAAAACATACCTACGTTTGAAGGCTCCACCACAAATTAAATTGTTGAACAAACTGCCTGCTCCAAATACTATTTCTGGCCGAGCAATCACCAAGATAGAAGACACTGCCTTGCTTCCTTGGTTTGGTAAACAGAATAGCCTCTTGTTGATTCTTCCTTGCTAGGGTTTTGCTGATGGTTGCTACTTCCAAAAGTCCTACGTCCAAGTCTCCTTCAAAAGTCCCAAAAGTCCTCCAGTCTCAAAAGGTCCAAAAAGTTCATAATAGTTGCTTCCCTCTTTTTTGGCCGTCCCAAGTTCTAAAAGAAAAAGTCATCCTGAGTCTCTAAAAAATTGCCAAAGTCCCCATTTTGTGTTTTAAATCTTGTTATTTATAGGTAATTCATTAAAAACCTAATATTTGTTTTATAAGGAAATAAAATAAAATAGTCTGAGTTAAAATAGGTTTAGACGAAATTGTCATTGGGCAGGGGCCACTGCGAGGATTGGGGCATTGTGCGTGGGCTGGGCGAGCAGCAATTCACCACAGGCCTCTTTGCCTGTGGCAAATTGCTTGCCAGTCGTTGTCGACGCGCGCTGTCATGATTCGCAGATTCCTCCGATTTTTATTTTTTATTTATTTTTTATATATTTTTTATTTTATTTTTTTAAAAAATAAATATTATATTAAAAATAAATTTATAATTTTCTTTTTTTCTTTTTCTATATTAAATAATCAATATTATATTATTAAAATAAGTAATAAACATTAAAATATATAATAAATACTATAAAAATTATTTCAGACCATTTTAAATCTTTAGACTGGACTTAATAAAAAAAATAAGGGTCTACAAAGGGACTTCTTCATTTTGTTCAAACAATTTCTCCACTTTTGATATCTCTTCAACCTTCAGCTTCTTCTCAAAGTTTTTCTCTAAATTAGCAATCATCTTCTTCACATATGAAGTTTTAGTCTTTTCCACGGTTTATTTCTCCATAGCCTTTGTTTCTTTCTTCTAATATTGAGGATCTTAGAAATATTGAGCCCAGTCATCATCATCATCATCAATCATTACTCAGTCAACATCAAAGGCCACTTCACTAACCTTAGCCTTTCCCTTGTCCTTCTTCTTACTCTTTCAGCCTTATATCACCCATACACGAATGACGAGTCTCCTTTCTTAGGTATATGGTCAATAAAATATCAGCATAGGATATCTTAATTTCAAAAAAATTCGCTCGGATGGTTTAATCAATGGTTGTATTTTCAAACTTAGAAATCAGTCTATGATAATTCTCATTAATTAAGTCTTAATCCATTTGATCAACTAAAAATATCTTTTATGCAATATTATGGATTAAAACTAAATTAAAAGGTTTATCATAAATAGATTTCTTATTTGGAAAAGCAACTAATGATTTATGCCATAAACAAGCCCATGATTAACAATTCATGGTATAAATTAGGCCCACAATTAATTTTAGTATTCCATAATTGAACTAAATAGTTGTAAACCCATTAAAGAAAAAGGTTATAATTTGAATGAAGTGAAAACTAGTTTTATTTCAAAGCCTATTGTAAAAAGATTTGCTTAAAAATGAATCTTGGGCTTTATACTTGGGCGATAAGGTAGAAAATGATTTTTGACCCATTTTAGAAAAGTTTTATGTCCAAATACCATCTTGAAAATTTTTGAAACTAAATTAAATAACAATCTAAACAAATAAGACACCCACATAGTGTGGAAACATGTCTTTCACATTTTGGAATAAAAAAATCAAATTAAAATAATTAACCAAATAAACTAAACAATTTAAACATTCACAATAATTAAATGTAAATCATCCATTATAAACTAAATAAAATAAATTATCCATCACAAGTATACATTAGTAAATTGAATGATCAAATATACATTTTACTATTGCATTGAATAATTAATAAACAAAACTAAGGTTTTAATATAAGAATTAGGGTTTCTTCAAGTTCATAATGCTAAATTAGGATTTTAAGATTTTGGAGTTTATAAGTGAAAATTAGGATTTTGGAAATAAAACTAGGGGTTTTTAGAGTTAAAACATGATTTTAGGGCTTTAGGATGACAATTAGGGTTTACATATGAATTAGGGTTTAAAATATTGAATTAGGGTTTTTGATATAAACATAGGGTTTCTGTTTAGATCATTTTTGTACTTGTTTTTAGTATGATTTTTATGTGTTTTTAGTTAATGTTTTGATTGATTTTTGTTTTAAGTTTGTTGAAAATGTTTGTTTTAGGTTTAAGTGCAAAAACACCCCTGGAAGATCAAAACAAAAAAAGAAGAGCATGAATCAAGCATGACATGGCCAAGCCAAAAGAAGCTTGGTCGTGTCACCTCAAAGGAATGAAATGGCAGCAAGTCACATGGCCAACAAGTTTGGCTGTGTCACTCTCATCTCCAAAGAAAAAAGAAGAGCAAGGAGCAAAACAGAAGAAGACACACTCAATGACATGGCCAGTAAGCTTGGCCGTGTCCCATTCATGCCAAAGAACACTTGGAGCAAGTAAAGAATGAAAGAAAAGAAGCAGAAGGTGACACACCCAAGTGACACAGCCAAGCCAGTGGCCGTGTCACATGACACAGCCACAAGCTTGGCCATGTCACTCCTTGAAGAACAAAGAAAAGAAAGAAATAAAGAAGAAGGCAGTGAAGGACACGGCCAGCAAGCTTGGCCGTGTCCCAAAGAAAAATGAGAGACACGGCCAAGCCAAATCAAGCTTGGCCGTGTCACCCTTAATTTATATAAATTCTTTTGCACGAAAGAAAGAAAAAGAGGAGGAAACAGCTAGGGTTTGGAAAAAGAGAGAAAAGAAAAGAGAAGGAGGGGGCAAACACGATTTGGGATGAGGAGAGAGTGACACTCTCCTTATCCCTTCATCTTCATCCTCCATTTTCATCTTCTCCATCTTCCATTGACAAGATCTTTGAGGTTCTTTGGGATAAAGTGGGTTAACAAGCTCTTAAAGGTTGAAGAAGCTTCATTGAAAGGTTTGGTGACTTGAGAAAGCCCCATTCCATCTCTCAAAGGCATAATCAATTAAAGGTTTGGTGACTTGAGAAAGCTCATTTCCATATTGCAAAGGAGAATCACCATTGAAGAGGGCTTGAGTTCTTCATCATACATCAAAGTGGAGCTAGGAGTAAGACTAGTAATCCTACTCTTGGCATCTGCAAGGGGTTTTCTATTCTCTCTTTTAATTCATTTCAATATTGTTTTCGTTGTATTAAGAGAATTGATATTGCATTGAAAAATTTGTATTTGATTTATATTGAGTTGAATGTTTGTTCTAAATTGATGATGTTGAGCTAGATACCCATGCCTAGGGTTTGTAGTATATTTGACTGAATGCTTTGATTTGATATTTCCTTTGATGTACCTTGTTGTTGGTTGATTGCATTGGATTGTATGCTAGGTTGATAGATTAGCTACCTATTGATCTCTAGATATTGAATGAAGGACCGAGAGATGAAATTCGATATCGAAATTATGCAATCGACTACGCTAAGAATGAATTAGAAATATAAGTTCTAGGGTTTATTAATTTGCAAATGTAAAAGAATTGGTCATTGTTAATTCATTAATGTGAGAACTAATGGATTGGTAATTGGCTAATTAACCTTAAGAAACAAATTAATTTACAAGGTTATGTGAATGGATAATTGAGAATTGAGTTTTGATTAAATGGACCTATAACCCTAGGCACCTTCCTAAGAATCGATTTGATCTTATACAACCTTCACACACCAACCCTACTCATGTTAATTTTAGGTTTAAATTATTCTCACACCATCCCAACATAACTAACTCTTACATTTAAATAACTTGTCAATCAAGCTATTACGAACTACACCTTCCGTGGGAAACGACCTTGGGGCGATCACCTTTGCTACAACTACCTCGTATACTTGCGAGTGATGCTTGTAGTAGTACTTAATTTGAGCGCAACAAGTTTTTGGCGTTGTTGCCTAGGAAAGCTATTTAAGTAGTGATAGTTTGATTTTTTTATTTATTTAATTGTTTGTTTATTTTGTTTGATTTTCTTTCAATTTAATTATTTGTTTGTTTTCTTTAAGTTTCTAAGTGCCTTTTATAAATATACAATTTTAAAGGTACGTAGGGGTTTATGATGATAACTCTGATTCTGAAATGACATGGCAATTAGCAGAATTAACGAACCAACTTAAGATGCTAAATGCAAGAGGAAGAGCACCTATGCAAACTCGTGAAGTATGTTCAGCATGTGGCATTACAGGACATAGCACAAACATGTGTTCATTTTGTTATGGACAATACCAAGAGAGGCAAGAGGAAGACTATGCCTATGAAAGTTTCCAGCCAAGGGGTAGAAATGACCCATATTCCACTCCTTATAATCCAAATTGGAGAAACAACCCAAATTTTTCTTGGGAAAACCAGCAGCAAATTCCACCTCAAAATTTTTTTCAACCTCACCAAGGAAATCCTTACTCTCAAGAACAATATTCAAATCAAGATCACCTTAAGAAACCCATATTGGAGGATATTTTAAATGCCTTCATTCAAACTAGCGCATAAAATCAAGAACGACTTAAGGAACCCACTTTGGAAGATAGTTTGAATTCCTTCATTCAAATTAGTGCACAAAATCAGGATCAATGCAAGAAATCCACAATGGAGGATGATTTGAATGCTTATCTTCAAATTAGCACACAAAATCATGAAGGGAGCAATGAGAGGTTTGATTCTTTGGAGGAATCATTGAAGAGGGTGGAAATGCAAGTTGGGCGACTGGCACATCAACTCCAAGCACACTAAAAGGAGGAATTTCCTAGCCAATTGGAACAAGTCGAGGTAATCACAAATCTGAGGAGTGAACAGGTGATATATAACAATTTTTGTGATTTTTTTGATGCAGGGACCAATCAAGAAGAAAATGGCAAGGAGATCTAACCCAACATGGAGGAGATGAGTCAATCAAAGGAGGAGGAGAATTTGGAAACATCAACTTGGATAGAATTGCATGAACCTCCAATTCCTTTTATTCCCACAATTTCATTCCCATTTAGGTTGGAGGAAGAGAAACAAGGTATGCATATTCCTAAACTCTATGACATGCCCTATAGTGAAGATAGCATAAATAAGCTTGAGGTAGCCATGACCTTAGAAGTAGAGCCTAATATTTCCAATTTAGAAATTGAGGATAGCAAATTAACATTAAATGATCAGGTTGTTGAGAGGAAACTTCAGATTGCTAAAGAGGATGAGAAAGAGAATCAACCAAACTTGGTTGAACTTCAAAAGGCTCCTAAAATTTTGAAAAATGTTTTGGTTGGGGAGAACAATATGCAACCACTGATCATCCCTCCCACTTTCGGGAGTGAGAAAGAACAAAAAATGAATATAACCATATTGCATACTGAAGAACATTTTTACCAAGTTCCTATAGTGTTGCGCTCGAATTAAGTACTACTACAAGCATCAATCACAAGTATATGAGGTAGCTGTAGCAAAGGTGATCACCCCAAGGTCGTTTCCCTAAGAAGGTGTGGTTTGTAAGCTTGATTGACAAATTATTTAAATGCGAGAGTTTGTTGTTTGGGATGGTGTGAGAATAATTTAAACCTAAAATTAACGTTCGTAGGGATTAGTGTGTGTGATGGGTGTACAAGATCAAATCGATTCTTGGGAAGGTGCCTAGGGTCATAGGTCCATTCAATCAAAGCTCAATTCTTAATTATCCATTAATGTAACCTTGTGAATTAATTTGATCCTTAAGGTTGAATAGTCAATTACCAATCCATTAGTTCTCACATTCATGAATTAGCAATAACCAATTATTTCACATTATCAAATTAATGAAACCCTAGAACTTATATTTCTAATTCATTCATAGGGTGGTCGATTATATAGTTCCGATATCAGATTTCACCTCTCGATCCGTCATCCAATATTCAAAGATCAATAGGTAGCTAATCTATCAACCTAGAATTTAATGCAATACAATCAACCAATCAACAAGAAACATCAATGTAAATATCAAATTAAGACATTCAATCAAATATACTACAAACCCTAGGCATGGGTATTTAGCTCAACATCATCAATTTATAACATTCATTCAACTCAATATAAAACAAGTACAAATTGTCCATTGCAATATCACTCTCTTAATACAACAACAACAATAGAAATGAATTAAAAGAGAATAGAAAAAACCCTTGTGAAGATGCCAAGAGTAGGATTACTAGTCTTCCTTCTAGCTCCACTTAATGTATGATGAAGAACTCAATCCCTCTTCAATGGTTGATTCCCCTTTGCAATGTGGAATGGAGCTTTCTCAAGTCACCAAACCTTTGGATGGAGCTTTCTCCAGTCACCAACCCTTCAATGGATATGCCTTTGGAAGATGGAATGGAGCTTTCTCAAGTCACCAATCCCTTCAATGAAGCTTCTTCAACCTTCAAGAGCTTGTTAACCCAATTTATCCCAAAGAACCTCAAAGATCTTATCAATGGAAGATGGAGAAGGTGGAGAGAATGGAAATGGAGATGAAGATGAAGGGACAAGGGAGAGTGTCACTCTCTCCCTCTCCCAAACGTGTAGCAGAAATTTGGCTCCAAGAAAACCAAGACTCCTTCCAATTTCCCTCTTCTTCTCTTTTTAATTCATTCAAAAACACCACTCATGCCTTCCAACTCACACCATTTCACTTTGTTCCCCACTATTTTTTTGTTTAGTATTTCTTTTGGCAAGCACAAGGCCTTGTTCCCCACTTTGTCCCCCACTTTGTGTAGAAAAATTCAAATATTTTAGGTGTGACACAGCCAAGCCAAGAGTGGCTTGGTCGTGTATCTCATTTTCTTTTGGGACACAGCCAAGCCATCTGGCCGTGTCCTTCACTGCCCTTTTTTCTTTCTTTCTTTTTCTTTCTTTTATTTTGGTCTCAAGGATGTGACACGACCAAGCTTGTGGCCATGTCATGTGACACGACCACTGGCTTGGCTGTGTCATGTGGGTGTGTTTGCTTTTGTCTCTTTTCTTTCCTTCTTTGCTTGGTCCCTTGTTCTTTGGCATGAAATGGGACACAGCCAAGCTTGCTGGCCGTGTCATGTGACTCGGCCAGTGGCTTGGCCGTGTCACTGAGTGTGCCTTCTTCTGTTTTTCTTCTTTTTCTCCTTTTCTTTGGCTCAAATGGGACACGGCCAAGCTTGCTGGTCGTGTCATGTGACACGACCAGTGGCTTGGCCATGTCACTGAGTGTGTCTCTTCCTGCTTCCTTCTTTTTTGCTCTTTCTTTACTTTGGTCTTTGTTTTGCTCTTTGAATGAGACACGGCCAGTGGCTTGGCCGTGTCTCTTGAGTGTGTCATGCTCTGCCCTCTTCATTCTTTGAGGGACACGGCTAAGCTTGATTTGGCTTGGCCATGTCTTGCTTGGTTCATGATTTTCTTGCACTGTTTTGATCTTCCAAGGGTGTTTTTGCACCTTAACCTAAAAACAACACTTTAAACACACTTAAAACAAAAATCAATCAAAACATTAACTAGAAACACATAAAAATCATACTAAAAACAAGTACAAAAATGATCTAAACATATAGCATCGGAAGATCACCCCAAAACAGCCTTCATGAGTTCTCATTGGCCATTTGCTCATCCAAGGATACTACCTAGGCTTTATAATACATTGGGCACATTTCGAAGTTGCATGTTGTCCATCCTCTCAATCATGGGCTGCAATTGCATTATGGGAGGAAGGAGCCCTACATATCGCATATGGGAGCGATGAAAATCAGGTTTCATCTGAACTCTCTTTTAGTTTATCCATGATCACATTGAGGACAATGTGAATCTTTAAGTGTGGGGTGCATTTTGTGTTTTGTGTTTTTATTTTTAATTGCATTTTGTGTTTTTGTGTTTTGACTTTTAACTTGTTTTTGTTCAAGTTTTAGTTAATGTTTTTAATGTTTTTCTTTGAATAAATTAATTTTGGAAAGTTCAATTGTTATAAATTGTTGATAGATGACCTTTGAAATTTTGAAGCATGAATTTGAGAATTGATTAAAATTGGTACTTACTGTCAATTTTGTTGGTTTTTCTTTGCATTGCCTTTAACCTAGTGAGGAATTGAGCCATCAACTTATCATTATTGTTGTGGGTGAACATCTTTGATTGATGAATTGCTAGAACTTGCTTTGACATGCATTTTAAGATTACATAAAAATTTCAATTAGGCATCAAGATGATTAAGGCAATTAGGTGAACCCACTTTGGCTTAAAAAGACCAACCCTATTTTTAACCTTAGTTAGCCAATTTTGAGCCTATTTTATTTTTCCTTTTCTTTCTTTTTCATAACACCATTAGCTTGAACCTTGTTGTTTACCTTTTATCCTTTCATTAGGTCAAGAGCATTTTAAGAGTGTTTATGACTGAGTGTTGTGTTGAATTAAGTGTGGGGTTAAATTTAGTAGGTTTAAGATTGCAAAGCAAAATAATAAAAATAAAATAAAATAAAAAAAGAAAAAGAAAAAGAGAAAAATAAACAAAAAATATATAATAATAATAATAAGAATAATTGTTGCTCTTGTTGAAAGGGTTGGAATAAGTTAAGAATAATCCTTGCAAGATTTAATAAGTGAGTTCCCTTGAAAAGCTCTTTAATGTCAAGGGGTAGATGAGAGGAAGGTATTTTGGGATCATTGGGTTATACATATGATCGGTTACTTCATTCTTGAAGTGCTCTTGAACTTAATGATTAAGCTCACATTTCCTAAATGTCATGCCTCTACCTTAACCCCATTACAACCCAATAAAAGACCTTTTGATTGATGCTTGATTGTAATTAGGTAGTGGAGATTTGATCGATAAGCAAGCCTATGGAAATAATCTTTCATTGATTATTAAGAGTGTAAACACCACCACGATCAAACACTTTTAAGAGTTGGTGAGGGAGTGACAACATTGGTTATGCATGGAAAACCAATTAATTGCATGGGTGTTGATTTTGTCTGATTCGATATTGATTGCTGATTTAGGGATAGGGAAGACTTGATACATCTTGATAACTCTTGAACTTAACAAAATTATCTTGTTAATGTGTTTTGATTTTAGCCTTGCTTGTGGACAAGCAGGGAATTAAGTGTGGGGTAGTTGTTTAGATCATTTTTGTACTTGTTTTTAGCATGATTTTTATGAGTTTTTAGTTAATGTTTTGATTGATTTTTGTTTTAAGTTTGTTTAAAGTGTTTGTTTTAGGTTTAAGTGCAAAAAAACCCTTGGAAGATCAAAATAAAGAAAGAAGAGCATGAATCAAGCATGACATGGCCAAGCCAAATGAAGCTTGGCCGTGTCACCTCAAAGGAAAGAAATGGCAGCAAGTGACACGACCAACAAGCTTGGCCGTGTCACTCTCATCTCCAAAGAACAAAGAAGAGCAAGGAGCAAAATAGAAGAAGACACACTCAATGACACGGCCAGCAAGCTTGGTCGTGTCCCATTTCATGCTAAAGAACACTTGGAGCAAGTAAAGAATGAAAGAAAAGAAGCAGAAGGTGACACACCCAAGTGACACGGCCAAGCCAGTGGCAATGTCACATGACACGGCCACAAGCTTGGCCTTGTCACTCCTTGAAGAACAAAGAAAAGAAAGAAAGAAAGAAGAAGGCAGTGAAGGACACGACCAAGCCAAACCAAGCTTGGCCGTGTCACCCTTAATTTATATAAATTCTTTTGCGCGAAAGAAAGAAAAAGAGGAGGAAATAGCTAGGGTTTGGAAAAAGAGAGAAAAGAAAAGAGAAGGAGGGGGGCAAACACGATTTGGGATGAGGAGAGAGTGACACTCTCCTTGTCCCTTCATCTTCATCCTCCATTTTCATCTTCTCCATCTTCCATTGACAAGATCTTTGAGGTTCTTTGGGATAAAGTGGGTTAACAAGCTCTTAAAGGTTGAAGAAGCTTCATTGAAAGGTTTGGTGACTTGAGAGAGCTCCATTCCATCTCTCAAAGGCATAATCAATTGAAGGTTTTGTGGCTTGAGAAAGCTCTATTCCATATTGCAAAGGAGAATCACCATTGAAGACGGCTTGAGTTCTTCATCATACATCAAAGTGGAGCTAGGAGGAAGACTAGTAATCCTACTCTTGGCATCTACAAGGGGTTTTTCTATTCTCTCTTTTAATTCATTTCAATATTGTTTTCGTTGTATTAAGAGAATTGATATTGCAATGAACAATTTGTATTTGATTTATATTGAGTTGACTGTTTGTTCTAAATTGATGTTGTTAAGCTAGATACTCATGCCTAGGGTTTGTAGTATATTTGACTGAATGCTTTGATTTGATATTTCCATTGATGTACCTTGTTGTTGGTTGATTGCATTGGATTGTATGCTAGGTTGATAGATTAGCTACCTATTAATCTCTAGATATTGAATGAAGGACCAAGAGATGAAATTCGATATTGGAATTATGCAATCGACTACCCTAAGAATGAATTAGAAATATAAGTTCTAGGGTTTATTAATTTGCAAATGTAAAAGAATTGCTCATTGTTAATTCATGAATGTGAGAACTAATGGATTTGTAATTGACTAATTAACCTTAAGAAACAAATTAATTTACAAGGTTATGTGAATGGATAATTGAGAATTGAGTTTTGATTGAATGGAGCTATAACCCTAGGCACCTTCCCAAGAATTGATTTGATCTTATACAACCTTCACACACTAACCCTACGCACGTTAATTTTAGGTTTAAATTATTCTCGCACCATCCTAACACAACTAACTCTCGCATTTAAATAACTTGTCAATCAAGCTTTTGCGAACTACACCTTCCTTGGGAAACAACCTTGGGGCGATCACCTTTGCTATAACTACCTCGTATACTTGTGAGTGACGCTTGTAGTAGTACTTAATTCGAGCACAACAGTTTTGATCCAAAGAGATTGAATTAAATCAAGTTATTAAAGTTTTATACTAAATCACTGTGAGCAGGGATTTTCGCCACCACTCCCGGTGGAATGGTTTTTGCGACTTCGGCACTGTTTAGGCCCAGGGCCTTAGAGAACACGTGCCTAAGTCCGAAGAAAATGGAGTCGCCACCTAGACAGGCCAGGAAAAAGAAAGGGGTGGATTACTCGATTCCTAAGAAATCCCTAACCCCCTAATGGGTTTGAAAAGTTGGGTACATGTGGGGAAGGTCAGAAATGGCCCAGTACCCCCACAATGCCCGGTTCATTAGAACTGACCTTCTTTTCAAGTCTTAATATTGTAAAATTTTTAAATATAATGACATTATCCATACTACATGCAACAATTAAAATAAAGCATCAATATATTACAATTAAAACAATGTCCAAACAAAGCAAATAAATGGACGCCCATCCAAGGATGGAAATATGTCCTCACATCATCCATGTCTAAACTAAATAGGACACCCACTAAAAGGTGGAAACATGTCCTTTACATTGGTCCAAAATATAAGGGCAATAAAAATTAATTAATGAGATACCCAATAATGAAAACATACCTTACAATTTTAATACCAAAATAAATAAATAAAGAAAATATCCATCCATGATAAATTAAATAAATCAAGCATTGAAATTAAATAAATCAACCTTCAAAACATATAATAAACTATATAATCAAATCTAAAATTAAATAAAGCAATAAATACATAAGTTTAGGATTTTAAAGAATTTAGGGTTTTTGGAACTTAGGGTTTTGGAACTTAGGGTTTTAGAAACTAGAGTTTTTTAATTAGGTTTTGAAATTAGGGTTTTTTGAAACTAGGGTTTTGGAATTCAAGGTTTGGAATTAGGGTTTTAGGGTTTAACTTACTGCCTAAAAAATAAATTTTGTATTTGGAGAGATAAATTAAGATTTTGGAAAAATAATCAATATTTTGGAGTTTAATAATAAAATGGTTTAAGCTTTTGGATAAAAATAGTTTAAGGTTTTGAGTTTCAATAAAATAATTTATGGTTCTTGAAGTTTTAGTAAAAAAAAAATAGATTATGACAATTAATTTAAATCCTCGAAATCTACTGGGTAGTTTTAAGTATTTTGTAAAACATGTAAGTGGAGTTACGAACAACAACTGATTAATGTATTAACTAAACCAAACAATTAAAGTTTTTAAATAAACATCAATTTACTGCATGTTCAAAGATCTAGTTACTGCACGTTCAAAGATCAAGTTATTGCATATTCAATGATCAAGTTACTGCATGTTCTTATTAATCAAAGAAAACGAAGCTACTGTGAGCATGAATAATTTATGATTAAAGATCAAACCTCTGTCGTTGGTTCCATCAAAAAAATTAACTTCTGGATGACTAATGTGAAGACAGTATTGACTCTGCCTTCTTCTTTGGTTGTCTTGATATTTTTGTTTGCTGTTTCTTTCATTCTCAAAAAAGTTGTTGCTGTTCTTCTCTGTATGTTGCAGTCTCTTCTGTTTTGTGGTTTAATCTCTCTTAATATTAATTGCCGACCCTTGTTAATGTTAATTGCCACCTTTCTAAATTTTGAAACATTATTATTTATAGGCAAACCTCACTCAGAATCCCTAACCCTAATATTATTTCTTCCTGAAAATAAATTTAAATTCAATTTGGAAACCAATTTCAAAAAACAATTGAAACCATGTCGACCTGGGCAACCAAATCGACATGGACCAATGCCATGTCGACCTGGGGCAACCAGATCAACATGGACAAAAGCCATGTCGACCTGGGACATCCAGGTCGACATGTCCTCTGGCTCATGTTGACCTCGGGCCTCCAAGTCGACACGAGCCAAGGTTCATGTCACTTGGGCCTTTTGAACTTGAACTAATTTCGCATTTTTTAATTTTTGGACCGGACCTTCTAAAAAAGACTTGATTTAAGGTTATGTAGTTGAGTTTGTAACTTTTAAAATCGGACCGACTTATTAGATGTTGTAAATTAGATTAAAATTTATTTTAGCATCCTTTAATCAGGACCGTATCAAATTAGGGCCAAAATTAAGGGTGGTCTACAGTTTGCCCCCTGCTTGAGCGATCTGAGACTTTCACTAGAAGAGAGTGAAAAGCAACATGACTTTGAGCAGATTTTGGATGAGGATATGTTTTTGGATTTGATTTGGGTACTTAGACCCAAGACTCGGTTCTTGGACCCGAGATTAAATTAAGTTTGGGTACTTAGATATGAGATTGGGTACTTAGACTCGAGATTGGGTTGGATTTGGATACTTGGTCCCGAGATTGGGTACTTGGACCCAAGACTATATTTGATTTGGGTCCATGGACCCGTGATTGAATTGGATTTGGGTACTTAGACCCGAGATTGGATACTTAGACCCGAGATTGAATTTGATTTGTGTACTTGGACCCAAGATTAGGTACTTAGACCCGTGACTGAATTTGATTTTGGGTTCTTAGACCCGAGACTTGATACTTGGACCCATGACTGAATTGGATACTTGGACCCGAGACAGGGTACTTGGACCCATGACTAAATTGGGTTCTTAGACCCGAGACTGCGTACTTGGATCCCAAACTTAATTGAATTTGGGTACTTGGGCCTGATATTGGATACTTGGAACCGAATTGGATTGGATTTAGGTGCTTGGACCCGAGACTGGATTGAATTTGGGTACTTGGACCCGAGATTGGATACTTGGACCTGAAACTTGATTGGATTTGGGTGCTTGGACCCAAGACTGGATTGAATTTGGGTAGTTGGACCCGAGATTGGGTACTTGGACCCAAAACCTGATTGGATTTGGGTACTTGGACTCGTGATAGGGTAATTTGGGTTCTGGACCCAAGCTAAGTTCTGGACTTAAGGATAATTTGGGTTCTGGACCCAAGTTAAGTTTTGGACTTAAGCGAGAATTTAGGTTCTGGACCTAAGCTAAAGTTCTAGACTTAATGATAATTTGGGTTCTGGACTGAGCTAAGTTCTGAACTTAAGGGTAATTTAGATTCTGGACCCGAGCTAAGTTCAAGACTTAAGAGGAAATTTAGGTTCTGGGCCTAAGCTAAGTTCTTGACTTAAGAGGAAATTTAGGTTCTACACCTAAGCTAAGTTCTTGGCTTAAGAGAAATTCAGGTTCTGGACCAAAAATATTTGAAAGTGAGTTTGAAAATATTTCGTATACGCATAAACTCAAAAATTAAAATGGAGAATCTTTGCCCCCTGTGTAGGCTCAAACCAAAGATTTTTCTATGCGGGCTCTAATTGATGTTTGTATTTTGTCTTGTTCCTTTCATAAACATGCATTTCTTCTTTTACAAAATGACTGGAACTTCCTTAAGCAATAGGCTTTCCATGCCCTCTTGATTCTATATCTCCTTTTGATTCTTTACTTCATAGGGTGTTTCTTGTTCACTTAGACAAAGAATAGACAATACAAGACAAGAAAGTGGGATGTAATATGCTCATGTATGCATGAAATGCATGAATAATACTTACAATGGTTCCATCGACTCACAGACTGAGGTTATCAATTGAAATGTTCTCACAAATTTCTTTCGAAATCCCGTTCAAGTCTTGCTTTGGAATGATAGGATACTTCACATTTATGGCTTTTATCTTCGAGATATTGAAAACATGAATAATGGAGGCCTCAAGCAGCAGAAATACATTCATTTTAAATTATGATTCAGTATGTCAATTGGTAGCTTCATGACCTTGCCAGTAATCATTTCCTTTGCCCAATGTGTCCTTCGAGGTTTGATAGTTCAACATACTCTTCTTAACTTGACGGCCTTGTATATATATATATATATTTTTGAATTTTCAATTTTGAATTTTGATTTTGAAATCAAATGTTGGCTTTGCCAAATTAATGTCGATTTACCTCATGACTTGAATTTTCAAATTAACATATCTATAACATGACAACTCTAGTTACCGTACTAAACTCGGGTATCATTTCTATTTAAGCAAGAATTGTTGCACTTTAGATAGGCACATACATATTACTTGGCCGAAAGTCTCATTTGAGTTTGAATATTGTCCATCTCATATGCATGCTTATCCAAACTATCTCCACTAATAGACTCTACCTACCAAGAGAGATCAACAGGTCTTTGATAGGCTTGAAATGGGGTCTATAAGGGACACGGTTTAAATGAAAGCCATTTTGAGATTGGAGCTGGTGTGACACAAAGGACAAACCTTCACACTTCAAACCGCTTGTTGGAACTTTAGATAGTTGGGAGCAATCTTGCTAGATTCCAAATTCCTTTTATCTTCTTGGCATTAATCTGGATCGTGATTAGGACAGTCTTTGCCCTTGCAAAAAGTTTGGTACCCAAATTTGTTTCTTTTCTTCTTCTCCCTTTTCTTTCTTTTTATTTTTCTTACTCTTCCCTTTCTTTGAGCATTTTATCATTTTGTCCTTTTTCCTTGTAGGACCGTCAAGTATAGGACTTTAAAAACTGGGTAATCTTTCTCCTTTTTCTCCTATTTTGATTGAATCTTTGGTTGGGTTGGACCAATTTAAGTCAAACTGTCCTAATAAACCAAATGGAAGCCTTTTGTTGTCTTAGGTAAAAGAGAACTCGGTTGGCTTTTCTGAACCATTTTGGCTTTTCTTTTCCTTTTTTTTTGTCTTTTTTTCTTTTCTTTTCTTTTTTTTCTTTTCTTTCTTTTCTTTTTTTCCTTTTCTTTTCTTCTCTTTTTTTTTGTCTTTTTTTTTTCTAGCTCTAAAAGAGTTGTCTTGTTTATACCAGCTCGTATTTCTAATAATGGATCAATAGAGTGGTATTAATATGCTTCAGTCCTAACTTTATTTGTGATATTTGGTCTAATTCAGGTGAACTTCAACTACCTTTATCATCTTGAGAACTTCAACTATCCATATGATCTTGACTATTCATTCATTTCTTTGATCTTCTTGCCTCTTTATCTTAGTAATCATAAGACTTGTCAAAAGTATCACAACAACTCAGGGTTGGTTCTTAGGGTTATATGCCAATGAAAAGAAAGCTAAAAAATTTATGAATGCTCAAAGGGACAACTAGGGATTGATATTTAATAGGGTGGATGCTAGTTGTTGGCTAACTAAACAATGCCTAGATCATTTCCCACTTAAATAAGCAGAGATCAATTTCGCCTCGAAAGTTTGTCAAAGCATGTTCTAAGACTAACTAGGACCTAGACAAAGGTAATTATGCAGGAGCCCTCTCTAAGTAAGCACATACAACTCAATGCTATAGAATAATTCCCTCATCTAGTAAAGTCATTGAAATTATGATGCATAGATACGCTAATTTATAAACATCAAGCTAGATTCCTCATTGGTTGAGCACCAAAATGAACAAAGACTGACACAAAATTTTATGAAAGTAATTTATTCAAACAACTTTAAATTTAAAAAACACAATTGTTCCAATTAAATATTAAAGAAAGCAAAATAAATAAAACAATATTCAAGCTAAGGAAAGTTTGTTGAGTTGGAGGAAAGGATTTTTTCCATTATCAAGGATCATTGCTTCATCATCCATAGTTATTCCAAGCTTGCTTAGTAGCACATCATCTTTAGCAGCTTCTCTATCCATATCATCACAAGATGACAAGATAAAACTCTTTATGAAGGTTGTAAGCGGTGGCGCCCATCCAAATTTAGGTAGAGGATTATTCTTAGTGTTGTACTTATCAGGCTCAGGCAGTTTACCATTGTCGATTAGATCTTAGATCTCATGCCTCAATTGAGTACATCTATCGGTCTCATGTCCTTGAGTCTGATGAAATTGACAAAAAGCCTTAGTATCAAATTTTGGGGGTAAAGGATTTGGCAAAGGTCGAGGAGTCAAGGGTTGTAATAATCCCTTCTTTTGTAGCTTATTGAGAACCTAAGATAGCTGCTTCCCCAATTCTAAAAACTGCCTCATTCCTTCTTGACCGATGGCATTAACATCAGCTTTCTTTTGTGTATTTTGATTGCTAGGCTGATAATTCCATTTTGCAGAAAAAGGGTTCTTCTCTCTTTCCCTTTGACTTTTTCCACTGGGGTTATAGCCATCCTTATTGCCCCACTTAAATATCACATGATTTGGCTGGTCTTGTAGGATAGGGATTGGTCCCTCATTTTTCATTCGATCTCTATTAGTAAGCATGTTCTCCATGGATGCTGCTTTAGCATTGTTGATGAGCTCGAGAATTTTAATCAACTGGATCTTCATAATTTCAACCAATTGATCTTGTAGCTCGGCCATCCTAGCTTTGACAACTTCATCGATTATATCCCTTAGCTGGTTTGTATCCATCCTCCCAATGAAGCACCTGAATCAAAAATCAATGTTGTAGGTGATATCATTGTATGCTCTTGAATTGTTGTGCTTTAACTCTATGAGCCAGAAAGGATTAATGATATGTCATGTGATGCATGTATGCATGTATGTATGTATGCATAAATAATAAACAAAGAAAGATAGTTAGGATGTTCCTTCAAACCTTATAACTTCCACACACGAATGGCGAGTCTCTTTTTCTAGGTATATGGTTAACAAAATACCAACATGGGGTATCTTATTTTTGAATAATTCCCTCGGATGTTTCAACCAATAGTTATATTTTCAAAATAGAAATCAGTTCATGATAATTCCCATTAATTAGGTTCTAATCCATTCAACCAACTAAAGTAACTTTTATGCTATATTGGATTAAAACTAAATTAAGAGGTTTATTATAAATAGATTTCTCACTTGAAAAAGTAACTAATGATTCATGCCAAAAACAAGCCCATGATTAATAACTCTTAGTGTAAACTAGGCTCATAATTGATTTTTGGTATTTCGTAATTGACCAAAATAATTTGTAAACTCTTTGCAAGAAAAAAGGTTGGATGAAAATAATTTTGTTTCTAAGGCCATTGTAAAAAGATTTTATAAAAAATGGATTTTGGGCTTTGTATTTGAGCCTTGAGAAAAGAAATTTTTTTTATTTATTTTTAGAAAAAGTTTTATGTTCAAAGACCATCTTGAAAAGTTTTTGAAAATAGCTTTATCCTTTTAGACTTTAAAGAAAAATTTATTTGAGCTCACAATGTAATTAGGTCATATTAGAAAAATAACAAACCAAAAAGGCCATAATTTAAGCCAAGATAAATTAACCATACCCAAACAACAAGCATTTGGGGTAAAACCTAAGGAAAGTAACAAGGCCAATTACTTGAGCTTTAGTCTTTGGGTTGAAAAGGTTTAGATTCCCATAGCAAGTATATACCAAAAGGTACAAGGTTATGAGTTGTTATGCCATGCTCGATCTCCATACCTTGAGTGAAAGTATGGTATCTCTTACATAACACAACACGGGTAACACGGACATCCTAACTTACACACATGATCCACTCTAAATGATGCAATGGATAATATCATGATATGAAAGAATAGAATAATAAAAAGAGCAATGGAATTAACTTCTCTTATCCCCAGTGGAGTCACCATAGTGAGTGGGGATTTTTGCCCCCACTTCCAGTAGAATGTTTCTTGTGACTTCGGCAATGTTTAGGCTCAGGGCCTTAGAGAACACGGGCCTAAGCCCAGAGAAAATGGAGTCGCCACCCGGATGGGCCGGGAAAAAGAAAGGGGTGGATCACTCGATTCCTAAGGAATCCCCAACCCCCTAATAGGTTCGAAAAGTTGGGTACATGTGGGGAAGGTGAGAAATAGCCCAGCACCCCAACAACACCCGGTTTATTGGAACCGACCTCTTTTTCAGGTCTTAATATTATAAAATTCTTAAATATAATGACATTATCCATACAACATGCAACAATTAAAATAAAGCATTATTATATTAAAATCAAAGTAATGTCCAAACAAAGCAAATAAATGGACATCCATCCAAGGATGGAAACATGTCCTCACATCGTCCATGTCTAAACTAAATAGGACACCCACCGAAAGGTGGAAACATGTCCTTTACATTGGTCCAAAATATAAAGGCAATGAAAATTAATTAATGAGGTACCCAATAATGGAAACATACTTCTTACAATTTTAATACCAAAATAAATAAATAAAGAAAATATCCATCCATGATAAATTAAATAAATCAAGCATTGAAATTAAATAAATCAACCATCAAAACATATAATAAACTATATAATAAAATCTAAAATTAAATAAAGCAATAACTATATAAGCTTAGGGTTTTAAAGAATTTAGGGTTTTTGGAACTTAGGGTTTTGGAACTTAGGGTTTTAGAAACTAGAGTTTTGTAATTAGGGTTTTGAAATTAGGGTTTTTGAAACTAGAGTTTTGGAATTCAGGGTTTTGAATTAGGGTTTTAGGGTTTAACTTACTGCCTAAAAAAATAATTTTGTATTTGGAGAGATAAATTAAGGTTTTTGGAAAAATAATCAATATTTTGGAGTTTAATAATGAAATTGTTTAAGCTTTTGGATAAAAATAGTTTAAGGTTTTGAGTTTCAATAAAATAATTTACGGTTCTTGAAGTTTTATTAAAAAAAATATAGATTCTGAAAATTAATTTAAATCCTCGAAAGCTACTGGTAGTTTTAAGTTTTTTGTAAAACATGTAAGTGGAGTTACGAACACCAACTGATTAATTTATTAACTAAAGCAAACAATTAAAGTTTTTAAACAAAGATCAATTTACTGCATGTTCAAAGATCAAGTTACTGCACGTTCAAAGATCAAGTTATTGCATGTTCAAAGATCAAGTTACTGCATGTTCTTATTAATCAAAGAAAACGAAGCTACTGTGAGCATGAATAATTTATGATTAAAGATCAAATCTCCATCGTTGGTTCCACCAAAAAAATTGATTTCTGGATGAACAATGTGAAGACAGTATGGACTCTGCCTTCTTCTTTGGTTGTCTTTGTAATATCCCAATATATGCCTAGGAGTTTTAATACAATTGTTGTGTGATTTGAATTAAAGGTATATATATGTTGTGCAAAGGAAATGATTGTGTAATTGGAATGTATATATTGTATATATGTTAGTATATAAAACATATAAGTTGGTCAAATGGAGAGTCAAGGGGAAAAGATATTTATCTTATTGAGTGTGAAAGTACTTAAATGGGCATTTGAGTAATAAGAGAGTTAGAATAAATGGTTAAAGGGCATTGAGGTAATTTTCTTTTGGAAATTATTATTATTATTATTATTATTATTATTATTATTATATTTGTGTGGCTATCATGAGAAGAGAAAAGAGATTTGTCTTTCTTCTTCTTCTTCTCCTTTTGGTTCTTGCACGAGAGAGAGAGAGAGAGAGTTAAAGAGAGGTGATGATCTTCATCAAAATCTTGGGGTTTTAAGAGAATTGAAGGTAGAGATTGAAGAATTGACAAGATATTCAAGTAAGTATTCAATTCTTTGTCTTGATTTCTATTGTTTGAGTTGGATTTGATATGGTTGGTGTGATGGTGATGTTCATGGAAGATTAAGAGTATTGATATGTTGAATTGATAGTTAGATGATATTAATAAGGTTAATTGTGAGGTTGATGATGGATTATTGAAATTGGTTAGTAAGGTTTAATATATATGAGATGGAGAGTTGATTGAATGATGTATGTTTATGTTTATTGAAGTTGAAATACATTGAATATATGATTTTGGCCTCGTTGGAAATCTTCATTCTTTGTGAGACACGGCCAGGATTAGGGTAGACACGGCCGTGTTGGATCGATTTGGAGAGACACGGCCACTGTCTCGGCCGTGTCACTTGCCCGTGTCTGCTACTGGAATTTTGGTGTTGAGAGACACGGCCACTGGCTTGGCCGTGTCCCTTGACCGTGTCTGTCACTGCCTCTTTTGGTTGAGAGACACGGCCAAGCTAAGGGAGTCTTGGCCGTGTTGGAGCATGTGTTGGGTGACATGGCCACAAGCTTGGCCGTGTCCCTTGAGTGTGTTAGCTACTGTGTGAAAGGTAATTGATGGACACGGCCGTGTTGGTGCCCGTGTTGGTGGGCGTGTTTTGTGTTGAGGTTGCTCTAATTGATTATCATTCTTATGTTCTTATGGAAATAACTATCTTTGGATTAGGTTTTGAAGAAATTGTGTTACATTAACCTAATGTGAAGAATTCTTGGGTAAGGAAAGGTATAGGTGATGGGAGTAGTTCTTGAGGTAAGTACAAACTTACATAGATGAAATCTTTTATATGATTTTGAGACTTAACACCCTTAGTATAAATGTGTTAAGTAGAATATTATATTGATTAATTCAATGTTACTAATGCTGTCATTGGTATAGTGTGAAAGCTATAATGATCATCCAAAAAGAAAGGTACGTGCAATGCAATTTGTTATGATAAATGTTTGAATAATGAATGGTGTTAATGTGTTTGAGAAATGATGAAATGTGATGTTATCATGATTGATAATGATGGTCAAAATGAAATAAATAGACACATGGATTATATGACAATGAATTTAAGATACATGTGTAATGAAATGGATTATGTATGATTGAGTGACATGATTGAAGTATGCCTATATGGTATGATTGATTAATGACATGTTTGTTTAGCAATGTAATTAATGTTGCATATATCAATGATGAAACATGAAATGTGATTTGAGATATATTGTGATATGAAGCCATTGTTATTGGCAATGATAATTTAAATGGAATATAAAGCCATTGTGATTGGCTATGATGATACAATTGTGATAAATGAGGCATGTTTGCCTAGAGGATGAATCAATTGTGATAAATGAGGCATGTTTGCCTAGAGGATGAATCAATTGTGATAAATGAGGCATGTTTGCCTAAATAATGATGAGAACTGAAAATGATATTGATGATGAAATAATCAATGAATTGTGTATCTAATGTGTTATTCATTTTCAGAGTTTTGTTGTTGGTGGCATGCCTAATGGTAACAATCTCTTGAAGTTAGGTTGGGCTTGATCCTTGAAGCCAAGTTGGGTTGAAGTTTAACATGTTTTACTCCCCTTGAAGCTTGGTTGGGTCTAGTCCTTGAAGCCTAATTGAGATGTTACAACCCTTGAAGCTAGGTTGGATTAGTTCTTGAAGCCAAGTTGGGTTGATACTTAGCATGCTTTGTTCCCCTTGAAGCTTGGTTGAACTTAATCCTTGAAGCCTAGTTGGGATATTGATGAATGTGATAATTAAACCAAAGCATTAACTCTGAAAGTCGAATAGCATATTAGTGTCTTTTGGGCCCGAGTCCGTCATTTGTTGTAAATGAGATATATGAATTGTGGATATTAGTGATGGATGATGGATGATGGTTGATGGTAATAATTGCCTTTGTGGGAAATATGATTTATGATTAGTGAATTGTGAACAAACTAATGTTTTGAAGTATGATATGTGGTGTGTGTATTGATTGTGAGTGGTAATGATGAATTGTGTTTGGTGATAAGAATTGTCTTCTTTGGAAATGTGACTCTTGATTGGTATGATATATAATGTATGTATATTGATATATTGAATATGAGTATTAGTAATGGATTGTGGTTGGTGGTAATGTTTTGTTTAAATGTATATAATATATGAAATTTGTCAATATGTATGAAAGGTGCAATCAAGAAGGAAAAACATGATAAGAACTAATTGTACATTGAATTGATATATTATTATCTATTAGCATATCTATAATGTATGTTTTTATTTTATATTTGTACTACTAAGCTTTCGGGCTTAGCGCGGACGTATAATCGCGCAGGTAGCTTGGTGGAAGATACAAGTGTTTCGTTATGCCACGAGAAGAGTAAAGGTTTGTCGAGACCAACTAGAGGGTAATGCATACATGTATAACTTTTAATTTTGATGTATTTTTGACAAGAGGATATGTATATGTATAAATGAAGTTTTGATAAAGACAATGATTTTGTAGATATTATGTAAATTAATGTATTATGGTTTGAACTTTGTTACAGGTTTTTAAAAGGTAACAAAAAGTGACATCCTTATACTTTATATACTTACTGTATGTATACAAGGTATATGTACAGTACTTATATAGGGTATCGGGGTGTTACAATTATTTTGGTATCAGAGCTTAGGTTCGAGATTCTCGGCCTAAGTAAAATTAAAAATAGAATTTTTGAAGAGTATAAATAAAATAAAAAAAAAGTTTTGAAAAGTTTAAATAGAAGTAAAAAAGAAAAGTTTTGAAATGAAATTTGTAATACGTGCATATGCATTGACACCTAGGTTGGTCTCGGATGTGGCATTATATGAATTGTAGAATATTTGTGTTATATGAGATGTTCAATATAGTTAATGATATATGTGTATATTATTTTGATGTGATGAGAAATTATGATTGTTGGTAATGATGTTGAAAATGAATTATAATTGAGGCATAGTGCCTAATTGATTATGAGAAAAGAATTGTGAAAGGTAATGTGATATATGTATATTGATGATGTGTATGAAAAAAAATAATAATAAAATAAAAAAAAATGTCATGTTGTTTGCAACATGGAATGTAATGTTGATGTTTATGAGCAATATTATGTAGGACATAATGTGAATTGAAACATAAAAAAATGAAAAGGAGAATAAAGTTGAAAATGAGTAGAAATCAAATCAAGATAAGAGTATGCACTCTTTCTTCTACACTTTGAACCTCTTTATAATAAAGTTTATGTTGGGGTTATTAGACAGAGAAAATATTGCTGGATTGTTATTATTGAAAGATATGTTACTAAAATGAGGAAAGAATGGTGGAATATTGAATGAGTTGGTTATTATAGACAAAGTGTGATTATTTAAAGTTGGGATATATATATATATATATATAAAGTTAAGGTTTTGTTTAAAGGAAAAAGAGATGATATTGGTTAAGTAAGAAAATAAGTTGATATTGTTATTTTAATGCGAGCATAGTAAATTCAATGTTAGAAATGTGAGATGCTTGGATATTGTGAAAGCTCATGATAATGGTGATAATATGAGATATTTGAGATTTTTTTAAAAAAGTGAGCTTTATGATTTTGGAAATTATATGTTTTAATATTGCTTTGTGATATATATTTGTAAGATGTTTTTAAAGTGATGTTAGAAAAGATGAGTTTGGCAAATTGAAGCTTAAACGAAGTAGTAAATTGAGAAGTTAAAGTTTTAGTGGAATTTGATAAAGATTATTGGGATATTGATGGTTTAATGTGTATTCAATACATGAGCTAGGTGAAATGACTAATGTTTCATATTAAAGCATTATGAATTGAGTAATGTGATTGATAGTATGAGAAATTGTTTTAAAGTAATAAGGGGAAATGGATAAGCAAATGAAAATGAGTTATTTTAAGTCATTTTAACTGCAAAGAGTAAAAATGGTTAGGGAAGTATATTAAATGTTTTTAAAGACGAAAGTGAAAGAGATGTCACATTGGGAATATGATCAAGATGAATGTGAAGTGTTAGTATAGTTAGAATATATATATACATTGTAGTGTGAATAAATACTTTACATCACATTGGAAGAATGAGAATGGCAATGTTTAAAAGAAAGTGATAAACATTAAATTTGTATTGAATGTATGAAAAAGGGAAAGAAAATAAGAGCATATAATTAAGTGTATACATGTATATGATATGTGAATTGAGTTTTCCAATATGAATGAAATTATGATATATAAACAAATGTGTGGATCACATTATGAGGATGACCTATGAAGATGTATGTGGTATAATTATAGAATTAGTGATATGGAAAAACAATGTTATATGTATTAGTGGACCTAAGAGAGATTAGGTCTTGAACTGTGTAAAGCTAGATGATTATGTGATGGAAGTGAGAATGGAAAGAACTTGAGTAATATTGGACAGTGGAAATTGTTATAATGAGTATTGAACTTGATGATCATATTATAATTAGAGTTTGAAAGTATTCATATATGAAAAGTTCTATGTAATTATATATTATAAGAGATTGTAAATGGATTAGAAATGAAGTGACGAATAGAAAATGTATAAGAACTGCATATGATTGAATATGTATATAGTAATATTGTTGAAGCATGAGTTAAGTTGATAAGGATATAAGTGGGTACAAATTGGCTTGAAACGGAGTTGGAATGTGTTAACTTCTGTTATACTAAAAATATAAAGAAGGACTATATAATTCTTAAAATACACCTTAGCTTTGTAATTGTAAAGATTGAGAACAGAATTATAAAAGAACAGTATTGATTTGAAAATTCCAGGCTTGAATATTAATCTCTTAAAGCCATGTGTTTTGTTCAGTATATTGGATCGGTTAATTTGTTATCCATGGAATTGGATCTTAGATATAATGATTGTAATATGGATTGGGTGAGGTTGACAATTTTGTTTGAGAAGTATAGTTAAAAGTTATGATGGATAAGGTTGTACCTTATTATTATTTTTATGTTAAGAATTTGGTTATAATGGTGAAGATAAAGAAAGAAAGAGGGAAATTATGGAAATGTGGTGAGATATGAATAATATGATAAAAAGGTAATTGAAATAAGTATAACAATGATTTGAAACGTGAAGAGATATTAAAAAGGGAGAAATTCTAAGATATGAATGAAAGTTATACTGAATATGCTTATGATATGTAACTTGAGGTTTAAGGGAATGAACTCAAGGTTTGAGTGAATGAATTATGGATATTAAGCATGATATAACATTTTTATGAGAATTGGTGGAAATTATTACTAAGATAATAGAAAGTAAACTATGTGTATATTTAAAGATAATTGGAAGTGATTTGTTATCATGATGATTTGACTGAAAATGAATTGAAAGAGATTAGAAATTGAATATAAGTTTGCTCCTATGGACTTAAGTTATTTTTATACTTATATGAAAATTGTGAAATTTCATGATAAGTTAGATTACTTAATCGTTGGTTGGAATTGAACAAAATTGGAACGTGGGTATATTGTGACAGATAAATCAATTGATCTGGATTTGGCTAGGATTATGAATCATTATTGAAATTTAACGTGTATAGTTGTATTAAGAAAATAAGTATTTACATGATAATGTATATGAGGTAAAATTTTAAAGTGTGTTTGGACATGAATGAATAGAGTATAGTGGTTGTTAATCATGATAAAAAGGGAAAAGGTTAAGTATGTATGAAATAAATTGAAAGATAATGTATTATTATGTAAGTTAAGTGAAAAGCATGCTAAAGAAGTAATCCCATTTGTGAAAAGAAGGAATTTGTTATCCATTGGGGGTGTGAGAAATGTCTATTTAGACAGTGATAGTAATGACAAGATAGTTAATGCTCAGATATAAACCAATGGGTTCTAAGGTTAAAGCTATAAAAGTAATATTAAAGAGATGAAGAAACAATATATTTATTAAATATAAAGATTTGACAAAGTATTATTGTGCTATATGATGATCTGATTCTTGTATAAAGATATTAATAGGAAATGTAATGAGATCTTTTGAATGTTTGATCAAGAAAGTAATAAGATGTATAGACATATAGAATGATGAACTATGGAATTTAGAGAAGATGGTTGATTCAAAAAGGGAGAGTTGAAGTTATATGATTTGATGAAATAATAACTTAAACATATAATTAACTTCATATGGAAGTTAAGATAGTAATTTCTTAAAAGCGGATTTTTGTGGTATTAATAATTTCGAGGACGAAATTATTTAAGGGGGAGAGAATTGTAATATCCCAATATATGCCTAGGAGTTTTAATACAATTGTTGTGTGATTTGAATTAAAGGTATATATATGTTGTGCAAAGGAAATGATTGTGTAATTGGAATGTATATATTGTATATATGTTAGTATATAAAACATATAAGTTGGTCAAATGGAGAGTCAAGGGGAAAAGATATTTATCTTATTGAGTGTGAAAGTACTTAAATGGGCATTTGAGTAATAAGAGAGTTAGAATAAATGGTTAAAGGGCATTGAGGTAATTTTCTTTTGGAAATTATTATTATTATTATTATTATTATTATTATTATTATATTTGTGTGGCTATCATGAGAAGAGAAAAGAGATTTGTCTTTCTTCTTCTTCTTCTCCTTTTGGTTCTTGCACGAGAGAGAGAGAGAGAGAGTTAAAGAGAGGTGATGATCTTCATCAAAATCTTGGGGTTTTAAGAGAATTGAAGGTAGAGATTGAAGAATTGACAAGATATTCAAGTAAGTATTCAATTCTTTGTCTTGATTTCTATTGTTTGAGTTGGATTTGATATGGTTGGTGTGATGGTGATGTTCATGGAAGATTAAGAGTATTGATATGTTGAATTGATAGTTAGATGATATTAATAAGGTTAATTGTGAGGTTGATGATGGATTATTGAAATTGGTTAGTAAGGTTTAATATATATGAGATGGAGAGTTGATTGAATGATGTATGTTTATGTTTATTGAAGTTGAAATACATTGAATATATGATTTTGGCCTCGTTGGAAATCTTCATTCTTTGTGAGACACGGCCAGGATTAGGGTAGACACGGCCGTGTTGGATCGATTTGGAGAGACACGGCCACTGTCTCGGCCGTGTCACTTGCCCGTGTCTGCTACTGGAATTTTGGTGTTGAGAGACACGGCCACTGGCTTGGCCGTGTCCCTTGACCGTGTCTGTCACTGCCTCTTTTGGTTGAGAGACACGGCCAAGCTAAGGGAGTCTTGGCCGTGTTGGAGCATGTGTTGGGTGACATGGCCACAAGCTTGGCCGTGTCCCTTGAGTGTGTTAGCTACTGTGTGAAAGGTAATTGATGGACACGGCCGTGTTGGTGCCCGTGTTGGTGGGCGTGTTTTGTGTTGAGGTTGCTCTAATTGATTATCATTCTTATGTTCTTATGGAAATAACTATCTTTGGATTAGGTTTTGAAGAAATTGTGTTACATTAACCTAATGTGAAGAATTCTTGGGTAAGGAAAGGTATAGGTGATGGGAGTAGTTCTTGAGGTAAGTACAAACTTACATAGATGAAATCTTTTATATGATTTTGAGACTTAACACCCTTAGTATAAATGTGTTAAGTAGAATATTATATTGATTAATTCAATGTTACTAATGCTGTCATTGGTATAGTGTGAAAGCTATAATGATCATCCAAAAAGAAAGGTACGTGCAATGCAATTTGTTATGATAAATGTTTGAATAATGAATGGTGTTAATGTGTTTGAGAAATGATGAAATGTGATGTTATCATGATTGATAATGATGGTCAAAATGAAATAAATAGACACATGGATTATATGACAATGAATTTAAGATACATGTGTAATGAAATGGATTATGTATGATTGAGTGACATGATTGAAGTATGCTTATATGGTATGATTGATTAATGACATGTTTGTTTAGCAATGTAATTAATGTTGCATATATCAATGATGAAACATGAAATGTGATTTGAGATATATTGTGATATGAAGCCATTGTTATTGGCAATGATAATTTAAATGGAATATAAAGCCATTGTGATTGGCTATGATGATACAATTGTGATAAATGAGGCATGTTTGCCTAGAGGATGAATCAATTGTGATAAATGAGGCATGTTTGCCTAGAGGATGAATCAATTGTGATAAATGAGGCATGTTTGCCTAAATAATGATGAGAACTGAAAATGATATTGATGATGAAATAATCAATGAATTGTGTATCTAATGTGTTATTCATTTTCAGAGTTTTGTTGTTGGTGGCATGCCTAATGGTAACAATCTCTTGAAGTTAGGTTGGGCTTGATCCTTGAAGCCAAGTTGGGTTGAAGTTTAACATGTTTTACTCCCCTTGAAGCTTGGTTGGGTCTAGTCCTTGAAGCCTAATTGAGATGTTACAACCCTTGAAGCTAGGTTGGATTAGTTCTTGAAGCCAAGTTGGGTTGATACTTAGCATGATTTGTTCCCCTTGAAGCTTGGTTGAACTTAATCCTTGAAGCCTAGTTGGGATATTGATGAATGTGATAATTAAACCAAAGCATTAACTCTGAAAGTCGAATAGCATATTAGTGTCTTTTGGGCCCGAGTCCGTCATTTGTTGTAAATGAGATATATGAATTGTGGATATTAGTGATGGATGATGGATGATGGTTGATGGTAATAATTGCCTTTGTGGGAAATATGATTTATGATTAGTGAATTGTGAACAAACTAATGTTTTGAAGTATGATATGTGGTGTGTGTATTGATTGTGAGTGGTAATGATGAATTGTGTTTGGTGATAAGAATTGTCTTCTTTGGAAATGTGACTCTTGATTGGTATGATATATAATGTATGTATATTGATATATTGAATATGAGTATTAGTAATGGATTGTGGTTGGTGGTAATGTTTTGTTTAAATGTATATAATATATGAAATTTGTCAATATGTATGAAAGGTGCAATCAAGAAGGAAAAACATGATAAGAACTAATTGTACATTGAATTGATATATTATTATCTATTAGCATATCTATAATGTATGTTTTTATTTTATATTTGTACTACTAAGCTTTCGGGCTTAGCGCGGACGTATAATCGCGCAGGTAGCTTGGTGGAAGATACAAGTGTTTCGTTATGCCACGAGAAGAGTAAAGGTTTGTCGAGACCAACTAGAGGGTAATGCATACATGTATAACTTTTAATTTTGATGTATTTTTGACAAGAGGATATGTATATGTATAAATGAAGTTTTGATAAAGACAATGATTTTGTAGATATTATGTAAATTAATGTATTATGGTTTGAACTTTGTTACAGGTTTTTAAAAGGTAACAAAAAGTGACATCCTTATACTTTATATACTTACTGTATGTATACAAGGTATATGTACAGTACTTATATAGGGTATCGGGGTGTTACAGTCTTGATATTTCTATTTGTTGTTTCTTTCGTTCTCAAAAAAAGTTGTTGTTGTTCTTTTTTTGTTGCTGTCTCTTCTGTTTTGTTATTTAATCTCTCTTAATATTAATTGCCGACCCTTGTTAATGTTAATTGCCACCTTTCTAAATTTTGAAACATTATTATTTATAGGTAAACCTCACTCAAAATCCCTAACCCTAATATTAATCCGTCCTTAAAACAAATTTTAATTCAATTCGGAAACCAATTTCAAAAAACAATTGAAACTATGTCGACCTGGGGCAACCAGATTGACATGGACCAAAGCCATGTCAACCTGGGGCAACCAAATCGATATGGACCAAAGCCATGTCAACCTAGGACATCCAGGTCGACATGTCCTTTGGCTCATGTTGACCTAGGGCCTCCAAGTAGACACGAGCCAAGGTTCATGTCACTTGGGCCCTTTGAACTTGAACTAATTTTGCATTTTTTAATTTTTTTGACCGGACCTTTTGAAAAAGGCTTAGTTTAGGGTTTTGTAGTTGAGTTTGTAACTTTTAAAATCATATTGACTTATTAGAAGTTGTAAATCAGATCAAATTTATTTTGGCATCCTTTAATCAGGACCGAATCAAATTAGGGCCAAAATTAAGGGAATACAATCACAATTAAACTTTATTTGCTGCTGAACAAAATAACTTCAATATATTGTTATTGGAATTAAAACAATAACTGCATGCTGCTGAATAAACTCATTGATAATGGATAAATTTACTTCAAATTGTTAAGTGCTTTTAAAGGATGAAAATAACTAATAAAAATCTAATTAGATTGTTTATAGAGAAACAAAAACTCTATTGTTGTGGATTCTACCAATTTAATATGTTGAACCAAGCTTTAAGTTGCTAAAGTCTAGATCAATCATTTTATTGGCTGGTGCCTTTTATAGTCCAAGGGTCGAGCTGCTGCCTTTTTTTCTGCTTCTGTATCTTTTGCTTTGTTTTTGTGGTTACTGCTGCTTGTTTTTTTTTTTAATTATTGCTACCAATAATCATCATCTTCCCCATATCTCTACTTTTATTTGTATATTTATAGGCAAATAATAGTTTAATCTCAAGCCTGAATTGGCTAATTTGAGGGTTATCCAAAGTCCAATATTAATTAGGAAGCCTAATCTATCATGAAACACCAAATAGAACTGAACTAAAAGACTCATGGCAAATTATGATTGCCTAATTTGCCAAGGTCATTAGTCCATGGTGAATTAGGACTCCCTAACAATGTTTATGGTGAATTGGAAGCCTCAATTTGCCATGGACCAATAGTCATGGCGAATTGGTAATCCAATTCACCATGGGTCCAAGGTGGCATGGCTTTTCAGGCTTAGACGGACTTGTTCAGGCTTTTAAAATTAGATCAAATTTAATTCAAGCTTTTAAAATTGAGTTGGTGTTTATTTGGTCCTTTAAAAAATTAAATCCTACTAGGTTAGGGTTTTAAAAATTGAACCAACTTAATTTAGCCTTTTAATACTGGACAGACTTATTTCAATGCTATAAACTAGGTTTAAGCTTTAAAATCGAAAAAAATTTAGCTTGGCCTTCTTTAATTGAGATTAAATTAGCTTAAAGCCAAAATTAGGGGCCCACATTTCTCACTGTATCAACCAGGGCCCTCTTTAATCCTTTCATCTTGGTGTTGATGGCATCAATCACTAGCTTCTGAACTTGCTCAGGATCTATTACTTTTGATGCAAAATTAACTAAATTCTGACTGGATTTGAAGGTAGGGTTGTTGTAAGCTTTTGAATTGCTATACTCTAGGTCGATGAGCCATAAAGGATCAATGTTATGTAATGCAATGCATGTATGCATGTATGTAGGAGTAATAAACAAACAAACAAAGAGAATTAGGATATTCCTTCCAACCTTATATCACCCAAACACGAATGGCAAGTCTCTTTTCCTAGGTATATGGTCAAAAGAACATCAACATGGGGTGTTTTATTTTCATGACGTCCACTCAGAAGGATTAACCAATAATTATCTTTTCAAATTTAGAAGTCAGTCTATGATAATTTCCACTAATTAAGCCTTAATCCATTGGATCAACTAAAAAAAATAGCTTTTATGCTATATTATGGATTAAAACTAAATTAAAGGGTTTATCATAAATAGATTTATCATTTAATTCATGTTATAAATAAGCCCATGATTAATAGTTCTTGGTATAAATTAGGCCCATAATTGATTTTAATATTTCATAATTGACCTAACTAGTTGTAAGCCCATTTAAGAAAAGGTTGTAATTTGAATTTGGGTAAAAAGTAGTTTTGAGACCGTCTTTGAAAGTTTTTAAGAGCCCATTGCAAAAAGGTTTATTTAAAAATGAATTTTGGGCTTTTAAGCATAAGCCATATGGTGGAAAAGGATTTTGACCCATCTAAAAAGGTGTTATGTCCAAAGACCATCTTGAAAAAGAGTAAAAATAGTTTTGATCTTTTGGGCCTTGAAAGAGTAAAATTATTTTGGGCTTTAAAATTATTTTTGGATTTTACCACAATTAGGTCATATTAGGAGACAATAAACCAAATGGGTCATAGCTTAAACCAAAATATGTTAACCATAGTCAAATAGTAAGCATATTAGATAAACCTAAGAAAAGTCACTAGGCCAACTATATGGGCTTTAGTTTTTAGGTTGAAAAAGGCTTAGGCTCCCATAGCAAATATGTGCCAAAAGGTATAAGGCTATGAGTGGTTATGCCATGCTCGATATCTATACATTGAGTAAATGTATGGTATCCCTTATATAACAAAACACGGGTGACACATGACATCCTAACTCACACACACAATGAAATCTAAGTGATGCAATAGATAATATCATAATAAGAATAATATAAAGACTAACAGAATCAACTTTTCTTATCCCCAATGGAGTCGCCACTATGAGCGAGAATTTTTTACCCTACTCCTAGTGGAATGGTTCTTAAGACTTTGGCACTATTAGGATGAGGGCCTTAGAGAGCACTAGCCTAAACATGGAAATTTTTTAGTCGCCACTCAGATGGGTCGTGATGATAGAAATGGGTGGATGACTCAATTCCTAAGGAATCCCTAACTCCTACTAGGTTCAAAATGTTGGGTATGCATGGGGAATGTGGGAATGATTATAGACTCTTAATTTTGGCCCTAATCTAGTTTGATCCTAATTAATAGAGGCCAAGTCAAGTTTGATCCATTCCTAATGGATTAAACCTAGTTTAAGGCTTTTAATTAGGTTGGTCCAGTTTTATAAGGCATAAAATAGGCTAAAATAGTCCGATTTGATGTTAGAACATGTTTGGTTCAATTTAATTTGATATGGATAGTATCTATATCGAATTGAATCATTTCCAATTCCATTGATCAAATTCGGTATCGAATTGGGCTTGATCCAATTCGATATGGACAATCCATATCGAATTATATCAAGTCTAATTTGATATGGACACATCCATATCAAATTGGACTTGATCAAATTTGATATGGTTGTGGTTTCATGTCAAATTAAATAGACTTTTATTCGATATGGTTCTTATTTTAGGACTGAATCCGAGCCCTATTTAGTGAAAATCTTAATTAAGCTCAGCTTACGGACATAATATTAACCTAATCTGTTTCTTATAAATATAGGCTTAGGCAAACAATTAAGGGAAGTAGTTATCATTGAAACCTAACCCCAATTATCAATAGCAGGCAACAACACATAAGATCGATTAACAACAATTAATACCAAGCAGTAAAAAACAATCAACACACAATATAAGGCAGTAGGCACTGTCTTCACCTCGGTCAACCAAAACTCAAGATTGATTTTGGTAGTAAGCTTGGTTCATCTCTTTCAACTTGGTGGATAAAACAAATGAAGGTGCATTTTCTATGTTTAATTAATTTAAATTTACAGAAGTTACTCTTAAACATTACTCTAAACTTTAGAAGTTGGTATTTTAAATATTGATTTGCAATTGTTTATCCAGTAGCAATTTTATCACCTAAAATAATATACTATTTTGTAGTAGCCAAATAAGTAATTCAGCAGCAAAACAATTGGTTACTTTGAGAATGAATTAAGTTTAAACAGCATATGAATTAATGGATTTAATCACAATAGCAAGATTAAAAATAAAACCCTATCTTATATCTTAAAAACACTAGTTTTCATTTTAAAACACTAATTTTCATTTAAAAACCCTAACCTTGTTTTCCAAAACATAAAATCTTAGTTTTCATTTAAAAACCTTAGTTTTCATTTAAAAACTCTAATCTTATTTTTTAAAACCCAAAACCCTAATTAGTCCATCCAAAACCCTACTTGCATGTTTTTAAATCCAAAACCCTGATTCCACCCTAAAAACCTTGATTTAATAAGTAAATGTATATTTAATGCTTTATTTAAAATTGAAATGTAGATTTTATTGTTTAATTCATTGTTGTATGTTTTTGAAGAATGATCTATTGATGTTTTATTTATGATGAATGGTTGAATGCTTCAATTAAATTGTTTGGATTTCAAGGATGTAAGAGGCATATTTCCACTTCGTGGGTACCTCATTTGTTAAGTTCAATGTAATTTAATTTATTTTAAGTTTTAAAATGACATGTTTCCATCAAATAGTGGGTGTTCTATTTTATTTAGTTTTGGACATTAGACATTGTTGTAAGGGCATATTTCCATTTTATATGGGTGCCCATTTTTTATTTGTTTATTTTGACCTTATCTTATTTTAATACAATGAATGTTTATTTACTTTAAATTGTATGTAGTATGTATGATATTTTAATAAGATAAAAATTTAATATTATTTAGGTAAAGGAGGATGGTTCTAATGAATAGGGCGCCATGGGGGTGCTAAGTCATTCTCACCTTCCCCATGTGTACCTAACTTTCCAAACCCAATAGGGCGCTAGGAATTCCTTAGGAATCAAGTCATTTAACCCTTTATTTTTCCTTGCCCGTTTAGGTGTTGACTTCATTTTTTTTAGGTTTAGGCCCATATTTTCAAAGGCCCTAAGTCTAACATTGCCAAAGTTGCAAGAACCATTTCAAATGAGAGTAGCGGCAAAAATCATCGCTCACAGTGGCGACTCTACTGGGAATAAGAGAAGTTGATTCCCTTGGTGTTTATATTATTTTATTCTTTCTTGTTGTAATATTGTCCATTGCATTATTTAGATTGCTTTTGTGTATGTGAGTTAAGACACCCATGTTACCTGAGTTATTTATGTAAGGGATACCATACTTTCACTCAAGGTATGAAGATCGAGCATGGCATAAACACTTATAGCCTTGTACCTTTTGATATATACTTGCTATGGGAGCCTAAACATTTCAATCCAAAGACTAAAGCTTATGTAATTGGCCTAGTAACTTTCCTGATATCTTGTTGTTTGACTATGATTGATATATCTTGGTTTGAACCATGGCCTATTTGGATTGTTCTTTTTCTAATATGACCTAATTATATTGTAAGCTCATAATAGTTTTATTCCTTTAAGCCCAAAAGACCAAATTTATTTTAAAACTTTCAAGATGATCTTTGAACATAAAACTTTTTCCAAAATGGGTCAAAAATTCTTTTCTGCCACATGGCCCAAGTACAAAGCCCAAGATTTATTTTTAAACAAATTTTTTACAATGGGTTTTAAAACAAAACTATTTTTCACTTCATTCAAATTACAACTTCTTTTAAATGGGATCAAAATTACTTTTCACTTCATGACCCAATTTCAGATTTTTGTTATTAAAACCTTTTTCTTAAATGGGCTTACAACTATTTATGTCAATTATGAAATATTAAAAATCAACTGTGGGCCTAATTTATACAAAGATTTATTAATCATGGGCATAAAAGAATTAATGAATCATTAGTTATTTTTCTAGATAGAAAATCTATTTATGATAAACTCTTTAATCTGGTTTTAATCCAAAATATAGGATAAAAGCTATCTTTGTTTTGGCCTAATGGATTAAGACTTAACTAATGGGAATTATCACAGGCTGACTTCTATGTTTGAAAATACAACTATTATGTAAATCATCTGAGTGAATTTTTTAAAAATAAGATATCCCATGTTGATATTTTGTTGATCATATACCTATGGAAAGAGACTCACCATTTTTGTGTCGGTGATATAAGGTTGGAAGGGTTGTTCTTACTCTCTTTATTCATTTGTTACTTTTGCATACACACATAGATGCATTGCATTACATGGCATTGATCCTTTATGGCTCACAAACCTGGAGTACAATAGTTCAAGAGGCTAAGACAACCCGACCTACACAAGTGATTCTGATTCAAGAGCTTTATTTGGAAGATGGTTGCAAACCAGTTTAGGGATATAGTCAATGAAGTTTTTGAAGCCAAGATGGCCAAGCTACGAGATCAATTGACTGAAATTATAAAGACCCAATTGATTGAAATTCTGGAGATCATTAACAATGCTAATGAGGCATCTCTCATTGACATAAAAGAAGAAGGGAAATGCAACTAACAAGGATCAAATCCACTGATAGAGGTCAAATAATAAATGAGGAGTCAATTATTATTCTACAAGATTAATTGAGCCATATGTTTTCCAATCATTTTAAAGACTTATATAAGGAAAGGAATAAAGAAAATAACATACACAATGGAAAAAAAGGCAAAAAGGGTGGCTATCATCTTGTTGGGCAGAGTCAAAGTGGATAGAAAGATGTTAAGATAAGTGCAACAACTGAACCAGCAAAGAAGTATAAATTTTCAAACTTGGGAGAACCTTTGTCAAAGATTTTTGAAAATCTAATGAAGATAGATTTACTACAACCATTAGCACCTCGACCATTGCCATAGCCTCTACCATCTAAGCTCAACACTTAGCGGTATTGCCACTTCCATCAAATTTTGGGTTATGACATAGATCAATGTATATGTTTGAGGCATGAAATATAGAACATCATTGATGATGTAAAGATCTTTGCCCCTGATATGTCCAAGTAAATGAAGATTTTTGCGACTCCAATTAAACAAACTTCCCTTAGCTTGTTTGGTTTTTTGTTTCAATTTCTATGGTGTTTTATGCAATAATTATGTTTTTCAAATTAAGATTGTTTGAAGAAATTACTTTTGTTAAATTTTCATTGGTCTTTGTTCATTTTGGTATTTAACCAATGATGAGTCTAGCTTGAAATTTATAAATTAGTATATCTATGCATTATGATTCAAATTACATTATTAGGTGAGTGAATTATTTTATAGCTCTAGGTTGTGTATGCTTACTTACAGAGGGCTCCTGCATAATTATGTTGGTCTAGGTCTTAATCGATCTTAGAACATGCTTTGATGAACTTTCAAGGCAAAGTTGAACTCTGCTTATTTAAGGGAGAAATGATCTTGGCATTATTTGGCAAGCCAATAACTAGTATCTACCCTATTAACATCAATCCCTAGTTTATCCCTTTGAGCCTTCATGAGAATTTTATCTTGATTTTTATTGGCTTTTAAGCCCGATAACCTACCTTATGTTATTGTGACACTTATGATAAGTCTAATGATCACTGGAGTAAAGGGGGCAAGAAGGTCAAGGAAAATGATGCATAGTCAAGACCATAAGTATAGTTGAAGTTTACCTGAACTAGACCTGCAAAGGAGGCCGGTTCTAATGAACTGGGCGTTGTGGGGGTATGGTTTTAATTTTTCCTCTTTCAACTCCCATTCTCCATTTACTTGGGATACTACTAGCAATGAATCTCCATAAACTTCCACCTTATCTACCTTCATAATCATTAGGGTTTCCAAACTGAAAATATAAGCTTCGTACTCCACCATATTATTGGTTGCCCTAAATTTCAATTTTTTGGCTAAAGGGATGAGTTCCCCTTCGGGCGATTCTAGTATAACTCCCAAACCTGCTCCTTTCCTGTTTACTGCTCCATCAAAATACATTTTCCACCCTTGTACTTCAATTGCTTCTAAATGTTCATCTGAAAATTCCAAGATTACCTCTTCACTTTCTGGTAATGGTTGTTGAGCCAGGAATTCTGCCACCGCTCTACCTTTGATTGTTTTCCTGGTTACATACTCGATCTCAAATTCTTCTAATATTATCAACCATCGACCATATTTCCCAATTAAAGAGGGTGTCTCCCTTAAGTACTTCATTGGATCCAGCCTCGAAATTGCTTGCAAACTATACGATTGAAAGTAATGTCGCAACTTCTTAGAAGACCAAACCACGGCTATACAGGTCTTTTCGATGATACTATACTTAATTTCATAAGGTAGGAGCTTTCTACTCAAACAATGAACGGCATGCTCAATCCCTGACTCATCTGCTTGGGCTAGCATGGCTCCTATCGACTCTTCTTCTACTGCTAAATATAGTAATAGAGGTTTACCAGGTTTAGGTGGTTTCAAAACAGGTGGATTCAGCAAATACTCTTTTATTCGATCAAAGGCCTTTTGACACTCTTCATTCCATACGACCAACTGATTCTTTCTAAGCAACTTGAAGATAGGCTCACAGATTGTTGTGAGCTTTGCTATAAATCTGCTAATGTACTGTAGTTTACCAATGAATCCCCGAACTTCTCTCTCCGTCTTTGGGGCTGGCATATCCCTGATTACTTTAACTTTGTCAGGATCAATCTCAATGCCATTCGGACTAATTACATGTCCCAATAATTTGCCTGAAGTAACACCGAATACACACTTTTTCGGGTTTAATCTTAGCTTATATTTCAAGGCTCTATCGAAGAATAATTCTAAGTTTTGGAAGGGTTTCTCCCTTGTATCCGACTTAACCATCATATCATCAACATATATGTAGACCCTTAATTTTTGACCCAGTCCGGTCCAATATGTTTTATTTTGTCCAAAATGATTTTTGTTGTCTAATTGGTCCAAAATAATTTTTGCTTTAGTATTTAAATTTTATTAATAAAAAAATAAAAAATAAACAAATAAAAGTTAAAAATTAAAATCGGCGTCGAAAAAATCGACGACGATAAAATCGTCGCGCGGGCCCATGGGCATTTCGCCTGCTCCCCCCCCCCCACTGCCGCAATTTCCTGCGACAGATTTTTTTGCCAACACATTTTTTTCTGCTGCAGCGCAATTTTTCTAAAGCAAATTTTTCGAAACCTAATTCAATTAGGTTTTGGTTTCCTTTTTTTTATCAATATTATTTGTTGTGATTAATTAGGAATAAACCATATGAAACCTCTATAAATAAGGACTAAAGGCAATCAAAAGTCATAAAATAAAAATAAAAATAAAAATCGGCGTCGGAAAAATCAGCGACCAAAAAATCGTCTCGTGGGCCCGTGGGCATTTCGCCCGCATAAAAAATCTGCGGGCTTGCAGGATTTTCCTGGGGGCGATGCCCACTGCCGCAATTTCCTGCGGCAGATTTTTTCACCAGCGCATTTTTTTCTGCAGTAATTTTTTTCGACAGCGCAATTTTTCCGACGCAAATTTTTCAAAACCTAATTCAATTAGGTTTCGGTTTCCTTTTGTTATCAATATTATTTACCGTGATAAATTAGGAATAAACCATATGAAACCTCTATAAATAAGGACCAAAGGCAATCAAATTGGGGGAGGCCGAAAGGGACAGTGAAAAAGAAAATCCAAATCCGTGAAGGAAAAGCTTGAATTCAATTAATTTTTAAAGTAGCAGAAACACGATTTAAAGGATTAAAAAGGAAAAAAAGCTGGTCTTTTGAGCTTGTTCATCCAAGAATCAATTTTGGTGCAACTTACAAAATAAGGTATGAAATTCTAATTTCTTTATATTATTTCACAATAGCTAAAATTAGGATTTTGAATTTTTCAAAAGTTAAAATCTTAGAACTTTAATTTAGTTTTTCTAAAGTCAATAAAACCTTATTTCGTTGGTTTATTTTCCAAAAGGCTTAAAATTGTTATTTTTTCTTCTTTAAAATCTTAAAACCCTAATTAAACATATTTTTCAACAAAACCAAAATTTGATTATGTTTCTTTCAAAATTTTAAACTTGGTTCTGTTTATTCCAAAAAGCCATAAAAAACATCTTTTCTATTTATAAAAGCTTTAATCCGTTTGTTTAAATTCATAAAACCTCATGAAATCATCAAATTATCTTTCTAAACCCTAATTCAAATTCATCACCTGAGACCCTAATTTTAAATCCTAAAACCTTAATCCAACTTCTAAACCTAAAATATTAAACTCTAACTCCTTTAAAACCTTAAACCCTAACTTTTTCTAAACCTTAATCCTTTAAAACATTAAAAAACCATAAAACCATAAATACTTTAATTTTACACAGTAGCTTGAAATCACCATTTAAAACCATAAATCAAAAGTATTTTAAAGTGTCTAAAACCCTAGTTTCATGATTTCACCATTCAAACCTTAATTTGTTTAATCAAAGAGTCTTATCAACCTTTTAAAACATAAAACCTTAATTTATTTTGATTCCATAAAAAAGTTACAGTAGCCTAATTTTGTGAATTCCAAAACCTTAACACATGAGATAAAGAAACCTAAATGGAAATAGTAGCTATAATTTGGATTTTTGTTTACCTTATTCAATTCCATATTTGATCATGCTTTGTTTTATTTCTTATGCTTTAATTTATTTAAATTCAATGCTTGGTTTATTTTAATTATCATGGATGGATGTTTACTTTTTATAGATATTTGATACCTTTGATGAATGATTTATTTATTATGAATGGTTATTTACTTTTATCAATTTATTTAGATTTCCAAATATTGTAAGAGGTATGTTTCCACTTTGTGGGTACCTCATTAGTTATATATCATGTAATTTAATTTCCTTTTCTATTTTAGCACCAATGTAAAGGGCATGTTTCTACCTTTCGGTGGGTGTCCTATTTAGGCATGTGATGTAAGGACATGTTTCCATCTTCGGATGGGTGTCCATTTATTTGCTTTGCTTGGACTTTATTTTGATTTTTATTGTGTGTAATATGGATAATGTTGTTATATTTAAGAATTTTACAATATTAAGACCTGTAAAGGAGGCCAGTTCCAATGAACCGAGCGTTGTGGGGGTGCTAGGCCATTTGTCACCTTCTCCACACGTACCCAACTTTCCGAACCCATTAGGGGTTGGGGATTCCTTAGGAATTGAGTCATCCACCCCTTTCTTTTTCCCTGCTCGTCCGGGTGGTGACTCCATTTTCTCCGAACTTAGGTCCGTGTTCTCTAAGACCTAGAGCCTAAACAGTGCCAAAGTCGCAAGAACCACTCAACCGGGAGTGGGGGCAAAAATCCCCGCTCATAATATACTTCAACTTCTTTATGCATCATGTCATGGAATAGTGTGGTGGCCATCCTTTAGTAGGTTGCTCCAACATTCTTTAAGCCGAAAGGCATTACCCTGTAACAAAATATACCCCATGTAGTAATGATGGCAGTTTTGGCTTTATCCTCTTGGGCCATTAACACTTGATTGTATCCGGAAAATCCATCTACAAACGAGTGTAGCACACTAGAGGCTACACTATCAATGAGAACATATATATGAGGTAAAGGAAAATCATTCTTAGGGGAAGCCTTGTTTAAATCTCTATAGTCCACGCAAACCCTTATTCTTCCATCTTTCTTTGGCATAGGTACTATGTTGGCCAGCCAATCTGGGTATTTTATCACTTCAAGGAACTTCATTTGTATTTGCTTAGTGACCTCTTTTTTAACCAATTCAGTGCACTCAGGTCTTAATCGCCTAAGCTTTTGTTTGACAGGTTTAATGTGAGTGTAAGTAGGAATATGATGCTCGGCTATGTCTCGATCTATCCCAGGCATATCTTCATAAGACCAAGCAAACACTTCTTCATATTTTTTGAATATTTTTTCAAATCTCTCTCTCTCTCATCAGGAGTAAGGTCGGATGCTATGCTAATGTTTTTAGGATCTTCAGTTGTTCCCAAATTTAATGATTGTGTGTTAACAGAATTAATATTAAAGATGCTCATGTAACTGCTATTTGAATGTATGCAACCATCAGGAGAAACATCACACAAGTAAGCAAAATCAGACTTTATTGGATTCATTTTGGAAAAGAAAACATCATCATCCTCATACAAAGCAGACAAATTAAAATCAAAATCAAAATCATTGTTCTCAGAATCATAATGCAGGATGTCTTCAAACTTTTCTTCGACCAGGGCAGCAATCTCTTCCGGAGTCTTTTCGGCTTTCAGGGCAGCTTCATTCTTCTCTTTTGGATTGGATTCTTTGTTGGTTGACAGGGTGAGCTCTTTCTTCACTTGCTCCACTAGCTCAGCAACATCTGTAAAAATTTCAAAACCTGGGATTAACTTACCCATGAACATGATTGGCTCAGGCCTTCCTTGGAGTGGTCCCATATCTGGAGCTTTTACAAAGATCTCTTCAAGTGGTGGGAAGCTCATCTTCTCATTCTTCTTTGGCTGGTCATTATTGGCTTCATCATATCCCAACCCCTTCTTGGAAGCTTGAGTTCTAAAATCTGGCAACTTTGTCAAACCGGCCTTACCCTTTCCAAGACCAGCTCCGGGAAGGTAGTTCATGTTCTTCATCATATTCAAGACTTTGGAGTCTACCACTTCATCATCAAAAATTATGGCCACTTAAAAACCGTTGAGAGGCCTCTCAACTATTAGAGTGTTAACAATCTCATTATCTTCAGCTTCAATGATCACTGTCTCATTTCCATTGGGAAATTTGATCTTTTGATGAAGGGTGGAAGGAACTCCACCAAAAGGGTGAAACCATGATCGCCCCAAGAGCAAGGCGAAGGTAACTGGTATGTCTAAAACAATAAATTCAATAATAGATTTAATTGGCCCAACCTTGACAGCCGCTTTGAAAGTCCCTCCGGCATGCCTATTAGTGTTGTCATAAGCACGAATTGTCACCTCGGTTGGGTTTAGATCTCTTGTTGACATGGCTAGCTTTGGCAATATCTTAAGTGGAAAAACATTTATGGCGGACCCATCATCGACCATTACACATGGAGTCCTCTTCCCTTTGACTTCTATTTTGATAAAGAGAGGGCGGATGTGGTCTCTCCCCTCCTCCGGTAAGTTCGCATCTGAAAAAGAAACTACTCCCATATTAACTTCACTCTTTTCTTGGACCTCTTCACATTTCATTACTTCCCCAATTTTAATGAAGGTGATTAACTTCTCCAATGTTGTGGAGGTAGAAATTAGCATGCTAGCTAAGGCTTTGGCCATAGTTTCTCGATGCTTTTTAGAAGTAGCTAACAAGTCCCAAATGCTAACACTTGCTTGGGTTCTTTTCAATTGTTTGAGCACAGCATCATCTTCTTCTACTTCAACTTCCTTCCCTTTATTAGTTTCTACCTCCTTAGGTGGTGGCCTTGCATAAGGTTTACCGGATCTAATATTCATTACCTCGTCTTTTTCGGGCTCGGACCAAGTCCACTCCTCCTTCTTGGATACAATATCATCATCACTATCACTTGAATCCCAAAACCCGTTGACAACACAAATTGCTACTTCTCCACCCATCATAGCTTGTTCAATTTTGACAAATGCCTCTTCTTCTTTGGTTTCTTTTTCATCCACATCTTGAAAAGAAGACATGACAAAGTCCTCATGTAAACCTCCTCCAATCATGAAGGTCGCCGGTGGTGGTACCCTATTGAATTTTGGCAATGGGTTGTCTTTGGTGTTTGGCTTGTTGGGCTCAGGTAGCTTCCCATTATCAATTAGATTTTGAATCTCATGTCTCAACCTTACACATCTATCTGTGTCATGCCCTTGCATTTGGTGAAATTAACAAAATGCTTTGGTGTCAAAGTTAGGTGGGAGAGGGTTAGGCAAAGGACGAGGATTTAAGGGTTGTAACAATCCTTTTCTTTGAAGCTTGTTAAGAACCCAAGACATCGGTTTTCCCAATTTTGAAAATTGTCTCCTTGTTCCTTGGTTAGTAGCATTAACACCGACGGCCTTCTGCATGCTTTGGCTACCAGGTTGATAGCTCCCTTTCTCGTTCCTTTATGTTACAAAACAACATTTCTCCCTTCCCCATTCTTCAATTTGCAAACCATCTTGGAGAAGGTCTTTGAAATCACGGATGAGTGTATGAGACATCCTCTCATGAAGATTAGGCAACACCCCTCTCACAATCATCCTTATTTGATCGGATTCATTTGGCCTCTTCTTGAGTAAAACGGCCTTGTTTCTCCATCTCTTGACATAATCTACAAAATTCTCATTCAGTCTTTGCCTAATAGACTCCACTTCCATCAAGGTAACTTCCAACTCAACATTATATCCATATTATTGGATAAAGGCTTTGTAAAGTAGATCCCAACTCTTTTGTGTTCCATCATCTAAGATATTAAACCAATTTTGGACAACAGGGTCCAATGAGAGCATAAAGTACCTTAGGGTTTGAGCCTTAGTAGCTCGGGCAAACTGCATGGCGGTGATGTATAAGGGACCTCTTCATCTTGTTCAAATAGTTTGTCGATCTCAGACATCTCTTTGGTTTTCAACTTCTTCTCAAATTTCTTTTCTAAATCAGTAATCATCTTTTCAACATCGGATGTCTCGGTCTTTTCAATAGTTGCTTTCTCAGCAACCTTCGATTCTTTCTTCTTCTCTTGAACATCTTGGTAGTATTGAGCCCAATCATCATCATCATCAATGATCACCTTTTCATCATCAAAAACCACTTCACTAACTTTGGTCTCCCCTTGGTCCTTTGGTTTCTTAGTTCTAGCAGACGCCTTGGCATGGTTCTCTAAGATTGCAGTCAATTGGTTCTTCATGGTCTCAGCTAGAGCCTCTTTGATTTCTTCCATTTTGGCATTGAGGGCCTCATCCACCATCCTTTGAATTTGTTCGGGCTCCATTATTTTAGGTGAGCAAGTGATTGAGTTGTTGCTAGATACTTCATCTCCGGTGTAGGTCAGATTGTTGTACGCTTTAGAACTATCGTAATCCAGGGCTGTGAGCCAGAGAGGATCAATGATATGAGATGCAAATGTATGCATGTATGCATGTATGCACAAACAATCAACAAATAAGGATAAATAGGATGTTTCTTCCAACCTTATAACATCCACACGCGAATGGCGAGTCTCTTTTCCTAGGTATATGGTTAACAAAATACCAACATGGGGTATCTTGCTTTCGAATAATTCCCTCGGACGTTTCAACAAATAGTTATATTTTCGAAAATAGGAATCAATCCATGATAATTCCTATTAATTAGGTTTTAATCCATTCAACCAACTAAAGTAGCTTTTATGCTATGTTGGATTAAAACGAAATTAAGAGGTTTATTATAAATAGATTTCTCATTTGAAAAGAGTAACTAATGGTTCATGCCAAAAACAAGCCCATGGTTAATTTATTCTTAGTGTAAACTAGGCCCACAATTGATTTTTAGTATTTCATAATTGACCTAAATATTTTTGCAAGCTCTTTGCAAGAGAAGATTGGGTGAAAATAGTTTTGTTTCTAAGCCCATTGTAAAAGATTTTAGAAAAATGGATTTTGGGCTTAGTTATTGGGCCATGGGCCAAAGAATTTTTTATTTGTTTTTAGAAAAGTCTTATGTCCAAAGACCATCTTGAAAAATTTTGAAAATAGTTTTGGTCTTTTGGACTTTAAAGAAAAGTTTATTTTGAGCTTACAATATACTTAAGTCATATTAGAAAAAGAGCAAACCAAATAAGCCATGATTTAGACTAAGATAAACTAACCATAGTCAAACAACATGCATTTGGGGTAAAACCTAAGGAAAGTAACTAGGCCAATTACATGAGCTTTAGTCTTTGGGTTAAAAGGCTTAGGTTCCCATAGCAAGTATATACCAAACGGTACGAGGCTATGAGTGGTTATGCCATGCTCGATCTCCATACCTTGAGCGAAAGTATGGTATCCCTGACATAACATAACACGGGTAACACGGTAGTCCTAACTCACGCACACAATGCAATCTAATATGATGCAATGGATAATATCATTATAAGTAAGAATAGAATAATATAAAGACCAACGGAATTAACTTCTCTTGTCCCCAGTGGAGTCGCCACTGTGAGCGGGGATTTTTGCCCCCACTCCCGGTGGAATGATTCTTGCAACTTCGGCACTGCTTAGGCTCGGGGCCTTAGAGAACACGGACCTAAGTCTGGAGAAAATGGAGTCTCCACCCGGATGGGCCGAGAAAAAGAAAGGGGTGGATGACTCGATTCCTAAGGAATCCCCAACCCCCTAATGGGTTCAGGAAGTTGGGTACGTGTGGGGAAGGTGAGAAATGGCCCAGCACCCCACAACGCCCAGTTCATTGGAACCGGCCTCCTTTGCAGGTCTTAATATTATAAAATTCTTAAATATAACAATATTATCCATACTACACACAATAAAAAGAAAGCATCATTATATTAAAATCAAAGCAATATCCAAACAAAACAAAACAAAGAAATGGACATCCATCCGAAGATGGAAACATGTCCTTACATCACATGCCTAAATAGGACACCCACCGAAAGGTAGAAACATGCCCTTTACATAAGTTCTAAGATAGAAAATCAAATTAAATTACATGATATTTAACTAATGAGGTACCCACCAAGTGGAAACATACCTCTTACAACATTTGGAAGTCTAAATAAATTGATAAACATAAATAACCATTCATCATAAACAAATCATTCCTCAAAGGTATTAAATAGAAAGTAAACATCCATCCATGATAAATTAAATAAACCAAGTATTAAAATTAAATAAATTAAAGCATACAAAATAAATCAAAGCATAATCAAATATAGTTTTGAATAAGGCAAATAAAAAGCTATTGTTTCCATTTAAGGCTCTTTATTACATGTGTTTAAGGTTTTAGATTTTATGGAATTAGGCTACTGTGACTTTTTAAGAGAATTAAAATAGATTAGGGTTTTATGTTTTAAAAGGTTGATAAAATTATTTGATTAACCAAATTAATGTTTGAATGGAGAAATCATGAAACTAAGGGTTGGACACTTTAAAATACTTTTGATTTATGGTTCCAAGCTCACTGTGTGAATTTAAAATATTTGTGTTTTTATGGTTTTTTAAGTTTTAAAGGATTAGGGTTTAAAAGAAATTAGGGTTTAAAGTTTTAAAGGGTTTGGGTTTACAATTTTGAGTTTTGGAGTTGAATTAGGATTTTAGGATTCTTGGATTAAAGTTTCGGGTGATGAGTTTGAATTAGGGTTTAGAAAAATAATTTGATGATTTTATGAAGTTTTATGAATTTAAACAAACGGATTAAAGTTGTTATAAATAGAAAAGATGTTTTTTAAGGCTTTTTGAAAGAAACATAACCAAGTTTAAACTTTTTAAAGAAACAGAATTAAATTTTGGTTTTGTTGAAAAATATGTTTAATTAGGGTTTTAAGATTTTAAAGAAGTAAAAATAACAATTTTAAGCCTTTTGGAAAATAAACCAACGAAATAAGGTTTTTTGACTTTAGAAAAACTAAATTAAAGTTCTAAGATTTTAAATTTTGAAAAACACAAATTCCTAGTTTTAGCTACTGTGAAAAAAAAAACCAAAGAATTTAATACATACCTCCTTTTGATGATTCCTCCAAAATTTGTTTTTCTTGGATGAATTAAAACAAAGACAATTGCTGCCTTTTGAATTGCTTCAATCATGTCCCTGCTATTTCAGAATAAATATCAAATTCAATTGCTCCTTTTCCTTCACGGATTTGGTTCCACTTTTTCAAGCTACTGTCCACTTTTTTTTAATTTTCGGCCTCCCCTTTATTTGATTGCCTTTGGTCCTTATTTATAGAGGTTTCATATGATTTATTCCTAATTAATCACGGCAAATAATATTGATAAGAAAAGAAAACCGAAACATAATTGAATTAGGTTTCAAAAAATTTGCGTCGGAAAAATTGCGCTGCCGAAAAAAATTGCCGCAGGAAAAAATGTGCTGGCAAAAAAATTTGCTGCAGTCAACTGTGGCAGTGGGCGAGGAGCGAGCGACCATTTCGCCCGCAGAATTTTCCAGCGGGCGAAATGGCGCACTCCGCCATTTCGCTCATAGGAAAATCCTGCAAGCGAAATGGTTTGCCATTTCGCCAGCAGGAAATTCCTGAGGGCGAAATGCCCACGGGCCAGCGAGATAATTTTTTCGTCGCCGATTTTTTCGACGACGATTTTTATTTTTTTTTATTTTTTTGAATTTTATTTGTTTATTTTTATTTTTTATTAATAAAAATTAGATACTAAAGCAAAAATTATTTAACAAAAATTATTTTGGACTAATTAGACAACACAAATCATTTTGGAATAAATAAAACATATTGGACCAGACTGGGTCAAAAATTAAGGGTCTACACACCGTTCTCTTTGGTTTATGGGATGGAAGCGGTATTGCCAACTGAAATTAAGGTCAAGTCGTTAAGGATATTCTTGGAAGCTGAACTGCCTGAAACAGAATGGGTAGCAAGCAGATACACACAGTTAGCTCTACTAGAAGAGAGAAGGTTAAAGGCACTGTATCATCATCAACTGTATTAAAAGAAGATAGCTTGGGCCTACAACAAAAGAATTAAATCAAAAAATTCAGAGTTGGGGATTTGGTGTTGAAGCAATGTAAGGCTAATGTATCTGATCCAAGAGGGAAATTCAGGCCTAGTTGGGAAGGGTCATATGTCGTAAAATTAGTCATGAACAAAGGTGCAGTGAAGTTATCAGACATGGATGGGAATGAGTTTAGTGAGCTAGTAAACATTGACAGGTTGAAGAATTTTTATGTATGAAAAATAAAAAAAAGAAAGAGCTTGCTAGGTTGAAAACCCAAAAAGGGCGGCCTAGGCAAAAGTTAGAGCAGTCCGCTAGTTCCGAAAACCCGAAAGGGTAGGCTAGGTAACAATTAGGGCTAAATGAGAGAAAATCATCAATTAGAAAACTCGAAAGGGCTAGTTGGCAACAGGAGCGATCTTGTGTATGCTGGCTATATGTTTGATTGTTCCCCAATTTAATAAAATAGAATTAATGTTAAAATTGTTCTATGTGCACTATTATAAGTATTTGACCAGATATGGATGAAATAAATCAACACAATAGCAAAATGTGATGACAAATTATAAATGGAAAAGAAGCATCTTTTATTACTTTAATTATTTTTCATCCTAACAATACACTTTATGAATTGATAAATGTAAAATCTATGGCAGTCGATAAGTGTAACGTACAGGCCAGCTTTGCCTCAGCTGATCCAAGTAGGCTTCAGTCAAGCAAGGCAAGTCTAAATCAGGAGTAAAGTCAGAATCATGAGGCTCAGCTCCGTACTGACGGCCAAGTCGGCGAGGATCATAGCATGTACCTTGACGAAGAGCAGCAAGGGGAACATACATCAAGTATGTCCATATGGTGATACAAGAAATCTTCCACCAAGGTACCAACCAACAAATATTGACTTCAGAGCGTGAGTGGATCCAGTCAACCAAGTCAGCATATGAAGAAGCAGGATGAAGTAGCTTCCTAGCAGAATGATGACATGGCAGTTATCTGGCAAAGTCCATGGATGGAGTATCAAGCAAGCAAAGACGCTCCTGAAGTCAAATCTATGAAGAAAGAGTTAAAAAAAAAGGTCTGCTAAGTTGAAAACCCACAAGGGCAGCTTAGGCAAAAATTAAGGCAGCTCGCTAGTTTAGAAAACCCATATGGGCGGACTAGGCAAAAATTAGAGCAATAAAGAAAAGAAGAAAAAAAAACCTAAATTGAAAATTCGAAAGGGCAGTTTAGGTAATTACCTGAAGCAGCAAAGGACTCCCAGTCAGTCTCTTTGACAATCCTGATTTAAGTTGGTCTAACCCAACTAAAGTCTCGGCTAAGATCCCAGGTACTGGCGACAAGCCCCCTTCCATTTGGTCCATAATATCCAATACTCATGGATCAATATCGCCGTCGGAAGAAACAAGCAAGAATTGGCCAAGCAAACAAAAATAGAGCATGCGTCCCCATGCCTTAGTAGGGGCCAAATGAGAGAGACAAAAGTCAATCAAAGGAGCAAGTAGAATTTTTTCACCTCTCATTAACCGAAGAACTTCGGGTTTTGGAATTTGAAATAACATCTGCATCTTCTGTTGAGTCTTGGAAATCAATGTGGGTAACGCCATTTGTTGATCATTTGGATATCCAAGGATGGCCTCAAATTCTTCAATCAAGGGACATATTTCAAAGTCATTAATTTTAAATACCCTAGAATCTGTATTCCAAAAGGAAGCCACGGCATGTAAGAAGGAGTGGTCCAATTTGACATTTTGAAAACATTTTAAAGCATCAAGTTTTGACCATGAAATTTGCTTCTAATGAATGGCATCCATATTCTTAAATAGAATTTTTATTCTCTTTAAATGATGCTCGGTCATGGCGAATGAATAAAGAAAAAAATTAAAATTGTTAAAGGGAGTCTTCACGTTGAAAGAGAAAGAATTTTAATTTCTGTATTAAAATGGGGCATGCAAGGTGATTTATATAGAAGAAAATAAACCTTTTTCCAAAAATGAAATGAAAAAGGTGATAGGAAAGAATAAGACCATATGGCATAAGGAAAGGAATTAGCAATGAATTTCCTCTACCACATTGGATTTGGTTTAGCAAATGAGGTGGATGTGAATTATGAAAATATAATGTACTGTGATAAAAAAAAAGTTATAGCAAAGAGGAAAATTGTATTTTTTTCATTATTGTACATTATTTTACAATTGCTACAATATTTACATATCACTAAGAGGGTGGTGGTAGGTCATCAAATAAAGCTTTGAAAAAGTCGTCGCCTGTTGGAGGAGGGGACAAATTACTCATCCTGAGTCCGCCCGAAGCAAAAGCACCAAAATTCGGCACATTACTTATCCCGGGATCACCCGAAGCAAGGGCACCAAAATCTTTATTACCTTAATGTTTTGATCCGTCATGGTCCTCATCAGAAGTAGACGAAAGGATCTCATGGTCATCAGTCTAGGGGCCTCTTGATGAAGAAGCGTCGGGATCCCTCATCCCCTGAAATCGGAAGTCTCGGAAATATTGTTTGGATTGATGATATAAACTTTCAAAATAAGAAGCCTACTGACGACTTGCAGCCAACTCTTCTTGAAGTTTCCTATTTTGTTCTTCGAGCATCCGCTGTGAGCCAAAGAGGAAAAGGTAAGATCATACATAATCATGCATACATGTAGCTTAAATTACCATGAAATAAGGAACATACCAGTTAATTTAAATCAATACCATGCGGATGAGATGGCATATCTGGCGGGCTAGAATGAACAAATGAAGGGGCAGTGAAAGAAGGTCCAGCCTTATGATCAAATGAGCCAACAGCCTACAACAATCATTAAAGAATCAAGGAAAGAAAAAAGCAGTTTCATGGGGAAAGTGGTAAAAGTTTTACCTGAGAAGTGCTGGCCCCGAGATGTGGAACAGACTCTCCTATAGCTCCGTGATGTTCTTCTTCATCTCTACCCTCATTTTCGTCGCAAATCTCCTGACACCAACAGGAGATACATCAAAGTTCAAGAGTCTTCTTTGAATAAAATGGGCATAAAATGAACCCGGTAAATGGAGAAATGACTTGGCACCATAACCATATCGGGCCGGCCACCATGCATCCTCCGGCATTGACATAATATTTAAAGTATATTCCGAGATTTGCATTGAAACCCTCCGCTGCTCTGGACCGAGAAACCATTCATAAACTCTCTCCCCGAGAAACTAGCCACTAGACACTGGGCTAGCAATAACTCAGCGAGAATGTTGGAAAGACATTGCAGCCCTTATCAAAGGAGACCAGTTTGCTCGCTCTTCTGGGTTCCACCAAGCCAAATTCACCTGCAAAATAACATAAGTAAAACTTTCACATAAAATTTAAAGCATACTAATATTATTTTACCTGGTCCCAGATTAAGCAGCTCCACACATAGCGGTGAGTATGCACATGATGAGAGCCTGGAACGTCCACACGATTGGACAACTAGAAATTTAATCTTGAATACACGACTCTCTCTTGAGAAATATCGGGTACCCTCATGAGGTTGTGTTCATATGCTCATACCTACAACAATAATATAAAGATCAAATTCATGCAAGAAAAGAGTGGAAATAACATTGGTGAAGGAAAAGAATACCTCAACAACCGCCATCAAGCCGACAAAAGACTTCTTGTTTCGGCAAAGCTTATCAAGACCATGGCAAAGACACGCGAGACCAACTTCACCCCAGCCAGAAGATGGTACCATTCTGAGATAAGAAAGGGCACTCAACACTGACAAGTGGATGGAGGATTCAGTGCTGCCTAAGATGGTCGACCCGAGCAGATATAACAAAAATCTTCGAGCATATTGTTCGGTTGTGTCTCTGCCAACCTGTCCTTCGTAGTTCATCCAATAATTACGAATTGGCTCAATTTTTATCTTAAAAGGCCCTTTATATGATGGTTCCATACCAATTAATTCATGAATTTCTTCAAATGTTAAAATATCGTTGGTCAGAGGAACCGAAACACCATCATATCGAAGGCCGGTTATAGCAGTAAAATCGACCGGACCAATTGTCATCTCTCCAATGGGCAAGGTAAAAGTGTGGGTTGTGTCCAACCATCGCTCTGCAAGCGCCTGGACTATGCTCTGGTCTATCTGATATTCCTCAGATGGCAATTGTAAGACGAATTGTTCAAAGCCGCAATCTTGAATAATCCGCCTTACCCGAGAAGGCACTACATCGTACCATTGTCGGGCTTTGTAAATACACCCTCCAGCCCTAACAACGCAACGATCATGCTAACACAGACCCAGGTAAGTTAATACCAGGTAAGTACATATTATTTTATATGCTTAATTTAATTTATTTTTCTAAAAAATAATAATACAAAATAAACATACAAAATAATAATAAAGGCAAACGCAATAATAATAAAAGAGCATAATATAAAAATATAAAATAAATAATCAAAAATAACAAAAAAATATGTATGACAATAAAAAAAAGTGCAAAACAGAAAGACGAAAAATCAAGAGAAATAAAAAAAAAGGAAAAAATAATTACCTCGCTCTTTTGATTGAAACTGCGATGGAGCGGCATTCCGGCCAGTATATCTAAATTTTCGTCTTCGTGATGCCGAATAAACTCCAATAACTCGGCATTAGAATGAGTCCCTAACCTCGAAGCATGCATTATTTTTGAAAAATATGTGCTAAAATTGAAAGAAATTTGAGAGAATTATAATGTGAAAGTTTTGCTGTGAAATGAAATGAAGAATCAGTTCCTTTTTATAGAGAAATGGCAAGCAAAAAAAATAAAATTCAAAATTATTCATAAATAGTAAATTTTACTATTCATAAATAGTAAACTTTACTATTGATAAATAGTATACTTTACTATTCATAAATATGGTTACTATTGATAAATAGTAAATTTTACTATTTATAAATAGTATTACTATTGATAAATAGTAAAAATACTATCTCCTATAGTAAATACTATTTGCTACTATTTTCGAATAGTAAATTTACTATTTATAAATAGTAAATAGTGTATGAACAGTGACTACACAGTAAATAAACAGTAAATTCAATTATTCATTTTAATCATTCAAATAATTGTGAGTATATAAATATTTTTACACGCATGGGGCAATAAGAAGACATATGCATAAAAATTAGCCAAACTTTTTATAATAAAAAATTATTAGCTCGGGTCAAGAACCCAAATTATATTTAGGTCCAGAACCCATAATCTCTTCTAAGTCCAGAACATAGCTTGGGTCTAGAACCCAAATTTTCTTTAGGTTCAGAACCTAGAATCTCTTTTAAGTCCAGAACTTAGCTCGAGTCCAGAACCCAAATTACCATTAGGTCCAGAACCTAGAATCTCTCTTAAGTCTAGAAATTAGCTCGGGTCCAGAACCCAAATTACCATTAGGTCCAGAACCTAGAATCTCTCTTAAGTCCAGAAATTAGCTCGGGTCCAGAACCCAAATTACCATTAGGTCCATAACCTAGAATCTCTCTTAAGTTCAAAACTTAGCTCGAGTCCAGAACCCAAATTTTCCTTAGGTCCAGAACCTAGAATTTATTTCTAAGTCCAGAACTTAGCTTGGGTCCAGAAACCAAATTACTCTTAGGTCCAGCACCTAAAATCTCTTTTAAGTCCAAAACTTAGCTTGGGTCCAGAATCCAAATTACCCTTAGGACCAGAACCTAAAATCTCTTTTAAGTCCAGAACTTAGCTGGGGTCCATAACCCAAATTATCCTTAGGTCCAGAACCTAAAATCTCTTTTAAGTCAAGAACTTAGCTCGGGTCCTGAACCCAAATTTTCTTTAGGTCCAGAATGTAGAATTTATTTCTAAGTTCAGAACTTAGCTCGGGTCCAGAACCCAAATTACCATTAGGTCTAGAACCTAGAATTTATTTCTAAGTCAAGAACTTAGCTCGGGTCCAGAACCCAAATTACCCTTAGGTCCAGAAACTAAAATCTCTTTTAAGTTCAGAACTTAGCTAGGGTCCAGAACCCAAATTATCCTTAGGTCCAGAACCTAAAATCTCTTTTAAGTCAAGAACTTAGCTCGGTTACAGAACCCAAATTATCCTTAGGTCCATAACCTAGAATTTATTTCTAAGTCCAAGAACTTAGAACCCAAATTATCCTTAGGTCCAGAACCTAGAATTTATTTCTAAGTCCAAGAACTTAGATCGGGTCCAGAACCCAAATTATCCTTAAGTCCAGAACCTAGAATTTATTTCTAAGTCCAAGAACTTAGTTCGGGTCCAGAACCCAAATTTTTCTTAGGTCCAGAACCTTGAATTATCCTTGAGTCCAGAACTCGAACCGGGTCCAGAACCCAAAACCTCCACCATCTCAAAAATTAAGTCTTATTGCTTTTTACTTTCTTTCACTAAAGTTTCAGATCATTCAAGTAGGGGGCAAACTGTAGACCCTTAATTTTTGACCCAATCTGGTCCAATATATTTTATTTAGTCCAAAATAATTTTTGTGTCGTCTAATATATTTTAATTGGTCCAAAATAATTTTTGTTATCTTAATTAAATAATTTTTAATTTAGTATCTAATTTTTATTGATAAAAAATAAAAATAAATAAATAAAAATCAAAAAATAAAAATCAGCGACGGAAAAATCGGCGATGAAAAAATCGTCGCCGAAAACCATCGCAGGGCATGGCCGTGGGCCATTTCGCCCGCAAGAGTTTCCTGCGGGCAAAATGGCCAAAGCCATTTCGCCCGCAAAATTTTTCTGCGGGCGACCTATGGACGAAATGGCCAGCAGGCCGGTCCTCGCCCCCTGCCGTGGCTAACTGCGGCAAATTTTTTCGCCAGCGTAATTTTTCAGAGCCATCTTCTTTTAGGGGTGGTAGTAGATAAATATAGAATTGTTTACATAGTTAAATTTTTGACTTATAGATCTAGAAGTGGACTTAGTGTTGTCTAGGTATTGGATATGCAGTAAGACCCGTGTTAGCCGACGGACAGGCGTTTAGGGCAGTAAGTCAGTGGTCGCTACCAAAACCAACATTAATAAACTTTAAAATCTATTTTTCAAAAATTTAAAAATGGAACCATTTCTATGTAAATCTGCTAGTACAACTAAATCAGATAGTTCTGAGTCATCAGAAGTTAAAAGGATTGTAAACAGAAATGAAGTAATTTTAGAAGACTTTAATAAAGCAATTGATAATTGGGTAATACCAAATATAGATAAAGAACAGATTTATAAAATACCAAAATTAAACATATTTAAAAATGATTATATAATTAAAAATAAAGATAAATTAGAAAATGTAATAAAAAAAGTTAAAAGATTTTGAATCAGTTAAAAAAAGAATATATTGACTTTATAAAACATTATGAAGTTAATATGAAATTCTTTGATTGGTTTAAAAGAATTTATAGAGGAAAACTTAAAGCAGAAAAATTAATAAATCCAGTAACTATTAGGAATAAAGGTACAGAATGGAAAGTAAAAGATAAAATAATACAAAGTAAACATCCACCTAAAACATCAAGTATATTCCTACATGGAGATAAAGAAATAAATATAGCACCATTTAAAATATATCTGAAGATGACCCTAATAGGAAAATATTAGAACAAAATAATTTTAGTAATGCACACCTATTAAGTATAGGACAACAATTAAACAGAATAGAAGATACTATCAAAGAAAGCAAAATAGTAAAAATTGAAAAAGATGTAAAGGATAAAAAACTTAAATCTCATGTTTTTAAACCCTTTGAAGTTTCTAAAACAGGACAAAAGGAAGTCAAATCTAAGGATTCTGACTTTGTTAAAGCAATTAAAGAACAATTAAGTAAAATTGACTCTTCTTCTGGGTCAAAACAGGTAGTTCAAGAAACACCTCAATCTAAAGCTTCTAAAACCATTAGTATAGTCACCCAAGAACATGAATCAGAATCAGTTGAGGATTCTCAACCTGAATATGAAGATATTGAAACCTTTAGTAAAGCCTTAGAGCCACAAATAAATCGAATAACATATAATCAATCTATAGTACCTAGAATGTCTGCCCCAGACTTAGGTATAACAGATAGACCAAATATCCTATCACAATATAAATATAATGCCTCTTCTGTATATGAATGGAACATTGATAGCCTATCAGAATATAATATTCTGAGTCTTCTTCAACAGATGACAATGGCTGCTAATGCCTATAGAACTCAAACATGAACCTCAGATAAAACTATAGCTGAACTTCTTATAGCTGGTTTTACAGGCCAACTTAAAGGTTGGTGGGATAATCATCTCACTGACGAACAACATTTAGAAATTCTAAATGCCATAAAGACTTATGAAGATGGAATACCTATATTAGATGAGTTTGGTGATACTATTCAGGATGTTGTGGCAACACTAATCCTGACTATATCACTCCATTTTATAGGTGATCCTACTCACTTAAAGGATAAAAATGCAGAATTACTAAGTAACCTTAGATGTAAGAAACTTAGTGATTTTCAGTTTTATAAAATAACCTTCCTAACTAGGATAATGCTTAGAGAAGATTCTAACCAGGCTTTCTAGAAAGAAAAATTCTTAGCAGGATTACCCTTCTTCTTAGGAGAAAAGGTTAGGAGCCATATAAAACAGAAATTTGGAAACCCTATTCCTTATGACCTATTGACTTATGGACAACTGTTCAGTATAGTTCAAAAAGAAGGATTAAAACTTTGTCGAGATATAAAACTTCAAAAATCATTAAAATATGAGATGAGAAAGACTAAACAAGAATTAGGATCTTTCTGTAAATAATTTGATTACAATATAACACAAAAATATAAAGACTGTAATGGACAGTGTTCTACTACAAAAGAAATATAAAAAACCATATAAAAAATATCATAAAAAGAGTTATAAGAAAAAGCTTGATAAAGATGATTATTATAAAAAACAGAAACCTTACAAACCTTATAAATATAGAAAACCATATAAACAAAAAGATAGAAAACTTACATCATATAAAGATTTAATATGTTATAAATGTGGAAGAAAAGGCCACACATCAAGATTTTGTAAATTTGATAAAAAATTACAAGAACTAAATTTAGAAGAATCTGTATTAAATAAAATTTATGAATTATATTTAGATTATTCAGATTCTGAAGAATATTCAGATTCTGAAGAATTAAATCAGATAGATGATATAGGAACAGAATCAAGTTCTGAATATAGTAGTAAATCATTAAATGTTTTAACTAAAGAATAGGAATCAATTTTAGAAGCGATAAAATATATAAGTGATCCAAAAATTCAAGAAAAAATGTTAAATAAAATATTAGAAGATGATAAACCTAAACATTCTATGTTACCTATTACTAGTAAATAAACTTATGATTTAACCACAATACTAAATAAAAAAATAAAAAATAAACCAACCATTAATGATTTACGAAAAGAAATTAAGGAAATTAAATTAGAATTAAAAGAATTAAAAAATAGACAAGAACATGATTCAGAAATAATAAAATCTTTATTAAACTCAACTACTTCTTCTGATGAAGAAGCTGAGGAAGATATTGAACAAATAATTGGTAAAGAAACTGATAATGAAATTAGCTTAATCAGTAAAGATAAAATTTCTGATAACTTAATTTTATGTTACATGAAGTAACATCTAGAAAATATTTAATAAAATTAAAATTAAAATTTTCAGAAAATTATAACATAGAAACTATAGCATTATTTGATACAGGAGCTGATTTAAACTGTATTAAACCTAGTTTAGTACCAAAAAGATTTTGGCAAGAAACTAGATAAAGTTTATCTGCAGCTAATAAATCTAAATTAAATATACTTGGTAAAGCAGAAGCCTCTATTATAGATAAAAATTTAGAAATAAAAAATATATTTATTTTAACTAATATTCATCATATGATAATATTAGGAACACCATTTATGAATTTGATAACACCTTATTCTGTAAATGATGATAGTATAAGTTTTAAAGTTAGAAATCAAAAGATAATTTTCCCATTTTTAGAAAAACCTAAAAAGAGGAATTTGAATCTTTTAAAAGCTCATTCAATAAATGAATTACAGATAAATGCACTTATAAAAGCAAAGTCTAAACAACTTTGTAATCTAAAAAATAATTATTATTTGCAAAAAAAAATGAACAATTAAATAATAAATTTACTCAAGAAAAAATTAATAAATTAAAGGTACAAATAGAAAAAGATTTATGTGCTGATATTCCAAATGCATTTTGGAATAGAAAGCAACATATGGTTGATTTACCATATGAAACAGGCTTTGATGAAAAGTCTATTACAACTAAAGCTCGGCCCATTCAGATGGCACCTGATTTAATTGAATTTTGTAAAAAAGAAATAAATGACTTAAAAAATAAAGGATTAATAACTAAATCCAGAAGCCCTTGGTCTTATGTTGCATTTTATGTAAAAAAAGGCCTCTGAAATAGAAAGAGGAGCACCTAGATTAGTAATAAATTATAAACCTTTAAATAAAGCTTTAAAATGGATTAGATATCCTATTCCAAATAAAAAAGATTTATTAGGAAGATTATATAAAGCAAACATTTTTAGTAAATTTGACATGAAATCTGAATTTTGGCAAATTCAGATTAACCCTAAAGATAGGTATAAGACTGCATTCACTGTTCCATTTGGACAATATGAATGGAATGTTATGCCTTTTGGTTTAAAAAATGCACCCTCTGAGTTTCAGAGAGTGATGAATGATATTTTTAACCCTTATACTAAATTTTGCATTGTATATATTGATGATGTTTTAATATATTCAACAACTATAGATGAACATTTTAAACACTTAAAAACATTTTTTATGATAATTAAACATAATGGTTTAGTATTAAGTAAAACGAAGATGTCTCTATTTCAAACTAAGATTAGGTTCTTAGGCCATTATATAGAACAGGGAATTATAGAACCTATAGAAAGAAACTTAGCTTTTGGAGATAAGTTTCCTGATCAGATAGTTAATAAAGCTCAACTTCAAAGATTTTTAGGTTGTCTGAATTATGTCATAGAATTCTTTCCCAACCTAAATAGAACTATAAAACCTTTGCATGATAGGTTAAAGAAAAACCCAGGCCCATGGACTGAGGTCCATTCTGGCATAGTTAGACAGGTTAAAGACTTAGTTAAAACTATCTCTTGCCTGCATATAGCTGATCCCTTAGCCTCTAAGATAGTAGAGACTGATGCATCAGATATAGGTTTTGGTGGATTTTAAAACAGGTTAAAGAAGGAAAAGAAGCCATAGTCCAATTCTATTTAGGACATTGGAGTCCAACCCAATTAAATTACTCTACTATAAAGAAAGAAATTTTGAGTATTGTTTTATGTATTTCAAAATTTCAATCTGATTTATTAAATCAGAAATTTCTATTAAGGATTGATTGTAAAAGTGCAAAAGATGTTTTGCAAAAAGATGTTAAAAACCTTGCCTCAAAACAAATTTTTGCTAGATGGCAAGCTATATTGAGTATATTTGATTTTGATATTGAATTTATTAAAGGAGAAAACAATAGTTTACCTGATTTCCTTACTCGTGAATTCCTTTTCAGGAATCATGGGGAGAAAAAAGAAAACAACCAATAAAGCCAAAGAAACCCTAGAGGGTAATTCTCCTAAAGCTCTATCTGATCATTCAGATAGTATTCTTCAACCTAAACCCATAAAGTCTTGGGCTGATGCTGTCCAAGAAGAAGATAAAGCAAATATAGAGCATTGGGTCTCTCAGCTGGCCCAATCACCTGAAGTAATTAAAGCTCTTCTAAAGATGGGACACGAACCTCCTCCAGGGGTTCCAGGTAAAGATTCTTTAATCCTTTATTTAAAAAACCAAATTGAGATAGGAGAATCTTCTTCTCAAAAAAACATATCTCAAAATGTTTCTAAAATTGAGTTGGATGTTTCAAAAAATTCAACTCAAATTGTTTCAACAAAATTTCCATTAAAGCAAAAAACTTTTTGGTATAATAAAAATTTTTATTTTACAGAATTGATTATTAACTTTGGGCCTGTCCAATAGAATCCATGGTCTTTTATTGATTCTGTTTATCCTAAAGGATGGTTTTTTAAACCAACAGATTTTCTTAAAACCCAAGAGTATTATCTTAATATTCTTGTGGATTCTGGATCTCTATTTTTTAAACACAATTTTAACCAGCAGGATAAGGCTGTAATAGCTTATTCCTCATTTAAAATAAAGAAAATTCTCCATCCTTCTGAATGGGAAAAACCCTTGCACATCCCTGTGCAATTTAAAGCCCTTCCTATAGCCCATTATCCTTCATATAACTATTGGGATTACATTGACGCCTGGACTAAAGCTCTATTTTTCCAAAACCCTGGAAAAACCCATTCATGGCTCATCTATTGTGAAACCAATATAAAGATTAATAACCTTCCCTCCTAGTTTGTTGACTGGTGGCATTATTGTGGAAATGATGAAAAAACTCTTCCACAAGATGTACTATTAGCTTACCAGTATTTTAAAGCTCACCTAAATCCTACACCATATGAGAGGAATTTTCCTCCTCTACTTCTTTTTTGCCTAAACTTCAATGTACCTTGGGTATATCAATGGTATTTTGACTCCTCATTTCAGTCAGGTACCAATATCCCTGTTATATTGAGAAAGTCTAAAGTTAAGTGGTGGACTGCCTTTCACAATTCTACCACTGAGGATACTGTTAAAGCATGGCTCCTAAAAAGAAACAATAATGGTCTTGACCCAAGGCTATCAGTCTCTTTTGGAGCTCAAAGAGCCCAGAATATTGCCCTTCTTGCAGCTGCAAAGACTGCAGAAGAATATAAAGCCTTAATGGAACAGAAGGTTGATTCTCTTCCTTCAACCTCTGAGCCCGTTAAGCCCAGTAGAGCCTACTCTGCTGGATCTTCAACTAAAGCCCATTCTAAAGTTTCTAACGTTCCATTCAGAAGAAGAAAATCTCTTTCCTCTTCTTCTTCAGATTCCTCTTCATCATCCATGACGTCATCCTCCACCGAGACATCTGACTCGGATTACTGTCCCAGTAATGAAGATGACTGCTATGGTGTATTGTCCCCCATCAGAGTAAAAAGTAAAGGAAAAGTAAAAAAAGATAAAAGATAAAAGATAAAGATAAAGAAAAGAAAAAAAGATAAAGAAAAAAGAAAAGAAAAAGAATAAAGAAAAAATAAAGAAAAAGAAAAAATAAAGAAAAAGAGAAATAAAGAAAAAAAAATAAAGAAAAAAAAAGAAAATTGAATCAGAAGTTGAATCTGATTCAAATTCATCTAATTAAAGGCAGGAGAAACCTAATTTCTCCACTCAGATTACTAAAGTCAATAAAGGCGGTGCCCACTGACAAGATACTGTTCATCAACAGTATTTACCAGAGGAAAACCAACAGTAAAGTCAGAAGAACTGTTCATCCACAGTTCCCTATAGTAAAACAAACAGTACCTCTGACAAGGTACTATTCATCTACAGTTCAGCCGCGTGAAGGTACAGTAAAAGCAAATAGTAACGACAAGTTACTATTCCTCTACAGTGCCAAAAGCATGTGACAAGAACAGTGGAATTTTAAAGCCTCTGTCTATATATTGAAGCTCATTCTGAAGGCAAAAGGGATCCGAAATACTTCTCTCACACACAAAAGATATTGAAGAACCTTAAGCCTTAGTTTTAGCTTCCTTCTTCCCTTTTCTCTCTCACTTATATTTCTTCCAGTCCTGTACTCCACACCTATTGATCTCCTTATATAAGGTAGTTATAGTTTATAACTTGTATTTTAATTTTAAAATTTTATTATGTATTGTATTTTATTTTTATTTATTTAAATAAATTTAAATTTTTATATTTCATATCTCATCTCCATTTATAATTATGCTCTGTTCCAATTCTTGCAAGCAATAAATGAGCAAGTTGAGCTTGATCTGGAATTAGAACATCAGAAATTATATGCACTACTTACAGACTAAAAAGGACCTCTATATGCTATCCTTTTCTGTCTTCCTCTCTCTCTATTCAACGATGTATACTTATACGGAATCAGTATATTTATACCTCACATAGTATATGTTGACCTAGATTTAGGTCAATCTTGTTTTTGATCTTGGCAAACAAATTGAAGTGATCTAATGGCTTCAATGAGTGTTTATATGGCAGGAAAGCAACTTAGAATGAGCTGAAATGTAAAGAAATTTGAAGATTTTCTAAGTGCTGAAAATCTGTCTTTGAAGGGATGCGCGACCGCCCTAAGGGTGTGCGCGACCATCCAAGAACGCACGACCACCCCAAGGGGTTGCGCGACCATCCAAACTGTCTTGGTTTGACAGAGAGGTTCGCGGTGGCGTGGAGCGGTGAATGACTCGACGCAAGACAATGCGCGACCGCCCCAAAGTTGTTGAGCGACCGCTAAATTTATATAGCCGTTGGTGGGCTTCAACGGCTAGTTAAAGAATCAATAAGAAGATGCCACGTGTCAAGTAGCCGTTAGAGATTTGAATTGCGCGACCGCACCAGAAAGCTGGGATGACCGCACAAGCAGATGCGCGACCGCCCAGAGGGGGTGCGCGACCATCCCAGGATGCGCGACCATCCAAAGGTGGTGCGCGACCGCACCAACAGTCTGACACAAAAATCCAAGAAGATTTTGTGGCTGTTGGAGTTGCACTTTACTACCCACTTCACCAACGGGCAGAACTGGTTTGAGGCCTATAAATACCACCTCAAACAAGTCTTCTAGCAAGAGAATAAATTCTAATATTGTCCAAACTCTTGCAATTTATTTACTTAAGATTTCATCTATTTATCTCTTCATGAAAGGTTGAGTGTTAGCCATTAAAACACCAATTGTAAGGTTGTGAGAGTGAGCCTAGTAAAACTCTTGTAAAGGTTGTGAGAGTGAGCCTAGTAAAACTCTTGTAAAGGTTGTGAGAGTGAGCCTAGTAAAACTCTTGTGAGTGGTTTGAGTGTTAGCCTTAGAAAAACACTTGTCAAGTTAGGTGTGAACTTGTGAAAACACCAAAGTTGGAAGTGAGCTTGTAAAACTTCAAGTATAGTGGAATACCCAATTGAGGTTGGGGAGTGGATGTAGGATTGTTGAATCCGAACCACTATAAATCTCTTGTGTTGATTTTTCTACTCTCTACTCAATCTTCTACATCTTTTACATTTCTTATTTGTTGAATTTTTAATTTGCCATCATTTCTTGAAGAAACCAATTCACCCCCCCCCCTCCCTCTTGGTTGCCATCTTGGGACAATAGTATAAATAGGTATACTAAAAGAAATAGACTTAAGAGTGTGTATTGATAAATTTAAATAAAATACTTTAGACATAAGATACAATTATTTTTTATAAAGATTAGTATCAGAACAACTTATACACTCGAGGCTGGAAACAGTCGATGAAACTGTATTTGTTGTTATGATATTATCTTTGATTATAATCTTTAAAGTGGTATATAAGGCTGAAAACCTAAATATAAATTGGAGCAACGTCAGACTTGTACTTTTCTGAAGCCCTACTTTGCACCAGGTATGAAACAACGCCGCCGTACCATTTAAAAGAGATTATAATTATTTTTTATATGTTTTTAATATATGCTTATTATTTAATATATTCTTTTACATTCTGTTTGTTTATTCTTTTATTATTAAATCTGTTTATATTATGTATCCTGATTGTCTATTGTTTTCTTTAATCCTTATAAAATTATTTCATCCCCTGTAAAGATCCTTACGTTTTTGCTGGCTATAATTTTTTATTTAATTTATAAAAAAAAAATTAACGGATGTTACAATTCAACTAAAAATTTTAATTTATAAGTGAATTTTCCTTAATTTTGATGGAAGAACATGGAAGGAGATAAAATTGGTTATGGAAATGGTGATGGGTGGGTTTAGTGTAGGAAGAAGACGAAGAAGAAGAAGTTTCTAGTTATATATATATATATATATTATTAGGGTTTTGATCATATAATATGTGCTCACCATAACTTTGGTGCACCTATTTTCTTAATTCATTTTTAAATCTGGCTTTTAATTTCTTAAATTAGTAAAAATAATTTTTTTGATTAATTTTAAGCTTCATGTTTCATATTTTTCATTTTAATTACAAATAAAAATCCAATTATAAGGTTATAAGGTATTTTTGTAAGGTTTTACTGTTTAAAGATTTTTTTTAAATATCAATATTGTCCATATCCGGATTTAATTTTTTAGTTATTAGGGATTAATCAACCATTTTATTACCGAGTCTAAACTTAAACCACACATAACGTTATGATATGTCTAATATATAGGCTTATATATACACCTAATACCAAAAATCAGTACCGAAAATTTTCACGTATTACACCAATTGCCAAAACTATTACTGAATTGCCAATGCTGCATTGGCCATCTCTCCAATGGCTCCAGAATAGGTCAACAATCAGGCCAACCTTAGTTTATACTTTGGATACTTACACATTTCCAATACAATTTCATGAATTTTAAATCCTTATGAATCATTAAATTATTCAATACCTTAATTATAACTATACCATATTATACTTATGAACTTTGATATTAAACCTCTGAAAAATGTAAATGTAAGAATTTCTAGGATCGCATAAAGTGTGTGTATATATATATATATATGTTTATGAAGAGAGGAAGAGAAGTTAACATCAGCTTTGTTATGAAATATTATAACGCATAATTTTTTTTTCATTTAGAAGAATTTAATGCATCATTTACATATAAAATTTAGAATTAAGTTTAAAGAATATAGAATGTGGAGCATAATTAAAGATGCACTCTTTTGTCTTTTTGTTTTTTTATCCTCTCATAGTAGGTGCTAAACCTTTTCTAAAGTGATGAAACTTTTTTTTCCTCTTTTTTATCACATATTTGTATAATTATTTACTGTTAAATAAAAATAGGATAAAATTATTTATTATATTCTAATATATTTACGTAAATTAAGAAAAACACAGCAGCTACACTAACAACATATATTAAAGAACACTAACTAAAAATATTAATATATTTTCAGTTATTAATGACCTACTTGAAAATTATAACTTCCCATATTTTGATAAATCTCATTAAGTGTCCCTTCCATATCATATATCTATTTTATATATATACGCACACATATATATATATTCTGTTTCACTTTAAAATAGTTTCACATACAAAACTTTTCATAGCATGTGAGAATAATCCCATTTGTGATGAGATTTCGTTGCATAGGAGGATCGGATCCACATAAAAATAATCTAGACAAGAACCTTTCATTTTAGATAAGGAAAGAAACTTCTTATATTTCTGCCAATTAAAAGGCTTAAATCTTGAAAACTAATAAAAATGAAAAAAAAAAAAAAAGAAGAGCAATTAATGATAAAAAAAAAGCAAGTAAAAATTAGTATGTTCAAAAACATAGTCTAAACAATATCTTCCTTTAAAGAAAGCTGCTATTCCTCCAAGTTTTGCATCTTTTCTCCTCCATTATATATTCACACATATCACATACAAACATCTATGCATGGCTACTCTATATCTTGTAAAAGGTCAAAACTTATTACTATACCAGAAAACACCATTTCTCTTATTTTCCTCATCTGGCTCAACAAACAAGCAGTCCTTTGCCGCCCTCCACAGTGCCACATGAATAGGAGTATCATCGAACAGATAATAGTCACCTAATATAGGCTTGATTGCTCTAGTAGCTTCTACTGCATGATAATGAGGCATTGAAGAGAAGAGATGGTGTATTACATGAGTATCTGTAGAATTATGGAAAATCTTATTGAACAGTCCATAATCTCTATCCACTGTTGATAAAGCACCCCGAAGCCAATCCCATTCAGAGGAGTTATAATGTGGCAATGCAAGGTGGGTATGCTGCAAGCATGTGATAGTCACAATTAGAGCATTAACAACAAGCAATGGTACCCCATAGATACATACCAACCAAGTTATCCCTTTTGCCATGGCAATCTTATAAAACTCATAAGCTGCCAGGAAAATCATAACATCAGAAATGTAAATTTGAAGCCTTTCTCTATCAGAATATATAGGACTATAAGGATCATAATGGCAAGCAAAGCGATCATAAGATCGACCTGAAACATTGAAGGCTAAATACGAAGGCCATCCAATGAGGAGTGTAATTACAAGGGTTAAAGCTCGGCCCGGTGGGTTGCTGAGGCACTTGTAATACCATGGAATTGTTGACTTGAGCTTAGGGACAAACACCTCATCTCGTTCAAGAGATGCAATGTTAGAGTGATGGCGACGATGGCTAATTTTAAATGAGAAGTATGGAACTAGAAGTGAAGAGTGAAGAATTAGGCCAATAGTGTCATCAACCCAATTATATTCACTAAAAGCATGGTGACCACATTCATGGCCGAGGACCCAAACACTAGTTAAAATGCAGCCTTGAAGAACCCAGTAGACAGGCCAAGCAATATAGGTTATCGGAGAAGGGAGAAGATGGAAGTAGGTGATGGCAATGGAGTAGAAAACAAAACTTGAAGAAAGGTCAAAAACAACATAAGAGAAAGAGCGGATAAGGGAGCGTTTAAAGCAATGGGATGGTATGGCTTGTTTTAATTGGACAATAGTGAATGGAGGTTTTGTGTGTGGGACTCGTTTCACACTTGCGCTGTCCTTTTTCTCGCACTCGCTGCTGATGGGGACAATAGCTATTTGGCCACCAGCTCCCATTGTTTTGTTAAGTCGAAGCTTCTCTGGAAATTCATCATTAAAATATAACACTAAAATTAGCTTTTATAGTTATTATATGATCTCATAAAAAAAAATCACTGATGGGTAGAAAATAATAGAAAGAAAAAATAATAAGGTATCGATATGCTAATTTGCCCAGTAATGGATCATTTGCCTCTTAGTATGATAGCCTAGAAAGTTATATTTACAAATCTTTTCATTTTTTTTTCTTTCCTTATAGAAGCATTTCCTAGCTGCTTAGTATAAAAATAAGATAATAGAATACAAATTCACCTGTAAATATATGAATTTTAATATTTTTTTTCGTAAATTAAAATTCGACTAGAAACTTAAGATTTGTCAATTTTATACGCTTTAATTGTCAACTCTTTATCGTATCTATAAAATACATAGTTTTTTTTTTTTTTTTGTAAATAGTTGCACTATGTTTTATGCATTCCCACCATCTCAAATTGAATATATATATATATATATATTGTTTGATTTTAAAATGAAAGAGTACATATATATATATATATATATATTCTGACTACTTATTTTACTCTTAACTATTTTAGTGAGAAGGCTGACCTACATTGGGTTTGGGGGGGCCTTGCTCTCCCCTAAACTTTCTAATTTTCATACATTTTATATATACATATATTATATATATATATATATAATTTTTTAAAGCAATTAGATTTTGTCCCTTAATTATTTTATTCTTTTATTTTTCTTCTCATTCTTTCTATTGCCAACTTTTTTCCTTTTTCTTAGAATTTTTTCAAAAAAATAAAATTTCTAAGCATTAAAAAGATTTTATTAAAGTGTTTTATACTTAATAAGTAAATTATTTTTTATTTACTTTTGTTTTTCTTTTTGTTCGTGGGTCGAAGAAAAGTAATAAAATATGATAAACACATGGAGCAATTAGCGGCAACAATTCATAAAAGAATTTGAGAAAAAATATTATTTACCTAATTTCAGTTATATATGTATATTAAAATTACACTATTTATTACTTTTTAACATTCATTTTTATTTTTAATGCTCTTATGACTTTTTTTTAACTTTTTTTTCAGTTTTACCTTAATTTTTATTTTTACTTCTCAAAAGTATGGTATCTCAATTTTCTTTTATTTTTTATTTGTTTCTCTTTGATCGCACCTCTTCTTTGCTACTGCTTTCATTGTATCTCTTCTTCATCTCAGTTTCTATCCAAGGGCCAAGCTAGAAGTTGAAAAGAATAAGGGCAAATTTTTCTTTGTAAAGTCCTAACATCACTTGTATTAAAAAAAATATTGAATAATTTATTTATTTTTTTGAAAAAATAGTTGAATAAAAAATTATATCACAATATTAGAAGTATAAATAATAAAATAAAAATTATAACCTTTTAATTTTTTATAATCTTTTTTTATTGTGCTTTTAATTTTTTTGTAGATCTTTGATTTATGGAATGAGTTTAAATTAATTTAATTTTTCATTTGAAAAGTATCAATTTTTCTGGAAAAAAAAATATTTAATTGTGAAAAAAATAATTTATTAATTTTTTTCTTGCATAAACTAAATGATAGGAGGTAATTTAAAATTTTAAAGGAGAGCAAATAAATAATTCTAACAAATTTTATAATTATATGCATATAAATTTTTTTTTCTCAAAAGAGAAGAGGACAGTTGTTCATCTTCCTCTTATCATGGCTTCGCCACTGTCGCGCCTCTTTTTCATTGTCATCTCTTTTTTTTATTGCAGAATTCTTTTTTTGTTTCATTTGATTTTTTTAATTTAATTTTTTATCTATTTTATTTCATTAAAATAAAGAAGAAATATGAATCAAATTAAAAAGATTTTGTGGTATTTTTGTGTTTGTAGATATTTTTATTTTTTTTATTGTTTTATACACAGGTTTTACAAAATATTTTCAAATTTTACTACTGTTTTCAAACATAATCCGGTTTTCATACACAGATTTTCTGAAAGAACAGAGAAAAAGAATTACAAATCATAAGTTCAGTTGAGATCAAACTGAAATAATTATTAAATATTGTGTATACTATAAGAAATATAAATTTTATAATTGAGTAATTTAAACAGAATAGTTAGAAAAAAAAATTGAGTACAATAATTTTTTTTGATAATTATAAAAATAATTTTAGAATTTAAGGTAATGGTAGAATAAAATAAATCGGTAATAAAAATTTTAAAAGTAATATTTCTCTTGAAAATAAAAATGAGAAGAATAAAATTTTTTGCATGTTAGATGGTGGTTATTAAAAATTAATTTTATCGCATAACATTTTAGTATAAAAATCATTTTATATGGAGTAATTTACTACAAGTTCTCATTTATTATTTTGAATGGTTGGAAGTTGTGTGAATTTCCACAGGTAATTTGGTTCGGAGTCAACCCATTCGTTAATGTACCGGCCGGTTCATACGAATTAAAAAATTAAATTAAATAATTTCTGCTGTAGGCCACGGACGCTTTTTCTGGCTTGGCGTGCATGTATTTACCACTTGTGCATAAAAAATACGTGTTAATGAACAATAAAATACCATGATTATTTTCATTAGCACGTATGTTTTAGATTGTGTATATAATTGAACAGTAAAATAAAATAAAAAATTTTATTATAAATTTGAATATGAATATCCTTGTATATAAATAATTTGGAGTGAAAAAGGTCTTTATAAAAAGCTGTGTACACGCAAGAACAACACCAGACACAAAAATATTAGCACAGTTAAAGGATTCAAAGGAGATGATCATATAATAAAAATATAAATAACAAGTACCTGAAGTTACGAGATATGATATTCAGAAAGAACTTGTTATAAACAAGTGCTTTCTCTTGCCTTCTCCTTGTTAGTTATCCCTCAATGACTGTTTCTGGGGCAGAATTGAGCTGTGGGTGTTGATCGACTTATGAATGATTTCCCTCCACAAAAATCCCATATTTATACACTCATAATTTTGTATATTATATATATTTTTATATATTTATATAATATAGCCCATACCAAGGACTGGGCCCCACAATATTCTATACAACAATTACACTTACATCTTACGTGTAATTATATGCAGTTAGGTCTTTTCCTCATTCTCATATTAAATTTCTGCAACGGGTTCATTTCATATTTTATTTATACGCACATCAACGCCGCTGTATAATAGAAGACTTAAAGCTGGAACATTTAAAATTTATATACTATTCCACTGTATATTGACTCGCGATTAAGCTCCATTATGATGCAAAGGAGCTAAGCTTAAAATCAAGTACGTGAGAGGAAGAAGAACAAGATCAGTACAAAAAGGAATCAAAGAGCCATAAAAAAATTACAGAAGATTGACATAAAATCATTCGAACATGCAAAAACTAAAACAATAAGAAAAAAAACACCGATACAAAGACACAGATTAAAACATTAAAAGGTAATTACAACGAAAACAATCAAATATTATTATATACACTCCAATGCAAGCACAAAGCAAAACGTATTTGAAAATTAACAAATACACAAAATCATGTTCTTTTATGATTTAATACTTTTCTCCGTACCTAGACGTAGAATGCAACAAATACATAAACCAAAAGGAATAAAAAAGAATATGAATTATACTAGTAAAGTCAAAAAATCAAAAGAAATTAACAGAGAAGCGAAGGGGAACTGAGTGACAGAGTAGAGGACGGAGAGACTGAGACTGAGAGAAACACGGGAAGAATAATGGGGCCAGAAATAGAGTTTATAAAAAAATCAATTAAACTACAAATAAAATAAAAATCGACACCAAAATAAAAGTTATGATTAATCAAATTTATAGTTTAAATTTAAATTTTAAAATTTTAATATTATTACTTTTCGGTTTAATTTTTATTAGTAAAAATCATTCAGTTTGATTACCAAACTGAATGGCTTGTGTGTGTATATATAAATATATATTACTATTATATATTTTTTAATTTATAAAATTTATAAATTATATATATAATTATTTATAAATTATAATTTTTATATATTAAATTATATTGATGGATTATTTTTTAGATTTAAATTATATTTTTTATATTTTAATTGTATGTTTGTATTAAGATTTATTATTATAAATTTTATATTTGAATTTTTTTAATTATATGCATGAAATTTTGTTCAATTTTAAATTTTTTATACATATAGTGTAATCTTAAATATTGAAAATGTCGATTAACTATGAATTTTTATATGGTTAACCAATAATCAATTAAACATTTATTTATAACTTGGTTTCAATTTAAAATTTTTCTACCAAGATTGATGGTTAAGTGTTTTTTTTTTTTTTTTATCTTTCTCACGGTTTGATTAATCCAACATAGGCCAGAAAACCAAGCCAACCAAAAGAAAAAACGAAATAATCAGCCAGACATACCAAAACCAAAAAAAATAATTGTTGATAAATATATCATAATTATTTCTTATGTAAATAAAGATTACCCTTTTAACTTATATAATATTTGATAAATTTATTTAAAGAGATAAAATAACAAGTAGAACAGGAAATTTATTTAAGGAGATATTTGATAATTTTCAGCAAGTGTTATGTTTTAACTTTTGTCTTTAATTAGCTTTAATTTAGATATTCATTTTAAGTCATGCTCCTGTCATCTGTATTAGGACTTCTGAATATGCATCATTTATTGCCCGAAAGATAATATGTAAAATTTTTTAGCAACTGTGAATAATCCAAAGTTGTCCAACTTGGTTCCTTATCGTGGAATAGGAAATTGCCAAACAAGAAACAATAGTGGAGTGGAGTCAAAATCAAGCAACAAAGCAAACAAATGCAAGACCACTTGAAAATGATTTTAAAACCTTTGCCAGTCACAACTCACAATCTGATGCTAAATTCAATTGTGGGTTACAAAATAAGAAATCAAATATTGGCCTGCCTTTGGAGGCCCGGCCGAATGAACTAAATTGAGCGGGCGAAATAATGTCCGAAACACAAATTGAATCAGAACATCAATAGCCCAAATTGGAAATTGATTTGGAGTAACTCAAAAACTAGTTGAAATTGCCACTATCATTAATTGCCAGGCATATTAATCTAACAGAGAAGATGATTTTTATAAACAAATACTGCTCCTTATTTTTTTTTACAATAATAATAATAAAAGATTCTTTTCTGTTGTTGTTATTTGAACCATCCAAACAAGGCATGTCTTATATATAGGGGGTGAAGATAGTATAGTCCCAAAGGCCGCCACCTGACAAACAAAGCAAATCATTTTCATTCTAGTGATCACTGTTTCAAAAACGTCGAATCAAAATAATTTGGATTTATTACTTTAATTTTTTGTCCTGCGCAATAATTTTAAGTTGTAGCATTTTCTGCCTTTTTCCAGTGCTTGGTACCATACATCGCAACGCATATGCAATTTTAGTTTGATGGCGTTGTAAATATATTCCGAAAAATTCTAGCATGAACTTGAAATATTATATTTTAGGTCAATTATAAATTGTAATTTAAATTATAATATTTAAAAAATAATAATTTAAATTAATTTTTTTTTTTCAAATCAAATCTAAATATGTATTCTAATTCTAAGTGAAAAAATGCTCAATACAACTGAAACAAAGGACTCTTCAGAGATTTTTCTCTCTTTCAAAGAAATAATGCGCGAACAAAACTGTGAAACTTCATATTCTTATATTGTGAAAATTGAAATTTTCCTATGGTTATCTCTAGCTCTGATGTCAAAAAAGTAACTGCTCTAACCATTATATGAAACCGACAATGCAAAGATAACTACTCTAACTGTTATATGGAATATATGAAAAATTTTAAGATGGACCTAGTAGATATTTATTTTATTTAGATTTGCAAGAAGCATGTGTTGCTTTTATTTGACTGATTTATTTTATATTTTATATTTTTTATTTTTAAATCACCGTCTTAATTTTATGTTTAAAAGAAAAATATAAAATAAAAGCACTAATGGTGTATTTACTTATAAAAAATAATTTTTTATTTTCTATTTTCAGTTTTCTAAGAAAATTAAAGTATTTATTTTTTATAGAAAATTTAGAAAATATGTTCATTTAGTAAAAACGGAAAACTATATTTTTTAGAAAATTAAAAAATACATTTATTTGATAAAAATAAAAAAATAATTTTCTATTTTAAAAATTAAAAAATATATTTATTTAAAGAAATTTAAAATAATTTTTTAAAGAAAAAATATATATAAACAAATATTTCTCAAACTTTTAAAATTAATACATATATAATATTATGTCTACATATGAATTGAAAGATAATAAAATAAACCGTTAATTAATAAAAAAAATTATTTGTTACCATACACCAGAGAAAAAGAAAAAGCATAAATTAAAATAATTAGCAGAGAATTTGATTGATTCTCAACTATATAGTGCAAAAAGAGACTATGAATTGAAATAAAAAAGAAAAAAGATATTTATACGTGAGTTAACATTGTTATGATTTTACTGGCCAAAAAATATTGCTACGAGTCTAGAACTCCACTGGCTAGAAAAATAATGCTAGACGTAGGGATCAGTTTTTATATTTGCATAATATTTAAAGTTATTTTGGGTTTTGATCCCATAACCATAGTGAGATAATGCAAAAAATAAAGGTAAAATATATTATTTGACCCCTGTACTTTAATAATTTTTTCTTTTAAGTTATTATATTTTTTTTTTGTATAACTATATATATCTTTGAATTTATTGTATCAGACTAATTATGTTCATACCAGATCGGTCCACTAAAGAATAAAATACTCTAAGTAAATAGTAACTTCATTAACAAGAATCAAATAATTGACTTCTTGCTTAAGAGATAAGAATATCGAATTACTCACACCAATCATTTATTGATTGAGTCATTATATTTTAAATGTGATCTATTATGCTCATGTACGTTGTTGTTTTATGCTAAGTTGACCATTTTTTAATAAATTTTTTTGACATCATTATAATAGATGGCTTAATAGAAAAAATAGTATAGTTCATGGGACAAAATAATACTTTTTGCTTTTTTATACATGAAAAATCAAGATAACATGAGAAAAATAATTTTAAGATATAATAAATAATTTGTTGAATAAAAATTATATTCTAAATTAAAATAATAAATAATTAAATGGCTTCAATTATCATAATAATATTTTATAATTAATTGATAAATAATAAATTAAAAATAAAAATAAAAATAAAAATAAATAAAAGAAAATAATGAAAGAATAAAGTTAGTAATAATAAAAAGAATTGTCATGATTTTCATGTTTAAATCCAGTTCTAAAACTTAATAATAAATGTAATTAATTATTATATTTATAAATTAAATTCTCAATGTAGTTTTTTTTAATTAAAATAAATTTAAAATAAAAAAATAAATATCTTACTTTAATAATTTTCTTAATTAGGGGTGGGCATTCGACCAAATTAACTTTGACTGAATATGTCGAACATCAAATTTATTGACTAAATCGACCTATTTTTAATTTGTCAATTAATTAATCGAATTAAATTGATCGGTTAAGTTAATTAACTAAACCGACCGAAATTTTTTATTTTATAATAAAAAATTATATTTACAATAAAAATATTAATATAATTAAATAACTAAATAAAATTTATTAAAAAAATAAACAAAACTTAACTTTATTTTGTAATAAAACATATATTTATAATAAAAATTTATATAATTAAATAATTAAATAAAAAATTAATAAATAACTAAATATTTTTTTTTTAAAAAAATTGGTTAACGTTTAATATACTGAACTGAATTGATTAACCATTAACTGAACCGAAAATCAAATTAATTTAAATTTTTCGACTAAATTGATGGAATTAATATATGATCGATTAATCAAACTAAATTTTCAGTTTATGAACTAAAAATTTAGTTGGTTAACCAAATTGTACCCACTTCTACCCTTACCTAAGTGGAACACAATACCAATTTTCTAGTGCCCTTATTTTTTGCTAACAACCGTTTCTCTTCTATTCTTTAGCTATCTAAAATTTTACTACCTCCTAGCCCTATCTCACTCAACTAACAATGCATGACAATGTCATTCATGGTCAAATAAGTCTGCCCTTAGTTACTGCACTACACAGATGTGCATAATCATTTCTATTGAAATACAACATGCTCATTAAAAAATATACACACATATACATATTTTTATTATTTATTTATTTATTTATTTATTATTTATCAATTAATTCTAAAATATTATTATGATAATTGATAGTCATTTAATAATTTATTATTTTATTTTTATTTTTATTTAGAATATAATTTTTATTCTGTAAATTATTTATTATTTAATTTATTTATTATACCTTAAAATTAAAATTTTTTTGCATTATCTTAATTTTTTATGTATAAAAAAATACAAAAAGTATTATTGGCTCTTGTACTATATTATTTTTTTCTATTAAGCCATCTATTATAACAACGTCAAAAAAAATCTGTTAAAAAAATGATCAACTTAGCATGAGACATGAGATAATAATGTATATGGATTTAATAGATCACAATTAAAATATAAGGACTCAATAGAAAAAGCAGTAAAGCATAAGGGCCAAATAATGTATTTTGCAAAAAATAAAAGCCTTTGATGCCAATTTCTAAAAGTTCCGTGTTTTCTAAAATTAGAAAACATCAAAAATATATTTTCCAATTTCTTATCAAATTTCAAAAAACTGAAAATTTATTTTCTGTTTTTAATTTTAGAAAATTAGATCATGTAAACAACATCTTCTATTTTCTAGTTTTCATAGAAAAATGTTATAGAAAACAAGCCTAGTTTTCTATAAGAGAACACACCCTAAGTGACTCTATTTATGCTTTTTTGGAAAATCGCACTAGGTAAGGAGTTGATTGCATGACATATGTCTCTGGAAAGGTTAAAATCAGACGACTTTTCTCTTGCTTAATGTTAGTTGATTGAGAAAATCAATTTTAAGAAAAAAAAAAGTTCATTTTAGGAATTCTTAATTCTAATTAAGGTAAAAATTGATATTTAATTACTAATATACGTATTGAGAATCTAATGAGTCACACTCTAAAAGAGTTCATAATTAAGTAAATTAGCTTTATATATATTATTGGATAGTGTATAATATATATTAATGAATTGAATCCGATAAGGAATAGTTTTTCTAGTTGGATAGTTTTTTTTATTAAGTATTGAGCTAAGTTGGGCCCAATTGGACTTATTATGCTATTAGGGTTTAATTTAGGTTTAAAAGCGAATTTAAATAAGAAAATTTTATAAAATTATCCATAATTTTTTAAAATATGAAAAAGAATAAAAATATTTATACTTTTAAAAGAAGTCGCATAAAATTTTCAAAAATGCATCTTCCTTCAACATTCTATGTATATTTGGTAGATGTTGATTAAGATAATTAATACATACACATTTTGTTATCTAAAACATTCTTTTATATTTTAAAATCATAATTTTATTATTTTAAATTAATAAATTATATGATTCAAGTATTAAAATAGAATATATAAATAAATAAAATAAAATATTTACACAATATCTATAAAATAGTAGAAGAGAATAATTATATTTATATATTTGTGTATATTGCGTGTGTGTATATAAAATCCTCCTACCTTATATATATACAATAACTATATTTCATATATGCAAAGTACATGTATAAAATATAAGAATGCTACAGTAATTAATTATATGAACTCTTATAATTAATTCCAAATAATTATATATGTAAAGTACATATATAAATATGTATATAGCAATTAAATAAATCATTTGTAATATAGTTTGATTATTTAATAGAAGAAAATTTCTAAAAAAATTCATCAGAATTTTGTTTATAGTTTTGACAAATCCCAAAATCACATATAGCTCAACCTGCAAGTAAAAACACTCCCGAATTCTCAAGTCATTCTAAAACACCCTCTTTTATAATTTACATCCAAAAATTTCATAATTAAAAACAATGTTCATCAGAGTACATGTATGTATAAAACCTCAAATTTTATAAAATATACATATGGTATAATTATAATATATAAAGCCAAATTATATAGAAAATAAAATTATATATGTATGCACTACCAAAAGAGTTGGTCTAATGGCAAGAGCTTAACCTTTAAAAACAACATCAAGTCCTAGACTCTCTCGAATCTACCTGGGTTTCCCATCTCTATCCTATCACCTATGCAATAAAATCAATCGCACTAAATTATAAGCTTAGAAGTACATACTTTGATAACATAATATTCTTTCAAAATCAATATATGCTTTTTCATAGCACACAATGTACAGTGCCACCATTTCAATGCATTATTTATTTGAAGTATTCATTATCTTATAAAATTCATCAACATAATACATTCACATTCGCATATATTGGACCCAACAAGTCTCTGTACAATATTCAAGTTTCAAAATGATTGATTTAAACTATTGTGACCTGAAGATCCAACACTGGGGATCTAAGTGTCATATATATATTTCTCAAAGGTCTTCCCCTATTGACACTAGGGAGAAAGTGTCATATAAATTACCCAAAGGTCATCCCTATCGATACTTGAGACAAAGTGTTCAATATCAATCGAAGGCCATCTCTTTCAGCATTGAAGTCATATAAAATATGTCTTGCCCAAAGGCATATAAAATATCATGACATATCAACTTGACAGTACCAAATTCAATTATCCGGAATACATAATTGTATAGGGCAAGTAAATAGATTACATTATATCACAGTTTCCATATTTTCTTTATCATTCCTCATTTTTCCATAGTTTCCTCATTATTCTATAATCATTTCCACATTTCTCAACCATATTTAGTATAATCCTTGATCATGTTAGGTAATCAAGGAGATCACTGCAAACCAAAAACACGCAGCGGAAAAATTTTGATCTTTGATTTTCCACCAGGATCCATGCTGTTTGTTTAATTCCACGAAAGTGTTTAAAGAACTAACCTGTTGATGATTCGAAATCATAGTTTGGAAGAGATGCCTCGATCGCGAAACACCCTCAATCGCTTATCCACACGAATGCTACCGTCTGGAGTGCTAGCTCTCTGCAACGGTGAAGGCTAAAAAAATATTTTCTCTAAAACGTATTAGGGTTCCTTCGTTTTTGTTCTCTTTCATTTTCTAATGTTTCCTCTCAGAAGACTTAATGTCTGGAGTAAATATAATCACTCCATAATCCAATTCGAAATTGGATAAGGTAAGTCAAATTCAGAATCCAAATCTAATAAGGATTCTGAATATATTATCTAATAATATATATAAAATAAAATGAAAATAATAAAATAATAAATATTAATATCTAATATTAATATTATTAATATTATATCCAGCCCAAAGTGCATTCTTGTGTGTGACCCGATAGGCCCATATTAATTGGCAGTCAATTTAATCTCTATTAAACCAACAAGTCGTAATTGGCCTCTAGCAAGGTGTTACAACTACCCAATTAATATAAGGAATGTCCAATTTGCCTAATAATAGTACATGCATTAATCTCTTTGTCACGCGATATCTAGCTTGAACATAAGTCATGGTCAACGTCATACTTATATTGTCCAAACTTATGATTACTCGATCTCCAAGTAGACTGATAAAAACAAATGAAATTGATCACACTATCAATTCATTTGAGCACAGCCATGCATTTCACAGTCTCACTTATAGAGGGATCCAAAAGATATCTCTCTCAAAGAGAGGGACAAATTCTATCTTGATTGTTCATTATCCTCTACATAATTTCTATCATATATGATCATAACCTTTATCACTATCCAGTTACGGATAATGTTTGATCATGTCAAAATATAATAGTCCTTATATTGGAAACTATGACAATCTCAAGTCAAAGAATTAATACACAACTATCATGAGATTTACTTATGACACTAACCCATGTAGTAATCTCATGATGGATCTATCCAATACATTGTTCTCTAACAAGTATCTATGAAATTGATTTGTATCACTATACACATAACCATCTGATGATTATCAAATCAATGTTCATACTGGTTAAGAATTATTTTTTATCTCTATAACAATAATAAACCAGGGACAAATATCAAAATTGTGTAAGATGCAAACAAATAATAATGATAATAAAATCTCATTTATTAATAATGAATGTATAACATAAAGATCCAAATAAATGGCCTAGGGCACATACACTAACAATCTCCCACTTGCACTAGGCCTACAAATTTCTAAGACCCATAGATCTAGTGTGCTGATCATGCTTGACCCGTGAGAGAGGCTTTGTTAATGGATCTGCTATGTTATCATTTGTGTCAACTTTGCATATCTTGATATCTCCTCTATCGATAATGTCTCGAATGAGGTGTAAACGCCTGAGTATATGCTTAGACCTTTGATGAGATCTAGGCTCTTTTGCCTGTGCTATGACACCATTGTTGTCACAATAAATGTCCACAGGATTTGCAATGCTAGGCACCACTCCTAGCTCAGTGATGAATTTCTTCAACCAGACTGCTTCCTTAGCTGCATCTGATGCTGCTATATACTCAGCCTCTGTTGTAGAATCAGCCACAGTGCTTTGTTTTGAATTCTTTCAACTAACAGCTCCACCATTCAATGTGAATACAAAACCTGACTGCGATCTAAAATCATCTATGTCAGTTTGGAAACTAGCATCTGTGTAACCATTTACAATTAGCTCATCTTCCAAACCTCCATAAACCAAGAATACATCTTTAGTCCTTCGAAGGTATTTAAGAATATTCTTGACAGCTGTCCAATGACCTTCACCAGGATCAGCTTGAAATCTACTAGTTGCGCTTAATGGATATGAGACATCTGGTCTAGTACATAACATGGCATAGATAATAGATCCTATAGCAGAAGCATAAGGAATCTTATTCATTCGATCTCTCTCATCAGATGTCATAGGACATTGACTCTTGCTGAGATGAATGCCATGAGACATAGGCAAGAATCCCTTTTTGGAATCTTGCATGTTGAACCTCTTCAACACTTTATCTATGTATGTACTTTGACTCAGGCCAATTATCCTTCTAGATCTATCTCTATAGATCTTTATAGCAAGGATATAGGCAGCCTCACCTAAGTCTTTCATTGAGAAAGAATTCCCTAACCAAGTCTTAACCTTTTGCAAGGTAGGGATATCATTCCCAATGAGTAATATGTCATCCACATATAAGACTAAAAACACTACTGCACTCCCACTAACCATCTTGTAAACACAAGGTTCATCTTCATTCTTGATGAAACCAAAGTTCCTAACTGTTTCATCAAAACAAAGATTCCAGCTTCGAGATGCTTGCTTCAATCCATTAATGGATCTTTGAAGCTTGCAAACATTTGTAGAATTCTCAGGATTTACAAAACCCTCAGGTTGTGTAATATACATATCCTCAAGCAAGTTTCCATTAAGGAAAGCGGTTTTCACATCCATTTGCCATATCTCATAATCATAGTATGCTGCAATGGCAATGAGAATTCTAACAGACTTAAGCATAGCAACTGGTGAAAAGGTTTCATCATAGTCTATACCATGAGTTTGCTTGAAACCTTTTGCAACAAGCCTTGCTTTATAGGTCTGCACATTCCCATCCATGTCAGTTTTCTTCTTAAAAACCCATTTGTAACCAATAGTCTTAATACCCTCTGGAGGATCAATTAAAGACCAAACTTGGTTGTCAAACATAGATTGTATCTCAGATTTCATGGCTCCAAGCCATTTGTCTGAATCTGGACCTGACACAGCTTCTTGATAGGTAGTAGGCTCATCTTGATCTATGAGCATTACTTCACTATCATCAGTCACAAGAAATCCATATCTCTCTGGCTGACAACGTGTCCTATCAGACCTGCGAGGGATTTGTGTTACATCTTCAGACTCCATAACTATTTGTGGTTCTGAAATAGGCTCTATAGACGGCTCAATGATTTCTGGTGGTACTTGAGTTTCCTCAAGTTCTACTATACTCCCACTAGTTCTCTTAGAAAGAAATTCCTTTTCCAAAAAGATCCCATTTCGAGCAACAAACACTTTGTTCTCTGAAGGAGTATAGAAATAGTATCCTTTAGTTTCCTTAGGATACCCCACAAAATTACATTTGATAGACTTTGGAGCTAACTTATCTGAAACTAGTCTTTTCACAAAAGCTTCACAACCCCAAATCTTAAGAAAAGACAAACTAGGTGTCTTACCTATCCATATCTCATATGGTGTCTTTTCAACCGCCTTAGATGGTACACGGTTCAGAATGAATGCAGCTGTCTCCAAGGCATAACCCCAAAAAAATAAAGGAAGATCCGCTTGACTCATCATTGATCGAACCATATCTAATAGAGTTCGATTTCTCCTTTCAGAAACTCCATTCCACTGTGGAGTTCCTGGAGGAGTCAGTTGTGAAACAATTCCACAATCCCTTAGATGATCATCAAACTCTTGGCTCAAATATTCACCACCTCGATCTGATCGAAGTAGTTTAATTGTTTTACCAAGTTGATTTTGTACTTCATTTTGAAAAGTTCTAAACATTTCAAAAGACTCATGCTTATGTTTCATTAGGTAGACATAGCCATACCTACTGAAATCATCAGTAAAAGTAATGAAGTATCGAAATCCTCCTCTGGCACTAATGCTAAAAGGACCACATACATTTGTATGTATCAAGCCCAATAAATCATTAGCCCTTTCACTATGCCCAGTAAAAGGATCCTTTGTCATCTTACCAAGAAAACAAGACTCACATGTTTCAAATGATTCAAAATCAAATGAATCTAATAATCCATCTTGATGGAGCTTAGAAATGTGTTTTTCATTTATATGGCTAAGGCGACAATGCCATAAATAAGTAGGGTTTAACTCATTTGGCTTAGTTCTCTTAGAAGTTATGTTATAGATATCATTACCATTATAATCATCAAGATTAAGGATATAAAGGCCATTATAAGAATTTGCAATACCATAAAGCAAATCATTTTTTTTATCAAAAATAGAACATTTCTTATTCTTAATAAAAAATAAATAACCTTCATCATCCAAAACAGATACTGAAATAAGATTCCTACTCATAGTAGGAACATAAAAGCAATTGTTCAAAATTAACAAAAACCCATTGGGCATAACAAGTTCATAAGTTCCTACAGCTATAGCAGCAACTCTTGCTCTATTGCCAACACGTAGGTCCACTTCGCCCTTCTTCGGCATCATACTCCTTTTGAGTCCCTGCATATTTGTACAAATATGAGATCAACATCCGGTAACTAATACCTAGGAAGAAGGAATAGATAAATTAATTTCTATAACATAAATACCTGAAGATGTAGTCTCACTACCCTTCAACTTCTTTAACTCATCCAAATAGAGTTGACAATTTCTCTTCCAATGCCCAAGCTTGTTACAATGGAAACAAGTCCCTTCCTTAGGAACTTTAGCCTTAGGTTCAGGTTTTGGTTTAGCTTGTCCCTTGGACCCTTTAGCACCTTTTGCCTTACCCTTGCCTTTAGTATCTTTGGCTTTCTTTTTCATTTGTTTAATATTGACATTCAATATTTGGGTAGGCTTTTTGATATTCCCCTCAGCAGTTTGAGCACACCATGTAGCTCAGGAATGGATTTCTCCATGTCATTCATGTTATAGTTCATGACAAACTGTGAGAAACTGCTAGGCAATGAATGTAGGATCAAATCCGTGGAGAGTTCTAAACTCAGGGGATATCCAAGTCTAGCAAGGTGATCTAGATAGCCTTTCATCTTCAAAACATGAGCACTAACAGATTCACCTTCAGACATTTTGCAGTCAAATAATGCAACAGCGGTGTCAAACCTATCTTGCCTAGCCTATTGTTGGAAAGCTTGTTTGAGATGCACACTCATCTCATAAGCCTCTAAGTGTTTCAGATCCTTCTGAAGTCCTGGACACATAGTAGCCAACATAAGACATCCTATGTCATTGGAATCATCCACATGCTTCTTATGCTTACTCTTAGCAGCATTAGAAGCATCAGCAGGAGGTGGGTCAGGGATAGCTTACGTAGGACTTTTTCTCTTGTTTGAGAACAATTCTCAGCACTACAAAAAAACACGCTATCTGCAACGGACAGAATCCGTCGCAGATCCGTCGCAAATCCGTCACAAATCAAGTCTTGCGACCGATCTGCGACGGATACGATCCGTTAATAAAAAAGGCATCGTAATTTTTAATTTTGTGACAGGCCATCGCAGATTGCGACGGATTTGCAACCACTCGGCGGTTGCAAATCTCGCGCTTAAATTTTCGCGGGTAAAGGGCAGCCGTCGCAAATCTGTCGCAGATTCTGTCGCAGATTTCCATCGTAGATTCCGTCACAGATTTTTATCGCAAATTCATTGCAGATTCTATCGTAGATTGCCGTCACAGATTCCGTCGTAGATTTTCATCGTAGTATATGTCGCAGATTCCGTCATAGATTTCAAATATCCGTCGCAGATTCGTAGCAAATCCGTAGTAATTTAAAATTGATTTTTATTGGAACTATTTGTATTAGCAATTAATTTTATGAGAACTTTATAAATACATTTGGAACATTTAAACACAATCTAAAAAAACACTAATTACATTGATAAAAATAATTCTTTTATTAATCTTCAATAGAATAAAATATTTTACAATTTAACTATACAAGTGTTAAGAACACTACTATAAATAATCTATCTTGAAAATAACAATATAGATCTTCAGTTATCATTTTCCATTGAATCATGACTTGCATCATCATTATTAACCTGTAAATAATATTAAAAAGAGTAAATGAAAAGAATAATATGATACACGTTAACAAAGTAATACTAACCGTGGTGTGTAGGCTTTTTCATTCAACTCGTGTAGTGTTTTATTAGTTTTTGTTATAGTTTTGTGTCTTGTTTATTATGATAATTATTGTTTTATTTAGGTATTTTGTTAGTTTTAATCGGTTTGTTTGGTGTTTTCATTAATTTTGGTAGTTTTAGTTTATTTCAATGTTTAGGTCATTTTTGATGTAGTCTTTAGTATTGTGTTTATGTTGTGTTGGTTATTGTCTATTGATTTTCTTGTTTAGATTTGTTTTGAGTTTTGTGTTAGGTTAAAAAGGCAAGGAAGCAAATTTGAAGGAGAAAGTGGCAGTGGCTGACACAGGCAGAGGACACGGCCAAGTCACTGGCCGTGTCCCATACCAAGATTAAATTGAAGAACAAGTCCCAGTAGCAGACACAAGCAAGGGACACGGCCAAGTCATCTGGCCGTGTCCCTCCAAAAAGACCCAACACGGCCAAGTCAAGCTTCACTTGGACGTGTCTCACTTGGTTCCACAGGAAAGAGATCAAAATTGCACAGAAGTGAACACAGGCAAGGGACACGGCCAAGTCATCTGACCGTGTCCCTCAAACATAGTCCAACACGGCCAAGTCAGGCTTCATCTAGCCGTGTCACTCAACCAAAGAAGAAAAGAAGGAAAAGGCAAGCAGTAGGTGACACATGCAAGGGACACGGCCAAGTCATCTGGCCGTGTCCCTCCAAAAGCCACTCACACAGCCAAGTCACATCTGACTTGGCCGTGTCCCTCATGAAGAAAACACGCAGCGGATTTTTAAAGTGACGTTTCATATAAAAGGAAGGGGAGAGCTTAGGGTTAGGGCTGTTGACGATTTAAAGAATTATTTTCAGCCGTCAGAGAGAGCTTGAGGGTTTTATCATTTGTTTACTTTGATTTCAACTACACTTTGGATTAAAACTAGCTAGATTAGATTGTTCATTCCATTGTTATATCCTTCTTGCAAGATTTGAACAAGAGATTCTTCAGAAGCTTCAAGGAGTTGTAACTTGGTTTTGTTCTTGAACTTATTCTCTTTATTTTCATTGAATGGATATTATCATGTCTATTGTGATTTCTTTGAACATTAATGAGATGAATATGTTTGATTGCATAATGAACTAATTTGATCTAGTCTAGGGTTTGTATGGATATGCTATGATTGTATGAATTGGTTATTCTCTTAGCTACTGATTTCTTTAGCCTTTATTGAATGAAATATTGTTAACATATAATTGATTGGCCACCAATTGTGTGTTTTAGGTATTAGATGATGGATTGAGAGATGAAGTCTAATGCTGGAACAATTCAATTAAGAACTTAGGTGAATTAGAGATATAACCTATTAAAAAGATTGTTTCAATTATAACAAGATTAGTTGTAAGAGGTTTGAATGCGAGAGCTTATCTCCTTGACTCAATTAATTAAGTTGTTTGAGATTTAATCTTTGAAATTAAATTAGTTAAGAGGAATAACCGTTCATACATATAATAGTAGAGAAGTGCAAACCCTAGACCTTTCTATCAAGTGAATCAAAACATCAGTTCTAGTTTACTTTTATTCGTTTTAAATTTTAATCAATCTTCTTCATTATTTAGCAATTTAAATTTCTTTAATTACTTGTTATTTATAATCTGATAATTAATTAGCCACTTTAGCTTCCTTGTGAGACGACCTTGGGGCGATCACCTTTGCTACAGCTACCTTGTATACTTGCGAGTGACGCTTTGTGGTAGAGTTAATTCGAGCGCAACAAGTTTTTGGCGCCGCTGCCGGGGAGGCTAATTGGCGAAATTGCTTATTATTAAAAAATATATATATATACTTTGGATTATTTTTCATTGTTTTCATTTTATTTTATTTCTCTTTTGCTTTTGATATTTCTTTTTCTAGAAATTTTTGTTTATGCAAGGCAGGAGATCACTCGAAGGAGAGCTACATCCATTCATTCCAGAAATTCAAAGAATGAAAAAGGAGTAGAGAAGAGTTTGAGCTCTACACCGGTTTTGATACAGAGGAGGACACTTCTGAATTTGAGTCAGATTCTGCACAATCAGTTAAAATGGCTGAAGAAAGGCAAAGAACCATGAGAGATTTTGCTAGACCTGTCATTGGAACTTCCACCTCTTGCATAAAACTGACAGATGCAGCAAGAAATTATGAGTTGAAGAACATTCATTACAACATGCTGCCATCATTCTATGGAGTTCCAAATGAAGATCCTTTGAACTTTATTCGGGATTTCTACTCCACCCTCAACACTTTTCCTTTGGGAGGACTAACAGAAGATCAGTTGAGGATGAGATGTTTCCCTTATACTTTGAAGGATAGGGCAAAGAGCTGGCTCATGATGTTGCCTGAAAATTCACTGACAACTTGGGAGCAAGTTTATAAAAAGTTCATGGGCAAGTTCTATTCACACCAGAAGACAGCTGAGTTGAGAGGGAAGATTGCTACATTCTCTCAATTTGAAGGAGAGCCATTTCATGAAGCTTGGGACAGATTCAAGATGCTATTGATCCAGTGTCCACATCATCACTACCCACTTCAACTCCTGAATCAGTTTTTCTATGTTGGTCTAACCCAGCAATTTCAGAACACTATTGATAATGCAGCTGGGGGAGCCATGGGAGAAAAGACAGCTGATGAGACTTATGAGATCTTTGAGATGTTGGGAGCTAATTCTCAACAAAAGAGTGTAAGGGAAAGAAGTAAAGGGGTGAATCAATTAGAAGCCAATACTGAAATGGTTAGTCAAATAGCTGAGTTGACAAGGCAGGTTCAGATGCTAAACATGAAGAACAACATTTCTTCATCTACTCAAGAAGTGTGTGGAATCTGTGGGACATTTGGGCATGGAGCAAATATATGCCCCTCTGCATATGAATCTTTTGGGAATGAAGCTGAGCAAGTTAATGCTATGGGGGGATTTCAGCCAAGAGCCAGGAATGATCCTTACTCCAACACTTACAATCCTAGTTGGAGGAGTCACCCCAATTTTTCCTGGACAACAAATAATGCTCAACAGCCATTCCATTTGCTCCAGAGACAGAACCAACAGTAGGGCCAATCCTCAAATCAAGGTCAGCCTAAGAGAGAAAGTTTGGAGGAAAGTTTACAGGCTTTTATCCAAGTCAGTGCTAAAAATCAGGAGATGAACAACAAGAGGCTGGATTCCTTTGAAGCATCTTTTAAGAAGGTGGAGACTCAAGTGGGGCAACTTGCTCAATAGATGCAGATTCAACAAAAAGGTAAGTTCCCAAGTCAACTTGAACAGGCACAAGCAGTGACTGTTCTTAGGAGTGGCAAGGTAATAAATAACAATGTTGAAAATAATTCTGTGAATGCAGGTGAGCAAGAAAATAAAAAGGAAGGAGAACTGAAGAACAAAGGTGCTGAAGAAAGATCAATGGAGAAGTCCCCTACAGCAGATTTGCACAAGGCAAGTAATCCATACCGGCCACCTATACCATTCCCCAGCAGGTTGAAGGATGATAAAAAAGATAAGCAATTTTCAGATATCTTCAACATGCTGTCTAAGGTAAGTATTAACTTACCCTTACTTGAAGCAATTAAGAACATGCCGGCTTATGCTAAATTCTTCAAAGAACTGAATACCAAGAAAAAGAGGTATGAGCCGAATGAAAAGGTGATAGTTTCTGAGGTAGCTAGTGCTGTTTTGCAGCATAAACTACCTCCTAAGCTAAAGGATCCTGGAAGCTTTATTATTCAAATTACTATGGGGAATGGAAAAGGTACTTATGGCATGTGTGATTTGGGAGCTAGTGTGAATTTAATGCCTTACTCTGTGTACCTTGACTTAGAATTAGGGGAACTTAAGCCAACAAAAATGGTGTTGCAATTAGCTGATAGATCTCTTAGATTCCCGAAAGGGGTTATAGAAGATGTGTTAGTTAAAGTTGGTGGTTTGATAGTACCTGTGGATTTCATTGTTCTTGACATGGAAGTAAGTAATTCTTCACCATCTGCACACACCATTCTGCTGGGTAGGCCTTTTATGGCGACTACCAATACTTTGATAGATGTTAAGAATGGAAAATTATCAATGACTGTTTTGGGACAAACTGTGGAATTTTCTATTTTTAACACTTCTCCTATTCCTACAACTGCTTTATATGAGGATTGTTCTTTCATTGATTGTGTTGATGCAGTTGTTTCAGATGTTTTCTTGCAGACAGGTTCCTCTGATAAATTGGAGCTGGCATTGACTTTGGATAGTGATTTGGAAATTTTTGATGCAGAAATAGCCAGTTGTCTTGAGACTTTAGGAAGTGCTGAAGTAGAGGAGCTTAAGGAGGACCCAATTTGTGAGTTTTTCCCCCTTGAAAAAGAAGAGAAGAACCCGTCACTAGAGTTAGAGCTGAAAGAGTTACCTAAGAACTTGAAATATGTGTTTTTAGGAGATCACAACACTTTACCTGTGATAATATCTAGTGAACTTAGTGAAGGGGAGGAGATGAGGTTGGTGAGTGAGCTTAAAAGATTAAAAAGAGCAATAGGATGGGGATTGAGTGACATAAAGGGTATTAACCCTTCTATGTGCATGCATAGAATCACTTTAGAAGAGGGAGCTAAACCTGTGAGGGAGACCCAAAGGCGACTTAACCCAAATATGAGTGAAGTGGTTAAGAAGAAGTGCTCAAATTGTTGGATGAAGGAGTAATTTACCCAATAGCTAATAGTGAGTGGGTGAGCCCAGTTCATGTAGTTCCTAAGAAATCTGGAATCACTGTGGTGAAAAATGAGAATAATGAGTTGATTCCTACTAGGACTACTACTAGGTGGAGAATGTGCATCGATTATAGGAAGTTGAACAATGCTACAAAGAAAGATCATTTCCCTCTTCCTTTTATTGATCAGATGTTAGATAAACTTTCTGGACACTCACATTATTGTTTTTTGGATGGCCTTTCAGGTTACTATCAGGTGCCAATAGCTCCAGAGGATCAGTCCAAGACAACCTTTACTTGCCCTTTTGGGACTTATGCATTTCGACGTATGCCCTTTGGCTTGTGCAATGCACCTGCAACTTTTTAGAGATGCATGATGTCTGTCTTCTCTGACATGATAGACGATTTTATTGAGGTATTTATGGATGACTTTTCTGTTTTTGATAATTCTTTTGATAATTGCCTCAATAAACTTGTTCGTGTGCTTGAGAGATGCATTGAATGTAACCTCACTTTAAGTTGGGAAAAGAGTCATTTTATGGTTACTCAGGGCATTGTCTTAGGTCATGTGGTGTCAAGTAAAGGGATTGAGGTAGACAAGGCTAAAATTGAATTGATTGCTAAGTTACCCCCACCTACCTCAGTTAAGGGAATAAGAAGTTTTCTAGGGCATGCAGGATTTTACAGGAGGTTTATTCAGGATTTTTCCAAAATAAGCCAACCATTGTGCCATTTATTGGGGAAAGATGTTCCATTTGAATTTACAGCACAATGCATTCAAGCTTTTAATTCCCTTAAGGAGAAATTGACTAGTGCACCTGTGATTGTAGCTCCTGTCTGGTCTTTACCTTTTGAAATCATGTGTGATGCCTCTAATCATGCAGTAGGAGCTGTTCTTGGGCAAAGGGTTGACAAATACTTGAGAGTAATTTATTATGCCAATATAACCCTGAATAGTGCACAAATGAACTACACCACAACTGAGAAGGAAATGTTAGCTGTTGTTTTTGCTTTAGACAAATTTAGAGCATATTTAATTGGGTCAAAAATTATTGTGCATTCTGATCATGCAGCTCTTAAATATCTATTAACAAAACAACATGCTAAACCGCGCTTAATTAGATGGGTGTTGTTGTTGCAAGAGTTTGATTTCCAAATCAAGGATACTAAGGGTAGTGAGAATGTTGTTGCTGATCACTTATCCAGATTACCCTTCTTTAGTAAAAATCTTGCATCTGATAGCATTTATAAAAATTTAGAAGAATTTCCTGATGAGCATCTGTTTGTGGTAATTAATGCCCCTTGGTTTGCAGATATTGCTAACTATCTTACTTGTGGTATTTTGAGATCTAACATGTCATTTCAGGAAAAGAAAAGGTTTCTACACTTGAGTAAGTTTTATTTTTGGGATGAACCTTATCTATTCCGGATATGCAAAGATGAGATAGTTCGCAGGTGTGTAGCTAAGGAAGAACAACTGAGTGTTCTTCAATTTTGTCATGACCTTCACTGTGGGGGTCATTTTGGAGGAAGGAAGACTGCAGAAAAGGTGCTTCAAAGTGGTTTTTACTGGCCTACTTTATTTAAAGATGCTAAAGACTATTGTAAGCACTGTGATCGTTGCCAAAGAGTAGGTAACATTGGGAGGAGGAATGAAATGCCCTTCAGTCATATATTGTTGTTGAATTGTTTGATGTTTGGGGAATAGACTTCATGGGTCCTTTCCCCAAGTCCTTTGGTTATGAATACATTTTAGTTGCTGTTGATTATGTTTCCAAATGGGTGGAGGCAATCCCCACCGGTACTAATGATGCTAATATTGTTGTTAAATTTGTGAAGGAAAACATTCTTAGCAGGTTTGGCACACCAAGGGTGATAGTCAGTGATGGGGGGAGCCATTTTTGCAACAGGCTTTTTGAGAAGTTAATGCACAAATCTGGCGTGAAGCACAAGGTGTCAACCCCTTACCATCCACAGACTTCTGGACAAGTGGAAACATCAAACAAGCAGCTAAAAGGAATTCTGGAGAAAACAGTCAACACATCCAGGAAGGATTGGGTAAACAGATTGCATGATGCACTATGGGCATATCGGACTGCTTTCAAAACTCCTCTTGGTATGAGTCCATATCGATTGGTGTTTGGAAAAGGTTGTCACTTACCAGTGGAGTTAGAGCACAAAGCATATTGGGCAATCAAGACTCTGAATTTGGACTTGGATAAAGCGAAGAGAGAAAGATTTCTGCAAATTTCAGAGTTGGATGAGCTGAGAAATGAGGCCTATGAGAGCTCGAGAATCTACAAGGATCGCACTAAAGCACTTCATGATAGAATTATAGTGCGAAAGACATTGAATCCAGGTATGAAGGTTTTACTTTTTAACTCACGACTCCGTCTTTTTCCAGGTAAACTCAAGTCTCGATGGAGTGGGCCTTTCGAGATAACTCAGGTGTATCCTTCTGGTGCCATTGAATTACTTAACTATCGAACAAGTGAGACTTTTAAAGTGAATGGACAGAGAGTTAAGCCATACAATGAAGGATTTCAGGAAGTGAGGATCATTGATAGCACTTTGATCCGTGATCCTTAGATCTTGCATGATGTCCAACTTTATGACATTAAAGAAGCGCTAAATGGGAGGCAACCCATCGGTTTGCATTTATTTTTCGTAGTTGTAATTTTAAATTTAGCGAGTATTAATTTTATGTTCGGTTTAAATAAATGGACTGTGCTTTGATCGGTTTTTCTTTACTTTGTGTTTCAGGGTGTTAAAAGAAGAAGGTTTGCAAAATCGTTGAATAAAAAAATATATATATATATTAAAAGTTAATAAAAGGCAGTAGGTGACACAGCCAAAGGACTTGGCCGTGTCACACACTGGACACAGCCGGGCTTCCTTAAAAATTTAACGATTTTGCAATTTTGTACAGAATAGGACACACCCAGAGGACACGGCCAAGTCACTGGCCGTGTCCCTCCAAGAGCATTAGACACGGCCGTGTCACCTTGACTTGGCCACACAGACACGGCCAAGTCCACACTCACACGGCCGTGTCCCTCCATTTTACACTTTTAAAAACCCGATTTTGCCCAGTTATTTCCATTAAATCCCTAATTTCTTTTCTTCGTCTCTCTCTCGCTCTCCGTATCGCCATAGCCAAATTTTTATTTCAAAACTCCAATTTTTCTATTAAAACTTCAAATTTCTTCAACAAAACTTGAGATAATCACTTAAAACTTCCTCTTTACTCATATTATTTTGATTTAATTCAGTTTTGGGTGTTAATTTTTCAGATCTCAAGATGCCAAGAACTAAAACTGTCTCACACTGCAAGAAAAAGAAATCTACTACCGAAGGAGCTTCTTCCTCTTCCTCAACTTCATCTTTCAAGAGGGCAAGTCTTTTGGCTCGGGGTTTTTTCCCGACAAGGTATGTGAATGACGAATCTCTAGATGCCCTCCAAATTAGAACTAATTTTTATAGATATGTGCAATTTCTTGGGTGGGAGACTTTTTATCTCATTGAGACCTTTGCAGTTTGAGGAGCTTACTCTAGAATTTTTGACATCTCTTAAGGTGGAAAGAGATGATAAGAAAATCTGCAAGAGAATGATGTTTAAATTGATGGGAAAATCATTTGAGCTTAATATTGATCAGTTAAATGCTATCTATGGTTTTCATCAGCATGGGGAAAGGTCGATACCCAAAGAATTTAGACAACAATTTGCTTGGGGAGCTTTAGGCTCGGGTACTTATGTGGCCAAATCGGCTAAGGCATCTAAATTAAAGAATCCCGCTTTGAGGTACTTGCATAGGTTTATGTCTTGCGGATTCTTCGCTAGGAAAGAAAGCCCGGGTGTGGTTGAGTCGAGTGAGTTATTTTTCCTGGACTGTGTTTTGAATGAAATGGCTGTTTGTGCCGGCTATTGGTTAGCTGATATTTTTGATACTGTAGCTAATAAAAGGAGGGGGGCAATTTGTGTTGGAGGATTGATAACCACATTAGCAGTAGCCCTTGTTGAGGATTTTGAGCAGAGTACTAGTCGCATGACTAGAATTATGGGTAATGACTCCTTGGATCTAGCTACACTTGAGAAAATGCACATGGTGGTGCATAGAAGAGGGACTTATGTGATGCCTTCAGCTGAGCCTGCAGCACCGAGGGACAGGCAGAAAAGAGCACGGGTCCAAGAGGAGTCCGACTCGGATTCTCTTGGCCTAGATGAGGATGCTCCGGTCTCGGAACATCAAGAGGTACTTCTGAGGATTGAGGCCCTGGAGGGCAAAGTGGATCGACTGGATGGCAAGGTGGACCGTAACCATGCTGAGGTATTGCAGCAATTGGAGCAGATTAATAGCAACCTTGCGACGATCCTGAGTCTTCATCCCTCAGCTGCATCATCTTCATGCCCACCTTTTCCATAGATTTTGAGATCTTTGCTTTATTTTGTATTTTTGTTCTTATTTTTCGTTTTTTTTTCATGTTAACCTTTATATTTGGATATTTTATTTATATATATATTGTACTTTTGTTTTTGAACTTTTGTGTTTGTGATGGAAAGCTAGGGTTTTGCCTCACCAATACGATGGAAGACAGGTTGTCCTTTAACTCTTTTTATTTACTATTCTTGTTTTACATTGAGGACAATGTAAATTTTAAGTGTGGGGTACTCTTTAAGCTTTCCTTTAATGTTTGTCTTGTTTTGTTTATTGTGTTTGTTGTTCATGGCATAATTGTTGAAAATTTATTGATCTTTTCTTTGATTCTAGCATTATAATTGAGACTTTAGTATCAGCATAGAAATGAGCATTTGAATTCATTCGAGATCAATTTTCGCATTCTGCAATTCATGACATATAATCTTTGGGAACCCACCTGTGTGAGTTTTTGAGCCTCATAAATTTGTTATTATTGTCAATTGATTTTCTTTTCTTAAGTGTGCACCTTCATGATTTAGCATCTCTAGAGTTTGCTTTTGCATACTAATTGAACTCACATTATGATTTAATCTCAAGTTTTAAAATGATGAAGGCAAATTAGGTTAGCCCCTTTAGCTTAAAAAGATCTCCCTTAATATTGAATTCCTTAGTGTGCCAAGTTGAGGCTTTGACCTTTTCTTGTTTGATGAACACAATTCTCAACTTAACATGTTCTTATTATCATCATACTTGCATTAAGGAATGGAGTTTTATGATATGACAATAGGGTGGTTTGTTTCAAAGTGTGGGGTAAGCAAGTAAAAAAAAAAAACAAAGAAAAATGGAATTGCTAATTGGGGGTTGAAATGCATACTTTGCACATTGTACTTGATTAAGAGTCATTATTCTTTTCCTCTACATTTTAAGCTAGATGTTCCATGCAATTCTTAATTTTGTATGTATATATATATTAAAAAAAGAAAAAAAATGATAAAAGTAAAAAAAAAAAGAAGAGAGAAAATAAAAGAAAAGTTATATATATACAAAATTCATATATGTTCTAGCATTGGTTATCAAAAGAGGAATGTTGACTCATGTATTTTTATGCAAGTATGTAAGATTATCAAGGGTTGGTGAGTATGCCATTTGAGGGAGCTATGTGTTTCTTAGCAAGAGTATTGTCTCATTTAGATACTCCATTCCTTGATGCTCCAGCTTAAATGTCTTTTCTCACACCTTTACCTTATCCCCATTACATCCAAATGAAAGACCTTCAGATTATTTCTTGAGAAAATCAGTGAGGGAGATTGGATAATTAAGCAATTTTATGGCAGTATGCAGTCATGAGTGGTTTGAGTGATTAACCTTTGAAATCGAGTGAAACACTTAGATGAGAGATAAGATTTGTATGTCTGGATTAATGAATGAGTTAAGAAAATCTTGATTGAAGGAAAGTGCGATTATTTATGCTGTCTCTTAGAGTATTTCATCTATATGCTGGAATTATAGTTAGGATTGTTTGAGTTTTTAATTTATGCCATGTGAATTTGCTTGAGGACAAGCAAAGTTTTAAGTGTGGGGTAGTTGTTTTATTAGTTTTTGTTATAGTTTTGTGTCTTGTTTATTATGATAATTATTGTTTTATTTAGGTATTTTGTTAGTTTTAATCGGTTTGTTTGGTGTTTTCATTAATTTTGGTAGTTTTAGTTTATTTCAATGTTTAGGTCGTTTTTGATGTAGTCTTTAGTATTGTGTTTATGTGTTGGTTATTGTCTATTGATTTCTTGTTTAGATTTGTTTTGAGTTTTGTATTAGGTTAAAAAGGCAAGGAAGCAAATTTGAAGGAGAAAGTGGCAGTGGCTGACACAGGCAGAGGACACGGCCAAGTCACTGGCCGTGTCCCATACCAAGATTAAATTGAAGATCAAGTCCCAGTAGCAGACACAAGCAAGGGACACGGCCAAGTCATCTGGCCGTGTCCCTCCAAAAAGACCCAACACAGCCAAGTCAAGCTTCACTTGGCCGTGTCTCATTTGGTTCCACAGGAAAGAGATCAAAATTGCACAGAAGCGAACACAGGCAAGGGACACAGCCAAGTCATCTGGCCGTGTCCCTCAAACATAGTCCAACACTGTCAAGTCAGGCTTCATCTGGCCGTGTCACTCAACCAAAGAAGAAAAGAAGGAAAAGGCAAGCAGTAGGTGACACATGCAAGGGACACGGCCAAGTCATCTGGCCGTGTCCCTCCAAAAGCTACTCACACGGCCAAGTCACATCTGACTTGGCCGTGTCCCTCATGAAGAAAACACGCAGCGGATTTTTAAAGCGACGTTTCATATAAAAGGAAGGGGAGAGCTTAGGGTTAGGGTTGTTGATGATTTAAAGAATTATTTTCAGCCGTCAGAGAGAGCTTGAGGGTTTTATCATTTGTTTACTTTGATTTCAACTACACTTTGGATTAAAACTAGCTAGATTAGATTGTTCATTCCATTGTTATATCCTTCTTGCAAGATTTGAACAAGAGATTCTTCAGAAGCTTCAAGGAGTTGTAACTTGGTTTTGTTCTTGAACTTATTCTCTTTATTTTCATTGAATGGATATTATCATGTCTATTGTTATTTCTTTGAACATTAATGAGATGAATATGTTTGATTGCATAATGAACTAATTTGATCTAGTCTAGGGTTTGTATGGATCTGCTATGATTGTATGAATTGATTATTCTCTTAGCTACTGATTTCTTTAGCCTTTATTGAATGAAATATTGTTAACATATAATTGATTGGCCACCAATTGTGTGTTTTAGGTATTAGATGATGGATTGAGAGATGAAGTCTAATGCTGGAACAATTCAATTAAGAACTTAGGTGAATTAGAGATATAACCTATTAAAAAGATTGTTTCAATTATAACAAGATTAGTTGTAAGAGGTTTGAATGCGAGAGCTTATCTCCTTGACTCAATTAATTAAGTTGTTTGAGATTTAATCTTTGAAATTAAATTAGTTAAGAGGAATAACCGTTCATACATATAATAGTAGAGAAGTGCAAACCCTAGACCTTTCTATCAAGTGAATCAAAACATCAGTTCTAGTTTACTTTTATTCGTTTTAAATTTTAATCAATCTTCTTCATTATTTAGCAATTTAAATTTCTTTAATTACTTGTTATTTATAATCTGATAATCAATTAGCCACTTTAGCTTCCTTGTGAGACGACCTTGGGGCGATCACCTTTGCTATAACTACCCCGTATACTTGTGAGTGACGCTTTGTGGTAGAGTTAATTCGAGCGCAACATGTAGCTGCTCAGGAATTTTGTATATTAATACCTCCATACAGGGGATGTTCCCATCTGGGGGAACTGTTTGGGTGCTACATGACAAGATACTCTATACGTCAGATAAAGAATTATACATACGTGGAACCATGATCCAGGACAAGACCTTCAACCTAGAAAGGAACAAAAGGCACAAGATAACCAGAGGTCACCCAAAGTATTGACAACAGATATTACCATTGTAATGAGTGCCAAAGGAAATATATTGCAGGTTCAACAAATCACAAAGACAAAAACACTGGTTATACATATTTCTGCCAATTATATCATATTCAAGGATAACTACCAGTTCAGACACATGGAAGGATTGGCAATCCTAAATGGAGGGCAATGGGGGCACTTGCCCCCACTTTCCCCCAAAACTTATAACTACATATATGTATATTTGGGGTTTACCCCCACTTAAAAACTTTAGCTTTCTCCCACTAGAATACTCTCGCGATCAAAAAATCATATAGTTGAAATTGTAATTTCAAGAGTCCATTAGTTTTAAATTATTATAATAGCTCACTATAATAATAATAGCCCATTATTGCATCAAATCATTTGAATTTTACAATTGAGACTTAGTTTAAACACTAAGTAACTAATCTAAAATTTCTATAATAGGCTTAACATAAAAACTAAAAAATTAAGCCTATTATCATAAAATAATTTAAAAGAACTTTTACTCATACACTCTTCAGGCACAAAAAATGATAAATGATAAAGTTCTCTCCCTTTTCTTTCACATATTCTAAGTTTTTTCCCCTCTCATCGTCTTTATGCACAAAAGTTTGCCCCCTCTAAAATATTTCCTGGAATTAACCCCTGCATGGAAGACTTCAAAATCTTCATGGCAGTTGCAAGATTTTATGGGATTTACATTCCCTTACACTTACTTACAAATCTCTATCTAATACTTTTAAATGGTTCAATGTATGTGGTAAATTTCACTTCACCAATGATAGAACACACAGCAATGATGCTTGTTGCCACATATAACAAACATCTAAAGAGACCTTCATAAGAGGAACGCTGAACAAGTAAACAAATAATTTCATGTTTTTTCCCTAAGCAGTTGCGAGACCTGGCAAAACTTTTACCCATGTATCAAGTAAACCTTAACTAGTGCCCAAATACAATTAAATTTTGACTAATATCTGTGATAGTTAACATACATGAAGACTATTTAACGTTTACTCAGCCTGCACCTGTGAAAGGAATTAGAAGGAAAAAAAAATATTGAACAAATAGGAAAGATTATGAGACCTTGATTTTGTAGAAGTGCTAGTTTTCAAGTATTGGATTTCTTTTCTTCTTTGTTAATCAAACCAATTGTTTAATCAAATCTTAAAATATTAAATTACTAACAAATAATTTTCTCGGATCAACTGGTTGAAATTATTGACTGTGTAAGTCGCATGGAAGAGCTATACAGAGCTAGAGTTCATATGATAACTCAATTTCTTCAACCTCTCCCAGCAAGCAAGGAAAGATTAAGGAGATTTCAAGCTCATATGAGCACCTAATATCAGATAACCACTTTCACTCATAAGAAGAGAAATCTACCAACATGGTCAAGTATTTGTTCTGGAGACATCCATGACCATTGGCCAAACTCAGGTTTTTCTGTGCCATCACCCAAAAGATTGACCTCTTCTTCATTCCCAGTGAATTTAAGAAGAAACCTGTGTTTGCATTTGCAAATTTAATAGCATTAAGCAGAATATAGACTGAATAACTTTTGCTCCTAAGAAAATCCATAGAAAATATATTAAACTTGCATTCACAAATTCAATGAAATTAATCTGAACTACCCTGTATTATGAGTGGTCCTGACTTGTATTAGACCTTAACTTGGTCAAACATAACTCTCACTTATGGATAGTACTTCATGCGACTTAGCATAGGTTGCCCATATACTCACCACTTCTGCGCTTGACCTTTCCAGTCAGACCCCCATTGCTGTTTCAGCTTCTCCCTCACTTCAGGTGGGAAGTAATATGTCAACCAATAAGGTGCATGCACCATATAGACAGTGAATGAAATCACAAAGTAATGCTTGACAAGACACCCAAAATGTAACTTGAACACAATGAACAGAATAATATAAGTCCAACATGGATATAACTCAGACAATCTAGGGTGATACATTCATGCAGCAACCAAAAACACATGAATTCACACACATGTATACATAGTGAATGAGTAAGAGACAACTCTAATAGCATGAAAGGATAATTTTCTCTAACTACGCTAAAAACTAATCTATTCAAATTAGATTACATTAATCAATGGCACATAAAATCACATTCTCTTATTAGTTTTTTTATTCATGGGGAACTACATAGCTGAATCTAAGGAAAAGCTGAAAAATAAGAAGCTGCAAAATTAGCATGATAGGCAAAGTTTGATCTGTAGAAAAGACAAATGCAACATAAATACCTTAGATCTAGATATAAAAAATAATGAATGCAGGACCAGTCATATCCATGAAACAAAGGAAGGAAAATGTATGCTTAATTTTCAAGATTAAGCCTACAATGTCCTCATTATAACACTATTTTGATGAATTTCTTGCTATTTATTTGACAGATTGGTTACTATTTGAATAGGGAGGTTGCTTGTCTTTAAAAAATGGAGCTATTTGGGTAGACAAGGGTGCATGGAGCAAGCATAAATACAAAAAACTAAATAAAATGATTGTTGTGAGCCAAATAGAATAAAAAGATTGTTGTGAGCCAAATAGAACTTTGGTTGTTACAGTCAGTCACTTATTATGCAAGAAGTGCTATATCATTTTCTTGAAACAATGAAAATCTTCATTTAAGATCATCCTCTCTTTGTTTCCCACTTTTTCATTGAATGATATAAAATTTTAGTGATTTCCACTGACAGGCTAAAAATAAAAGAGGAAATGCAAAACCAAACCTCTGCAAGAATTTCTGCTGAGCTAATCCCTGTCTCCTCTTTTAATTCCCTGATGGCTGCAATTTTAGGATCTTCATTGTCATCTATTCCACCCTGTATCATATGGTTGTATGAAGTTAACATCTTGTATAAAAGGACATAAACTTCTGCGAATAAAAAGTTAAGTTCTTTACAAGTATTACACAGCTAAAGGAAACTAATACTAGCAGGGCTTGCTCCAAACTGTAGCTCTGTTACAAAGCAGCCAGCAACAATTGTTGATATTCTGCTGACATCTAGCTTTCACATAATCAAAAGATATAGTATAGCTTTCCTTGTGTGTTTCTTAGATCAACTTCAATTCAACCTTTGGTAAATAAACATGCACACACAGACATACTCCAAAACGAATTTTGCATTGACTCAAGGCTGATGCCTGAACTGCTGAAGCTAACCTAGGAGTTCAGGAAGTAGGATGCCGGTAAGTTCTTTTTGAAGATGAACATCTTGATCTTACAGCTCCAAAGCAAATCACTAAAAGGAGAATGCCAGAACTAATTATTTTTCCTAAATTTTAAATAACTACAGTCGTAAGCCAAGGTCTAAAATCAAACTAATTACCGAAAAAAGTAAAACTAAAAACTAAAAAATAAAAATAAAAACAGCTCCTCCTGCAGGATGGAACATTCATCAGTGCATTACATACTACTACGAACTTCAAAGGTGACATTACATCGATTCCATGGTCAAATAAGTAAATCCAGATGCCACTACACTTGATTTCACTATAAAAAAAAATCGAATGTAGATGAAAAGATCGAGAGAAGATAAAAAAAACCATTTCTTTCAACAGTGTTTCCGTCCTTAGTAAACTTGATATCTCCAGCTCCACCAACAAGCCTAAATGTATTTTTTTAACAAAAAAAAGAATTTAATTAAATACATTAAAGGCAGGGTGAGAGAGAAAATGAGAGAGAGAAATTACATCTTGATAGTGCCTTTAGGACCGAGATTGGATTTGAGGACATCCTGCAGGCCCTTTGCAGCATTGATGTTCATATGAAGAGCCGCCGATTTGTTCAAAACCTCCGCGTTAGGGTTCAAAACTCGAAGAGACATCTTCTTCTTTCTTATTCTTCTCCTTCTCCTTCGCTTTGCTTTGTATTAAGAGATATATAGAGAGATTTGTTGTTCTAGGTTTTATGAAGCAATGAACTCTGCGAAGAAGAAGAAGCAGATGGAAGTTCGGGCTTTAGGGCTTTCTGGAACTATACCAGTAAAATCCCTTCAGAGGCCGCATTTGTTTTTCCTTAAACGCACCGTTTCAAGCATGCTACTATTCTAGTTTTCAGTTTTTCATTTTTTTTCTTTTGAATAATACTTGCGATTTTGATATTTTCTTTTTCACAACAAAAGCCAGTTTTTTTCAGTCTCACTAAATAAAATACTAATTTATTAAATTTTTAGCTCAAAATTCAACTTGCAGTTACTATAATATTATTAATTTTTAACTCCATTTGTACAATTGCCTCGTTACATCCCATTTGACCCTTAGCAACTAAGAAAAAGTAATAATTGTATCTTATAGTAAATTATAAAATAAATTATTTTTTAAATAATTTTTATTTTTTTAATTTAAATTATTGTATTAAATTCTTTACTATAAGAAAATATTATAATAATTTAAAGAATCATATTTTATGATTAAAAAATGATAATAGCAAAATAACTTAAATCCGATTAATGGGTAGAATTTTAAAAATAATTACAAATCCAATTAATTTCCGCGAAAATTCCCCGCGCTACCTTCTCCCGCCAAGCACACGCGCCAAATTTTGCGACGAAAATTTGCGTTGACCAGACAACCTTCTCAGATTTACTACGGATTTGCAACTGATTTGCGACGGCTTCCTCAAAATTCCTTCACTGTGTTTATCCGTCACAAAACCATTGCAAAACCGTCATAAATTTGCGACAAAAAATTTCTGTCGCAGATTTCCGTCGCAAATGCCAAATATTTTTGTAGTGAAATTTGTGACGGCAATAGACGGTAGCAGATCTCCGTTGCAAATTGCTTTTTTTAGTGTTTTCTACAACCAATCTGCGACGGAAAAAATTTTCGCGAAAAAATATACGCGGGTCTCTCTCCCGCCAAGTATCCGCGCCAACTTTTGCGACGATTATTTGCGACGGAATGATTTTCATCGCAGATTTACTATGGATTTGCAACCGATTTGCGACCAATTTCTCAAAATTCCTCTAACTTGTCCTTCCGTAGCAAATCCGTCGCAGATCCGTAGCAAATTTGCGACGGAAACAAGTCCGTCGCAGATATCCGTCGCAAATGCCGAATATTTTTGTAGTGCAGGTTCCTAAACCAGTCAACAAAATTAGTCCCACATTCTTTCAGTTTTTCCTTCTCAAGGATAGATCGCAGTGATAAGGTGGAATTGTTATTATCAGCCATCTACAAAATAAATATGCAAAGTCAAATTTTAATTAATAATGAGGTTAAAATTATTTAAACTCCTACTAAAAATATAACCCTCTAAAGAAATATTTTAGTAGGCTAAGATCCGTATTTCACTTAATTCTAAACTCAGCTTTGGCGTGACGCTTAGAATCAAGTTATTTAGGTAGGTAACATCTTTACCAATTACATCTCATGTAACTCTTAGTAATTATGGAATATTGACATCATATGTCATAGCATGTTGAATTCCATCTAATGCCTTAGGCCCAAAACCATTTTGATAGCCTAATTAAGTCTAACCAATTTTAAAACATATGAGTAGCACTATTACTCATCCTACTTAGCTAGGAATGTTTAAAGCATATTGCTTTGGCAATACCTACTTTAATACAATCTTAGTTTTGATAGGTGTTCAAAACGTGGATGGCATTTAGACTTAAATTATTAATGAGGGTTCAACTAAATTATTATCATGTCTTGCATTACATATCATTATATTTTAGCATCCTATATGCATATACATAATTTATCACATAAGCATCATATACCAAATGACAAAATATGTAAACGTGATATTGCATGGCCAAACTAAATATGATCTTCAAGAGACCAAATGAAGATCATAAAGGCAACCCTAGGTGAAAAACCTATCTATTACAACACTTGCAATATTACATATCTTATGTAATCATATCAACATGGCATTTTCGACTTAAAAAAAAACAACAAGTGGCTCTGATACCACCGTTAGGTAATCAAGGAGATCACTGCAAACCAAAAACATGCAGCGAAAAAATTTTGATCTCTGATTTCCCACCAGGATCCATGCTGTTCATTTAATTCGATGAAAGTGTTCAAAGAACTAACCTGTTGATGATTCGAAATCACAATTTGGAAGAGATGCCTCGATCGCAAAACACCCTCTATCACTTATCCACACGAATGCTACCGTATGGAGTGCTAGCTCTTTGCAACGGCGAAGGCTGAAAAAACGCTTTCTCTAAAACGTATTAGGGTTCCTTTGTTTTCGTTCTCTTTCATTTTCTAATGTTTCCTCTCAGAAGACTTAACGTCTGGAGTGAATATAATCACTCCAGAATCCAATTCGAAATTGGATAAGGTTAGTCAAATTAAGAATCCAAATCTAATAAGGATTTTGAATATATTATCTAATAATATATATAAAATAAAACAAAAATAATAAAATAATAAATATTAATATATAATATTAATATTATTAATATTATATCTAGCCCAAAGCGCATTCTTGTGTGTGACCCAATAGGCCCATATTAATTGGCAGTCAATTTAATCTCTATTAAACCAACAAGTCATAATTGACCTCTAGCAAGGCGTTACAACTACCTAATTAATATAAGGAATGTCCAATTTGCCTAATAATAGTACATACATTAATCCCTTTGTCACACGATATCTAGCTTGAACATAAGTCATGGTCGACGTCATACTTATATTGTCCAAACTTATGATTACTCGATCTCCAAGTAGACTGATAAAAACAAATGAAATTGATCACACTATCAATTCATTTGAGCACGGCCATGCATTTCACAGTCTCACTTATCGAGGAGGCCAAAAGATATCTCTCTCAAAGAGAGGGACAAATTCTATCTTGATTGTTCATTATCCTCTACATAATTTCTATCATATATGATCATAACCTTTATTACTATCCAGTTACGGATAATGTTTGATCATGTCAAAATATAATAGTCCTTATATTGGAAACTATGACAATCTCAAGTCAAAGAATTAATACATAACTATCATGAGATTTACTTATGACACTAACCCATGTAGTAATCTCATGATGGGTCTATCCAATACATTGTTCTCTAACAAGTATCTATGAAATTGATTTGTATCACTATACACATAACCATCTGATGATTATCAAATCAATGTTCATACTGGTTAAGAATTATTTTTTATCTCTATAACAATAATAAACCAGGGACAAATATCAAAATTGTGTAACATGCAAACAAACAATAATGATAATAAAACCTCATTTATTAATAATGAATGTATAACATAAAGATCCAAATAAATGGCCTAGGACACATACACTAACATATCACATTTACAATGTAACTCGTTTTTACATTACCAATGCAGTGTACAAAGTATTTTAGATTACCAAAAAATAATATTCTTTAAATCAATGTACAAATCACAATTTTAAATATAATGCATAGGTTATATGAATAACCTTAACTCAAAGTAACATCAAACATTTTCAAAGTATCAATGTAATTATGCCAAACATGTATACTTAAAAAACAAGTTATCAAAATATGTACTAACCTTTTGTAGCTCTAAAATCAATCCAAAATCACCCAAAGCCTTACTTTCACTAAACCCTAAATCCATCTACTTGGAAATTTTGGCCTACACACTTCCTAATCCAAACAACAAGTAAAATTATTCAATTAGAATCACTCTTATTCTCAATTCATTCAAAGCAACCTCTCATTACACAATTTCTAACCAAACTTCCAACAAAACCTTATATTTATACTACTTTCCTCAAACTTCACCAAAATAAACTCATTTCCATCATTCAATCATAAAATCAATATATACAGATTAAAATAACTTCAAAACAATCTATTTTAACATTATAATCACCTCTATAAAAAATATAATACTCTTATACCCTATATACATACAATAATACACCTTGTATATGTAAAATACGTATATAAAATATAAGAATGTCACTATTCTAGACATTAGGAAATTTATCATAACTTTCATTAAAATAATTTATTAGATAAACAATTATAATATAAGTAATTTTGAATATTAAAATAGAATTTATTAATCAAAATCTTTGAAAAAAATTTGTCAAAGTTTTATCTGTAATTTTGATAAATCCCAAACTCAAATGAATCCAACCTGCATTTCAAAATACACTCCCAAAATATATTTACCAATCCAAAAAATTCACCATAATTGAAAACATATTCAAATGTTTAGAAAATTTATTACTTATAATCATAGAATGTACAACATATCCTTTATTTTGAATACAATTACCAATTGATAATTATACTTTTGGAAAACATAATATATTGAACAAAATTACACATATATGCAGCATAAGCTGGTTTGGTCTCATGGTACCCACATATTCAAGTCCCAAACACATGCCAGTTCATCCTGGTCTACACTTCTAATATCTACGCAGTACACACTACCGCGCTAAGCTCGAGAGCTTAGTAATACATACTATAATAATGTATATTAATAAAAATAGTACACACTTATCAAGACACACAAATGTTTATGCCATTATTCCATGGCGCGCTCCATACGATGTATTTTTCATTTAATCATTCATTATATTTTAATTTGTATACTATTCATCCAAATACTCAATACATACACATTATTATATCATAGACACGCATGCACACACATACACACGTTGAGCCCAATAAGTCCCTGCACAATACTCAATTTTTAGAACATATCCATTTGGACACCATGGTAAGTGTCATATAAATCACTCGAAGTTCGCTCCTATAAACATCAAGGCTAGTATCACATAAATCACTCGAAGGCCGCTCTCTCTCGACACTGGAGGCAAGTGTCATATAATTCACCCGAAAATCGCCTCCTCAGTATAATACCATTCTCAATATTCTAGAACATATTATTGTGCAAGGCGTACATGTAATATCCCAAGTGATACCCTAGAATTTTGGAAATATTATTTGTGAAAATTGGATTAAATAATTTTAAGTGTATATTTGATTAAGTGAAAAGATAAGAGGAAGAAGAAGTGTATATGTTATGTATATGGACATAAAAATAATATATACAAGTCAATGGGTCTTATAAGTCAAAAGAGATATTTTGATTAATTAAATGGATTTATTTAAGTTAGTGGAAGATGATGTTAGTGGGTGATTATTATATTGTTTAATTGTATGGTGGAGAGTGATTTGGGGAAAAGAGGTTTGGTTAAAAGAGAAGAGTGTGTTGAATTTGTATTTTCTTTCTTCTTCTTTCTTCTCTTTGGCCGGCTACTCTTATCAACCAAAGGAGAAGGGATTTTCTTGCTTCCAAGCTCAAGAGATTGAAGGTTTTCAAGAGATCAAGTTGGAGTTTTAAGGATTTTCTTCACTTTTAGTAAGTTTCCAACTTGTTTCTTGGTTTTCTTTTGAGTTTGTGTTCTTGGGTTTGTTGGAATGGTTGTTGTGGGTGTGTTAGAAGTGTTTTGTCTTGGTAGCTTTGATCTTTGGGTTTGGATTGAAGAGAAAAAGGGTTGAGTTTGGTGAAAGGGGCAAGTGTGTGCATTGTGTGATTTTTTTTAAAGTTGTGAATATGGTGGTGTTTGTGTTTGATGTTTGTAATTGAGTTGTTTTAAGGTTTACTCAAGTATTATTGGGTTGTTGATGGTCTTGATTGAGTTTGTGTGTTGTTCGTATGGTTATTGGAAGATGTTTGTTAGATGTGGCTTTGTTGGGGTCGATTTTAGGGTTTTTGGCCTGACACGCCCAGGAGCACGGCTATGCCTTTAGGCGTGTCGTTGGTTCTATTTTCTAGGTTGGTGACATGAACAGTGACATGCCCATGTTACTGAGCATGTCATAGCTTCTTGGTTGTAGTAGCATTGACACGGCTAGTGACACACCCATGTCACTGGGCGTGTCATAGATACTGTGTTGTTGGTTGATTGACACGACCAGTGACACGCCCATGTTACTAAGCGTGTCATAGCTTCTGTGTTGGAGGAGAATTGACACGGCCAGTGACATGCCCATATCACTGAGCATGTCAAAGCTTCTGTGTTGTGGGTTTAGCGTACGATCAGGGACACACCCATGTTGTTGAGCTTGTCAAGTGTAGAGTTTGCCCTAGATAGTTCTTTTCCTTATCTTCTTATGTGTATCTCTAAGTGAGTGTTGTTAATCACCTTTGGATTAGGTTTTGAAGAGATTTGAGCTACCTTAATTCAAGTGTTGAGAGTTATCTTAGAAGAGGAGTTTGTTAGAGTGGTGTTGTTGCTCTTAGAGGTAAGTACAAACTTTGATTGATTGCATACATTTATTTGACATTGGGACTTAACACATTTAGTTGAGAAATGTGTTAAGTTACTTGATATATTGTTGATGAATGAGTTATATGTTACAATATGCATAATGTGAATTATGTTGATGTATCAATGCAATTGAGTAATGTATTGTATATGAAAAGAAATGTGGAAAAATGTGATATGATATGTGAAATCATAATATAACAAATTGATATTGATATAAAAGAGAAGAATGAGAAAAGATGAGAAAATGATGATATAATAAGGCAATGAGCCTAATTTGATTATGAGAAATGAATTATGAAAGAAATCGATAATGAAATAAATGAATAAGTTGTGTGCCTAGTATGTTATTCAATTTTCAGAGTTCTGGGTTTGGCGGCATGCCTATGAAATTAATTGTTGGGCAGGTGAAAAGACCGGGTCGTAAGCCGAGCCTAGCTGATAAATGTGATGTTTTTGAGGTGAAAAGACCGGGTCGTAAGCCTCAAAAATTATAACAGTCTAGCCGGGTTGAGGACCAAGATACTGGAGCCCTAGGGTCTAGCCGGGTTGAGGTCCAAGAGACTGGGTCTGTTACATTATCCATGGATATATATATTTCCTACGGGGCTAGACACAAGGTGTCAATATGGACCAAAGCAGTAACTTTGAACTTTGAATAGCATATTAGTTTCGTTTTGGGCCCATGCTTGTCTTTGCTTTAATGTGAGTTATGAAATGTGATGCAAATGATTAAACTGTTGAGATATAATGCAATGAGTTGATATATTCGTATATATATTGTGCATGAGCATCACATTGATCTATATGGAATCAAAGTTTGTACCACTAAGCTTTCTGCTTAGCGCGATTGTGGTTCATCGCATAGGTGACATGGTAGATCCGGTTGTCCTGGAGAGCTCGTCTAGACCGAGTCGAGTCTAGACTTGAGATTAGAGGTAGTTGTGGACATCAAGATCAGAGAAGGACTGCCAGCATGTATAAATTCTATAATTTTGTAAACATTGATTTTGATGTTTATACATATGTATTATCCGCTGCTTATTTAACAAATGTTTTGAACAGACTGTTTTGGATAAACTTTTGGGTGCTAATGTTATATATATATATATGTATTTTAATAAAGGAATGTTTTATCTATTACTATTTATAATATAGGTTAAACATTTTAAGTTTACTCGGACTGACTTATGATGATTTGATTTAATAGTCAAAGTTTGGTTTGTTTTAAAAGGACCGTGGCACCCCTTTATCCGGTATACGTATATCGCATGTTGTGCGGATGTATGCGGTTTGCGTATATGGGGTATGGGGGTGTTACAGTACATACAATACACATCACATCATATCACAATTTCGCATGTATCATATTTATTCTTTTCCCACTTTATCTCATATTCTTTATTTATTTCTCACTTTTTTATTCACAGTATACATACTACTTAAACACCATTGTAATGTGACTATTTATCATATTACTAATTCACATATAATATTATCATCACTTTTCCTCATTTCTCACAATTTTAACATAATAACCTCAATAACACCATTCCATTCGCAACACACATAATACATCTTCATATTCCAATATAATTTCTTTTTATCTCATTTACATATCATATTCATATTCACATTATAGTTCCTTTTATCTCATCTTATATCACATACTCATTTAATAAATTTTTCATAATTATACCATCATATCGTATATACATAGTATTATTTTAAAGGCATAACAACATTCCTATGCCATGATGAGTTATGCCAAACACACATTTTTAATTAATATGTCAACCAAAGTATGTATTGGCATTGATTTGCTCCAAAACCAAGCCTAAACCTCTTCCAAGCCTCAACCTCAAAAAGGCCTAAGCACACATAAATCATACAATGAGCATAATTATTTATTTAAAATCATCTTCATCTTTAATTTATACTAAACAACCATTATTTACACCAATTCCACCAAAATCTCAATAAAACTTTATTTTCACCATTCACTACTTTACTTAAACTTCAAAATACCCAACACATTTCTAACATTTAACCATAAATTCATTACTTACATACTAAAATAACAACAAAAAAAATTCATTTTCGTAATTATAGAAACCTCTTCCAAAAATCCTATTTTCACATATTATATCCATAAACACTAACTTTACCAAAATCTACCCATATCACATTTCCAATCACAAAATCATCATATGTATATTATAACAACATTAAATCACTTCATTACTATAATTATAATCATCCATTTTAGAAACCCTAATTACCCATATTCATCAGTAAACCATATTTCCATCTTTTTACTCATTTCAATCAACCAATCAACAATTCATTATATACTCATCATATGAACATCATTTCTATCTATTTTAACAATTTAAAATACTTTCTCTCTCTATCCATTCTATACTTGCTCTTAAAAAGGAAATACAATTAACTTAAAAGAAGATTACTTACTTGTTTCTTGATTCTTCAAATTCACTTTATTTTCGTGAAAATTCTTATGGAAATTTAAAGATTGAAAACTCAAAAAACCAACCTTCTCTCTCTAAAATAATCAGCCAACTTGAATGAAGAAGATAAAGTCCTTTCTTTTATTATCTTCTTCAATTACTAACCATATATATTAACATAATTAATTATTTAATTATTTTTCTTATTTTTCTATTTAAATTCCTATCCACACCTTTTATTTCTTCTTTTGACTTTTTTCTCATCACTATTATTATTATTATTATTATTATTATCATCAATTTTCCAACACAAATTTATACTTTACATATATGTATTGTATACTTTATGTATATATATAATGTATATTTAATATATATGTAATGTATATTTTTACTTATGTGTATACGTAATGTATATTTTATATATCCATCAAAAAGAAGAAGAAAATGAAAACTTTTTAATTTTCTTTCTTTCTTTCCATCTATATTTATTTATTTAATTAATTTATTGTTTTAATATTTTTCTTTCTTGCCTATCCATAAATATTTTTCCTTCTTACTTTTTGGCTTTTCTCTTTTATTATTATTATTATTATTATTATTATTATTATTATTATTATTTATAATATGTATTTATATGTATGTAGACATCATGTATACTTTATTTATACATCATGTATATCCTTACATATATATATATTTATATCATGTTTATCTTGTGTACACTTTAGGTGTATACTATGCATATCTCTCTTCAAACGTATTAATTAATCCTCCATATTAGTTAATCTTATGTCTATTAAAATTTTGGATGTTGTATTTCTCTCTCCATTAAAGAATTTCTTCCTCAAAATTACTTGTTACTATAAACAACTCAACCCAAGTAGATATCGGTCCTAACTTCTTATAAAACCAATCACACAATTGATACCATAAATTATCACTATCTCTAACTAGGAAATCTCTACTCTTTCCATTATGAATCTCCTCAATTATCTTCTGAAATTTTAGATTTCTCATCTATGCTTAAGAATTCAACATTATAAATCACTACACTATATCCTAAATGATTAGTAAATTAACACATCTCACTTTGAAGGCTTAGAATGCACATCACCCAAAGAAATAATAGATGCATTGATATAAGAATGAGCCTATTGAAGATCAATCAATGCATAAATAGTAATGCCAAGTAAAGAATATTTACTATCATCCACATCTATGTACTTTATTTCATATTGATCACATAAACCCTCTGAGAATTTCTACCGTCATCTGGTCTACCCATTGATGCATATTCCTCTCTCTGACTAAATCTTACCTTGTCACCTCTACCATCTCTAACTCCTGTACTACTAGGCTTGGACACTACAGTCTTTGTCTATCTAGCCTTTGATGGCTCTGAGCAATCCCTCATATAATGATCTTTGTACCCACATCAAAAATAACCTTTTGAATTAGGTCCCCAACAAATACCCCTATGAGCCCTACCACATTGGGTACAAGTGGGTGGAACAGACCTTTAAAAAGAGAGTGTATGAGCATTAGCAACTAATGATATAGGTCTCTGCCTTTGCTAAAGGGTCTATTAGGCTACTTTTGACTCTCACCAAAACTCTGTAAAAGATTTTCTCGCCCTTTTCTACTCTGTGAAATATTGAGGCCGAAAGCCTAGCCACAGTTAGGTCTAAGCATCAGTAGAGGCAGTAGCATCTCTCTCCTATAGTGAAGGGAAGACAGTGCTCTAGATTACCATGATTGTCCTCATCATTAAAGTCATTACCTCCATCTCTATTAGAGCCATCACCATCTTCGGCATTGTGAGCGGGATTTTTGCCCCCACTTCCGGTGAAATGGTTCTTACAATTTCGGCACTGTTTAGGCTCGGGGCCTTAGAGAACACGGGCCTAAGCCCGAAAAAAATAGAGTCACCACCCGGACGGGCCGAGAAAAAGAAAGGGGTGAATGACTCGATTCCTAAGGAATCCCCAACCCCATAATGTGTTTGGAAAGTTGGGTACATGTGGGGAAGGTGAGAAATGGCCCAGCACCCCCATAATGCCCGGTTCATTGGAACCGGCCTCCTTTATAGGTCTTAATATTATAAAATTCTTAAGTATAACAATATTATCCATATTACATGCAACAATTAAAATAAAAGCATCATTATATTAAAATCAAAGCAATGTCCAAACAAAACAAATAAATGGACACCTATTTGAGGATGGAAACATGTCCTTACATTGCCCATGTCTAGAACTAAATAAAACACCCACCGAAAGGTAGAAACATGTCCTTTACATTGGTCCAAAATATAAAAGCAATTTAAATTATATAAAATTTAACTAATGAGGTACCCAAAAAGTGAAAACATGCCTCTTACAATTTTAATACTAAAACAAATAAATAATAATCATAATAATAAAGAAAATATCCATCCATGATAAATTAAATAAATCAAACATTGAAATTAAATAAATCAACCATCAAAACATATAATAAACTACATAATCAAATCTAAAATTAAATAAATCAAATAAATATACAAATTTAGGTTTATGACCCAATTAAGAGTTCTTTAATTAACATTTAGGGTTTTGGGATTTTAGAATTATTATTATTGTTATTTAGGCTACTGTGAGAGTTTTTGGAAAAATGGAATTGATTAGGGTTTTTAAATTTTAAGAAAGTAGTAAGATTTTTAGTTAATCAAATTAAAGTTTAAGGCTAACATCATGAAATTAGGGGTTTTAGATTTCAAAACTTAGCACGTTAGATATTAAGATATTAGGGTTTTATGGTTTGAAACCTTGATTATGTAGATTATGATTTTAAATTTAGGATTTGATGTTTTACCGTGATCAAAGTTCAGTGTGGTTTCAATATTGGCTATAATAACTACTTAAGTATTTTTTTAGGTGAAACAAACATAGAAAGCCAAATTAATTATCGAAAGATTAAAATAACTCAATGAATAAAATTATAAAAACTACTGTGAAGGTTTGAAAATAGAATTAATTAAGATTTAGGGTTTGAATAACTTAGGGTTTAAGAAATTAGATTTGTGTTTTGAATGATTATATTATTTACTTTAATTAAGATCTTAGGTATTAATTTATGCTACTGAGTAAACTAAATTAAAGGAAGAATTAAATAACTAAGGTAGTGTGATGATGGCTTGAAAGATGAAGATGATTTAATGATTTAATAAACTGAATTTGAAGCAATTTACCTACGTTTGAAGGCTTCACCAAATTGAAGAAATTGAACCAAGCTGTTGCCTGTTTCATATTTGGTTTTGGTTCAGCAAAGCAATCTAGAAACGATTGCTTGTTGCCTCCTTTGGTTACTGTATCTTCGATTTCTTCTTGCTTTTTAGGGTTTTCTTTTGGCCGAAAAAAATCAAGAGTCTCAAGTCCGGTTAAAAATTTCAGTTCAAGAATTTTCTCTCATTTTCAAAAAGATCCAAGTCCATTTCTATGTGTTTTAATGTGGTATTTATAGGAAAAAAATCAAAATATAATTCTAATTGTCTAAGGAAATAAAAACCATTTAGGAAAAGAAATAAAAACCAAATAGAATTGGTTTTCAAATAAAACTTCACTGAAAAAAAATTGTGTTGGCTAAAATTACGCTGGTAAAAATTGCTGCGGGCTACGGGTGAGCCAGCTTTGAGAATTGCGAGAGTTGTGTGCAAGCTGTCCTGTGGGCCAGCCAATTCGCAGCAGGATTTTACTAAGCTAATTGGCTTGTGGCCAATTTTGCCAGCGATGAAATTTTTCATCGCCGATTCTTCCGTCACCGATTATTTATTTTAACTTTTCTAATATTATCTTTTTTATTTTTATTAAAAATTATAAATAATAAATATTAAAATAAATATTTAATTAAAATGCCACAAAAATTATTTTGAACTATTTTAAAAATATTGGACAGGATTGGGTCGAAAATTGAGGGTCTACAGTTTGCCCCCTGCTTGAGCGATTCTAGACTACGGCAAAAGAGAGTGAAAAAAAATGTAATTTTTGACTGGGTGTAGAGCCATATTGGACTCCCAAGGTTGGTTTGAGCTCTGGACTCAAAAATAATTTAGGTTATGGACTTGAGCTAGATTTAGGATTTGGGTTCTGGACCCGGGATAAGTTCTGGACTTAAGGGTAATTTGGGTTTTGGACCCGAGCTAAGTTCTGAACTTAAAGGTAATTTGGGTTTTGAACCCGAGCTAAGTTCTGGACTTAAGAGAGATTTAGATTTTGGACCCGAGCTAAGTTCTGGACTTAAGAGAGATTTGGGTTCTGGACACGAGCTAAGTTCTGGACTTAAGAGAGATTTGGGTTCTAGACCCGAGCTAAGTTCTGGACTTAAGAGAGATTTGGGTTTTGGACCCGAGATAAGTTCTGGACTTAAGAGAGATTTTAGGTTTTGGACTTAAGCTAAGTTCTAGACTTAAAAATAATTTAAGTTCTGGACTCGAGCTAAGTTCTGGACTTAAGAAGGAATTTAGGTTTGTAATATCCCGGAATAGACCCTAAGAGTTTTGGAGTTATTGTTGTTGTATTTGGATTTAATGTATATGTGTATATGTGAAATATAAGGATAATATATGTAAGACATATACATATACATCACATATACATGGGATATATATAATGGTGAAGGATAAGTGAGTTGTATATATATTTGTATAACTAAATAATAATAATAATAATAAAGACAAAAAGAAAAGAGAAGAAGAAAATCAAAGAAAGAATATGTGGTGGAGATTTAAAGTATTATTATTATTATTACTATTGTTATTGTTATTGTTATTGTTATTGTTATTATTATTATTATTATTATTATATATATATATATGGATAAGGACAAAGGAAAGAAGTAGAAACTTCTTCTTCCTTCTACTCCTTCTTCGTCTTCTTCGTTCTTCTTGGCCGAGAGAGAGAGAGAGAGAGAGAGAGAGAGAGAGAGAGAGAGAGAAAGAGAGAAAGATGTGATTTTCTTACCAAATTTCTTAAGGAATTCAAGAGATTTGATGATAGAGATGAAGATTTGATAAAGGATTCAAGTAAGTATTTATTTCTTTAAATTGATTTTCATTGTTTGAGTTGGGTTTGGTATGGTTGATGTGTGATGATGATGATATTGAAAGATTTAAGTATATATATGTATTGATTTGGTAATTGGATGATGATAATATGATTATTTGTGAAGATGATGATGAATTGTTGAATAAGGGTTGAGTTTAATGAAATTTGGGGATTTGATAAATTGGTATATGAATGAAGTTTATAATGATGATTGGTGTGTGTTTTGAGTGTTGTTGATGTTTTGGTAAGTTTGTTATGGTTTTTGGGTGTGTTTGATGAAGATTGTTTGAAGTGAGTAATGATAAAAAGATGGGTATTGTTGGATGTTGTTGTGTGTTGACCGGAATCTGGGTTTTTAGTCGGACACGCCCAGAGACACGGCCAGTTTGTTAGGCGTGTCGTTGGTTCTATTTTCTGGAGTTGGTAGCACGAGCAGTGACACGCCCATGTTATTGAGCGAGTCATAAGTTCTGTGTGGCAGTAGAATTGACACGACCAGTAACACGCCCGTGTTATTGAGCGTGTCATAGCTACTGTGAGTTTGGAGAATTGACACGGCCATGAGCACGCTCTTGTTGATTGGACGTGTTGATGTTTTTGAGATACAAAATGTATTACACGCCCAGTGACACGCCCGTGGTTATGAGCGTGTCAATGTTTCTGTGTTGTGGAGTTAGGGCACGATCAGGAACACGCCCGTGTTGATGAGCGTGTCATGTGTTGAGTTTGCCCTAATTGATTCTTATTTGTATTACCTCATGTGTATTTCTAAGTGAGTGTGTATGATTACTTTTGGATTAGGTTTTAAGAGATGGAATTGCCCTAATCCAAGTATTGAAAGATCTATGGAAGAGAAGTTATATGGGAGTGAGTTCTTTAGAGGTAAGTACAAAACCCTATTGGATTGCATATAAGTATATTGTTAAAATAAATATTAATATTGTATACGCAATGAAAAGATAAGAGATATGATAATACATTAATACATATAAGATGTGAAGGCATTCAATATATATATGTTATGAAATGTGAAAGATGTGAGGATATGATTTGTATGATGTGTATTCCAATTTATATGGTAATGCAATTGATTGTGCATACTTGAGTAATGAATGATTATGTATATAAATATCAAAGATGAACTATGAAATGTGATAATGTGATATTGTGATGAACTATGAAATGTGATAATGTGATATTGTGATGAACTATGAAATGTGATAATGTGATATTGTGGTGAACTATGAAATGTGATATTGTGATGGAATATGAAATGTAAATTGAGAGGTGATGATGTATAAAGCCATTGTGGTTGGCTATGATATTGAGAATGAGATAAATGAGGCATGTTTTGCCTAAATGATGCCATTGTGGTTGGCTATGATGATGTAAATGATGATGAGAATGAGAATGAAATTGATAATGAAATAATAAATGAATTGTGTGACTAATGTGTTATTCATTTTCAGAGTTTTGTTGTTGGTGGCATGCCTAATAAGTGTAACAATCTCTTGAAGTTAGGTTGGATTGAATCCTTGAAGCCTAATTGAGATGTTACCACCCTTGAAGCTAGGTTGGGTTAGTTCTTGAAGCCAAGTTGGGTAGAAGCTTAGCATGCTTTGCTCCCCTTGAAGCTTGGTTGAACTTAATCCTTGAAGCCTAGTTGGGTATATGATATTGATAAATGTGATAACAAAACCAAAGCATTAACTCTGAACTTTGAATGACATATTAGTGTCTTTTGGGTCCGAGTCTGTCTTTGTTGTTAATGTGATGTATATACAAGTTGAAATAAATGAGTAATGGGATTTATGTTGCCTTTGTTGGAAATGTGAGTTGTGAATGATGAATTGTGGTTAGTGATATGATTATATAACATACATGAATTATTGAAAGGAGATATGGTTTGTGAAGTTATATGCAATATGCGATTATAAAGTATAAAATGATATATATGATATGTATGAGGTGAAATTGGTAAGTATCATAATATGAAGGTTCTATCAATTTATTGAATTATGTTTGATGGTTATGTTATATGTGTATATGTATATCCTCTATAAGGTTAATAGGATTATATGAAGAATGCATTGAAAAAGGGGAAAACAGAGTAAGAAAATGTTAAAACATGAGACTAAACATATGAGGTATGTTTCCTTTATATTGTATATTTTAATGGTTACGTGTACTACTAAGCTTTCGAGCTTAGCGCGGTTATCTTAATCGCGCAGGTATATAGGTGATGAAGCTGGAGATAAGCTACTATGTCACAACGAGGACAAGTGTAGTTCGAGACCAACTAGATGGTGGTGCATGCATGTAATTATACTGTATTTTCATAAGAATGTATTCATTTGTATAAATGAATCTTTGGAAGAAACAATGTAACTTATATTTATGTATTACCATGATAAGAATAACCATTTTGTAAATACTTTCATATGATTTAAATGTATTATGGTTTTAAAAATTAAAGTAAAGAGTTATAATGGTGATGAAAAGTGACATTCTTATACTCTATATACATATTGTATGTGTACCTGGTATATGTACAGTATTTATATGGGGTATCGGGGTGTTACAATTATTTTGGTATCAGAGCTTAGGTTTCGAGATTCTCGGCCTAAGTTAATTTACAAAGAAAAGTTTTAAAAAAAAATGATGATAAATGAAAATAAAAAGAATGAAAATTTTGATACATGCACATGCATTAACACCTAGGTTGGTCTCGGATGTGGCATAATATGATTTGTAAAATATTTGTGTTACATGAGATGTTTAATATAGTTGATGATATATGTGTATACTATGTTGATGTGAGAAGAAACCATGATTGTTGGCAATGATGTTGGAAATGAATTATAATTGAGGCATAGTGCCTAATTATTTATGAGAAACGAATTACGAAATGTAATGTGAAATATGCATGTTGATGAGACATATGAAAAATGTTATGTCATGTGCAACATGGAATGTAATATTGATGTTTATGAGTAATATTATGTATGACATAATATGAATTGAAAAATAAAGAAATGGAAAGGAAAATAAAGTTGGAAATGAGTTGAAAATCAAATTAAGATAAGAGTATGTACTCTTTCTTCTATACTTTAAACCTCTTTATAAGAAAGTTTATGTTGAGTTTGCTAGACAGAGGAAATAATGTCGAATTGTGAATATTGAAAGTTATGTTATTTAAATGAAGAGAGTATGGTGGTATATTGAATGAGTTGATGGGTATAGACAAAGTTTGACCATTTATGATTTGAATATGTAAAGTTAAAGTTTTTAAAAGAAAAAGAGATGATGTTGGTTAAATAAGGAAATATAATGGTGTTGTTGCATTGCTGTTTTAAATGCAAACATTGTGATTTTAATGTTAGAAATGTGATACGCTTGAGTGTTGTTAAAGCTCATATTAATGGTGGAAAGATGTGATAATTAGATTTTTGGAAATGAGCTTTAATATTTGTGAAAAGAATATACTTTGAGGTTGTTTTGTAATGTGTATATATAAGATGTTTTTTTTTATGTTGATATTAAGAACATAAGATGAGTGAATGGAAGTTTAAGTAAAGTAGTAAGTTGTGAAATTATAGTGTTAATGGAATTTGGGTAAAGACTATTTGAGTATTGATAATCTTAATGTAAGTTAAACCCATGAGCTTGTGGAATGAATATTACTGTATATGAGAGTACTATTAAATTGAATAATGTGATTGATAGTATGAGAATGATTATGCTTGCATTGACAAACCTGAGCAAAGCTAGGTCATGGGATAATATTGACAGTAAGAAATGGGATGGATCAATGTGGATTTAAGAAATTGAGATTTGTCATAATTAGACTTGGAGAGTATAAAGAGATTATTGAGCCCAATGTATATATGAGTGGATGTAATGTACATGTGTATAGATATGTGAGTAATATATATATATATATATATATCTATGTGTTGAAGAATAAACAAATGGATGTATAGATGGTATACTAATGCATTTAAAAATATATGTGAGAGAGATGTCACCTTAGTAGCGTGACTAAGATTTTGTGAAGTAATATCATGGTGATAATGTATATGTGTTGGGTTGATAAACAACTTAAGTCATGTCAAAAAGGGATAAAAATGATGTTGTTCACGGAATAGTAAAATGTTAAATTGTGTTGAAAATATGTAAAAGAGGAATTAAATATCATTGTATGATTATGTGTATACATGTATAGAAAATGTGGAATGAGTTTTTGATATGAATGTAATTGTAAAATGTAAGAAATGTGGAAAGTAAATCACATTGTGAATGTGATCTATGGATGTGTTATATAATTGCATATTTGATGTATATTGGAAATGACATTGCATGTAGTAGTGGACCTAAGAGAGATTAGGCCTTGATTGACGTAAAGAGTATGTGATGAAATGAAAATAAGAATAAACTTAAGAAATGTTGGATAGTGAAATGGTTATGGAAATAAGGATTAATTTGGGAAATGGTGGACAGTAATATTGTTATGATAATAACTGAATTTGGCTATCATAAATGTTATGAGCCAAAGTATTTGTGTGAGGAAATGTTCTGTGTATATAAATTTAATAAGAAATTATAAGGGAAAAAGAAAGTATAAAGAATGAAATTTATGTAAGATCTGTATAAGATTGAATGATGTGTGAAGGAGAGGTTAAGGATAATATTGTTGTATATGAGACATGCAAATGGTGATCAAATAATTAAGAGTAAATTTTGTTGAGATAGAGTTGACATATGTTAATTTTGGATGTAGTAAAGTTTGGAGAATGGAGATATTATATTTGTGATGCAACTTAGTAGTATAATTGGAAAGTTGGAAATAAAATAATAGAGGAACAGTATTGATTTATAAGTTTCAGATGTGATCATTAATCTCCTATGGCCATATAGTGTATTTATGGTATTTGGCCGATTAACTTTGTTATCCACAGAATTGAGACTAAGAAAGTATAACTGTAATACTACTTTGGTAAGATTGATAATTATGTTTCTAGAAACATGATTAACGGTTATGATTGATGAAGTGTATTTTATGGTTTTTGTGTTAGCAATTTGGTTATAATTCTGGAAAAGAAAAGACAGAAAGAGAATTGTGGAAATACTTTAAGTTATGAGTAATGTGAGAGAAAGGTAATTATTGTTAATATAGTAATGATATGATAAGTGAGAAGATGATAATGAAAGAAGATTGCAGAATGTGTTTGAGAGCTATATTGATTATGTTTATGGTATACGGTGAATAAGTGGATGGGTTTAATATTTGAGTGAGTAAACTATGAATGATAAGCATGGTATGAGATAATTATGAATTTTGGTGGAATTGTATTGAGATAATGAAAGATAAACTATGTGTATATTGAAAGATAAATTAAAGTGGATGGTTATTCATGATAAATTTAGATAAGTGAACTATTGATTTGAATCAAACAAGATTATGATGTTAAGATATTGTGGAGAATAAATCAATTGATCTGGATTTTTGCTATAATTGTGAATTATTATTGAGATTTAATATGTATGGTTGTGCTAAAGGCATAAGAGATAAATAATGATGTATACAATGTAAAATTTTGATAGATGAACGGACATGAATTAATTGAATTATATCAATTTTAATGATGAGAAAAGGGAAGAAGTTGATTTCCTGTAAAGTAAGTTCAAAAGCATTGTATTAATATTGATGTTAAGTGAGAAAATACTAGAGAAGGAATGAAGTGTATGAGAAATAAGAATATTATTATCAATGAAGGTTTGATAAATGTTTGTTTGTAAGGATAATTGTAATGATGGGATAATTAATATTAAGATATAAGTTTATGATCTTGAAAGTTAAAGTTAAGAGAATAGTTATAAAGAGATGAAGTGATAAAATATTTTGAATGTAATAATGGAATGTAACATAAGTATGTTAAAGGATGATTGAATTTTTGCATATAGATAAGGTATTTGAGAGTATAATGAGTTATTTTGAATATTGGATGAGAATGTAATAAGGTATAAAGATTTTTATCCTGACAAGTTGTGGAATTGAATAATATAATTGACTCTAAGGGGGAGAGTGCAAACTATGTGATTTGATGAAAATTTTAAATGGTGTATTGGTAAGAATGGAATGTTATTGTACTGAGTAATTTCGAGGACGAAATTTTTTTTAGGGGGAGAGAATTGTAATATCCCGGAATAGACCCTAAGAGTTTTGGAGTTATTGTTGTTGTATTTGGATTTAATGTATATGTGTATATGTGAAATATAAGGATAATATATGTAAGACATATACATATACATCACATATACATGGGATATATATAATGGTGAAGGATAAGTGAGTTGTATATATATTTGTATAACTAAATAATAATAATAATAATAAAGACAAAAAGAAAAGAGAAGAAGAAAATCAAAGAAAGAATATGTGGTGGAGATTTAAAGTATTATTATTATTATTACTATTGTTATTGTTATTGTTATTGTTATTATTATTATTATTATTATTATTATTATTATTATATATATATATATATATATGGATAAGGACAAAGGAAAGAAGTAGAAACTTCTTCTTCCTTCTACTCCTTCTTCGTCTTCTTCGTTCTTCTTGGCAGAGAGAGAGAGAGAGAGAGAGAGAGAGAGAAAGAGAGAAAGATGTGATTTTCTTACCAAATTTCTTAAGGAATTCAAGAGATTTGATGATAGAGATGAAGATTTGATAAAGGATTCAAGTAAGTATTTATTTCTTTAAATTGATTTTCATTGTTTGAGTTGGGTTTGGTATGGTTGATGTGTGATGATGATGATATTGAAAGATTTAAGTATATATATGTGTTGATTTGGTAATTGGATGATGATAATATGATTATTTGTGAAGATGATGATGAATTGTTGAATAAGGGTTGAGTTTAATGAAATTTGGGGATTTGATAAATTGGTATATGAATGAAGTTTATAATGATGATTGGTGTGTGTTTTGAGTGTTGTTGATGTTTTGGTAAGTTTGTTATGGTTTTTGGGTGTGTTTGATGAAGATTGTTTGAAGTGAGTAATGATAAAAAGATGGGTATTGTTGGATGTTGTTGTGTGTTGACCGGAATCTGGGTTTTTAGTCGGACACGCCCAGAGACACGGCCAGTTTGTTAGGCGTGTCGTTGGTTCTGTTTTCTGGAGTTGGTAGCACGAGCAGTGACACGCCCATGTTATTGAGCGTGTCATAAGTTCTGTGTGACAGTAGAATTGACACGACCAGTAACACGCCCGTGTTATTGAGCGTGTCATAGCTACTGTGAGTTTGGAGAATTGACACGGCCATGAGCACGCTCTTGTTGATTGGACGTGTTGATGTTTTTGAGATACAAAATGTATTACACGCCCAGTGACACGCCCGTGGTTATGAGCGTGTCAATGTTTCTGTGTTGTGGAGTTAGGGCACGATCAGGAACACGCCCGTGTTGATGAGCGTGTCATGTGTTGAGTTTGCCCTAATTGATTCTTATTTGTATTACCTCATGTGTATTTCTAAGTGAGTGTGTATGATTACTTTTGGATTAGGTTTTAAGAGATGGAATTGCCCTAATCCAAGTATTGAAAGATCTATGGAAGAGAAGTTATATGGGAGTGAGTTCTTTAGAGGTAAGTACAAAACCCTATTGGATTGCATATAAGTATATTGTTAAAATAAATATTAATATTGTATACGCAATGAAAAGATAAGAGATATGATAATACATTAATACATATAAGATGTGAAGGCATTCAATATATATATGTTATGAAATGTGAAAGATGTGAGGATATGATTTGTATGATGTGTATTCCAATTTATATGGTAATGCAATTGATTGTGCATACTTGAGTAATGAATGATTATGTATATAAATATCAAAGATGAACTATGAAATGTGATAATGTGATATTGTGATGAACTATGAAATGTGATAATGTGATATTGTGATGAACTATGAAATGTGATAATGTGATATTGTGGTGAACTATGAAATGTGATATTGTGATGGAATATGAAATGTAAATTGAGAGGTGATGATGTATAAAGCCATTGTGGTTGGCTATGATATTGAGAATGAGATAAATGAGGCATGTTTTGCCTAAATGATGCCATTGTGGTTGGCTATGATGATGTAAATGATGATGAGAATGAGAATGAAATTGATAATGAAATAATAAATGAATTGTGTGACTAATGTGTTATTCATTTTCAGAGTTTTGTTGTTGGTGGCATGCCTAATAAGTGTAACAATCTCTTGAAGTTAGGTTGGATTGAATCCTTGAAGCCTAATTGAGATGTTACCACCCTTGAAGCTAGGTTGGGTTAGTTCTTGAAGCCAAGTTGGGTAGAAGCTTAGCATGCTTTGCTCCCCTTGAAGCTTGGTTGAACTTAATCCTTGAAGCCTAGTTGGGTATATGATATTGATAAATGTGATAACAAAACCAAAGCATTAACTCTGAACTTTGAATGACATATTAGTGTCTTTTGGGCCCGAGTCTGTCTTTGTTGTTAATGTGATGTATATACAAGTTGAAATAAATGAGTAATGGGATTTATGTTGCCTTTGTTGGAAATGTGAGTTGTGAATGATGAATTGTGGTTAGTGATATGATTATATAACATACATGAATTATTGAAAGGAGATATGGTTTGTGAAGTTATATGCAATATGCGATTATAAAGTATAAAATGATATATATGATATGTATGAGGTGAAATTGGTAAGTATCATAATATGAAGGTTCTATCAATTTATTGAATTATGTTTGATGGTTATGTTATATGTGTATATGTATATCCTCTATAAGGTTAATAGGATTATATGAAGAATGCATTGAAAAAGGGGAAAACAGAGTAAGAAAATGTTAAAACATGAGACTAAACATATGAGGTATGTTTCCTTTATATTGTATATTTTAATGGTTACTTGTACTACTAAGCTTTCGAGCTTAGCGCGGTTATCTTAATCGCGCAGGTATATAGGTGATGAAGCTGGAGATAAGCTACTATGTCACAACGAGGACAAGTGTAGTTCGAGACCAACTAGATGGTGGTGCATGCATGTAATTATACTGTATTTTCATAAGAATGTATTCATTTGTATAAATGAATCTTTGGAAGAAACAATGTAACTTATATTTATGTATTACCATGATAAGAATAACCATTTTGTAAATACTTTCATATGATTTAAATGTATTATGGTTTTAAAAATTAAAGTAAAGAGTTATAATGGTGATGAAAAGTGACATTCTTATACTCTATATACATATTGTATGTGTACCTGGTATATGTACAGTATTTATATGGGGTATCGGGGTGTTACAAGGTTCTCGACCTATGCTAAGTTTTGGACTTAAGGGTAATTTAGGTTCTGGACCTAAGAGGGAATTTAGGTTCTGGACCTAAGTTAAGTTCTGGACTTAAAAATAATTTGATTATCTACAAAAAATAATTGTAGTCAGTAGGATACTAAAGGAATTTACAAAAAAATTAGCTATTTTTTACCTTGCCTATATCTTCTTTTCCACTGTGTTTAAAAATTTTTTAAAAGTGCAAAAATATTTATAAACATGCAAATATCTGAATAATTGAATTGAATAATTGAGTTTCCAATTTATTCACTATGTAGTCACATTTATGCACTATTTATTAACTATTTATTTACTATTTATCAATAGTAACATTTACTTTTTTTTTTCATGAGAATACTGTTTTTTTTTTTGTTTTTTCCTTTGTAATTTTTCTATATAAACCTTGGCTCATTTCCTCTTTTCATCCACACTCACACATATTTTGATAGTGAAATCAGAGAGTTTAGCATAGAGTTGAGGAGAAAATGCATGCTTCGAGATCAGGAACTCGATCTAATGCTGAGTTATTGGAGTTTATTCGACGGCATTAAAATGGAACTATAAGTCTACTAGCTGGGATGCACCTTCATCGTAGTTTAAGTAAAAAAACCAATGTAATAATTCAATTATTTGTTTTAATAGCAAATTATTTTTTGTTTTTATTTTTTTAAGATTTAGGAAAAATAAATAAATTAAATGACTATATTTAAGAATTTAATAGATAAGTAAATAAATAGACTAAAAATAGAACATAACAAATAAATTTAGTCTGTAAATCAGTGGTATCGATATGATGATATACTTACCTTGTGTTAACTTACCTGGCTCCGTGTTAGCGCGATCGTTGCATTATCTGGGGTGGAGGGTATGTCTATAAAGCCCGATAATGGTATGATGTAGCACCTTCTTGGGTAAAACAGATTATCCGAGATTGCGATTTTGAAAACTTTATCTTGCAATTACCATCCGAGGAGTGTCTGATAGACAGGAGTGTAGTTCAAGCATTGTCAGAGTGGTGGATGGACACGACCCATACTTTTCACCTACCTATAGGAGAGATGACCGTTGGCCGCCAGTCGATTATACAGCTATAACTAGTATCCGTACTATGGCCTTCCGATCCCTCTTACCAATGATATTCTAACATTCGAAGAAATCCAACAGTTAATCGATATGGAACCATCATTTAAAGGGCATTTCAAGATAAAAATTGAGCTGATTCGGAGTTATTGGATGAACTACGAAGGACGGTTTGTAGGGAAACAACCAAACAATATGCTTAAGGATTTTTACTATATTTGCTCGGGTTGACCATTTTATGCAGCACTGAATTTGCCATCCATTTGTCTGTGTTGAGGGCCCTTACTGATATGAGTGTGATACTGCTTTACGGCTAGGGTGAAGCTAGCCTTGCCTATCTCTATCATGGACTAGACAAGATTTACAGAAATAAGAAGTCTTTCATTGGTTTCATAGTGGTTGTCGAGGTACTCTTCTTTGACCATTGCCAATTCCATTCTTATTCTTGCATGAATTTGATTTTATTATTGTTGTAGGTATGGACATATGAGCATAATCTTGTGAGGGTGCCTGGAAATTTTTGAGAGAGAGTTGAGTATTCGAGATTAAATTTTTGGTTGTCAGATCGTATAGCAGTTCCCGGCTCTCACCATGTGCACACCCAGCACTATCTGTTGAGTTGCTTAACCTGGGGTCAAGTAAAATAGTATTAGTATACTTTAAAATTAATATAAAAGTTCACTTACCTTATGTCATTTTGTAGGTCAATTTGGCTTGATGGAACACAAAAGCGCGGATGAACTGGACTTCTTCCATGAATGCTGCATTGCCTTTTCAACATACCCACCGAGTCATTGCCGGCCCTGTGTCTAGTGATTGGTTTCTCGGGGAGAGAGTGTATGAGTGGTTCCTTGGTCTCGAGTGGCTGAGGATCCCGATGAGTTGCACGGAGTATACTTTAAATATCACATCAATGCCGGAGAATGCATGGTGATTGGCTCGGCATGATTATGATGATGAAACCTTTCTCTATCCACCGGGTGCATCTTATACCCAGTTTATTCGAGTAGGACTCTTAAACTTTGATGTATCTCCTATTGGTATATGGGAGATTCTCAAGCGTGACGCATGGAGTCCTCTTCCCCTTGACTTCTATTTTGATAAAGAGAGGGCGGATGTGGTCTCTTCCTTCCTCCGGTAAGTCCGCATCTAAAAAAGAAACTGCTCCCATACTAACTTCACTCTTTTCTTGGATCTCTTCACATTTCATTACTTCCCTAATTTTTATGAAGTTGATCAACTCCTTTCGGTGTTGTGGAGGTAGAAATTGGCATGCTAGCTAAGGCTTTGGCCATAGTTTCTCGGTGCCTTTTGGAAGTAGCTAATAAGTCCCAAATGCTAACACTTGCTTGGGTTATTTTCAATTGCTTGAGCACAACATCATCTTCTTGCTTGGGTTCTTTTCAATTGCTTGAGCACAACATCATCTTCTTGCTTGGGTTCTTTTCAATTGCTTGAGCATAGCATCATCTTCTTCTATTTCAACTTCCTTCCCCTTATTAGTTTCTATCTCCTTTGGTGGTGGCCTTGCGTAAGGCTTACCGGATCTAGTATTCATCACCTCATCTTTTTCTGGCTCGGACCAAGTCCACTCCTCCTTCTTGGGTATAATATCATCATCACTATCACTTGAATCCCAAAACCCGTTGACAACACAAATTGCTACTTCTTCACCCATCATAGCTTGTTCAAGTGCCTCTTCTTCTTTGGTTACTTCTCCACCAACATCTTGAAAGGAAGACATGACAAAGTCCTCATGCAAACCTCCTCCAATCATGAAGGTTGCCGGTGGTGGTACCCTATTGAATTTGGGTAATGGGCTGTCTTTGGTGTTTGGCTTGTTGGGCTTGGGTAGCTTCTCATTATCAATTAGATTTTTAATCTCATGTCTCAACCTCACACATCTATCCGTGTCATGTCCTTGCATTTGGTGAAATTGACAAAATGCTTTGGTGTCAAAGTTAGGTGGGAGAGGATTAGGCAAAGGACGAGGATTTAAGGGTTGTAGCAATCCTTTTCTTTGAAGCTTGTTGAGAACCCAAGACATCGGTTTTCCCAATTTCAAAAATTGTCTCCTTGTTCCTTGGTTAGTAGTATTAACACCGACGACCTTTTGCATGCTTTGGCTACCAGGTTGATAGCTCCCTTTCTCGTTCCTTTTTGTTGCAAAGCGGCTCTTCTCCCTTTCCCATTCTTCAATTTGCAAACTAGCTTGGAGAAGGTCTTTGAAATCACGGATGAGTATATGAAACATCCTTTCACGAAGATTAGGCAACACCCCTCTCACAATCATCCTTATTTGATAGGATTCATCAGGCCTCTTCTTGAGTAAAGCGGCCTTGTTTCTCCATCTCTTGACATAGTCCACAAAATTCTCATTTGGCCTTTGCCTAATGGACTCTACTTCCATCAAGGTAACTTCTAACTCAACATTATATCCATATTGTTGGATGAAGGCTTTGTAAAGTAGATCCCAACTCTTTTGTGTTCCATCATCTAAGGTATTGAACCAAATTTGGACAACAGGGTCCAATGAGAGCATAAAGTACCTTAGGGTTTGAGCCTTAGTAGCTCGGGTAGATTGCATGGCAGTGATATACTGCTTCACATGAAGATGGGGATTTCCGGTGCCATTGTACTTAGTAAAGGAAGGAATCTTGAACTTATAAGGGACCTCATCATCTTGTTCAAATAGTTTGTTGATCTCAAACATCTCTTTGGTTTTTAGCTTCTTCTCAAATTTCTTTTCTAAATCCGCATTCATCTTTTCAACGTCGGATGTCTCGGTCTTTTCAATAGTTGCCTTCTCAACAGCCTTCGGTTCTTTCTTTTTTTCTTGAACCTCTTGGTAGTATTGAGCCCAATCATCATCATCATCAATGATCAACTTTTCATCATCAAAAACCACTTCACTAACTTTGGTCTTCCCTTTGTCTTTTGGTTTCTTAGTGCTAGCAGATGCCTCGGCATGGTTCTCTAAGATTGCAGTCAACTGGTTCTTCATGGTCTCAGCTAGGGCCTCTTTGATTTCTTCCATCTTGGCATTGAGGGCCTCATCCACCATCCTTTGAATTTGTTCGGGCTCCATTGTTTTGGGTGAGCAAGTGATTGAGTCGTTGCTAGATACTTCATCTCCGGTGTAGGTCGGATTGTTGTAAGCTTTAGAACTATCATAATCCAGGACTGTGAGCCAAAGAGGATCAATGATATGAGATGCAAATGTATGCATGTCTGCACAAACAATCAACAAATAAGGATAAATAGGACGTTCCTTCCAACCTTATAACATCCACACACGAATGGCGAGTCTCTTTTCCTAGGTATATGATTAACAAAATATCAACATGGGGTATCTTGCTTTCGAATAATTCCCTCGGACATTTCAACCAATAGTTATATTTTCGAAAATGGAAATCCATTCATAGTAATTCTCATTAATTAGGTTTTAATCTATTCAACCAACTATAGTAGTTTTTATGCTATATTGGATTAAAACAAAATTAAGAGGTTTATTATAAATAGATTTCTCACTTGAAAAGAGTAACTAATGGTTCATGCCAAAAACAAGCCTATGGTTAATTTATTCTTAGTGTAAACTAGGCCACAATTGATTTTTGGTATTTCATAATTGACCTAAATATTTTTGCAGGCTCTTTGTAAAAAATGTTTGGGTGAAAATAGTTTTGTTTCTAAGCCCATTGTAAAAGATTTTAGAAAAATAAATTTTGGGCTTAGTATTTGGGCCATGGGCCAAAGAATTTTTGATTTGTTTTTAGAAAAGTCTTATGTCCAAATACCATCTTGAAAAATTTTGAAAATAGTTTTGGTCTTTCTGATTCTAAAGAAAAATTTATTTTGAGCTTACAATATACTAAGGTCATATTAGAAAAAGAACAAACCAAATAAGCCATGATTTAAGCCAAGATAAATTAACCATAGTCAAACAACATGCATTTGGGGTAAAACCTAAGGAAAGTAACTAGGTCAATTACATGAGCTTTAGTCTTTGGGTTAAAAGGCTTAGGTTCCCATAGCAAGTATATACCAAATGGTACGAGGCTATGAGTGGTTATGTCATGCTCGATCTCCATACCTTGAGTGAAAGTATGGTATCCCTTACATAACACAACACGGGTAACAAGGGCGTCCTAACTCACGCACACAATGCAATCTTATATGATGCAATGGATAATATCATTATAAGAAAGAATAGAATAATATAAAGACCAACGAAATCAACTTCTCATATCCCCGGTGGAGCCGCCACTGTGAGCGGGGATTTTCGCCCCCACTCCCGGTGGAATGGTTCTTGCGACTTCGACACTATTTAGGCTCGGGGCATTAGAGAACTTGGACATAAGTCCGGAGAAAAATGGAGTCACCACCCGGACAGGCCGGGAAAAAGAAAGGGGTGGATGACTCGATTCCTAAGGAATCCCCAACCCCCTAATGGGTTCGGAAAGTTGGGTACGTGTGGGGAAGGTGAGAAATGGCCCAGCACCCCCACAACGCCCGGTTCATTGGAACTGGCCTCCTTTACAGACCTTAATATTATAAAATTCTTAAATATAACAATATTATCCATACTACACTCAATAAAAAGAAAGCATCATTATATTAAAATCAAAGCAATGTCTAAACAAAGCAAATAAATGGACACCCATCCAAGGATGGAAACATGTCCTTACATCACATGCCTAAATAGGACACCCACAATAAGGTAGAAACATGCCCTTTACATAGGTTCTAAAATAGAAAAGCAAATTAAATTACATGATGTTTAACTAATGAGGTACCCACCAAGTATAAACATACCTCTTACAACTTTTGGAAATCTAAATTAATTGATAAAAGTAAATAATCATTCATCATAAATAAATCATTCATCAAAGCTATTAATCAAAATATAAAATAAACATCCATCCATGATAAATTAAATAAATCAAGTATTGAAATTAAATAAATTAAAGCATTAGAGATAAATCAAAGTATAATCAAGTATGGAATTGAATAAAGCAAATAAAAGTTCAATTATAGCTACTGTGACTTTTTATGGAATTCAAATAGATTAGGGTTTTATGTTTTAAAAGGTTGATAAGACTCTTTGATTAACTAAATTAATATTTGAATGGTGAAATCATGAAATTAGGGTTTTAGACACTTTAAAATACTTTGATTTGTTATTTTTGGTTATTGGGTTTCTAAGCTACTGTGTAAATTTAATCTATTTATGGTTTTATGGTTTTTAATGTTTTAAAAGAATTAGGGTTCATAAAAATTAGGGTTTAAAGTTTTAAAAGGATTAGGGTTCATTATTTTAGGTTTAAAAGTTGAATTTTGGATTTTAGGATTTAGAATTAGGGTCACGGGTGGTGAATTAATTTTTAGGAATTTGGAAATCAATTTGATAATTTCTTGAAGTTTTATGAATTTAAACAAACAAATTAAAGTTTTTATAAGTAGAAAAGATGTTTTTAAGGCTTTTTGAATGAAATAGAACCTACTTTAAAATTTTAAAAGAAACAAAATTTAAATCTTAGTTTTGTTGAAAAATATGTTCAATTAGAGTTTTAAGATTTTTAAGAAGTAAAAATAACAATTTTAAGCCTTTTGGAAGATAAACTAACGAAATAAGGTTTTTTGGCTTTAGAAAAACTAAATTAAAGTTCTAAGATTTTAACTTTTGAAAAACACAAAAAATCCTAGTTTTTAGCTACTGTGTAAAACAATTAAAGAAAATCCATTAACACATACCTTCTTTTAATGATTCCTCCAAAAACAATTCTTCTTGGATGAACTAGCTCCAAAGACAAGCCTTTTTTGCCTTTGAATTGCTTAAATCGTGATGCTGCTCCTTTAAAAATCAATTGAATTGAATTTATTACTTTTCCTTCACTGATTTGGTTTTCCAATTTCCAAGCTACTGCCAAAAATTTTCCTCCTCCTAAATTAATTGCCTTTGGTCCTTATTTATAGTGGTTTGAGGTTGTTTATTCCTAATTAGTTAAGGTAAGTTATATTAATAAAAAAGAAACTGAAACTTAATTAAATTAGGTTTCAAAAAATTTGCGTCGAAAAATTTACGCTGCCGAAAAAAATTACCGCAGAAAAAAATGCGCTGGCGAAAAAAAACTGCCGCTCGCCCGTAGGATTTTCCTGTGGGAAAAATAGAAATTCTATTTCACTCGCAGGAAAATCCTGCGAGCGAAATAGAACAGTTATTTCGCCCGTAGGAATTTCCTGCGGGCGAAATAGCCCACGAGCCCGTGCAACTGTTTTTTTGCTGCCGATTTTTCTGACTCTGATTTTTATTTTTGTTTTTTGATTTTTATTTGTTTTTTTTATTTTTATTAATAAAAATTAGAAACTAAAGCAAAAATTATTTAACAAAAATTATTTTGGACCAATTAGACAACAAAAATCATTTTGGACTAAATAAAACATATTGGACCGGATTGGGTCAAAAATTAATGGTCTACACATCATCATCCTCATACAAAGCAGGCAAATTAAAATTAAAATCAAAATCGTTGTTCTCAAAATCATAAAGTAGAACATCTTCAAACATCTCTTCAACTAGGGCAGCAATCTCCTCTGGAGTTTTTTCAGCTTTCGGGATAGCTTCCTTCTTCCTTTATGGATTGGGCTCCTTGTCGGCTGGCAGGGTGAGCTCTTTCTTTACTTGTTCCACTAAATCAGCAACATCAATAAAAATTTTAAAACCTAGGATCAACTTTCCCATGAACATGATTGGCTCGGGCTTTCCTTAGAGTGGTCCCATGTCTGGTGCTTTAACAAAGATTTTTTTGAGTGGCGGGAAACTCATCTTTTCATTCTTCTTTGGCTGGACATCTTTGTTGGCTCATATCCCAACCCTTTCTTGGAAGTTTGAGTTTTGAAATCTGGAAGCTTTGTCACACCGGCCTTGCCCTTTCTAAGACCAGCTCTGGGAAGGTAGCTCATGTTCTTCATCATGTTCAAGACCTTAGAATCCACTACTTCATCATCAAAAATTATAGCTACTTTGGAAGCCATTGAGAGGCCTTTCCACCATTAGAGCATTAACAACCTCATTATCCTCAGTCTCGATGACCACCATCTCATCTCCGTTAGGGAACTTGATCTTTTGATGGAGAATGGAAGGAACTCCACCGAGAGGATGAAACCATGGTCATCCCAAAAGTTGGGCAAAGGTAACAGGTATGTCCAAAACAAAAAAAAATTCAATAATAGTTTCAATTGGACCAACCTTCACAGCAGCTTTGAAAGTTCCTTTGACATGCCTTTTGGTATTGTCATAAGCCTGAATGGTTACCTCGGTTGGGCTTAGATCCCTCGTTGACATAGCTAGCTTTGGCAATATTTTAAGTGGACAAACATTTATGGCAGACCCATCATCAACCATTACACATGGAGTCCTTGTTCCTTTGATTTCCACTTTGATAAAGAGAGGACGGATGTGATCTCTCCTCTCTTCCGGTAAATCAGCATCCAAGAAAGATACCATTCCCATGTCAACATTGCTGTTCTTTTGAATGTCTTCACACTTCATTACTCCTTCAACTTTTATGAAGTTAATCAATTCCTCTGGTGTTATAGAGGTGAAAATTGGCATGCTAGCCAAGGCCTTGGCCATAGTTTCACGGTGCTTCTTAGAAGTGGCCAATAAGTCCCAAATGCTAACACTTGCTTGGGTTCTCTTCAACTGCTTAAGCATAGTGTCATCTTCCTCTTCTTTGTTTCCTACTTCGACTTCCTTTCCTTTATTAACTTCTACCTCCTTAGGTGGTGGGCTTGCATAAGACTTATCAGATCTTGTGTTCATTACTTCATCTTCTTCAGGCTCGGAATAGGTCCATTCCTCCTTCTTGGGTATAAGATAATCATCACTATCACTTGAATCCCAAAACTTATTCACAACACAGATTCCTACTTCATTACCCACCATAGTTTGTTTAACTTTGCTAAATACCACTTCTTCTTTGGTTGCTTCTTCATCCATATCTTGGAAAGAAGACATGACGAAAATTTCATGCAAACCTCCTCCAATTATGAAGGTCATTGGTAGTGGTACTCTATTGAACCTTGATAATGGATTGTCTTTGGTGTTTGGCTTTTTGGTCTTGGGCAGCTTCCCACTATCAATCAAATTCTGGATCTCATGCCTCAACCTCACACATCTATCCATGTCGTGCCCTTGCATTTGATGAAATTGACAAAATGCTTTAGTGTCAAAATTAGGTGGGAGAGGGTTAGGCACAGGATGAGGATTTAAGGGTTGTAACAATCCCTTCTGTAGACCCTTAATTTTTGACCTAGTTCGATCCAATATATTTTAATTAGTCCAAAATAATTTTTGTGTTGTCCAATATATTTTAATTAGTCCAAAATAATTTTTGTCATCTTAATTAAATAGTATTTGCTTTAGTATCTAATTTTTATTAATAAAAAATAATAATAATAAACAAAAAAATAAAAATAAAAATAAAAATCGGCGACGAAAAATTTGTCGCCGAAGAGTTGCGCAAAATGGGCTGCAGGCCAATTTTTGCCCACTGCTGCACCAGTGTAATTTTTTCGCAGCAGTTTTTTTTGCCAGCGTAATTTTTCTGCAGCAGTTTTTTCGCCAGCGAAATTTTTTCGACGTAAATTTTTTCGAAACCAAATACAATTAGGTTTCGGTTTCCTTTTCTTATTTAATGATAGATTCCATGAATAACTAAAATTAATCATAAAAATCTTCTATAAATAAGGACTAAAACAACACTAAAAGGGATCTGATTTTGGGATGGAAAATTTAGAGGGTTTGGAGACCGAAATTGAGGAGGAAAACTTTGAAAGATTTGAAGAATTCCTTCTGTCAGTGAAATCGATCAGACTTATTGAGAGAAGCAAACAAGCAATTTTATTCATCAAGGGCAGCAAAACTTGTCTTTGTTCTTATTCATCCAAGAAGAAATTTTTGGTGGAACCAACAAACAAAGGTACTAATTTCTTCACAGTAGCTTAAATAATTCAATTGTTTCTTCACAGTAGCTTAAATAAAGCTTAAAAACCTTAATTCGTTTATTTGTTTTTCAAAAATCATAAAATTGTTATTTTGTTTCTTCAAAATTTACCAAAACCCTAATTTGAATCTGTTTCTTTTCAAAGCCCTAAATTGAATATGTTTCTTTCCACAAACCCTAAAAAATATCTTTTTTGTTTCTATAAAACTTAAATTGTTTTGTTTATTTTCATAAAACTTCATAAAATTATCAATTGATTTTCAAATTCTAAAATCTAATGTATTCTTCAAAACCCTAATTCTAAGATTCTAAAACCCTAATTCAACTCCAAAACCCAAAACAATAAACCCTAACTCCCTTAAAACCTTAAACATTAATTTCTCTAAACCTTAATACTTCAAACCTTAAAACCTTATAAACATAAATATTAAAATTCAAACACAGTAAAACTAAAAACTATAATTCAGTAGCTAATAATCATAATCCAATGTTTTAAAGTGTTCAAACCCTAATTTTATGATTTCACTTCTCAAATACTAATTTGGTTAATCAAAGAATTTTATAAACCCCTTAAATTATAAAACTTCAATCCATTTCAATTCCTTTAAAACTCACAGTAGATTAAACCCCTAAATTCCAAAACCCTAAATTATTAATTAAAGAATCTTAAATAGAAACAGTAGCCCTTATTTGAATCTTTATTTGCTTTATTCAATTTTATACTTGATTATGTAGTCTATTATATGATGTAATTTATTTTCAATGCTTTGTTGATTTATTTAGGTTCAATGCATGATTTATTTAGTTTATCATGGATGGATGTTTATTTTATATTTTGATTGATATCTTTGATGAATGATTTATTTATGATGAATGGTTATTTACTTTTATCAATTTATATAGATTTCCAAATGTTGTAAGAGGTATGTTTCCACTTGGTGGGTACCTCATTAGTTAAATATCATGTAATTTAAATTGCTTTTCTGTTTTAGAACGAATGTAAAGGACATGTTTCTACCTTTCGGTGGGTGTCCTATTTAGGCATGGATTATGTAAGGGCATGTTTCCATCTTCGGATGGGTGTCCATTTATTTGCTTTGTTTGGACATTGTTTTGATTTTCAATATATCGATGCTTTATTTTAATTATTGTGTGTAATATGGATAATATTGTTATATTTAAGAATTTTATAATATTAAGACCTGTAAAGGAGGTTGGTTCCAATGAACCGGGCGTTGTGGGGGTGCTAGGCCATTTCTCACATTCCCCACACATACCCAACTTTTCAAACCCATTAGGGGGTTGGGAATTCCTTAGGAATCGAGTCATCCACCCCTTTCTTTTTTTCGGCCTGTCCGGGTGGCGACTCCATTTTCTCTGGACTTAGGTTCGTATTCTCTAAGGCCCCGAGCCTAAATAGTGCCAAAGTCGCAAGAACCATTTCACCGGGAGTGGGGGTGAAAATCCCGCTCACAGTGGCAACTCCACTGGGGATAAGAGAAGTTGATTCCGTTGGTCTTTTTATTATTCTATTCTTTTTTATAATGATATTATCCATTGCATCATATTATATTGCATCGTGTGCGTGAGTTAGGACGCCCGTGTTACCCGTGTTCTGTTATGAAGGGATACCATACTTTCACTCAAGGTATAGAGATCGAGCATGGCATAACCACTCATAGCCTTGTACCATTTGGTATATACTTGCTATGGGAACCTAAGCCTTTTACCCAATGTCTAAAGCTCATGTAATTGGCCTAGTTACTTTCCTTAGGATTTTACCCCAAATGCATGTTGTTTGACTATGGTTAATTTATCTTGGCTTAAATCATGGCTTATTTGGTTTGTTCTTTTTCTAATATGACCCAAGTACATTTGCAAGCTCAAATAAATTTTCTTTAAAGTCCAAAAGACCAAAACCATTTTTCAAAATTTTTTAAGATGGTCTTTGGACATAAGACTTTTCTCATGACCCAAATACTAAGCCCAAAATATATTTTTTCCAATGGGCTTAGAAACAAAATTGTTTTTATCCAACCTTTCCTTACAAAGAGCTTGCAAATTATTTAGGTCAATTATGAAATACCAAAAATCAATTATGAGCCTAGTTTATACTAAGAGTAATTAATCATGGGCTTGTTTTTGGCATGAATCATTAGTTACTTTTTCAAGTGAGAAATCTATCTATAATAAACCTCTTAATTTAGTTTTAATCCAATACAGCATAAAAGCTACTTTAGATGGATAAATGGATTAAAACCTAATTAATGGGAGTTATCATAAATTGATTTCCATTTTTAAAAATATAACTATTGGTTGAAACGTCTGAGGGAAATATTCGAAAACAAGATACCCCAAGCTGGTATTTTGTTAACCATTTACCTAAGAAAAGAGACTCGCCATTCGTGTGTGGATATTATAAGGTTGGAAGGAACGTCCTAATTATCTGTCTTCATTGATTGTTTGTGCATACATGCATACATGCATACATTTGCATCTCATATCATTGATCCTCTCTGGCTCACAGCCCTGGATTACAATAGTTCAAAAGCTTACAACAATCCGACCTACGCCAGAGATGAAGTATCTAGCAACGACTCAATCACTTACTCATCAAAAGCAATGGAACCCGAACAAATTCAAAGAATGGTGGAAGATGCCCTCAATGCCAAAATGGAAGAAATAAAAGAGGCCCTAGCTGAGACCATGAAGAACCAATTGACTGCAATTTTAGAAAATCATGTCAAAGCATCTACTAGCCCTAAGAAGCCAAAGGACAAAGGGAAGACCAAAGTTGGTGAAGTGGTTTTTGATGATGAAAAGGTGATCATTGATGATGATGATTATTGGGCTCAATACTACCAAGATCCTCAAGACAAGAAGAAAGAACCGAAGGTTGTTGAAAGGTCAACTATGGAGAAAACTGAAATTTCTGATGTTGAAAAAATGATTGCTGATTTAGAAAAGAAATTTGAGAAGAAACTGAAAACCGAGGAAATGTCAGAAGTTGACAAATTATTTGAGCTAGATGAAGAAGTCCCGTAGAAGTTCAAGATGCCATCTTTTGCGAAGTTTGATGGAACCGGAAATCCCCATCTCCATGTGAAGGAGTATATCACTGCTATGCAGTCTGCCCGAGTTACTAAGGCTCAAACTCTAAGGTACTTTATGCTCTCATTGGACCCTCTTGTCCAAAATTGGTTCAATACCTTAGATGATGGAACACAAAAAAGTTGGAATCTGCTTTACAAAGCCTTCATCCAACAATATGGATATAATGTCGAGATGGAAGTTACCTTAATGGAAGTGGAGTCCATTAGGCAAAGGTCGAATGAGAATTTTATGGATTATGTGAAGAGATGGAGAAACAAGGTCGTTTTGCTCAAGAAGAGGCCCGATGAATCTGACCAAATAAGGATGATTGTGAGAGGGGTGTTGCCTTGTCTTCATGAGAGGATGTCTCACACACTCATCCGAGATTTCAAAGACCTTCTCCAAGCGGATTTGCAAATTGAAGAATTGGAAAGAGAGAAGAACCATTTTTCAACAAGAAGGAATAAGAAAGGAAACTATCAGTCTGGTAGCCAAAGAATGCAAAAGGTAGTTGGTGTCAATGCTACTAACCAAGGAACAAGGAGACAATTTTTGGAATTGGGGAAGCCGATGTCTTGGGTCTCAATAAACTTCAAAGAAAAGGATTGCTACAACCCTTAAATCTTCGCTTTTTGCCTAACCCTCTCCCACCTAATTTCGACACTAAAGCATTTTGTCAGTTTCATCAAATGCAAGGCATGACACGAATAGATGTGTAAGGTTGAGACATGAGATCCAAAATCTAATTTATAATGGGAAGCTACCCGAGCCTAATAAACGAAACACCAAAGACAACCCATTACCAAAGTTCAATAGGGTATCGCCGTCGGCAACCTTCATGATTGGAGGAGGTTTGCATGAGGATTTTGTCATGTCTTCTTTTCAAGATGTGGGTGGAGAAGCAACCAAAGAAGAAGAGGTATTTGGCAAAATTAAACAAGCTATGGGGGGTAAAGAAGTAGCAATTTGTGTTGTCAATGGGTTTTGGGATTCAAGCGACAGTGATGATGATATAGTATCCAAGAAGGAGGAGTGGAATTGGTTCGAGCCCGAAGAAGATGAAATAATGAACACTAAATCCGGTAAGCCTTATGCAAGGCCACCATCTAAGGAAGTAGAAACTAATAAAGGAAAGGAGGTTGAAGTAGGAAATAAAGAAGAGGAAGATGTTGCTGTGCTCAAGCAATTAAAAAGAACCCAAGCGAGTGTTAGCATTTGGGACTTATTAGCTACTTCTAAAAAGCACCATGAAACTATGGCCAAATCCTTGGCTAGCATGCCAATTTCTACCTCCACAACATCGGAGGAGCTGATCAACTTCATAAAAATTGGAGGAGTAATGAAATGTGAAGATGTTCAAGAAAAGAATGAAGTTAATATGGGAGCAATTTCTTTTTCGGATGCGGACTTACCAGAGGAGGGGAGAGATCACATCCGCCCACTCTTTATAAAAATAGAAGTCAAGGGGAAGAGGACTCCATGTGTAATGGTCAATGATGGGTCTGTCATAAATGTTTGTCCACTTAAGATATTGCCAAAGCTAGCCATGTTGACAAGGGATCTAAACCCAACCGAGGTAACAATTCAGGCTTATGACAACACTAAGAGACATGCCGAAGGGACTTTCAAAGCTGCTATCAAGGTCGGTCCAATTGAATCTATTTTTGAATTTGTTGTTTTAAACATGCCAGTTACCTTTGCCTTACTCTTGGGGTGACCATGGTTTCATCCTATTGGTGGAGTTCCTTCCACCCTTCATAAAAAAATCAAGTTCCCCAACGAAGATGAGACAGTGGTCATTGAAGCTGAAGATAATGAGATTGTTAACGCTCTAATGATTGAAAGGCCTCTCAATAGTTTTCAAGTAGCTACAATTTTTGATGATGAAGTATTGGACTCCAAAGTCTTGAATATGATGAAGAATATGAACTACCTTCCCGGAGCTAGTCTTGGAAAGGGTAAGGCCAGTTTGGCAAAGCTGCCAGACTTTAGGACTCAAACATCCAAGAAAGGGTTGGGATATGATGAAAATAATGATGTCCAACCAAAGAAGAATGTGAAGATGAGCTTCCCACCACTTGAAGAGATTTTTGTCAAAGCTCCAGATATGGGACCACTCCAAGGAAAGCACGAGCCAATAATGTTCATGGGAAAGTTGATCTCGGGTTTTGAAATTTTTGCAGATGTTGCCGAGCTAGTGGAGCAAGTGAAGAAAGACCTCACCCTGCCAACCAGCAAATAATCCTATCCAAAAGAGAAGAATGATGTTGTCTTGAAAGCTGAGAAGACTCCGGAGGAGATTGCTGCCCTAGTTGAAGAAAAGTTTGAAGGCATCCTGCCTTTTGATTTTGAGAACAAAGATTTTGATTTTGATTTTAATTTGTCTACTTTGTATGAGGATAATAATGTTTTCTTTTCCAAAATGAATGCAATAAAGTCTGATTTTGCTTACTTGTGTGATGTTTGTCCTGATGGTTGCATACATTCAAATAGCAGTTACATGAGCATCTTTAATATTAATTTTGTTAACACACAATCATTAAATTTGGGAACAATAAAAAATCCTAAAAACATTAGCATAGCATCTGACCTTACTCCTGAGGAGAGAGAGAGATTTGAAAAAATATTTAAAAAGTATGAAGAAGTGTTTGCTTGGTCTCATGAGGATATGCCTAGAATAGATCGAGACATAGCCAAACATCATATTCCTACTTATATTCACATGAAACCTGTCAAACAAAAGCTTAGGCGATTAAGACCTGAGTGGGCTGAATTGGTTAAAGAAGAGGTTACTAAGCAAATACAAGTGAAGTTCCTCGAAGTGATAGAATATCCAGATTGGTTAGCCAACATAGTTCCCGTGCCAAAGAAAGATGGAAGAATAAGGGTCTGTGTGGACTATAGGGATTTGAACAAGGATTACCCTAAAGATGATATTTTGCCCCATATAGATGTCCTCATTGATAGTGCAGCCTCTAGCATTCTACACTCATTTGTAGATGGATTTTATGGATACAATCAAGTGTTAATGGCCCAAAAGGATAAAGCCAAAACTACTTTCATTACTACATGGGGTATATTTTGTTATAGGGTGATGTCGTTCGGCTTAAAGAATGATGGAGAAACCTTTCAAAGGATGGCCACCACATTGTTTCATGACATGATACACAAAGAAGTTGAAGTATATGTTGATGATATGATGGTAAAAACGGATACAAGGGAATAACACATCCAAAACTTAGAATTATTCTTCGATAGAGCTTTGAAGTATAAGCTAAGATTAAACCCGAAGAAGTGTGTATTCGGTGTTACCTCAGGTAAATTATTGGGACATGTGATTGGTCCGATGGCATTAAGATTGATCCTGACAAAGTTAAAGCAATCAGGGATATGCCAGCCCCTAAGACGGAGAGAGAAGTTAGGGAATTTATTGGTAAATTGCAATACATTAGCAGATTCATAGCAAAGCTCACAACAATCTGTGAGCCTATCTTCAAATTGTTTAGAAAGAATCAGCCGGTCGTATAGATTGAAGAATGTCAAAAGGCCTTTGGGCGAATAAAAGAGTATTTGTTGAATCCACCTATTTTAAAACCACCTAAACCCGGGAAACCTCTATTACTATACTTAGCAGTGGAAGAAGAGTCAGCAGAAGCCATGCTAGCCTAAGCAGATGAGTCAGGGATTGAGCATGCAGTTTACTATTTGAGTAGAAAGCTCCTACCTTATGAAATTAAGTATAGTATCATTGAAAAGACTTGTATAGCCGTGGTTTGGTCTTCTAAGAAGTTGCGGCACTACTTTCAATCGTATAGTGTGAAAGCAATTTCCAGGTTGGATCCAATGAAGTACTTAAGAGAGACACCCTCTTTGATTGGGAAATATGGTCGATGGTTGATAATATTAGAAAATTTTGATATTGAGTATGTAACCAGGAAAACAATCAAAGGAAGAGCTGTGGTAGAATTCCTGGCACAACAACTATTATCAGAAAGCGAAGAGGTCATCTTGGAATTTTCGGATGAACATTTATAAGCAATTGAAGTACAAGGGTGGAAAATGTATTTTGATGGAGCAGTAAACAGGAAAGGAGCAGGTTTGGGAGTTATACTAGAATCGCCCGAAGGGGAACTCATCCCTTTAGCCAAAAAGTTGAAATTTAGGGCAACCAATAATATGGTGGAGTAGGAAGCTTGTATTTTTGGTTTGAAAACCCTAATGCTTCTGAAGGTGGATAAGGTGGAAGTTTTTGGCGATTCATTACTAGTGGTATCCCAAGTAAATGGAGAGTGGGAGTTAAAAGAGGAAAAATTAAAACCATACTACCATTACCTGACCATGATAAAGCAGAACTTTAAGGAGTGTAGGTTTATACACCTATCAAGAGAAGAAAATCAGATGGCTGATGCCCTAGCCATATTGGCTTCGGTATGGGAAAATCCTGCCAGTTTATTTTCTTAAGCCTCTGATTTTAACCAGCTAATCAACTCCTTGCTATGAATATGAGACAATCATGAAAATTAATACATACCATGATGCGTGGTATGATACTATAAGGCAATTTTTGGAGGAAAGAGAATACCCGCTGGGGGTAACAAATAAAGAAAGAAGAGCCATAAGGCATTGGTCATTGCAATACATCACATTCCATGGAGAGTTATATCAAAGATGGCCTGAGGGGGTTGCATTTAAGATGTTTAAGAAAGCCTGAAGTGGAGCATATCATGTCAGAAATACATGCGGAAAGTTGCGGTCCACACATGAGTGGTTTGGCCCTAGTTAAGAAGATTATTTGACAAGGTTATTACTGGTTAACCATAGAGAAGGATTGTATTGAGTTTGTAAAGAAGTGCCAACAGTGTCAGATGTATGGTAACTTGAATTACATGCCTCCTAATTGCATTCTATGTCTTCACCCTGGCCCTTTGCCACTTGGGGTATCGACATTATTGGAGAGATACATCTGATAGCCTCAAACGGTCACCATTTCATTGTGGTAGCAGTAGATTATTTTTCAAAATGGGTCAAAGATGAATCCTTCAACAAACTGGGTGCAAGCCAAATGGCTAGATTTATTGAAAAGAACCTCATCTGCAGGTGTTTTATTAGTTTTTGTTATAGTTTTGTGTCTTGTTTATTATGATAATTATTGTTTTATTTAGGTATTTTGTTAGTTTTAATCGTTTTGTTTGGTGTTTTCATTAATTTTGGTAGTTTTAGTTTATTTCAATGTTTAGGTCGTTTTTTATGTAGTCTTTAGTATTGTGTTTATGTGTTGGTTATTGTCTATTGATTTCTTATTTAGATTTGTTTTGAGTTTTGTGTTAGGTTAAAAAGGCAAGGAAGCAAATTTGAAGGAGAAAGTGGCAGTGGCTGATACAGGCAGAGGACACGGCCAAGTCACTGGCCGTGTCCCATACCAAGATTAAATTGAAGATCAAGTCCCATTAGCAGACACAAGCAAGGGACACGGCCAAGTCATCTGGCCGTGTCCCTCCAAAAAGACCCAACACGGCCAAGTCAAGCTTCACTTGGCTGTGTCTCATTTGGGTCCACAGGAAAGAGATCAAAATTGCACAGAAGCAAACACAGGCAAGGGACACGGCCAAGTCATCTGGCCGTGTCCCTCAAACATAGTCCAACACGGTCAAGTCAGGCTTCATCTGGCCGTGTCACTCAACCAAAGAAGAAAAGAAGGAAAAGGCAAGCAGTAGGTGACACATACAAGGGACACGACTAAGTCATCTGGTCGTGTCCCTCCAAAATCCACTCACACGGCCAAGTCACATCTGACTTGGCCGTGTCCCTCATGAAGAAAACACGCAGCGGATTTTTAAAGCGACGTTTCATATAAAAGGAAGGGGAGAGCTTAGGGTTAGGGCGGTTGACGATTTTGAGCTAAGTTTGAGCCGTCAAAGAGATTAGGGTTTTGGATAACTTTGTTTTTCTTTGATTTTGATTACACTTTGGATTAAACTAGCCTAGATTAGATTGTTCTAGCCATTGATACATCCTTCTTGCAAGATTTGAACAAGAGATTCTTCAGAAGCTTCAAGGAGTTTGTAATTTGGTTTTGTTCTTAAACTTTATCTCTTTATTTTTATTGAAATTTATTTATGAACATTATCATGTCTAAGTTGATTTCTTTGAATATTAATGAGATGAGTATGTTTGAAATCATTATGAACTAATTTGATCTAGTCTAGGGTTTGTATGGATCTGCTATGATTGTATGAATTGGTTATTCTCTTAGCTAATAATTTCTTTAGCCTTGATTGAATGAAATATTTTAATATATAATTGATTGGCCACCAATTATGTGTTTTAGGTATTAGATGATGGATTGAGAGATGAAGTCTAATGCTGGATCAATTCAATTAGGGACTTAGGTGAATTAGAGATATAACCTATTAAAAAGATTGTTTCAATTATAACAAGATTAGTTGTAAGAGGTTTGAATGCGAGAGCTTATTTCCTTGACTCAATTAATTAAGTTGTTTGAGATTTAATCTTTGAAATTGAATTAGTTAAGAGGAATAACCATTCATACATATAAGTAGTAGAGAAGTGCAAACCCTAGACCTTTTTATCAAGTGAATCAAATCAATCAGCTTAATTTACTTTTATTCGTTTTAAATTTTAATCAATCTTCTTCATTATTTAGCAATTTAAATTTCTTTAATTACTTGTTATTTATAATCTGATAATCAATTAGCCACTTTAGCTTCCTTGTGAGACGACCTTGGGGCGATCACCTTTGCTACAACTATCTCGTATACTTGCGAGTGACGCTTTGTGGTAGAGTTAATTTGAGCGCAACAAGTTTTTGGCGCCGTTGCCGGGGAGGCTAATTGGCAAAATTGTTTATTAGGCAAAAATATTTTAAGTTATTTTTCATTGTTTATTTTTTATTTTTATTTTATTTTGTCTTTTGCTTTTAATAATTTCTTTTTCCTAGAAATTTTTTGTTTATGCAAGGCAGGAGATCACTCGAAGGAGAGCTACATCCATTCATTCCAGAAATTCAGAGAGTGAAAAGGAGTAGAGAAGAGTTTGAGCTCTACACCGGATTTGATACAGAGGAGGACACTTCTGAATTTGAGACAGATTCTGCACAATCAGTTAAAATGGCTGAAGAAAGACAAAGAACCATGAGAGATTTTGCTAGACCTGTTATTGGAACCTCCACTTCTTGCATAAGACTGACAGATGCAGCAAGAAATTATGAGTTGAAGAACATTCATTAAAACATGCTGCCATCATTCTATGGAGTTCCAAATGAAGATCCTTTGAACTTTATTCGGGATTTCTACTCCACCCTCAACACTTTTCCTTTGGGAGGACTAACAGAAGATCAGTTGAGGATGAGATGTTTCCCTTATACTTTGAAGGATAGGGCAAAGAGCTGGCTCATGATGTTGCCTGAAAATTCACTGACAACTTGGGAGAAAGTTTATAACAAGTTCATGGGCAAGTTCTATTCACACCAGAAGATAGCTGAGTTGAGAGGGAAGATTGCTACATTCTCTCAATTTGAAGGAGAGCCATTTCATGAGGCTTGGGACAGATTCAAGATGCTATTGATCTAGTGTCCACATCATCACTACCCACTTCAACTCCTGAATCAGTTTTTCTATGATGGTCTAACCCAGCAATTTCAGAACACTGTTGATAATGCAGCTGGGGGAGCCATGGGAGAAAAGACAGCTGATGAGACTTATGAGATCTTTGAGATGTTGGGAGCTAATTCTCAACAAAAGAGTGTAAGGGGAAGAAGTAAAGGGGTGAATCAATTAGAAGCCAATACTGAAATGGTTAGTCAAATAGCTGAGTTCACAAGGCAGGTTCAGATGCTAAACATGAAGAACAACATTTCTTCATCTACTCAAGAAGTGTGTGGAATCTGTGGGACATTTGGGCATGAAGCAAATATATGCCCCTCTGCATATGAATCTTTTGGGAATGAAGCTGAGTAAGTTAATGCTATGGGGGGATTTCAACCAAGAGCCAGGAATGATCCTTACTCCAACACTTACAATCCTGGTTGGAGGAGTCACCCCAATTTTTCCTGGACAATAAATAATGCTCAACAACCATTCCATTTGCTCCAGAGACAGAACCAACAGCAGGGCCAATCCTCAAATCAAGGTCAACCTAAGAGAGAAAGTTTGGAGGAAAGTTTACAGGCTTTTATCCAAGTCAGTGCTAAAAATTAGGAGATGAACAATAAGAGGCTGGATTCCTTGGAAGCATCTTTTAAGAAGGTGGAGACTCAAATGGGGCAACTTGCTCAACAGATGCAGATTCAACAAAAAGGGAAGTTCCCAAGTTAACCTGAACAGGCACAAGCAGTGACTGTTCTTAGGAGTGGCAAGGTAATTAATAACAATGTTGAAAATAATTCTGTGAATGCAGGTGAGCAAGAAAATAAAAAGGAAGGAGAACTGAAGAACAAAGGTGCTGAAGAAAGATCAATGGAGAAGTCCCCTACAGTAGATTTGCACAAGGCAAGTAATCCATACCGGCCACCTATACCATTCCCCAGCAGGTTGAAGGATGATAAAAAAGATAAGCAATTTTCAGATATCTTCAACATGCTATCTAAGATAAGTATTAACTTACCCTTACTTGAAGCAATTAAGAACATGCCGGCTTATGCTAAATTCTTCAAAGAACTGAATACCAAGAAAAAGAGGTATGAGCCGAATGAAAAGGTGATAGTTTCTGAGGTAGCTAGTGCTGTTTTGCAGCATAAACTACCTCCTAAGCTAAAGGATCTTGGAAGCTTTATTATTCAAATTACTATGGGGAATGGAAAAGGTACTGATGGCATGTGTGATTTGGGAGTTAGTGTGAATTTAATGCCTTACACTGTGTACCTTGACTTAGAATTAGGGGAACTTAAGCCAACAAAAATGGTGTTGCAATTAGCTGATAGATCTCTTAGATTCCCGAAAGGGGTTATAGAAGATGTGTTAGTTAAAGTTGGTGGTTTGATAGTACCTGTGGATTTCATTGTTCTTGACATGGAAGTAAGTAATTTTTCACCATTTGCACACACCATTCTGTTGGGTAGGCCTTTTATGGCGACTACCAATACTTTGATAGATGTTAAGAATGGAAAATTATCAATGACTGTTTTGGGACAAACTGTGGAATTTTCTATTTTTAACACTTCTCCTATTCCTACAACTGCTTTATATGAGGATTGTTCTTTCATTGATTGTGTTGATGCAGTTGTTTCAGATGTTTTCTTGCAGACAGGTTCCTCTGATAAATTGGAGCTGGCATTGACTTTGGATAGTGATTTGGAAATTTTTGTTGCAGAAATAGCCAGTTGTCTTGAGACTTTAGGAAGTGCTGAAGTAGAGGAGCTTAAGGAGGACCCAATTTGTGAGTTTTTCCCCCTTGAAAAAGAAGAGAAGAACCCCTCACTAGAGTTAGAGCTGAAAGAGTTACCTAAGAACCTGAAATATGTGTTTTTAGGAGATCACAACACTTTACCTGTGATAATATCTAGTGAACTTAGTGAAGGGGAGGAGATGAGGTTGGTGAGTGAGCTTAAAAGATTAAAAAGAGCAATAGGATGGGGATTGAGTGACATAAAGGGTATTAGCCCTTCTATGTGCATGCATAGAATCACTTTAGAAGAGGGAGCTAAACCTGTGAGGGAGACCCAAAGGCGACTTAACCCAAATATGAGTGAAGTGGTTAAGAAAGAAGTGCTCAAATTGCTGGATGAAGGAGTAATTTATCCAATTGCTAACAGTGAGTGGGTGAGCCCAGTTCATGTAGTTCCTAAGAAATCTGGAATCACTGTGGTGAAAAATGAGAATAATGAGTTGGTTCCTACTAGGACTACTACTGGGTGGAGAATGTGCATCGATTATAGGAAGTTGAACAATGCTACAAAGAAAGATCATTTCCCTCTTCCTTTTATTGATCAGATGTTAGATAAACTTTCTGGACACTCACATTATTGTTTTCTGGATGGCCTTTCAGGTTACTATCAGGTGCCAATAGCTCCAGAGGATCAGTCCAAGACAACCTTTACTTGCCCTTTTGGGACTTATGCATTTCGACGTATGCCCTTTGGCTTGTGCAATGCACCTGCAACCTTTCAGAGATGCATGATGTCTGTCTTCTCAGATATGATCGATGATTTTATTGAGGTATTTATGGATGATTTTTCTGTTTTTGGTAATTCTTTTGATAATTGCCTCAATAAACTTGTTCGTGTGCTTGAGAGATGCATTGAATGTAACCTCACTTTAAGTTGGGAAAAGAGTCATTTTATGGTTACCCAGGGCATTTTTTTAGGTCATGTGGTGTCCAGTAAAGGGATTGAGGTAGATAAGGCTAAAATTGAATTGATTGCTAAGTTACCCCCACCTACCTCAGTTAAGGGAATAAGAAGTTTTCTAGGGCATGCAGGATTTTACAGGAGGTTTATTAAGGATTTTTCCAAAATAAGCCAACCATTGTGCCATTTATTAGGGAAAGATGTTCCATTTGAATTTACAACACAATGCATGCAAGCTTTTAATTCCCTTAAGGAAAAATTGACTAGTGCACCTGTGATTGTAGCTCCTGTCTGGTCTTTACCTTTTGAAATCATGTGTGATGCCTCTAATCATGCAGTAGGAGCTATTCTTGGGAAAAGGGTTGACAAATATTTGAGAGTAATTTATTATGCCAGTTTAACCCTGAATAGTGCACAAATGAACTACACCACAACTGAGAAGGAAATGTTAGCTGTTGTTTTTGCTTTAGACAAATTTAGAGCATATTTAATTGGGTCAAAAATTATTGCGCATTCTGATCATGCAGCTCTTAAATATCTATTAACAAAACAACATGCTAAACCTGTAACACCCCCATACCCTATATAAGTACTATACATATACCTGGTATACATACAATACGTATATAAAGTATAAGAATGTCACTTTTAGTTTCAAATTAAAAACCTTTATCCGAGTTCAAACAATATTACATTAATTTAAAGAACATTTACAAAATCATTATACTTTCAATGGTCTTATATATATATATATATTACCCTCATTCTTATTTACCAAAACTTTATTTATACATATGAATATATTCTTATCAAAAATACAACATAATTAAATCACACATGTATGCATCACCTTCTAGTTGGTCTCGAAACACTCTCTTACCCTTCTCGTGGCATAACAGTTTGACTCCCAGATCAACCGCATAATCACCTGCACGATCACACAACCGCGCTAAGCCCGAGAGCTTAGTAATACAAATAATTCATGTAAACATATATTACAAAAAATCATATTTACTTGTTAACTTCATATGTCATTATTTTCTTATCATGTTTTCTCATTTTGAATACACCTTTCATATATATATTTCTACTAAGGTCTTAATTATATACATATACACTTATACTATTGACACCAATTACAACTCCATGACTTATTAAAATATTCATTAAAATATTCTCAAGGTCTACCTTCACATCCATATTATACTTTCATGTTGTACTTTCATTTCTCATCATTCATCATAGTTCTTTTAATCTACATTCACTGTCAATAATTTACTTATGTATTATAACCATCACATAACATTATATCTCATTATTCATTTGTTTCACTATTCAAGAATCACATATAAACAAGCACAAGCATGGGCCCAAAAGAAACTAATATGCCATTCCACTTTCAGAGTTAATGTTTTGGTTTAATTATCTCATTTATCATTATCATTATCCCAACTAGGCTTCAAGGATTAGGTTCAACCAAGCTTCAAGGGGAACAAAGCATGCTAAGTATCAACCCAACTTGGCTTCAAGAACCAATCCAACCTAGCTTCAAGGGTTGTAACATCTCAATTAGGCTTCAAGGACTAGACCCAACCAAGCTTCAAGGGGAGTAAAACATGTTAACTTCAACCCAACTTGGCTTCAAGGATCAAGCCCAACCTAACTTCAAGAGATTGTTACTATTAGGCATGGCACGAACAACAAAACTCTGAAAATGAATAACATATTAGACACACAATTCATTTATTATTTCATTATCAATTTCATTCTCAATGCTCATCATCATCTAGACAAACATGCCCCACATATCTCATTTGAATCATCATAGCCAATAACAATGGCTTCACATATCATTTGAATCATCATAGCCAATAACAATGGCTTCACATCTCATTTGTTTCAATTCACATTATAATACCTCATTATTGAAATATACATAATCAAACACATTAAACATCCATTAAGAATAATCATCATTGATATACACATATAAAATTTACCTCATTCATAGATTTAGAATCCTCAATATACATTTGTTTAGGTCATCCTTGTTTTAAGTATATTTAAAGTGTAGATACAAAAAGACCGTTGGAGGATCCCACAATGCAAGAATAGAAAAAAAATAAATACAGTAGCCAACACACTCAAGGGACACGGCCAAGCTTGTGGCCGTGTCTCTCAACAAAAATTCCAACACGGCCAAGACTCCCCTAGCTTGGCCGTGTCTCCCTTAAATCCAAAGAACAAAAACAAAAGAAGAAAGATGGAATCAGGCAGTAGCAGACACGGGCAAGGGACACGGCTAAGACAGTGGCCGTGTCTCTCCAAAAGTCATCCAACACGGCCAAGTTTCCCCTGACTTGGCCGTGTCTCCCATAACATGGCCATGTCTCTCCTTAAATTTTGGCCATGTCTCTCAATAATCTAAAAACCAAACACGGCCAAGCCTCCTTGGTTGCATTAAATCACATTATACACAATATAGCATGATTCAAATGGATATAATCAATGTTCTAGGCACATATATTACATACTTATCACAATATTCACACTATTAATACACATCAACAATGCATTAGATTCACTAACACATTTACAAATTAATGTAATTTGTACTTACCTTAAGAATCACTGACACCAATCTATCCACTTTACCTTCCAAGAACTCTTCACCACTTAAATTAGGGCAATCCAATTCCTTCACAACCTAATCCAAAAACAATGATAAGATACATGAATTCCAATACAAGTATTCACTTATGAAACTCATTCTAAAACTTTAGATCACAACTTCACAAATCACATCTCTCTCTAGGATCCAAACTCATGTATTTTGTGTTTTCAACTTCCTTAAACACAACATACATCAATCATATATCAAATATTCAATTCCCCAACTCCTTAATATTAAACCCTTATTAAACAATTTCAATAACCCATCATCACTCTCACAACTAACCATATCAAATCCAAACTTAAACAATAGAAATCCATACAAGGAAATGAATACTTACTTGGATATTATGCCAAATCTTCAATAACCATCTTCAATTCTCTCAAAATCCCTTTGGATTTGATATGTATATTGATGAAATCATCTCTCTCTTTCTCTCTCTCTCTCTCTCGTGCAAGAAGAAGAAGAAGAAGAAGAAGAAGAAGGGAAGAAGATCTTTTCTTCTTTTCTCATACTTATCATATATATATATATATAAATAATAATAATAATATAATTAATTATTTCTAAAATAATCTCCACCACCACTTTCTTCCTTTGACTTTCCTTTCTTCTTTTCCTTTTATTATTATTATTATTATTATTATTATTATTATTTAATTATATAACTTACTTTTCCTACACCATTTTATACATCATGTATATGTGATGTATATGTGGGTATATGTATATTTTATATATATTGCATTTATATATCCCATATCTTTCAAATACCATATATACATTTTATCCTTCATATCCATCTAGCTCTTATAATATTTTCCTTACATATTTTACCAACATATCTTCTCACTACTACAATTCCACTGTACACCAAAATCAGATATTAAATTAATTCATTGCTGTTCTTTTAGCCTTCATTAATTTAACTTGTATATATTCCCATAGATACAACATATACACTCTCTTCACTTCTTTTCTCTTTCCCTTCAATATACACATTAAATCCAATTGCAATAATAATTATTCCAAAACTTTTAGAGTGTATTTGGGATATTACAAAACCGCGCTTAATTAGATGGGTGTTGTTGTTGCAAGAGTTTGATTTCCAAATCAAGGATACTAAGGGTAGTGAGAATGTTGTTGCTGATCACTTATCTAGATTACCCTTCTTTAGTGAAAATCTTGCATCTGATAGCATTTATAAAAATTTAGAAGAATTTCCTGATGAGCATCTGTTTGTGGTGATTAATGCCCCTTGGTTTGCAGATATTGCTAACTATCTTGCTTGTGGTATTTTGAGATCTAACATGTCCTTTCAGGAAAAGAAAAGGATTCTACACTTGAGTAAGTTTTATTTTTGGGATGAACCTTATCTATTCCGGATATGCAAAGATGAGATAGTTCGCAGGTGTGTAGCTGAGGAAGAACAACTGAGTGTTCTTCAATTTTGTCATGACCTTCACTGTGGGGGTCATTTTGGAGGAAGGAAGACTGCAGAAAAGGTGCTTCAAAGTGGTTTTTACTGGCCTACTTTATTTAAAGATGCTCAAGACTATTGTAAGCACTGTGATCGTTGCCAAAGAGTAGGTAACATTAGGAGGAGGAATGAAATGCCCCTTCAGTCATATATTGTTGTCGAACTGTTTGATGTGTGGGGAATAGACTTCATGGGTCCTTTCCCCAAGTCCTTTGGTTATGAATACATTTTAGTTGCTGTTGATTATGTTTCCAAATGGGTGGAGGCAATCCCCACCCGTACTAATGATGCTAATATTGTTGTAAAATTTGTGAAGGAAAACATTCTTAGCAGGTTTGGCACACCAAGGGTGATAGTCAGTGATGGGGGGAGCCATTTTTGCAACAAGCTTTTTGAGAAGTTAATGCACAAATCTGGCGTGAAGCACAAGGTGTCAACCCCATACCATCCACAGACTTCGGGACAAGTGGAAACATCAAACAAGCAGCTAAAAGGGATTCTGGAGAAAACAGTCAACACATCCAGGAAGGATTGGGCAAACAGATTGCATGATGCACTATGGGCATATCAGACTGCTTTCAAAACTCCTCTAGGTATGAGTCCATATCGATTGGTGTTTGGAAAAGCTTGTCACTTACCAGTGGAGTTGGAGCACAGAGCATATTGGGCAATCAAGACTCTGAATTTGGACTTGGACAAAGCAAAGAGAGAAAGATTTCTGCAAATTTCAGAGTTGGATGAGCTGAGAAATGAGGCCTATGAGAGCTCGAGAATTTACAAGGATCACACTAAGGCACTTCATGATAGAATTATAGTGCGAAAGACATTGAGTCCAGGTATGAAGGTTTTACTTTTTAACGCACGACTCCGTCTTTTTCCAGGTAAACTCAAGTCTCGATGGAGTGGGCCTTTCGAGATAACTCGGGTGTATCCTTCTGGTGCCATTGAATTACTTAACTCTCGAACAAGTGAGACTTTTAAAGTGAATGGACAGAGAGTTAAGCCATACAATGAAGGATTTCAGGAAGTGAGGATCATTGATAGCACTTTGATCCGTGATCCTTAGATCTTGCATGATGTCCAGCTTTATGACATTAAAGAAGCGCTAAATGGGAGGCAACCCATCGGTTTGCATTTATTTTTTATTTTTTTTTATAGTTGTAATTTTAAATTTAGCAAGTTTTGATTTTATGTTTAGTCTAAATAAATGGAATTGGTGCTTTGATCGGTTTTTCTTTATTTTGTGTTTCAGGGTGTTTGAAGAAGAAGGTTTGCAAAATCTTTTATATTTAGTGATATAAAATAATAAAAAAAAAGTTAAAGTTAAAAATTGGCAGCAGGAGACACGGCCAAAGGACTTGGCCGTGTCACACATGGCCAAGACTTCACCAATTTGTTGCATGTTGTCACAGTGAGTGACACGGCCAAAGGACTTGGCCGTGTCCCTTGGCCGTGTCACACACGGCCAAGTCTTTACCAAAATTGTTCTTGATTTTTATTTTGCACTTTTTCTTCACAGAGACGAACACTGGCAAGGGACACGGCCAAGTCATCTGGCCGTGTCCCTCCAAGACCATCAGACACGGCCGTGTCACCTTGACTTGGCCGTGTCCCTTCACTTTCACACATAGACACGACCAAGTATCCCCTAACACGGCCGTGTCTCTCAAATTTTACACTTTTAAAACCCAATTTTGCCCAGTTCTTTTCATAAATCCCTAAATTTTCTATCTTCGTCTCTCTTGCTCTCTCGCTCTCTGTATCACCAAATCCATTGATTTTTATTTCAAAACTCCAACTCTTCCATTAAAACTTCAAATTTCTTCAACAAAACTTGAGATAATCACTTAAAACTTCCTCTTTACTCATATAATTTTGATTTAATTCAGTTTTGGGTGTTAATTTTTCAGATCTCAAGATGCCAAGAACTAAAACTGTATCACACTGTAAGAAGAAGAAATCTGGTGCCGAAGGACCTTCGTCATCTTCCTCAACTTTATCTTTCAAGAGGGCAAGTCTTTTGGCTCGGGGTTTTTTCCCGACAAGGTATGTGAACGATGAATCTCTTGATACCCTACAAATTAGGATGACTTTTTATAGATATGTGCAATATCTTGGGTGGGAGACTCTAGTATCATTGAGACCTTTGCAGTTTGAGGAGCTTACCCTAGAATTTTTGACATCTCTTAAGGTGGAAAGAGATGATAAGAAAATTTGCAGGAGACTGATGTTTAAATTAATGGGTAGATCATTTGTGCTTACTATTGATCAGTTGAATGATATCTATGGTTTTCATCAGCATGGGGAAAGGTCGGTACCCAAAGACTTTAGACAACAATTTGCTTGGGGAGCCTTAGGCTCGGGTACTTATGTGGCCAAATCGGCCAAAGCATCTAAATTACGGAACCTTACTTTGAGGTATTTGCACAGGTTTATGTCATGTGGGTTCTTTGCTCGGAAGGAGATCCCGGGTGTGGTTGAGTCGAGTGAGCTATTTTTCTTGGATTGTGTTTTGAATGAAATGACTATTAGTGCCGGCTATTGGTTAGCCGATATTTTTGATACTGTAGCTAATAAAAGGAGGGGGTCAATTTGTGTTGGAGGGTTGATCACTACATTAGCAGTAGCCCTTGTTGAGGATGACGTCGCATGACTAGAATTTTGGGGAATGACTCATTGGATTTAGCTACACTTGAGAAGATGCACATGGTGGTGCATAGGAGAGGGACTTATGTGATGCCGTCAGCTGAGCCTGAAGCACCGGGGGATAGGCAGAAGAGGGCACGGGTCTAAGAGGAGTCTGACTTGGATTCTCTTGGCCTAGATGAGGATGCTCCGGTCTCGGAACATCAAGAGGTACTTCTAAGGATTGAGGCCCTGGAGGGCAAAGTGGATCGACTGGATAGCAAAGTGGATCGTAACCATGCTGAGGTCTTACAGCAGCTGTGTAACACCCCCACATCCAATGCACACACACTACCACCACAATAATGTAGCATAAGTGCACCAAACATAGGGATGTTACGGTTTTCTTCAACATTCAAAACATTTGAATAGTTACCATTCTATTATCATCATATAATATAGAAAAGTAGATCATTTACTCTTAAATTAAAACACCTTAGATATATATATATATATATACCTACTTATAGTTATTACACAGCGGAAGTCATAAAATATTTACATATTTAAAAACACTTAGTTCCATATTTACAAATATACATATATGTACATTTAATCAATACTTTACAAAATATAAAAGAGTTATACATGATTGGCAAGTTTTCTTTGATCTTTAAGACTCCAAAATTAACTCTTCACTGTCTACTCTCAGTCGGTCTCGAAGAGCTCTCGGGATCAACTCTAGCAGTTCTATCACCTGCGCGATTAAACACTATCGCGCTAAGCCAACGGCTTAGTAAGATAAATCATGCTATGACTTAGTGCAATGCAATGTACTTTCTCAATCCAATATATATATGTAACATCATATATGCAAAACTAACAATATACTTCCACATTACATATCACATCTCAATATCTTATCATATACCTCATGAATATTCATTTAATCATCAACACAAAGCAAATACAATCATCATTCATGACTCACATTTACCATAGACAAGCATGGGCCCAAGACACACTAATATGCCATTTAATTTTCAGAGTTAATGTTTTGGTTCTATCATCACATTTATCAATATCATATACCCAACTAGGCTTCAAGGATTAAGTTCAACCAAGCTTCAAGGGGAGCAAAGCATGCTAAGCTTCTACCCAACTTGGCTTCAAGAACTAACCCAACCTAGCTTCAAGGGTTGTAACATCTCAATTAGGCTTCAAGGATTCAATCCAACCTAACTTCAAGAGATTGTTACTATCATTAGGCATGCCACCAATAACATACTCTGAAAATGGAATAACACATTAGCCACACAATTCATTTACATATCAATTATCATTTCCATTCTCAATTCTCATCAACAATTAAGCAAACATGCCTTATTTCTTTCAATTGCATCATCATAGCCAATCACAATGGCTTTGCATCACATTTCTCATCTTAATTCATCTTATGCATATAGCATCATTGATATAGTATTTCAAAGTACATTATCCATGTAACACATTATCATTTACACAATTCACAAAAACATATAACATAACATCCTTCATAAAACACATACCATTCACAATGCATAACATAATATTGTTTAATCTCAACCATGATGTTAGACAAATAATCTATTTAACATGTATTTGAAAATCTTATTGCAGGATTAGATTGCTTCCAATAAGATGAACAGAACATTTCTAACGGTCGCACCAAGCCATGTCGCGACCGCCCTACACAATCAAAATATAACACTTTATCACAGTAGGTTTCGCGGCCAGAAGCCCGACCTAAGCCGCGACCGCACATCACAATAATCACGACCGCTCCTGAACAATAGCGACCGTCCCACACAACGTCTCTCTCATACAAAAACCCTAAATGTAGCCAATTTCTTTTGGTTAACTTAAAACACAATACACACAACATAACCTCATTCAAATGGACCTAATCAACATCATTTACACTTATTTTGCACATTTAACACAATATTCACATTAACCAAACATTAAATCATTCACCAATTCCAAATCTTAAAACCAACTTTACTCTTAAACTTTCACTATCAAAATCCACCTATCTTACCATATTCACAACCAAACCAACATCAATTCCATCTTTTAAAAGTTAAATCAAATCTAACACTTGCAAACACATATCAACACACCAAATCATCACCTTAACAAATCACAAATCATCTTAATCATAAATTCAGAATTAACCAAGGAAATCAAGAAATTTCTTACCTTATATGAAGAAATTCCACAACTCTTTCCCCAAGTCTCTCAATTCCTTCTTCAATTTGCTTCTAGCATCAAGAACACCTCTCTTTCCCTTTTGTTAATGGAGAGCCGGCCACCTCTTGAAGAAGAAGAGAAGATTATGATGAAATCACAAAGTCAACACTCATTAAATACTCATCCAAAAGAAAATTACCAAAAGACCCTCAAACACATCTTAATTCTCTTTGTTATCTCTTGCCCATTTTGGTAATTTCACATGCCCTAAAAATATCTCCTCTTGCCTTGACCAACTCTTTTGACCAATGTATATGTTATATATATCACCATATACACAACATATAAACTTGTCTCTAAACCCTAAATTCTTTCCCAAAACACTTATATTTTTCTTTTCTCATTTCTTTTTCTTATCACAACACACACATTCAATCCAATTATAATGACAACAACAACAACCACAATATAACCAAGACTTTTAGGGCATATATGAGGATATTACAATTCTCCCCCTCTAAAAAGAAATTTCGTCCTCGAAATTACCTGATATTAACTCTGAAACAACTGAGGATATTGCTCACGCATAGTCTGCTCACTTTCCCAAGTTGCTTCTTCCTTTGCATGATTCTTCCAAAGAATCTTCACCAATGGTACTCTCTTATTCCTCAATTCTTTCACTTCCCGTGCCAAGATAGCAACTGGTTCCTCTTCAAATGTCAAGTCTGGGCTCACTTCAATAGATTCAAATGGCAACACATGAGATGGATCCGACCTGTACCTCCTCAACATAGATACATGGAACACATTATGAATACGATCCAACTCAGGCGGTAAAGCAAGTCTATACGCCACTGGCCCAACTCTTTCCAAAACTTCATACGGTCCGATGAAACGAGGACTCAATTTCCCTTTCCGACCGAACCTCAAAATCTTCTTCCAAGGAGATACCTTCAAAAATACCTTATCCCCAATATCAAACTGAATATCTCTCCTCTTCAGATCTGCATAAGACTTCTGTCGGTCTGAAGCTGCTTTCAATCTGCCTCGAATCAACTTTACTTTCTCTTCAGTTTCTTGAATCAAATCAGGCCCAATCAATTTACCATCACCAAGCTCACTCCAACACAGAGGTGTCCTACACCGTCTGCCATACAATGCCTCGAATGGGGCCATTCTGATGCTGGACTGATGACTGTTATTATAAGCAAACTCCACAAGAGGTAAGAATCTATCCCAACTTCCAGTGAAATCGATGACACAGCTTCTCAACATATCCTCAATGATCTGTATCACTCTCTCAGACTGTCCATCCGTCTGTGGATGAAAAGCAGTACTGAAATGCAGTCGAGAACCCAAAGCACCATGCAAACTCTTCCAAAATCTTGAAGTAAACCTAGGATCCCGATCAGACACTAAAGAAGTTGGAACACCATGCAATCTCACAATTTCATGGATGTACAGCTCAGCTAACCTCTCCAACGAGTAATCCATCCGAACCGGAAGGAAATGAGCTGTCTTAGTCAATCTATCCACAATCACCCATATGGCATCATGTCTCCTTTGTGTCAAAGGCAACCCAGACACAAAGTCCATTGTCACTCTTTCCCACTTCCATTCAGGCACTGACAACGGTTGAAGCAACCCAGTTGGAACTTGATGCTCTGCTTTAACCTTCTGACAAGTGAGACATTTAGATACAAAATCAGCAATGTCTCTCTTCAACCCAATCCACCAATAATGCTGTCTTAAATCATGATACATCTTGGTATTACCCGGATGCATAGCAAATATAGACTGATGAGCTTCTTCCAAAATGATCCTTTTCAAATCAGCATCATCGGGTACACACAACCTGTTCTTAAACCATAGGCTCCCATCATTCCTCACAACAAAATCTCTACCCTTTCCACTCTGACAATCTGAAACAATCTTCTGAATCTTCCCATCATTCACCTGAGCCTCTCTGATCTGATCCAACAAAACCGGCTTCAATTGCAACTGTGCCAATAACGCACCATTATCACAAGGTACAAAACTGGCACACAATGCTCTCAACTCAACAAGCAACGAGAGCGAATAAACTGTTAAACCAGCTAAAGACTTCCGACTCAAGGCATCAGCAACCACATTTGCTTTACCTGGATGATAATCTATCAAGCAGTCGTAGTCTTTAATCAATTCTAACCATCTCCTCTGCCGAAGGTTAAGCTCTTTCTGGACACCCAAATACTTCAAACTCTTGTGATCAGTGTAGATGAAACATTTCTCCCCAAACAGATAATGGCGCCAAATCTTCAGTGCAAACACAATGGCTGCCAATTCCAAATCATGGGTGGGGTAATTAAGCTCATGCGGTTTCAACTGACGAGATGCATAAGCTATAACTTTACCTTCCTGCATCAACACACATCCCAAACCTCTATGTGAAGCATCACTGTAGATCACATAGGGTTGGCCTTCTATAGGTAAAGTGAGAACAGGCGCTTGAGTCAACATATCTCTTAATTGTTCAAAGCTCGCCTGACACTGATCCGTCCACACAAATCTCACTCCCTTACGAAGCAATCTGGTGAGTGGAGTAGCTATCACAGAAAATCCTTTCACAAACCGCCGGTAATATCCTGCCAAACCCAGAAAACTTCTAACCTCTGTCACAGACTTGGGTGGACTCCAATTCAAAATGGCTTCAACTTTACTCGGATCCACTCTGATGCCTTCTGCTGAAACAATATGTCCGAGAAAAGCTACCTGATCCAACCAGAACTCACACTTCGACAATTTGGCAAACAGTTGCTTCTCTCTCAAAATCTGCAACACAATCCGCAGATGCATATCATGTTCCTCTTCATTCCTTGAATACACCAGAATATCATCAATGAAGACCACTACAAACTGATCCAAATAGGGCCTAAACACCCTATTCATCAAATCCATGAAAGCTGCAGGTGCATTCGTCAGACCAAAAGGCATAACTAAAAATTCATAATGTCCATACCTGGTCCGAAATGCAGTCTTTGGAACATCTTCCGCTCTGACTCTCAACTGATGGTACCCCGATCTCAGATCAATCTTAGAGAATACTGACGCTCCCTTCAACTGATCAAAGAGATCATCGATTCTAGGCAAAGGATACTTATTCTTAATGGTCACCTTGTTCAATTGCCTATAGTCGATACATAACCTCATCGTACCATCTTTCTTCTTCACAAATAGCACAGGAGCTCCCCATGGAGAAACACTGGGGCGAATGAATCCTTTATCCAACAGTTCCTGTAATTGCACTTTCAACTCCCTCAATTCTGCTGGTGCCATCCTGTAAGGAGTAATGGAGATAGGAGTGGTACCAGGCAACAACTCGATACCGAACTCCACCTCTCTCTCAGGAGGCAATCCTGACAACTCCTCTGGAAAAACATCAGGGAACTCTGCAACTGTGGCAATGCTATCAATAGGAGAACCCTTCACTCTAGTATCTACCACATGAGCAAGATAAGCTTCACACCCCTTCCTAATCAACCTCCGGGCTGCAACAGCTGAAACAAATAAGGAGGCTAACTGTTCCTGCTCATTAGATACTATCACCTCTCTCCCATCACCGGTTCTCAAAGAAACAATTTTCTTTTTACAATCCACCACAGCTCCATGTCGAGATAGCCAATCCATGCCTAGGATCACATCATATTCCTTAAATGGCATCTCAATCAAATCCCCAAGGAACTCCTCACCCTGAACTCTCACTGCACTATCTCTATGCACTTTACTCACAATCACACTATGCCCTAACGGATTTGTCACCAAAACATCAAATCCTAGGGACTCAGCATGCATATCAGAAACAGGTAACACAGATGCACTAATGTAAGAGTGTGTGGATCCAGGGTCAATCAATGCAAGTACTGCAGTATTAAATAAAGAAAAAGTACCAGCTATGACCGCCGATGCATCCGGCTGCCTCTGCATAACATACATCCTCTGGGAAGAACCAACCTCCTCCGGTCTAGTCTCCCTGGATGTAGCACCACCTCTAGAACTGAACCCTGCTCTACCACCTCGGCTGGCACCTCTGCCTCCTCTACCTCCCCTCACACTGGCTCGAGAAGCGGCAGAATCAACTGGCATAAACTCCTGCCTCTCCGGACAGTCTCTCACAAAGTGATCTGGCGACCCACACCTAAAACATACCCCTGCAACACCAGCTTTCCAACATGGACCACCATGTGGCCTCCCACAAAGGATGCAGATGGGTAAGGTGGATCTCTGAACCATAGGGGTCGGAGCACTTGCCACTGAAGCTGCAGGTCTGAATCTTTGTCTCTGGAATTGCCCTGATCTTCCTGCTGGTCTCTGGCTTCTAATACTCCGAGGAACAAAGCTTCCTCTACCCCTCTTTACTGAAGAAGACCCTGCCTCAAACTGAGGCCTTCTCACCCTAACCTCATCCTCTGAAGCAGCTGCAATCACTTGAGCCCTTTCAACATCTCGAGCTGCTGCCACTAGCTGGGAGAAATCATGATATCGAGATCCAGCCACTAAACACATGATCGAGGGCCTCAATCCCTCCTGAAATCGCCGGCATCTATCAATCTCATCAGCAATGATGCCCCCAGCATACTGACTCAGTCGAATAAACTCAACTTCATATTCAGTAACAGTCTTGTTATCTTGCTTCAGGCTTAAGAATTCCATCTTCTTCATATCCTTATACTCCCTAGGAGTATATTTCAACTCAAATTCCCTCAAGAAATCTGCATATGACAAAGTTGGTGGATCATCCATAGAATGTGGCACAGTCTTCCACCAATCGTAGGCATCCTTCTGTAGCAAAGATCTGGCATAGTCAAACTTTTCCTCAGGGGTAGCTTGCAACTGAATAAAGATCCTCTGAACTTTGTCAAGCCACTGTTCTGCCACAGCTGGATCAGTGGTACCAATAAAATCCTCAGCTCCATACTTCCTTAGCTTGTCATAGTGCCTCACTGGTACTGAAGGCTGAGGGGGTGGTGGCACTGGTTGTACTGGAGCTTGCCTGAAAGTCTCCATCATATGCACAAACCAAGCTGGTGGAATCTCATCACCTACTGGTCTACCCGACACCGAAGCAGGTGCCTCCTCAACACTATCAACCCTAACTCCCTCATCAGGAGCAACACTCTCCTCACTGCCCTCAACTGACTGTCTCAAATGAGGATCCATCAACACCTAACACTGCAAACACAACAGGACACACCTTATTAAAGATCAAAGATTGCCAATCCCAAACATGTATTTTATTTCAAAAACTCACTTTTTAATTCAAAATAGTCTTTTTATAACATATTACCTAGGTTGAGAATCTCAAACCTAGGCTCTGATACCAAAACAATTGTAACACCCCCACATCCAATGCACACACACTACCACCACAATAATGTAGCATAAGTGCACCAAACATAGGGATGTTACGGTTTTCTTCAACATTCAAAACATTTGAATAGTTACCATTCTATTATCATCATATAATATAGAAAAGTAGATCATTTACTCTTAAATTAAAACACCTTAGATATATATATATATATACCTACTTATAGTTATTACACAGCGGAAGTCATAAAATATTTACATATTTAAAAACACTTAGTTCCATATTTACAAATATACATATATGTACATTTAATCAATACTTTACAAAATATAAAAGAGTTATACATGATTGGCAAGTTTTCTTTGATCTTTAAGACTCCAAAATCAACTCTTCACTGTCTACTCTCAGTCGGTCTCGAAGAGCTCTCGGGATCAACTCTAGCAGTTCTATCACCTGCGCGATTAAACACTATCGCGCTAAGCCAACGGCTTAGTAAGATAAATCATGCTATGACTTAGTGCAATGCAATGTACTTTCTCAATCCAATATATATATGTAACATCATATATGCAAAACTAACAATATACTTCCACATTACATATCACATCTCAATATCTTATCATATACCTCATGAATATTCATTTAATCATCAACACAAAGCAAATACAATCATCATTCATGACTCACATTTACCATAGACAAGCATGGGCCCAAGACACACTAATATGCCATTTAATTTTCAGAGTTAATGTTTTGGTTCTATCATCACATTTATCAATATCATATACCCAACTAGGCTTCAAGGATTAAGTTCAACCAAGCTTCAAGGGGAGCAAAGCATGCTAAGCTTCTACCCAACTTGGCTTCAAGAACTAACCCAACCTAGCTTCAAGGGTTGTAACATCTCAATTAGGCTTCAAGGATTCAATCCAACCTAACTTCAAGAGATTGTTACTATCATTAGGCATGCCACCAATAACATACTCTGAAAATGGAATAACACATTAGCCACACAATTCATTTACATATCAATTATCATTTCCATTCTCAATTCTCATCAACAATTAAGCAAACATGCCTTATTTCTTTCAATTGCATCATCATAGCCAATCACAATGGCTTTGCATCACATTTCTCATCTTAATTCATCTTATGCATATAGCATCATTGATATAGTATTTCAAAGTACATTATCCATGTAACACATTATCATTTACACAATTCACAAAAACATATAACATAACATCCTTCATAAAACACATACCATTCACAATGCATAACATAATATTGTTTAATCTCAACCATGATGTTAGACAAATAATCTATTTAACATGTATTTGAAAATCTTATTGCAGGATTAGATTGCTTCCAATAAGATGAACAGAACATTTCTAACGGTCGCACCAAGCCATGTCGCGACCGCCCTACACAATCAAAATATAACACTTTATCACAGTAGGTTTCGCGGCCAGAAGCCCGACCTAAGCCGCGACCGCACATCACAATAATCACGACCGCTCCTGAACAATAGCGACCGTCCCACACAACGTCTCTCTCATACAAAAACCCTAAATGTAGCCAATTTCTTTTGGTTAACTTAAAACACAATACACACAACATAACCTCATTCAAATGGACCTAATCAACATCATTTACACTTATTTTGCACATTTAACACAATATTCACATTAACCAAACATTAAATCATTCACCAATTCCAAATCTTAAAACCAACTTTACTCTTAAACTTTCACTATCAAAATCCACCTATCTTACCATATTCACAACCAAACCAACATCAATTCCATCTTTTAAAAGTTAAATCAAATCTAACACTTGCAAACACATATCAACACACCAAATCATCACCTTAACAAATCACAAATCATCTTAATCATAAATTCAGAATTAACCAAGGAAATCAAGAAATTTCTTACCTTATATGAAGAAATTCCACAACTCTTTCCCCAAGTCTCTCAATTCCTTCTTCAATTTGCTTCTAGCATCAAGAACACCTCTCTTTCCCTTTTGTTAATGGAGAGCCGGCCACCTCTTGAAGAAGAAGAGAAGATTATGATGAAATCACAAAGTCAACACTCATTAAATACTCATCCAAAAGAAAATTACCAAAAGACCCTCAAACACATCTTAATTCTCTTTGTTATCTCTTGCCCATTTTGGTAATTTCACATGCCCTAAAAATATCTCCTCTTGCCTTGACCAACTCTTTTGACCAATGTATATGTTATATATATCACCATATACACAACATATAAACTTGTCTCTAAACCCTAAATTCTTTCCCAAAACACTTATATTTTTCTTTTCTCATTTCTTTTTCTTATCACAACACACACATTCAATCCAATTATAATGACAACAACAACAACCACAATATAACCAAGACTTTTAGGGCATATATGAGGATATTACAAGCTGGAACAGATTAACAGTAACCTTGCGACGATTTTGAGTCTCCATCCATCAGCTGCATCATCTTCCCGCCCACCTTTTCCATAGATTTTGAGTCCTTGCTTTATTTTGCTTTATTTTGTATTTTTGTTATTATTTTTCGTTTTTGTTTTCAGGTTAACCTTTATATTTGGATATTTTATTTTTATATATTGTACTTTTGTTTTTTTTGAACTTTTGTGTTTGTGATGGAAAGCTAGGGTTTTGCCTCACCAATACGATGGAAGACAGGTTGTCCTTTAACTCTTTTTATTTACTATTCTTGTTTTACATTGAGGACAATGTAAGTTTTAAGTGTGGGGTACTCTTTAAGCTTTCCTTTAATTTTTGTTTTGTTTATTGTGTTGCTTATTATGTTTGTTGTGCATGGCATAATTGTTGAAAATTTATTGATCTTTTCGTTGATTCTAGCATTATAGTTGAGACTTTAGTATCAGCATAGAAATGAGCATTTGAATTCATTCGGGATCAATTTTCACATTCTGCAATTCATGACATATAATCTTTAGGAACCCACCTGTGTGAGTTTTTGAGCCTCATAAATTTGATATTATTGTCAATTGATTTTCTTTTCTTAAGTGTGCACCTTCATGATTTAGCATCTCTAGAGTTTGCTTTTGCATAATAATTGAACTCGCATTATGATTTAATCTCAAGGTTTAAAGTGATGAAGGCAAATTAGGTTATCCCTTTGGCTTAAAAAGACCTCCCTTAATATTAAATTCCTTAGTGTGCCAAGTTGAGGCTTTGACCTTTTCTTGTTTGATGAACACAATTCTCAACTTAACATGTTCTTATTATCATCATACTTGCATTAAGGAATGGAGTTTTATGATATGACAATAGGGTGGTTTGTTTCAAAGTGTGGGGTAAGCAAGTAAAAAAAAACAAAGAAAAATGGAATTGCTAATTGGGGGTTGAAATGCATACTTTGCACATTGTACTTGATTAAGAGTCATTATTCTTTTCCTCTACATTTTAAGCTAGATGTTCCATGCAATTCTTAATTTTGTATGTATATATATATTAAAAAAAAGATAAAAAAAATGATAAAAGTAAAAAAAAAAAAGAAGAAGAGAGAAAATAAAAGAAAAGTTATATATATATATATATATACAAAATTCATATATGTTCTAGCATTGGTTATCAAAAGAGGAATGTTGACTCATGTATTTTTATGCAAGTATGTAAGATTATCAAGGGTTGGTGAGTATGCCATTTGAGGGAGCTATGTGTTTCTTACCAAGAGTATTGTCTCATTTAGATACTCCATTCATTGATGCTCCAGCTTAAATGTCTTTTCTCACACCTTTACCTTAGCCCCATTACATCCAAATGAAAGACCTTCAGATTATTTCTTGAGAAAATCAATGAGGGAAATTGGATAATTAAGCAAGTTTATGGTAGTATGCAGTCATGAATGGTTTGAGTGATTAACCTTTGAAATCGAGTGAAACACTTAGATGAGAGATAAGATTTGTATGTCTGGATTAATGAATGAGTTAAGAAAATCTTGATTGAAGGAAAGTGTGATTATTTATGCTGTCTCTTAAAGTATTTCATCTATATGCTGGAATTATAGTTATGATTGTTTGAGTTTTTAATTTATGCCATGCGAATTTGCTTGAGGACAAGCAAAGTTTTAAGTGTGGGGTAGTTGTTTTATTAGTTTTTGTTATAGTTTTGTGTCTTGTTTATTATGATAATTATTGTTTTATTTAGGTATTTTGTTAGTTTTAATCGGTTTGTTTGGTGTTTTCATTAATTTTGGTAGTTTTAGTTTATTTCAATGTTTAGGTCGTTTTTGATGTAGTCTTTAGTATTGTGTTTATGTGTTGGTTATTGTCTATTGATTTCTTGTTTAGATTTGTTTTGAGTTTTGTATTAGGTTAAAAAGGCAAGGAAGCAAATTTGAAGGAGAAAGTGGCAGTGGCTGACACAGGCAGAGGACACGGCCAAGTCACTGGCCGTGTCCCATACCAAGATTAAATTGAAGATCAAGTCTTAGTAGCAGACACAAGCAAGGGACACGGCCAAGTCATCTGGCCGTGTCCCTCCAAAAAGACCCAACACGGCCAAGTCAAGCTTCACTTGGCCATGTCTCATTTGGTTCCACAGGAAAGAGATCAAAATTGCACAGAAGCGAACACAGGCAAGGGACACAGCCAAGTCATCTGGCCGTGTCCCTGAAACATAGTCCAACACGGTCAAGTCAGGCTTCATCTGGCCGTGTCACTCAACCAAAGAAGAAAAGAAGGAAAAGGCAAGCAGTAGGTGACACATGCAAGGGACGCGGCCAAGTCATCTGGCCGTGTCCCTCCAAAAGCTACTCACATGGCCAAGTCACATCTGACTTGGCCGTGTCCCTCATGAAGAAAACACGCAGCGGATTTTTAAAGCGACGTTTCATATAAAAGGAAGGGGAGAGCTTAGGGTTAGGGCGGTTGACGATTTTGAGCTAAGTTTGATCCGTCAAAGAGATTAGGGTTTTGGATAACTTTGTTTTTCTTTGATTTTGATTACACTTTGGATTAAACTAGCCTAGATTAGATTGTTCTAGCCATTGATACATCCTTCTTGCAAGATTTGAACAAGAGATTCTTCAGAAGCTTCAAGGAGTTTGTAATTTGGTTTTGTTCTTGAACTTTATCTCTTTATTTTTATTGAAATTTATTTATGAACATTATCATGTCTAAGTTGATTTCTTTGAATATTAATGAGATGAGTATGTTTGAAATCATTATGAACTAATTTGATATGGTCTAGGGTTTGTATGGATCTGCTATGATTGTATGAATTGGTTATTCTCTTAGCTAATAATTTCTTTAGCCTTGATTGAATGAAATATTTTAATATATAATTGATTGGCCACCAATTATGTGTTTTAGGTATTAGATGATGGATTGAGAGATGAAGTCTAATGCTGGATCAATTCAATTAGGGACTTAGGTGAATTAGAGATATAACCTATTAAAAAGATTGTTTCAATTATAACAAGATTAGTTGTAAGAGGTTTGAATGCGAGAGCTTATTTCCTTGACTCAATTAATTAAGTTGTTTGAGATTTAATCTTTGAAATTGAATTAGTTAAGAGGAATAACCATTCATACATATAAGTAGTAGAGAAGTGCAAACCCTAGACCTTTTTATCAAGTGAATCAAATCAATCAGCTTAATTTACTTTTATTCGTTTTAAATTTTAATCAATCTTCTTCATTATTTAGCAATTTAAATTTCTTTAATTACTTGTTATTTATAATCTGATAATCAATTAGCCACTTTAGCTTCCTTGTGAGACGACCTTGGGGTGATCACCTTTGCTACAGCTATCTCATATACTTGCGAGTGACGCTTTGTGGTAGAGTTAATTTGAGCGCAACAGCAGGTACGGGGTCCCGCACAGTGTGATATCAGACAATGGGGTACAGTTTCAAGGAGCAGTTAAGGATTTATTCTCAAAGTACCGAATTCATCATCATCAGTCCTCTCCTTATATACCAAAGGCTAATGGTGAAACAGAAGCAACAAATAAAACAATTAAGAAAATTCTATCCAAGTTGACCAAGACTTACAGGGATTGGTCAGAGATGCTTCCCTTTGCTTTATGGGGGATATAGGACAAGTGTACGAACATCTACTGGAATGACACCATTCTCTTTGGTTTACGGGATGGAAGCAGTGTTGCTAATAGAAATAGAAATCAAGTCATTGAGAGTAATTTTAGAAGCCGAACTGCCTAAAGCGAAATGGGTAGCGAGCAGATACACACAGTTAGCTTTACTAGAAGAGAGAAGGTTAAAGGCACTGTATCATCACCAACTATATCAAAAGAAGATAGCTTTGGCCTACAATAAAAGGGTTAAAATCAGAAAACTTAGAGTCGGAGATTTGGTGTTGAAGTAATGTAAGCCTAATGTATCTGATCCAAGAGGGAAGTTCAGGCCTAGCGGGGAAGGGCCATATGTCCTGAAACAAGTCATGAACAAAGGTGAGGTGAAGTTATCAGACATGGAAGGGAATGAATTTAGTGAGCCAGTAAACATTGATAGGTTGAAGAGGTTTTATGTATGATACAAAAAAAAAGAGATCGCTAGGTTGAAAACCCAAAAAGGGCTTCCTAGCAAAAGTTAGAGCAGTCAGCTAGTTTCGAAAACCTGAAAGGGCGGTCTAGGCAACAATTAGGGCCAAATGAGAGAAAATCATCAATTAGAAAACCCGAAAGGGCTAGTTGGCAACAGGAGTGATCTTATGTATGCTGGCTTTATGTTTGGTTGTTCCCCAATTTAATAAAACAGAATTAATGTTAAAATTATTCTATGTGCACTGCTATAAGTATTTGACCAGATATGGATGAAATAAATAAACACAATAGCAAAAGGTGATGACAAATTATAAATTGAAAAGAAGCATCTTTTATTACTTTAATTATTTTTCATCCTAACAATACACTTTCTGAAATGACAAATGTAAAATCTATGGAATTCGATAAATGTAACGTGGAGGCCAGCTTTGTCTCATCCAATCCAAGTAGGCTTCAGTTAAGCAAGGCATGTCTAAATCGGGAGTAAAGTCAGAATCGCGAGGCTCAGCTCTATACTGATGGCCAAGTTGGCGAGGATCATAGCATGTACCTTGATGAAGAGCAGCAAGGGGGATATACATCAAGTATGTCTGCATGGTGATATGATAAATCTTCCACTAAGATACCAACCAACGGATATTGACTTCAGTGTGTGAGTGGATCCAGTCAACCCAGTCAGCATATGAAGAAGCATGATGGAGTAGTTTCCTAGCAGAATGATGACGTGATAAATATCTGGCAAAATCCATGGATGGAATATCAAGCAAACAAAGACGCTCCTGAAGCCAAATCTGTGAAGAAAGAATTAAATTTAAAAAAAAAAGAGAGTCCGCTAAGATGAAAACCCGCAAGGGCAGCTTAGGCAAAAATTAGGGCAGCTCGCTAGTTCCGAAAACCAACATGGGCGGACTAAGCAAAAATTAGATCAATAAAAAAATATATATAATAAAAAGGAGGTCCGCTAAGTTGAAAACCCGCGAGGGAAGCTTAGGCAAAAATTAGGACAGCTCGCTAGTTTCGAAAACTCACATGGGCGGACTAGGCAAAAATTAGAGCAATAAAGAAAAAAAAAAGAGAGAAAACCTAAATTGAAAACCTGAAAGGGCAATTTAGGTAATTACCTGAAGCAACAACGGACTCTCGGTCAATCTTCTTGACAATCCTGATTTAAGTCGGTCTAATCCAACTAAAGTCTCGGCTAAGATCACAGGTACCGGTGACAAGCCTCCTTCCATTTGGTCCATAATATCCAATACTCGTGGATCAATATCACCGTCAAAAGAAATGAGCAAGAATTGACCAAGTAAGCAAAGACAGAGCATGCGTCCCCATGCCTTAGTAGGAGCCAAATGAGAGAGATAAAAATCAATCAAGGGAGCAAGTAGAATTTTTTCACCTCTCATTAACTGAAGAACTTCGGGTTTTGGAATTTGAAATAACATCTGCATCTTCTATTGAGTTTTGGAAATTAATGTGGATAATGCCATTTGTTGATCCAAGGATGGCCTCAAATTCTTCAATCAAGGGACATATTTCAAAGCCATTAATTTGAATTGCCCTAGAATCCATGTTCCAAAATGAAGACATGGCATGTAAGAAGGAGTGGTCCAATTTAATATTTTGAAAATACTTTAAAACATCAAGTTTTGACAATGAAATTTGCTTCCAGTGAATGGCATCCATATTCTTAAATATAATTTTTATCTCCTTTAAATGATGTTCGGTCATGGTTGATGAATGAAGGAAAGTCAAAATTGTTAAAGGGAGTTTGTTAAGATGAAATGGAAATTTTTGGTTTCTGTATGAAATATGGCATAAAAGGTGATTTATATAGAAGAAACAAGCCTTTCCAAAATTGATAAGGAAAAGGTGATGGGAAAGGGTGAGACCGTATGACATAAGGAAAGGAATTAGCAACGAATTTCCTTTACTGCGTTGAATTTGGTTTAGCAAAGTGATATGGCTGTGAATTATGAAATTGTGATGTACTGTGATAAAAAGAAAGTTTAGTAATTGTGATGCAGTAACGATGAAAAGTGAAAAAAAAAGAGTGAAAAAAAAAGTTACAGTAAAAATGGAAATTGTATTTTTTTCATTATTGTACAATATTTATACAATTGATACAATATTTATATATCATTAACAGGGTGGTGGTAGGTCATCAAATAAAGCCCTAAAAAAGTCGCCGCCTGTTGGAGGAGGGGGCAAATTACTCATCTCTAGATTGCCTGAAGCGGGAGCACCAAAATCCCTATTACCTTGGGGTTCTGATCTGTCATGGTCCTTACAGAAGCAGACGAAAGGATCTTATGGTCATCAGTCTAGGGGCCTCTTGATGAAAAAGCGCTAGGATCCCCATCCCCTGAAATCGAAAGTCTCGAAAATTTTGTTCGAATTGATGATATAAATTTTCAAAATGAGAAGCTTGCTGACGACTTGCAGCCAACTCTTCTTGAAGTTTCCTATTTTGTTCTTCGAGCATCCGCTGTGAGCCAAGAAGGAAACAGGTAAGAGCATACATAATCATGTATACATATAGCATAAATTACCATGAAATAAGGAACTTACCAGGTAATTCATATCAATGCCCTGCGGATGAGATGACATATCTAGCGGGCTAGAATGAGCAAATGAAGGGGCAGTAAAAGAAGGTCCAGCCTCATGATCAAATGAACCAACAGCCTGCAACAATCATTAAAAAGTCAAAATAAGAAAGAAGCAATTGTAATGGAAGAATGGTAAAAGTCTTACCTGAGAAGTACCAACCCCGAGATGTGGAGCGAACTCTCTCGCATCTCCATCTCCACCTTCATTTTCTTCGGGAATCTCCCATACGCCAACATGAGATACATCAAAGTTCAAGAGCTCCTTTGAATAAAATGGGCATAAAATGGACCCGGTGGATGGAGAAATGTCTCAACACCATAACCGTACCGAGCCGACCACCATGCATCCTTCGGTATTGACATAATATTTAAAGTATATTCCGGGCAATGCATTGAAACCCTCCGCTGCTCTGGACTGAGAAACCACTCATAAACTGTCTCTCCGAGAAACCAGCCACTAGACACTGGGTCGGCGATGACTCGGTGAGAATGTTGGAAAGATAGCACAACCCTCATGAAGGGAGACCAGTTTGTCAACTCTTCTAGGTTCCACCAAGACAACGTCACCTGCAAAAATGACATAAGGTAAATAAACTTTCACATAAATTTTAAAGTATACTAATGTTATTTTACCTGGTCCCAGGTTAAGTGGCTCAACATAAAGCAGTGAGTATGCACATGGTGAGAGCCGGGAACGTTCACACAATCGGACAACCAGAAATTTAATCTCGGATACCCAATTCTCTCTCGGGAAATACCGGGTACCTCACAAGGTTGTGTTCATATGCCCATGCCTACAACAATAATAGTAAAGATCAAATTCATACAAGAAAGGAGTAGAATGACATCGGCAGAAGAAGAATACCTCGACAACCGCCATCAAGCTGACAAAAGACTTCTTATTTCGACAAAGTTTATCAAGACCATGGTAAAGACAAGCGAGACCTACTTCACCCCAGCCAGAAGATGGTATAGTCCTAAAATAAGAAAGGGCCTTCAACACTGACAAGTGGATGGAAGATTCAGTGCTGCCTAAGATGGTCGACCCAAGCAAATATAACAAAAATCCTTCAACATACTGTTGGGCCGTGTCTCTGTGAATCCATCCTTCATAGTCCATCCAATAGCTACGAATTGGTTCAATTTTTATCTTAAAAGGCCCTTTATATGATGGTTTCATACCAATTAATTCCTGAATTTCTTCAAATGTCAAAATATCGTTGGTTAGAGGAACCGAAACACCATCATATCGAAGGCCGGTTATAGCAGTAAAATCGACCAGACCAATTGTCATCTCTCCAATGGGAAAGTGAAAAGTGTGGGTTGTGTCCAACCATCGTTCTGCAAGTGCCTCGACTATGCTCCGGTCTATCTGATACTCCTCAGATGGCAATTGTAAGATGAAGGTCTCAAAGCCGCAGTCTCGAATAATTTGCCTTACCCGAGAAGGCAATACATCGTACCATTGTCGGGCTTTGTAGATACACCCTCCAGCCTGAACAACGCAATGATTGTGCTAACACGGAGCTAGGTAAGTTAATACAAGATAAGTATATATTATCATATCTACTTAAATTAATTTATTTTTCCTAAATTTTCTAAATTATAAATAAAAAATAAAGGCAAACACAATAATAATAAAAGAGCATAATATGAAAACATAAATAAATAAATAATAAATAAAAAATAAAAAAAATAAAAAACAACAACAAAACAGAAAGACGAAAAGAAAGAAAAAAAAAGAAAGAAGAAAAGAGGAAAAAAAAATACCGCACTCTTTTGGTTGGAAATACGATGAAGCGGTATCCCGGCTAGTATATCTATATTTCCATCTTCATGATGCCGAATAAATTCCAATAACTCGGCATTAGAATGAGTTTCTGACCTTGAAGCATGCATTTTTTTGAAAATTGTGTTAAATTTGAAAGAATTTGAGAGAATTATAGAAATTGAGAATTTAGCTGTGAAAGAAATAAAGGAATTCGTTCGTTTATATAGAGAAACGGCAAGAAAAAAACAAAATTCAAAAGTAAGTTTTACTGTTTATGAATAGTCAAAATTTACTATTGATGAATAGTAAATTTTACTATTTATAAATAGTAAATTACTATTAATGAATAGTAAATTACTATTTTTTAATAGTAAATACTATTTACTACTATTTACGAATAGTAATTTACTATTTATAAATAGTAAATATTGCATGAACAGTGACTACACAGTAAATAAATAGTAAATTCAATTATTCACTTTAATCATTCAAATGCTTGAGTGTGTATAAATATTTTTATACGCAGGAGGCAAGGAGAAGACATATGCATAAAAATTAGCCAAACTTTTTGAAATAAAAAATTATTATTAGCTCGGGTCCATAACCCAAATTTTTCTTAGGTCCAGAACCTAGAATCTCTTTTAAGTCCAAAACTTAGCTCGGGTCCAGAACTTAAATTTTCCTTACGTCCAGAACCTAGAATCTCTTTTAAGTCCAGAACTTAGCTCGGGTCCAGAACCCAAATTTTTCTTAAGTCCAGAACCTAGAATCTCTTTTAAGTCCAAAACTTAGCTCGGGTCCAGAACCCAAATTTTTCTTAGGTCCAGAACCTAGAATCTCTTTTAAATCCAGAACTTAGCTCGGGTCCAGAATCCAAATTTTTCTTAGTTCCAGAACCTAGAATCTCTTCTAAGTCCAGAATTTTTCTTATGTCCAGAGCCTAAAGTTATCCTCGAGTCCAGAACTTGAACCGAGTCCAGAACCCAAAACCTCAACCATCTCAAAAATTAAGTCTTACAGCTTTTCACTCTCTTTCACTAAAGTCTCAGATCATTCAAGCAGGGGGCAAATTTTAAACCCTTAATTTTTTACCTAGTCCGGTCCAATATATTTTAATTAGTATAAAATAATTTTTGTGTTGTCCAATATATTTTAATTAGTCCAAAATAATTTTTGTTATCTTAATTAAATAATATTTGCTTTAGTATCTAATTTTTATTAATAAAAAAATAAAAATATACAAAAAAATAAAAAAATTATAAAAGTAAAAATCGGCGACGAAAAAATTCATCACCGAAGAGTTGCGGCGAAATGGCCCCGCAGGATTTTCCTACGGGCGAAATGGCCAAAGCTATTTGTCCTATTTCGCCCACAGATTATTTCTGCGGGCGAAATGGCCCGCAGGCCAATTTTCGCCCGCTGCCGCAGCCAGCTGCGACAGCCTTTTCGCCAGCATAATTTTTCCGCAGTAGTTTTTTTTTTTGCGAGGTCAATTTTTCCGCAGCAGCTTTTTTTCTCCAGCGAAATTTTTCCGACGCAAATTTTTTCGAAACTAAATACAATTAGGTTTTGGTTTCCTTTTCTTAATTAATGTTAGATTCCGTGAATAACTAAAATTAATCATAAAAATCTTCTACAAATAAGGACTAAAACAACACTAAAAGGCATCTGATTTTGGGAGGGAAAATTTAGAGGGATTGGAGACCGAAATTGAGGAGAAAAACTTTGAAAGATTTGAAGAACTCCTTCTGTCAGTGAAATCAATCAGATTTATTGAGAGAAGCAAACAAGCAATTTAATTCATCAAAGGCAGCAAAGCTTGTCTTTGTTCTTGTTCATCCAAGAAGAAATTTTTGGTGGAACCAACAAACGGAGGTACTAATTTCTTCACAGTAGCTTAAATAATTCAATTGTTTCTTTTGATTCAAAAAACCCTAGAACTTTAATCTACCTTTTCTAAAGCTTAAAAACCTTAATTCATTTATTTGTTTTTCAAAAATCATAAAATTGTTATTTTTGTTTCTTCAAAATTTACCAAAACCCTAATTTGAATCTGTTTCTTTTCAAAGCCCTAAATTGAATCTGTTTCTTTCCACAAACCCTAAAAAATATCTTTTTTGTTTCTATAAACCTTAAATCATTTTGTTTATTTTCATAAAACTTCATAAAATTATCAATTGATTTTCAAATTCTAAAATCTAATGTATTTTTCGAAACCCTAAATCTAAGATTCTAAAACCCTAATTCAACTCCAAAACCCAAAACAGTAAACCCTAACTCCCTTAAAACTTTATACCCTAATTTCTCTAAACCCTAATCCTTTAAACCTTAAAACCTTATAAACATAAATATTAAAATTTAAACACAGTAAACCTAAAAACCATAATTCAGTAGCTAATAATCATGAATCCAATGTTTTAAAGTGTTCAAACCCTAATTTTATGATTTCACTTCTCAAACACTAATTTGATTAATCAAAGAATTTTATCAACCCCTTAAATTATAAAACTTCAATCCATTTCAATTCAATTAAAACTCACAGTAGCTTAAACCCCTAAATTCCAAAACTCTAAAGTATTAATTAAAGAATCTTAAATAGAAATAGTAGCCCTTATTTAAATCTTTATTTGCCTTATTCAATTTTATTTTTGATTATGTAGTCTATTATATGCTTTAATTTATTTTTCAATGCTTTGTTGGTTTATTTAGGTTTAATGCGTGATTTATTTAGTTTATCATGGATGAATGTTTATTTTATATTTTGATTGATATCTTTGATGAATGATTTATTTATGATGAATGGTTATTTACTTTTATCAATTTATTTAGATTTTCAAATGTTGTAAGAGGTATGTTTCCACTTGGTGGGCACCTAATTTAAATTGCTTTTCTATTTTAGAACCAATGTAATGGACATGTTTCTACTTTTTGGTGGGTGTCCTATTTAGGCATGGATTATGTAAGGGCATGTTTCCATCTGCGGATGGGTGTCCATTTATTTGCTTTGTTTAGACATTGTTTTGATTTTCAATATATCGATGCTTTATTTTAATTATTGTGTGTATTATGGATAATATTGTTATATTTAAGAATTTTATAATATTAAGACCTGTAAAGGAGACCAGTTCCAATGAACAGGACGTTGTGGGGGTGCTGGGCCTTTTCTCACCTTCCCCACACGTACCCAACTTTTCGAACCGATTAAGGGGTTGAGGATTCCTTAGGAATCAAGTCATCCACCCCTTTTTTTTTCTCGGCCTGTCCAGGTGGCGACTCCATTTTCTCCGGACTTAGGTCCGTGTTCTCTAAGGCCCCGAGCCTAAATAGTGCCGAAGTCGCAAGAACCATTCCACCGGGAGTGGGGGCAAAAATCCCCGCTCACACCTTCTTTTGTAGCTTATTGAGGACCCAAGACAGTGGCTTCTCTAATTCTAAAAACTTCCTCCTTCCTCCTTGGCTAGTAGCATTAACACCAACTACCTTTTGCATGCTTTGGTTACCAGACTGGTAATTTCCTTTCTCGTTCCTTCTTGTTGAAAAGCGGTTCTTCTCCCTTTTCTATTCTTCAATTTGGAGACCAGCTTGGAGAAGATCTTTGAAATCACGAATGAGTGCATGAGACATCCTTTCACGAAGGCTAGGTAACACTCCTCTCATGATTATTCTAATTTGATCAGATTCATCAGGCCTTCTTTTGAGCAAAGTAGCTTTATTCCTCCATTTTTTCACATAGTCCACAAAATTCTCATTTGGCCTTTGTCTAATGGACTCAACTTCCATTAAGGTAACTTCCATCTCGACATTGTATCCATATTGTTGGATGAAGACCTTATATAGCAGATCCCAATTCTTTTGCGTGCCATCATCTAAGGTATTGAACCAATTTTGGATAATAGGGTTCAATTAGAGCATGAAGTACCTTAGATTTTGAGCCTTAGGAGCTTGGGCAGACTATATAGCAGTGATATACTACTTTACATGGAGGTGAGGATTTCTGGCTCCATCAAACTTTGCAAAGGATGGCATCTTGAACTTGTACGGAACTCCTTCGTCTAGCTCAAATAATTTGTCAACTTTGTACATTTCTTCAGTTTTCATCTTCTTCTCAAATTTCTTTTCCAAATCCATAATCATCTTTTCAACATCAAAAGTTTCAGTTTTCTCCATAGATAATCTTTCAACAATCTTTGGTTTTTTCTTCTTATCTTGAGGATCCTGGAAGTATTGAGCCCAATCATCATCATCATCAATGATCACCTTATCATCATCAAAAACCACTTCGCTAACTTTAGCCTTCCCTTTGTCCTTTGGCTTCTTAGTGCTAGCAAATACTTCGGCGTTGTTTCCTAAAATTGTAGCCAATTTGTTCTTCATGGTCTCAGTCAGGGCCTCTTTTATTTCTTCCATCTTTGCATTGAGGGCATCATCCACCATTCTTTGAATTTTTTTGAGCTCCATTGCTTTTGGTGAGAAAGTGATTGAGTCATTGCTAGATTCTTCGTCTCCGGCGTAGGTCGGATTGTCTTAAGCTTTTCAACTATTGTAATCCAGGGCTGTGAGCCAGAAAGAATTAATGATATGTCATGTGATGCATGTATGCATGTATGCACAATAAACAAACAAGGATAAATAGGACGTTCCTTCCAACCTTATAACTTCCACACACGAATGGTGAGTCTCTTTTACTAGGTATATGGTTAGCAAAATACCAATATGGGATATCTTATTTTTGAATATTTCCCTCGGATGATTTTAACCAATAGTTATATTTTCAAAAATAGAAATAAGTTCATGATAATTCCCATTAATTAGGTTTTAATCCATTTAACCCACTAAAGTAGCTTTTATGCTATATTGGATTAAAACTAAATTAAGAGATTTATTATAAATAGATTTCTCACTTGAAAAAGTCAATAATGATTCATGCCAAAAACAAGCACATGATTAATTATTCTTAGTATAAACTAGGCTCACAATTGATTTTTGGAATTTTCATAATTGACCTAAATAATTTGTAAGCTCTTTCAAAGGTTGGATGAAAATAATTTTGTTTCTAAGCCCACTGTAAAATGATTTTAGAAAAAAAAAAGAAAAAAAAAGATATTGGGCTTTGTATTTGAGTCATGAGAAAGGAATTTGTTTATGGAAAAGTTTTATATCCAAAGACCATTTTGAAAAATTTTGAAAATAGCTTTAGTATTTTGGACTTTAAAGAAAAATTTTATTTTGAGCTTACAATGTACTTAGCTCATATTAGAAAAAGAACAAACCAAATAAGCCATGATTTAAGCTAAGATAAATTAACTATAGTCAAACAATAAGCATTTGTGGTAAAAACATAAAGAAAGTAACTAGGCCAATTACATGAGCTTTAGTCTTTGGGTTTAAAAGGCTTAGGTTCCCATAGCAAGTATATACCAAAAGGTATAAGGCTATGAGTAGTTATATCATGCTCAATCTCCACACCTTGAGCGAAAGTATGGTATCCCTTACATAACACAACACGGGTAACACGGGCATCCTAACTCACGCACACGATGCAATCTAAATGATGCAATGGATAATATCATAATAAGAAAGAATATAATAATATAAAGATCAATAGAATCAACTTCTCTTATCCCCAGTGGAGTTGCCACTATGAGCGGAGATTTTTGCTCCCACTCTCGGTGGAATGGTTCTTGCGACTTCGACACTGTTTAGGTTAGGTGCCTTAGAGAACACGACCTAAGCCCGGAGAAAATGGAGTCCCCACCAGGACAGGCCAGGAAAAAGAAAGGGGTGGATGACTCGATTCCTGACGAATCCCCAACCCCCTAATGGGTTCGGAGAGTTTGATATGTGTGGGGAAGGTGAGAAACGGCCCAGCACCCCACAACACTCAGTTTATTAGAATTGGCCCCTTTGCAGGTTTTAATGTTATAAAATTGTTAAGTATAACAATATTATCCATATTACATGCAATAATTAAAATAAAGCATCATTATATTAAAATCAAAGCAATGTCTAAATAAAACAAATAAATGGACACCCATGCGAGGATGGAAACATGTCCTTACATTACTGTAGACCCATAATATTTGACCCAGTCTGGTCCAATATATTTTAATTAATCCAAAATAATTTTTACGTGGTCCAATATATTTTAATTAGTCCAAAATAATTTTTGTTATCTTAATTAAATAATTTTTTATTTAGTATCTAATTTTTATTAATAATAAAAATAATAATAATAAACAAAAAAATAAAAATAAAAATCGACGACAGAAAAATCGGCGACGAAAAAATCGTCGCCGAAAATCAGCAGGCCAATTCTCGCCCGCTGCTGCAGCCAGCTGCGGCAGTTTTTTTGCCAGCGTATTTTTTCCGCAGCAGTTTTTTTCTCCAGTGCAATTTTTTCGACGCAATTTTTTCTGAAACCTAATACGATTATGTTTCGGTTTCCTTTTCTTAATCAATATTAGATTCCGTGAATAACTAGAATTTACCATAAAAATTCTTCTATAAATAAGGACTAAAATAACACAGAAAGGGGATCGAAAAATTTGAAATTTGGAGGAGAAAATTGAGACCGAAATTGAGGAAAACCTTGAATCAAGTGGACTTTTTTTGAGAGATCAAACAAGCAATTCAACCCATCAAAGGCGGCAAAGCTTGTCTTTGTTCTTGTTCATCCAAGAAGTAATTTTTGGTAGAACCAACAAACGAAGGTATGAATTTTTTTATTTGTTTCATGAATTTATAGTAGCTTCATCATTCAAAAATCTTAAAAATTGCTTATGATTCTTCAAAATAAAAAAACCCTAAGAACTTTAATTCACCTTTTCTAAAGTTTAAAAACCTTAATTCGTTTATTTGTTTTCCAAAAATCTTCAAATTGTTATTTTTTCTTCTTCAAAATCCTAAAACCCTAATTGAACCTGTTTCTTTTTAAAACCATAATTTGAGTCTGTTTCTTTCTATAAACCCTAAAAACATCTTTTCTATTTATATAAATCTTAAATCATTTTGTTTACTTTCATAAAGCTTCATAAAATTATCAATTGTTTCTTCAAATTCTAAAACCTAATGCATCCTCCGAAACCCTAATTCTAAAATTCTAAAACCCTAATTCAACTCCAAAACCCAAAACAGTGAACCCTAACTCCCTTAAAACCTTAAACCCTGATTTTTCTAAACTTTAATCCTTTAAACCTTAAAATCTCATAAACCTAAAATTCAACACAGTAAGTAGCTAATAGTCATAAACTTAGTAAGGAACACTAGATCCGGTAAGCCTTATGCAAGGCCACCACCTAAGAAACTAATAAGGGAAAGGAAGTTGAAATAGGAAATAAAGATGAAGAAGATGATGCTGTGCTCAAGCAATTGAAAAGAACCCAAGCAAGTGTTAGCATTTGGGACTTATTAGCTACTTCTAAAAAGCACCGTGAAACTATGGCCAAAGCCTTGGCTAGCATGTCAATTTCTACCTCCACGACACCAGAGGAGCTTATCAACTTCATAAAAATTGGAGGGGTAATGAAATGTGAAGAGGTTCAAGAAAAGAGTGAAGTTAATATGGGAGCAATTTCTTTTTCATATGCAGACTTACCAGAGGAGGGGAGAGACTACATCCACCCTCTTTTTATCAAAATAGAAGTCAAATGGAAGAGGACTCTATGTGTAATGGTCGATGATGGGTCCACCATAAATATTTGCCCACTGAAGATATTGCCAAAGCTAGCCATGTCAATAAGAGTCTAAACCCAACTAAGGTAATAATTTGGGCTTATGATAACACTAAGAGACATTCCGAAGGAACTTTCAAAGCTGCTGTCAAGGTTGGTCCAATTGAATCTATTGTTGAATTTGTTATTTTAGACATATCAGTTACCTTCGCCTTACTCTTGGGGCGACCATGGTTTCATCATCTTGGTGGAGTTCCTTCCACCCTTCATCAAAAGATCAAGTTCCCTAATGGAGATGAGACAGTGGTCATTGAAGCTGAAGATAATGAGATTGTTAACGCTCTAATGATTGAGAGGCCTCTTAATGGTTTTCAAGTAGCTGCAATTTCTGATGATGAAGTAGTGGACTCCAATATCTTGAATATGATGAAGAACATGAACTACCTTCTCGGAGTTGGTCTTGGAAAGGGTAAGGACGGTTTGACAAAGCTGCCAGACTTTCGAACCCAAACGTCGAAGAAAGGGTTGAGATATGATGAAGCCAACAATGTCCAGCCAAAGAAGAGTGAGAAGATGAGCTTCCCACCACTTGAAGAGATTTTTGTCAAAGCTCAAAAAATGGGACCACTCTAAGGAAAGCTCGAGCCAATCATGTTCATGGGAAAATTGATCTCGGGTTTTGAAATTTTTGCAGATTTTGCCAAGCTAGTGGAGCAAGTGAAGAAAGAGTTCACCCTATTAGCCAACAAAGAATCCAATCCAAAAGAGAAGAATGAACCTGTCCTGAAAGCCGAGAAGACTCCGGAGGAGATTGCTGCCCTGGTTGAAGAAAAGTTTGAAGACATCCTGCCTTATGATTTTGAGAATAATGATTTTGATTTTGATTTTAATTTGTCTGCTTTGTATGAGGATGATGAAATTTTCTATTCCAAAATGAATGCAATAAAGTCTGATTTTGCTTACTTGTGTGATGTTTCTCCTGATGGCTGCATACATTCAAATAGCAGTTACATGAGCATCTTTAATATTAATTCTGTTAACACACAATCATTAAATTTGGGAACAACCAAAAATCTTAAAAACATTAGCATATCATCCGACCTTACTCCTGATGAGAGAGAGAGAGATTTGAAAAAATATTCAAAAAATATGAAGAAGTGTTTGCTTGGTCTTATGAGGATATGCATGGAATAGATCGGGACATAGCTGAACATCATATTCCTACTTACACTCACATGAAACCTATCAAACAAAAGCTTAGGCGATTAAGACCTGAGTAGGCTGAATTGGTTAAAGAAGAGGTCACTAAGCAAATACAAGTGAAGTTCCTTGAAGTGATAGAATATTCAGAGAAAGATGTGCCAAAGAAAGATGGAAGGATAAGGGTCTGCGTGGATTATAGAGATTTGAACAAGGCTTCCCCTAAAGATGATTTTCCTTTACCTCATATAGATGTCCTCATTGATAGTGCAGCCTCTAGCGTGCTACACTCATTTGTAGATGGATTTTCTGGATGCAATCAAGTGTTAATGGCCCAAGAGGATAAAGCCAAAACTGCTTTCATTACTACATGGGGTATATTTTGTTATAGGGTGATGCCATTCAGCTTAAAGAATGCTGGGGCAACCTACCAAAGGATGGCCACCACACTATTTCATGACATGATGCAGAAAGAAGTTGAAGTATATGTTGATGATATGATGGTTAAATCGGATACAAGAGAACAAAACTTCCAAAACTTGGAATTATTTTTCGATAGAGCTTTGAAATATAAGCTAAGATTGAACCCGAAGAAGTGTGTGTTCGGTGTTACTTCAGGCAAATTATTAGGACATGTGATTGGTCCAAATGGCATTGAGATTGATCATGACAAAGTTAAAGCAATCAGGGATATGCCAGCCCCTAAGACGGAGAGAGAAGTTCGGGGATTCATTGGTAAATTACAATACATTAGCAGGTTCATAGCAAAGCTCACAACAATTTGTGAGGCTATCTTCAAATTGCTTAGAAAGAATCAGCCGGTCATAAGGAATGAAGAGTGTCAAAAGGCCTTTGAGCGAATAAAAGAGTATTTATTGAATCCACATATTTTAAAACCACCTAAACCTGGCAAACCTCTATTACTATACTTAGCAGTAGAAGAAGAGTCAATAAGAGCCATGCTAGCCTAAGTAGATGAGTCAGGGATTGAGCTTGCAGTTTACTATTGAAGAGAAAGCTCCTACCTTATGAAATTAAGTATAGTATCATTGAAAAGACCTGTATAGCCATGGTTTGGTCTTCTAAGAAGTTGCAGCATTACTTTCAATTGTATATTGTGCAAGAAATTTCCAGGTTGGATCCAATGAAGTACTTAAGGGAGACACCCTTTTTTATTGGGAAATATGGTCGATGGTTGATAATATTAGAAGAATTTGAGATTGAGTATGTAACTAGGAAAACAATCAAAGGAAGAGTGGTGGCAGAATTCCTGGCCCAACAACCATTATCAGAAAGCGAAGAGGTAATCTTGGAATTTCCAGATGAACATTTAGAAGCAATTGAAGTACAAGGGTGGAAAATGTAATTTGATGGAGCAGTAAACAGGAAAGGAGCAAGTTTGGGAGTTATACTAGAATCACCCGAAGGGGAACTTATCCCTTTAGCTAAAAAGTTGAAATTTAGGGCAACCAATAATATGGTGGAGTACGAAGCTTGTATTTTCGGTTTGGAAACCCTAATGATTATGAAGGTGGATAAGGTGGAAGTTTTTGGCGATTCATTTCTAGTAGTATCCCAAGTAAATGGAGAGTGGGAGTTGAAAGAAGAAAAATTAAAACCATATCACCATTACCTGACCATGATGAAGAAGAACTTTAAGGAGTGTAGGTTTATACACCTATCAAGAGAAGAAAATCAGATGGATGATGCCCTAGCCACATTGGCTTTGGTATGGGAAAACCTTGTCAGCCTATTCCTTAAGCCCCTGATCTTGACCAGTTCATCAAATCCTTGCTATGAATATGAGACAATCATGGAAATTGATACAGACCATGATGCGTGGTATGATACTATAAGGCGATTTTTGGAAGAAAGAGAATACCCGCCAGGGGCAACAAAGAAAGAAAGAAGAACCATAAGGCAGTGGTCATTGCAATACATCACATTCCATGGTTAGTTATATCGAAGATAGCCTGAAGGGGTGCATTTAAGATGTTTAAGGAAGCCTAAAGTGGAGCGTATCATGTCAGAAATACATGCGGGAAGTTGCGGTCCGCACATTAGTGGTTTGGCTTTAGTTAAGAAGATTATTCGGCAAGGTTACTACTGGTTGACCATGGAGAAGAATTGTATTGAGTTTGTAAAAAAGAATTGCATTCTATGTCTTCACCCTGGCCATTTGCCACTTGGGGTATCGACATTATAGGAGAGATACATCTGACAGCCTCAAACGGTCACCGTTTCATTGTGGTAGTAGTAGATTATTTTTCAAAATGGGTCAAAGTCGAATCCTTCAACAAACTGGGTGCAAGCCAAATAGCTAGATTTATTGAAAAGAACCTCATCTACAGATATAGGGTCCCGCACAGTGTGATATCAGACAATAGGGTACATTTTCAAGGAGCAGTTAAGGATTTATTCTCAAAGTACTAAATCCATCATTATAGATCGTCTCCTTATAGACCAAAGGCTAATGGTGAGGTGGAAGCAACAAACAAGACAATTAAGCAAATTTTGTCCAAGATGACCAAGACTTACAGGGATTGGTCAGAGATGCTTCCCTTTGCTTTATGGGGATATAGGACAAGTGTGCGAACACCTACTGGAATGACACCGTTCTCTTTGGTTTACGGGATAGAAGCAGTATTGCCAATTGAAATTGAGATCAAGTCACTAAGAGTAGTCTTGGAAGCTAAATTGCCTAAAACGGAGTCGGTAGCGAGCAGATACACACAGTTAGATTTACTAGAAGAGAGAAGGTTAAAGGCACTGTATCATCACCAACTGTATCAAAAGAAGATAGCTTGGGCCTACAATAAAAGGGTTAAAATCAGAAAACTCAGAGTCGGGGATTTGGTGTTGAAGTAATGTAAACCTAATGTATCAGATCCGAGAGGGAAGTTCAGGCCTAGCTGGGAAGGGCCATATATCGTGAAACAAGTCATGAACAAAGGTGCAGTGAAGTTATCAGACATGGACATGAACGAATTTAGTGAGCCAGTAAACATTGACAAGTTGAAGATGTTTTATGTATGATATAAAAAAAGTGAGCTTGCTAGGTTGAAAACCCAAAAAGGGCGGCCTAGGCAAAAGTTAGAGCAGTCCGCTAGTTTCAAAAACTTGAAAGGGAGGGCTAGGCAACAATTAGGGCTAAATGAGAGAAAATCATCAATTAAAAACCCTAAAGGGCAGCTTAGGAAAAAATTAGGACAACTCACTAGTTCTGAAAACCCATATGGGCGGACTAGGCAAAAATTAGAGCAATAAAGAAAAGAAGAAAAAATGAAAACCTAAATTGAAAACCTTAAAGGGCAGTTTAGGTAATTACCTGAAGCAGCAACGGACTCCCAGTTAGTCTCTTTGACAATCCTAATTTAAGTATTTCTAATCCAACTAAAGTCAAAGCTGAGATCACAGGTACCGGCGACAAGCCTCCTTCCATTTGGTCCATAACATCCAATACTCGTGGATCAATATCGCCGTTAGAAGAGACAAGCAAGAATTGGCCAAGCAAACAAAGACAAAACATGCATCCCCATGCCTTAGTAGGAGCCAAATGAGAGAGTTAAAAATCAATCAAGGGAGCAAGTAGAATTTTTTCACCTCTCATCAACCGAAGAACTTCGGGCTTTGGAATTTGAAATAACATTTGCATCTTCTGTTGAGTCTTGGAAATCAATGTGGGTAACGCCATTTGTTGATTATTTGGATATCCAAGGATGGCCTCAAACTCTTCAATCAAGGGACATATTTCAAAGCCACTAATTTTAAATGCCCTAAAATCCATATTCCAAAAGGAATACATGGCATGTAAGAAGGAGTGGTCCAATTTAACATTTTGAAAACATTTTAAAACATCAAGTTTTGACCATGAAATTTGCTTCCAATGAATGGCATCCATATTCTTAAATAGAATTTTTATCTTCTTTAAATGATGCCCGGTCATGGTTGATGAATGAAGGAAAATTAAAATTATTAAAGGGAGTTTTGACGTTAAATTAGAAAATATTTTTGGTTTCTGTATGAAATATGGTGTGAAAGGTAATTTATATAGAAGAAACAAGCCTTTCCTAAAGTGACAAGGAAAAGGTGATGGGAAAGGGTTAAACCATATTGTGTAAGGAAAGGAATTGGCGACAATTTCCTTTACCGCGTTGAATTTGGTTTAGCAAAGTGATGTGGCTGTGAATTATGAAATCATGTGATACTGTGATAAAAAACATGAAAAAGAACGTTTAATAATTGTGATGCAGTACGATGAAAAGTAAAAAAAAAAGTGAAAAAAGTTACAGTAAAGATGGAAATTGTATTTCTTCATTATTGCACAATATTTATACAATTGATATAGCATTTATACATCATTAAGAGGGTGGTGGTAGGTCATCAAGTAAAGCCCTGAAAAAGTCATTGCTTGTTGGAGGAGGGGGCAAATTACTCGTCCCGAGTTCACCCGAAGCAGGGGCACCAAAATCCCTATTACCTTGAAGTTTCGATCCTTAACAGTCCTCATCAAAAGAAGATGAAAGGATCTCATGGTCATCAGTCTGAGGGCCTCTTGATGAAGAAGCGCCAGGATCCCTTATCCCCTGAAATCGAAAGTCTCAGAAATTTTGTTCAGATTGATGATATAAACTTTTAAAATGAAAAGCCTGCTGACGACTTGTAGCCAACTCTTCTTGAAGTTTCCTATTTTGTTCTTCTAGCATCCACTGTGAGGCAAAAAGGAAAAAGGTAAGAGCATACATAATCATGCATACATATACATAAATTACAATAAAATAAGGAATTTACCAGGTAAGTCATATCAATGCCCTGCGGATGAGATGGCATATCTGGCAGGCTAGAATGAGCAAATGAAGGGGTAGTAAAAGAAGATCCAGCCTCATGATCGAATGAACCAGCAGCCTGCAACAATCATTAAAGAATTAAAAAAGAAAGAAGTAGTTGCAAGGGAAAAATGGTAAAGTTTTACCTAAGAAGTACTAGCCCGAGATGTGGAACAAACTCTCCTGCATCTCCGTGATGTTCCTCTTCATCTCTACCTTCATTTTCTTCGGGAATCTCCTGCACACCAACAGGAGATACATCAAAGTTTAAGAGCCTCCTTTGAATAAAATGGGCATAAAATGCACCGGGTAGATGAAGAAATGACTCAATACCATAACCGTATCGAGCCGACCACCATGCATCCTCCGACATTGACATAATATTTAAAGTATATTTTGGGATATGCATCGAGACCTGCCACTGCTCTGGATCGAGAAACCACTTATAAAGTCTCTCTCCAAGAAACCAGCCACTAGACACTAGGCCAGCGATGACTCGGCGAGAATGTTGGCAAGATAGCACAGTCCTCATGAAAGGAGACCAGTTTGTCCGCTCTTCCGGGTTCCACCAGGCCAAATTCACCTGCAAAATAACACAAGGTAAGTAAACTTGCACATAAAATTTAAAGTATACTAATGTTATTTTACCTGGCCCCAGGTTAAGCGGCTCAACACAAAGCGGTGAGTATGCACATGGTGAGAGCCGGGAACGTCCATGCGATCTGACAACCAAAAATTTAATCTCGGATGCCCAACTCTCTCTCGAAAAATACCGGGTACCCTCACGAGGTTGTGTTCATATGCCCATGCCTACAACAACAATAATAAGATCACATTCATGCAAGAAAGGAATGGAAATGACATTGGTGGAAGAAAAATACCTCGACAACCGCCATCAAGCCGACAAAAGACTTCTTATTTCTGCAAAGTTTATCAAGACCATGGTAAAGACAAGCGAGACCAGCTTCACCCCAGCCAGAAGATGGTATCGTCCTAAAATAAGAAACAGCCCTCAACACTGACAAGTGGATGGAGGATTCAGTGCTGCCTAAGATGGTCGACCCAAGCAAATATAACAAAAATCCTCGAGCATAATGCTGGGCCGTGTCTCTGTGAACCCGTCCTTCGTAGTTCATCCAATAGCTATGAATCGGTTCAATTTTTATCTTAAAAGGCCCTTTATATGATGGTTCCATACCAAGTAATTCCTGAATTTCTTCAAATGTTAAAATATCATTGGTAAGAGGAACCGGAACACCATCATATCAAAGGCCGGTTATAGCAGTAAAATCGACCGGACCAATTGTCATCTCTCCAATGGGCAAGTGAAAAGTGTGGGTTGTGTCTAATCATCATTCTACAAGCGCCTAGACTAAGCTCCGTTCTATCTGATACTCCTGGAATGGCAATTGTAAGATGAAGTGCTCAAAGCCGCAATCTCGGATAATCTCCCTTACCCGAGAAGGCACTATATCATACCACTGTTGGGCTTTGTAGATACACCCTCTGGCCCAAATAACGCAACAATCATGCTAACACGGAGCCATGTAAGTTAATACTAGGTAAGTACATACTATCCTAAATTAATTTATTTTTCCTAAATTTTCTAAAAATATAAATAAAAAATGCAAATACAATAATAATAAAAGAGCATAATATAAAAATATAAATAAAAAAAATAAAAAAATAATAAATAATAATGATAACAGAAAAAATATAAATAATAATAAAAAAAGAGAAAGAAGAAAAATCAAGAAAAAAGAAAAATAATTACCGCGCTCTTTTGGTTGGACCTACGATGAAGCGACATCCCGGCTAGTAGATCTATATTTTCATCTTTATTATGCCGAATAAACTCTAATAACTCGGCATTAAAATGAGTCCCTGACCTTGAAGCATGCATTTTTTTGAAAACTATGTGCTAAATTTGAAAGAATTTGAGAGAATTATGAGAATTATGGATTTTGCTGTAAATTAAATGAAGGATTTGTGGGTTTTTATAGAGAAACGGTAAGGAAAAAAACAAAATTCCAAAAAGTAAGTTTTTACTGTTCATAAATAGTAAATTTTACTATTCATAAATAGTAAATTTTACTATTTATTAATAGTAAATTACTATTGATAAATAATAATTACTATTTCCAATAGTAAATACTATTTACTACTATTTATAAATAGTAAGTTACTATTTATGAACAGTAAATAGTGCATAAACAGTGACTACACAGTAAATAAACAGTAAATTCAATTATTCACTTTAATTATTCAAATGTTTGCGTGTATATAAATATTTTTACACGCAGGGGGCAAGAAAAAGACATGCATAAAAATTAGCTAAACTTTTTGAAATAAAAAATTATTAGCTCGGGTCCAGAACCAAAAGTATCCTTAGGTCAAGAATCTAGAATCTCTTCTAAGTCCAGAACTTAGCTCGGGTCAAGAACCCAAATTATCCTTAGGTTCAGAACCTAGAATCTCTTCTAAGTCCAGAACATAGCTTGGGTCCAGAACCCAAATTATCGTTAGGTCCAGAACCTAGAATCTCTTCTAAGTTCAGAACTTAGCTCGGGTCCAGAACCCAAATTATCCTTAGGTCCAGAATCTAGAATCTCTTCTAAGTCCAGAACTTAGCTCGGGTCCAGAACCCAAATTATCATTAGGTCGAGAATCCAGAATCTCATCTAAGTCCAGAACTTAGCTTGGGTCCAGAACCCAAATTACCCTTAGATCCAGAACCTAGAATCTCTTTTAAGTCCAGAACTTAGCTCGGGTCCAGAACCCAAATTATCCTTAGGTCCAGAACCTAGAATCTCTTCTAAGTCCAGAACTTAGCTCGGGTCAAGAACCCAAATTATCCTTAGGTCCAGAACCTAGAATCTCTTCTAAGTCCAGAACTTAGCTTGAGTCCAGAACCCAAATTATCGTTAGGTCCAGAACCTAGAATCTCTTCTAAGTTCAGAACTTATCTCGGGTCCAGAACCCAAATTATCCTTATGTTCAGAATCTAGAATCTCTTCTAAGACCAGAACTTAGCTCGGGTCTATAATCCAAACTTTCGTTAGGTCCAGAACCTAGATTCTCTTTTAAGTCCAGAACTTAGCTCGGGCCCAGAACCCAAATTTTTCTTAGGTCTAGAACCTAGAATCTCTTCTAAGTCTAGAACTTATCCTGGGTCCAGAACCCAAATTTTCCTTAGGTCCATAACCTGGAATCTCTTTTAAGTCTAGAACTTAGCTCGGGTCCAGAACCCAAATTTTCCTTAGGTCTAGAGCTTAGAATCTTTTCTAAGTCCAGAACTTAGCTCGGGTCCAGAACCCAAATTTTCCTTGGGTCCAGAACCCAAATTATCCTTAGGTCAAGAACCTAAAATTATCCTTGAGTCCAGAACTCGAACTGGGTCCAAAACTTAAAACCTCATCCATCTCAAAAATTAAGTCTTATTGCTTTTCACTCTCTTTCACTAAAGTCTCAGATCATTCAAGCAGGGGGCAAACTATAAACCCTTAATTTTTGACCCAGTTCGGTCAAATATATTTTAATTAATCCAAAATAATTTTTGTGTGGTCCAATATATTTTAATTAGTCCAAAATAATTTTTGTTATCTTAATTAAATAATTTTTTATTTAGTATCCAATTTTTATTAATAATAAAAAATAATAATAATAAACAAAAAAATAAAAATCGGCGACGAATAAATCATCGTCGAAAATCAACGCGGGACGAATGGTCGTGGGCCATTTCGCCCGCAGGAGTTTCCTGGCCATTTTGCTCGCAGGAAAATCCTGCGGGCAAAATGGCCCGCATGTAATATCCTCATTTATGCCCTAGAAGTTTTGATTATGTTGTTGATGTTGTTGTTATTGTTGTTGTTGGTATATATTGGAAAGTGAATGTTTGTGTATATGTGTGTTTTGGGGAAAGAAATAGGGTTTAGAGACAAATGTATATGTTGTGTATATGATGATATATATAACATATAAATTGGTCAAATATAGAGTCAATACAAGAAGATATTTTTGTGGAATGTGCAATTACATATAAGGGCTTAGATGAGACAAAAGGTTAGTTATTTGATTGAGGGCATTTTGGTAATTACTTGGATAAAATCTCTTGGTGGAGATTTAAAGTGGGGTTGACTTTATTTCCTCCATGTATTTTCTTCTTCTTTTGCATTTTGGCTGATTTTTCGTAGATAAAGGGAAAGCAAAGAGACAAAGAGAAGACTTTGAAGAGTAAGCTCCAATTGTAGGAAGATTGAAGTGATCAAGTGTTGATTCAAGAAGTGTTATAATTTAAGGTAAGAAATCTCTTGTTTTTCCTTTGTAAGTTTTGAAGTTGGGTATAAAAGAAGTTGTGATTTGTTGATATGATGATTTGATGTGGTTGTAATGTGTTGAATTTGATTATAAGCCAAAGAGTTAATTATTAATGGTTTTGGATTGAAGATGGTAAGTAGGTGGAGATTGATTTTGAGAAAATGGGAGTGATGTTGTATTTTTAGGGTTTTGGTTTGGTATGAATTTAATGTATGGGTATTGTGATTACTAGGGTGAATATGTAAGATATGTGTTTATAACATGAATTGTATCCATTTGAATGAGATGATTGTAGTGTAAAAAGGGTGTAAATGCTTTTAGAAGGGTGTTGGCCATTTTTAGGGTTGTGTATTTGAGTGACACGGCCAAAGCAAAGGAGAGACACGGCCAAGCCAAGTGATTTTGGGCTTGTTGGATTGCTTTGAGAGAGACACGGCCGTGTCTAGTGCCCGTGTTCACTACTGAATTTTGGTGTTGGGAGACACGGCCACAAGCTTGGCCGTGTCCTATGCCCGTGTCTGCTGCTGTGATTTGTTGGTTGAGAGACACGGCCACAAGCTTGGCCGTGTCCCTTTCCCGTGTTGCCTACTGTCAATTTAGGTTGAGAGACACGGCCACAAGCTTGGCCGTGTCCCTCAAGTGGCTGCCCGTGTCCCTCAAATGTGTGGGTTAGGGTTTTTATACTTTGTTCTATTTGCATTGTTTTGGTCCTTTTAAGGTAAGTTGGTACCTTAACCTGAACCTAAACACATTTAAACAATGATTGACCTAAACAAATGCATATGGAAGATCTTAAAGCTATGAATGATATAAATTATTCTTTGCCCTAATTGCATTGTTGAGATTGAACAATGTTATGTTATGCATTGTGAATGGTTATGTGTTTCATGAATAATGTATATTGAAATGTTACATATAAGATGCTATGATGATTCAAATAAGAGGTGAAATGTGATGTAAAGCCATTGTGATTGGCTATGATGATGATATGGAAAGAAAGAAGGCAGGTTTGCCTAAATGTGATGAGAATTTGAGAATGGAAATGGTAACTATATAATAAATGAATTGTTTGTTTAATATGTTATTCAGTTTCAGAGTTCTGGATTTGGGTGGCATGCCTAAGAAATGATGAAAGGTAACAGTCTTGCCGGGTTGAGGATCTCCTCATATGTGTTGAGTTGATGGTCCAAGAGACTGGGTCTGTTACACTATGAGAATTGTGAATATGAGATATATGATTTGTAACAGTCTTGCCGGGTTGAGGATCTCCTCATATGTGTTGAGTTGATGGTCCAAGAGACTGGGTCTGTTACACTATCCATGGATAGAGATACATGTATATATATTGCCTACGGGCGTGATTATTGTGATTATGAACCAAAGCAATAACTCTGAACTCTGAATATCGTATTAAATACTTGTTGGGCCCATAGGTGTCAAGGTTATATGAATGTCCTAAATAACGTTATGAGTTAATGAAATGAGATGTTGTATATTGAGTATAATTGATTAATGATGAATGTGGAAAGATGTTGAAATGTGGTATGCTCATATGACTATGATTTGTGAAATGCATAATTATGTGGCATTGCATTACATTAAAGCATACCATTAGCATGTTTTATCTTACTAAGCCCTTGGCTTAGCGCGATAGTGTTTAATCGCGCAGGTGATAGAGTTGATAGAGTTGAACCTGAGGGTTCTTCAAGACCGAGTGAGAGTAGACGTTGAAGTGTTGATTTGGAACTTAAAGATCAGAAGAGACTTGCCAATCATGTATATTTCTTTTATATTTTGTAAAGTATTGGTTTTAATGTAAATATATGTATAACTATAAACATGGATTTGAAAAAGTTTATACATGTAAATATTTTATAAAATTCCGCTGCGTATTAACTAAATGTATATATATATATCTATTTGGTTTTGTATTACAACTTGATTGCTTATTATCTATAATGTATATTGAGAAAGATGACAATATTATATAAAATGTTTTTTGAATGTTAAGAAAATCCGTAGCATTTCTATATTCGATACATGTATACTACATTGTGGTGTATGTAGTGTGTATGTATTGGATGTGGGGGTGTTACAATTATTTTGGTATCAGAGCCTAGGTTTGAGATTCTCAACCTAGGTAAAATGTAATAAAAAGAATATTTTTTTTACTTAAAAAGTGAGTTTTGAATGACATATACGTTTGAGATTGGCAGTCTCTGATCTTTAATAAGATGTAATCTGCTGTGTTTGCAGTGTTAGGTGTTGATGGATCCTCACTCAAGTCAGTCGGTTGAGGCAAGTGCTGAGAGTATTGCTCCTGATGAGGGAGCTAGGATTGTTAGTACTGGTGAGGCACTTGCTTCGGTGTCGGGTAGACCAGTAGGTGATGAGGTTCCGCCAGCCTGGTTTATTCATATGATGGAAGCTATGAGACAAGCACCAGTACAACCACAGCCACCACCCCCTCAGCCTTTGGTATCAGTGAGGCACTATGACAAATTGAGAAAGTATGGAGCCGAAGATTTTGTGGGTACTACTGATCCAGCTGTAGCAGAGCAGTGGCTTGATAAAGTACAGAGGATCTTTATTCAGTTGCAAGCCACCTCAGAGGAAAAGTTTGATTATGCAAGATCTTTGTTGCAGAAGGATGCATATAGTTGGTGGAAGACAGTGCCACATTCTATGGATGATCCACCAACTTTGTCATATGCTGACTTTCTGAGAGAATTTGAATTGAAGTATACTCCAAGGGAGTATAAAGATGGGAAGAAAAGAGAGTTTCTAGATCTGAAGCAAGATCATCGGACCGTAACTGAATATGAGGTTGAGTTTATTCGATTGAGTCAGTATGCTGGGGGTATTATAGTTGATGAGATAGATAGATGCAGGAGGTTTGAGGAGGGATTGAGGCCCTCTATCTTGTGCTTAGTGGCTGGATCTAGATATCACGATTTCTCCCAGCTAGTGGCAGCAGCTCGAAGTGTAGAGCGAGCTCAAGTTATTGCAGCTGCTTCAGAGGAAGAGGTTAGGGTTAGGAGGCCCCAGTTTGAGGCAGTGTCTTCTTCTGTTAAAAGAGGTAAAGGAAGCTTTGTTCCTAGAGTTAGTAGGAGTCAGAGGTCAGCTGGTAGGTCAGTGCAGTTCCAGAGGCAGAGATTTAGACCTGCAGCTTCAGTAGCGAGTGCTCCTACTCCTGGAGTTCAGAGATCCACCTTACCTGTGTGTGATCAGTGTGGTGGAAGACATGGGGGCGTTTGTTGGAGGCATAGTAGATCAGGGGTATGTTTCAGGTGTGGATCACCTGACCACTTTGTGAGAGACTGTCCTGAGAGGCAGGGGCAGATGCCAGTTGATTCTGCTGCTTCTCGAGCTAGTGTGAGGGGAGGCAGAGGAGGCAGAGGTGCCAGCCGAGGAGGTAGACCAGGGTTCAGTTCTAGAGGAGGTGCTACATCCAGGGAGGGTAGACCAGAGGAGGTTGGATCTTCCCAGAGGATGTATGTTATGCAGAGGCAGCCAGATGCATCGGCAGTCATAGCTGGTACTTTTTCTTTATTTGATACTTCAGTACTTGCTTTGATTGATCCGGGTTCCACACATTCATATATTAGTGCATCTGTTTTGCCTGTATCTGAATTGCATGCTGAGTCCCTAGGATTTGATGTGTTAGTGACAAATCCCTTAGGGCATAGCGTGATTGTTAGTAAGGTGCACAAAGATAGTGCAGTAGTGGTGCAGGGTGAGGAGTTCCTTGGGGATTTGATTGAGATGCCATTTAAGGAATATGATGTGATCCTAGGCATGGATTGGCTATCGAGGCATGGAGCTGTGGTGGATTGTAAAAAGAAAGTTGTTTCTTTGAGAACTGCTGATGGTAGAGAAGTGATAGTATCTAATGAACAGGAACAGCTAGCATCTTTGTTTGTTTCAGCTGTTGCAGCCAGGAGATTGATTAGAAAGGGGTGTGAAGCCTATCTTGCTCATGTGGTAGATACTAGAGTAAGAGGTTCTCCTATTGATAGTATTGCCACAGTTGCTGAGTTCCCAGATGTTTTTCCAGAGGAGTTGCCAGGATTGCCTCCTGAGAGAGAGGTGGAGTTTGGTATCGAATTGTTGCCTGGTACCACTCCTATCTCTATTACTCCGTATAGAATGGCACCAGCAGAATTGAGGGAGTTGAAAGTACAATTACAGGAGTTGTTGGATAAAGGATTTATTCGCCCCAGTGTTTCTCCTTGGGGAGCTCCTGTGTTATTTGTGAAGAAGAAAGATGGTACTATGAGATTGTGCATCGATTATAGGCAATTGAACAAGGTGACTATTAAAAATAAATATCCTTTGCCTAGAATTGATGATCTCTTTGATCAGTTGAAGGGTGCAGCTGTGTTTTCTAAAATTGATCTGAGATCTGGGTACCATCAGCTGAGAGTCAGAGCTGAGGATGTTCCGAAGACCGCTTTTCGGACCAGGTATGGGCATTATGAGTTTTTAGTTATGCCTTTTGGTCTGACGAATGCACCTGCAGCTTTTATGGATTTGATGAATAGGGTGTTTAGGCCCTATTTGGATCAGTTTGTAGTGGTTTTCATTGATGATATACTGGTGTATTCGCGGAATGAAGAGGAACATGATATGCATCTGCGGATTGTGTTACAGATTTTGAGAGAGAGGCAGTTATTTGCCAAATTGTCGAAGTGTGAGTTCTGGTTAGATCAAGTTGCTTTTCTCGGACATATTGTTTCAGCGGAAGGCATTAGAGTTGATCCAAGTAAAGTTGAAGCTATTCTGAATTGGAGTCCACCCAAGTCTGTAACAGAGGTTAGAAGTTTTCTGGGTTTGGCAGGCTATTATCGACGGTTTGTGAAAGGATTTTCTTTGATAGCTACTCCACTCACTAGATTGCTTTGTAAGGGAGTGAGATTTGTATGGACGGATCAATGTCAGGCTAGTTTTGAGCAGTTGAGAGATATGTTGACGCAAGCGCCTGTTCTTACTTTACCTGTGGAAGGCAAACCATATGTGATTTTCAGTGATGCTTCACATAGTGGTTTGGGGTGTGTGTTGATGCAAGAAGGTAAAGTTATAGCTTATGCATCTCGACAGTTGAAACCGCATGAGCTTAATTATCCTACTCATGATTTGGAGTTGGCAGCCATTGTGTTTGCATTGAAGATTTGGCGTCACTATCTGTTTGGGGAGAAATGTTTTATCTACACTGATCATAAGAGTTTAAAGTATTTGGGGGTTCAGAAAGAACTCAATCTTCGTCAGAGGAGATGGTTGGAATTGATTAAAGACTACGACTGTTTGATTGATTATCATCCAGGTAAAGCAAATGTTGTTGCTGATGCCTTGAGCCGGAAGTCTTTAGCAGGGTTGACTGTGTACTCGCTCTCGTTGCTTGTTGAGTTGAGAGCATTGTGTGCTAATTTTGTAGTTTGTGATGATGGTGCATTGTTGGCACAGTTACAAGTGAAACCAGTTTTGTTGGATCAGATTAGGGAGGCTCAGTTGGCTGATAAGAAGATTCAGAAGATTGTTTCAGATTGTCAAAGTGGAAAAGGTAGAGATTTTGTAGTGAGAGGTGATGGGAGTCTCTGGTATAAGAACAGATTGTGTGTACCCGATGATGCTGATTTGAAGAAGATCATTTTAGAAGAAGCACATCAGTCAGTGTTTGCTATGCATCCGGGTAATACAAAGATGTATCATGACTTGAGACAGCATTACTGGTGGATGGGATTGAAGAGAGACATTGCTGAGTTTGTATCGAAATGTCTCACATGTCAGAAGGTAAAAGCTGAGCATCAAGTTCCAACTGGATTGCTTCAACCATTATCAGTACCAAAATGGAAGTGGGATAGAGTGACGATGGATTTTGTGTCTGGTTTGCCATTGACACAAAAGAAGCATGATGCTATATGGGTGATTGTGGATAGATTGACCAAGACAGCTCATTTCCTTCCGGTTCGGATGGATTACTCTTTGGAGAGATTGGCTGAGTTGTATATCCATGAGATTGTGAGATTACATGGTGTTCCAACTTCTTTAGTGTCTGATCGAGATCCCAGGTTTACTTCAAGGTTTTGGAAGAGTTTTCATAGTGCTTTGGGTTCTCGACTGCACTTCAGCACTGCTTTTCATCCACAGACGGATGGGCAGTCAGAGAGGGTGATACAGATTATTGAGGACATGTTGAGAAGCTGTGTCATCGATTTCTCTGGAAGTTGGGATAGATTTCTACCTCTTGTGGAGTTTGCTTACAACAACAGTCACCAATCCAACATTGGTATGGCACCGTTCGAAGCATTGTATGGTAGACGGTGTAGGACACCTCTTTGTTGGAATGAGCTTGGAGATAATAAGTTGGTTGGTCCTGATTTGATTCAAGAAACTGAAGAGAAAGTGAAGTTGATTCGAGGCAGGTTAAAAGCAGCTTCAGACCGACAGAAGTCTTATGCAGATCTGAAAAGGAGAGACATTGAGTTTGATGTTGGAGATAAGGTATTTTTGAAAGTATCTCCTTGGAAGAAGATATTGAGGTTCGGTCGGAAAGGGAAGTTGAGTCCTCGATTCATTGGACCATATGAAGTGTTGGAAAGAGTTGGGCCAGTTGCTTATCGGCTTGCTTTGCCACCTGAGTTGGATCGTATTCATAATGTATTTCATGTTTCTATGTTGAGGAGGTACAGGTCGGATCCATCTCATGTGTTGCCAGTTGAATCTATTGAAGTGAGCCCAGACTTGACATTTGAAGAGGAACCGGTTGCTATCTTGGCACGTGAAGTGAAAGAGTTGAGAAACAAGAGAGTGCCTCTTGTGAAGGTTCTATGGAAGAACCATGGGAAAGAAGAAGCAACTTGGGAAAATGAGCAAACCATGCGAGAGCAATATCCTCAGTTGTTTCAGAGCTGATTTCAAGTAATTTCGAGGACGAAATTTCTTTTTAGAGGGGGAGAATTGTAATATCCTCATTTATGCCCTAGAAGTTTTGATTATGTTGTTGATGTTGTTGTTATTGTTGTTGTTGGTATATATTGGAAAGTGAATGTTTGTGTATATGTGTGTTTTGGGGAAAGAAATAGGGTTTAGAGACAAATGTATATGTTGTGTATATGATGATATATATAACATATAAATTGGTCAAATATAGAGTCAATGCAAGAAGATATTTTTGTGGAATGTGCAATTACATATAAGGGCTTAGATGAGACAAAAGGTTAGTTATTTGATTGAGGGCATTTTGGTAATTACTTGGATAAAATCTCTTGGTGGAGATTTAAAGTGGGGTTGACTTTATTTCCTCCATGTATTTTCTTCTTCTTTTGCATTTTGGCTGATTTTTCGTAGACAAAGGGAAAGCAAAGAGACAAAGAGAAGACTTTAAAGAGTAAGCTCCAATTGTAGGAAGATTGAAGTGATCAAGTGTTGATTCAAGAAGTGTTATAATTTAAGGTAAGAAATCTCTTGTTTTTCCTTTGTAAGTTTTGAAGTTGGGTATAAAAGAAGTTGTGATTTGTTGATATGATGATTTGATGTGGTTGTAATGTGTTGAATTTGATTATAAGCCAAAGAGTTAATTATTAATGGTTTTGGATTGAAGATGGTAAGTAGGTGGAGATTGATTTTGAGAAAATGGGAGTGATGTTGTATTTTTAGGGTTTTGGTTTGGTATGAATTTAATGTATGGGTATTGTGATTACTAGGGTGAATATGTAAGATATGTGTTTATAACATGAATTGTATCCATTTGAATGAGATGATTGTAGTGTAAAAAGGGTGTAAATGCTTTTAGAAGGGTGTTGGCCATTTTTAGGGTTGTGTATTTGAGTGACACGGCCAAAGCAAAGGAGAGACACGGCCAAGCCAAGTGATTTTGAGCTTGTTGGATTGCTTTGAGAGAGACACGGCCGTGTCTAGTGCCCGTGTTCACTACTGAATTTTGGTGTTGGGAGACACGGCCACAAGCTTGGCCGTGTCCTATGCCCGTGTCTGCTGCTGTGATTTGTTGGTTGAGAGACATGGCCACAAGCTTGGCCGTGTCCCTTTCCCGTGTTGCCTACTGTCAATTTAGGTTGAGAGACACGGCCACAAGCTTGGCCGTGTCCCTCAAGTGGCTGCCCGTGTCCCTCAAATGTGTGGGTTAGGGTTTTTATACTTTGTTCTATTTGCATTGTTTTGGTCCTTTTAAGGTAAGTTGGTACCTTAACCTGAACCTAAACACATTTAAACAATGATTGACCTAAACAAATGCATATGGAAGATCTTAAAGCTATGAATGATATAAATTATTCTTTGCCCTAATTGCATTGTTGAGATTGAACAATGTTATGTTATGCATTGTGAATGGTTATGTGTTTCATGAATAATGTATATTGAAATGTTACATATAAGATGCTATGATGATTCAAATAAGAGGTGAAATGTGATGTAAAGCCATTGTGATTGGCTATGATGATGATATGGAAAGAAAGAAGGCAGGTTTGCCTAAATGTGATGAGAATTTGAGAATGGAAATGGTAACTATATAATAAATGAATTGTTTGTTTAATATGTTATTCAGTTTCAGAGTTCTGGATTTGGGTGGCATGCCTAAGAAATGATGAAAGGTAACAGTCTTGCCGGGTTGAGGATCTCCTCATATGTGTTGAGTTGATGGTCCAAGAGACTGGGTCTGTTACACTATGAGAATTGTGAATATGAGATATATGATTTGTAACAGTCTTGCCGGGTTGAGGATCTCCTCATATGTGTTGAGTTGATGGTCCAAGAGACTGGGTCTGTTACACTATCCATGGATAGAGATACATGTATATATATTGCCTACGGGCGTGATTATTGTGATTATGAACCAAAGCAGTAACTCTGAACTCTGAATATCGTATTAAATACTTGTTGGGCCCATAGGTGTCAAGGTTATATGAATGTCCTAAATAACGTTATGAGTTAATGAAATGAGATGTTGTATATTGAGTATAATTGATTAATGATGAATGTGGAAAGATGTTGAAATGTGGTATGCTCATATGACTATGATTTGTGAAATGCATAATTATGTGGCATTGCATTACATTAAAGCATACCATTAGCATGTTTTATCTTACTAAGCCCTTGGCTTAGCGCGATAGTGTTTAATCGCGCAGGTGATAGAGTTGATAGAGTTGAACCTAAGGGTTCTTCAAGACCGAGTGAGAGTAGACGTTGAAGTGTTGATTTGGAACTTAAAGATCAGAAGAGACTTGCCAATCATGTATATTTCTTTTATATTTTGTAAAGTATTGGTTTTAATGTAAATATATGTATAACTATAAACATGGATTTGAAAGAGTTTATACATGTAAATATTTTATAAAATTCCGCTGCGTATTAACTAAATGTATATATATATATATATCTATTTGGTTTTGTATTACAACTTGATTGCTTATTATCTATAATGTATATTGAGAAAGATGACAATATTATATAAAATGTTTTTTGAATGTTAAGAAAATCCATAGCATTTCTATATTCGATACATGTATACTACATTGTGGTGTATGTAGTGTGTATGTATTGGATGTGGGGGTGTTACACCGCAGGCCAATTCTCGCCCGCTGCCGCAGCTAGCTGCAGCAGTTTTTTCGCTAGCATATTTTTTCCGCAGCAGTTTTTTTTCGCCAGAGCAATTTTTTCGACGTAAATTTTTTCAAAACCTAATACAATTAGGTTTTGGTTTCTTTTTCTTAATCAATATTAGATTCCGTGAATAAATAGAATTTACCATAAAAATTTTTTCTATATATAAGGACTAAAATAACACAAAAGGGGGATCGAAAAATAAAAAATTTGGAGGAGAAAATTGAGACCGAAATTGAGGAGGAAAACCTTTAATCAATTGGACTTTTTTTGAGAGAGCAAACAAGCAATTCAATCAATCAAAGGCAGCAAAGCTTGTCTTTGTTCTTGTTCATCCAAGAAGTGATTTTTGGTGGAACCAACAAACAAAGGTATGAATTTCTTTATTTGTTTCATGAATTTACAGTAGCTTCATCATTCAAAAATCTTAAAAATTGCTTTTGTTTCCTCAAAATCAAAAAACCCTAAGAACTTTAATTCACCTTTTCTAAAGTTTAAAAACCTTAATTTGTTTATTTGTTTTCCAAAAATCTTCAAATTGTTATTTTTGCTTCTTCAAAATCTTAAAACCCTAATTGAACCTGTTTCTTTTCAAAACCATAATTTGAGTCTGTTTCTTTCCACAAACCCTAAAAACATCTTTTCTATTTATATAAACCTTAAATCATTTTGTTTACTTTCATAAAGCTTCATAAAATTATCAATTGTTTCTTCAAATTCTAAAACCTAATGCATCCTCCAAAACCCTAATTCTAAAATTCTAAAACCCTAATTCAACTCCAAAACCCAAAACAGTGAACCCTAACTCCCTTAAAACCTTAAACCCTAATTTTTCTAAACTTTAATCCTTTAAACCTTAAAATCTCATAAACCTAAAATTCAACACAGTAAGTAGCTAATAGTCATAAACTTAGTGTTTTAAAGTGCCCAAACCCTAGTTTCATGATTTCACTTCTCGAACAGTAATTTGGTTAATCAAAGAACTTTATCAACCTCTTAAATTCTAAAACTTTGCCCCCATTTCAATTCTTTTAAAACTCACAGTAGCTTAAACAAATGAATTCTTTTAAAACTCACAGTAGCCCTAATTTGAATCTTTATTTGCTTTATTCTATTTTATATTTGATTATATGCTTTAATTTATTTTCAATGCTTTGTTGATTTATTTAAGTTCAATACTTGATTTATTTAGTTTATCATGGATGGATGTTTATTTTATATTTTGATTGATATCTTTGATGAATGATTTATTTATGATGAATGGTTATTTACTTTTATTTATTTATTTAGATTTCCAAATGTTGTAAGAGGTATATTTCCACTTGGTGGGTACCTCATTAGGTAAATATCATGTAATTTAAATTGCTTTTCTATTTTAGAACCAATGTAAAGGACATGTTTCTACCTTTCGGTGGGTGTCTTATTTAGGCATGGGATGTAAGGACATGTTTCCATCTTCGGATGGGTGTCCATTTATTTTCTTTGTTTGGACATTGTTTTGATTTTTAATATAATGATGCTTTATTTTAATTATTGTGTGTAATATGGATAATATTGTTATATTTAAGAATTTTATAATATTAAGACCTGTAAAGGAGGCCGGTTCCAATGAACCGGGCGTTGTGGGGGTGCTAGGCAGGGGGTTGGGGATTCCTTAGGAATCGAGTCATCCACCCCTTTCTTTTTCCCAGCTCATCCGGGTGGCGACTCCATTTTCTCCGGACTTAGGTCCGAGTTCTCAAAGGCCCCGAGCCTAAACAGTGTCAAAGTCGTAAGAACCATTCCACCAGGAGTGGGGGCGAAAATCCCCGCTCACAATTGCCCATGTCTAAAACTAAATAGGACACCCACGGAAGGGTGGAAACATGTCCTTTACATTGGTCCAAAATATAAAAAAATTTAAATTACATAAAATTTAACTAATGAGGTACCCAAAAAGTGAAAACATACCTCTTACAATTTTAATACTAAAAAAACAAATAATAATAATAATAATAAAGAAAATATCCATCCATAATAATTTAAATAAATCAAGCATTGAAATTAAATAAATCAACCATCAAAACATTTAATAAACTACATAATCAAATCTAAAATTAAATAAAGCAAATAAAGATACAAATTTAGGTTTATGTCTCAATTTAGAGTTCTTTAATTAACATTTAGGGTTTTGGGATTTTAGAATTGTTATTATTGTTATTTAGGCTACTGTGAGGGTTTTAGAAAAATGGAAATGATTAGGATTTTATAATTTTAAGAAAGTAGTAAAATTTTTAGTTAATCAAATTAGGGTTTAAGGTTAACATCATGAAATTAGTGGTTTTGAATTTCAAAACTTAGCACACTAGATATTAAGATATGAGGGTTTTATTGTTTGAAACCTTGATTCTATAGATTATGATTTTAAATTTAGGATTTGATGCTTTACTGTGATCAAAGTTAAGTGTGGTTTCAATATTGGCTATAATAACTACTTAAGTATTTTTTTTAGGCAAAACAAACATAGAAAACCAAATTAATTTTTGAAAGATTAAAATAACTCAATGAATAAAATTATAAAAACTACTGTGAAGGTTTGAAAATAGAATTAATTAAGATTTAGGGTTTGAATAACTTAGGGTTTAAGAAATTAGATTTATGTTTTGAATGATTATATTATTTACTTAATTAAGACCTTAGGTATTAATTTATTCTACTGCGTAAACTAAATTAAAGGAATAATTAAATAACTAAGGCAGTGTGATGATGGCTTAAAAGATGAAGATGATTTAATGATTTAATAAACTGAATTTAGGAAAAAATTGCTAAGGGCTATGGGTGGGCCAGCTATGAGAATTGCAAGAGTTGTGCGCAAGCTATCCTGTGGGCCAACCAATTTGCCGTAGGAATTTCCTATGGCGAATTGGCTTGTGGCCAATTTCGCCAACGGCGAAATTTTTCGTCGCTGATTCTTCTGTCGTCAATTATTTATTTATTTAACTTTTCTAATATTATCTTTTTTTTATTATTAAAAATTATAAATAATAAATATTAAAATAAATATTTAATGAAAATACCACAAAAATTATTTTGAACTATTTTAAAAAAATTGGACCGGACTGGGTCAAAAATTAAGGGTCTACAAGCATCATGTGAGGCCTCGCTCGAGCATAGAGCCTGGCCCATAATGAGAGAGCCAAAATATTGCTTTTTTTTTAGGTTAAGTCCCACAAGATATTGCCGTGTACGGTCTCCACTCGATTCAATAAGAGTAGGTTTAAAAATATCTTTTATTTTGAAAGATTTGTTTCCTTTTACTATTTAAAAAAAGAAACTCTTACTTTATTTTTTAAAAGGGATTGGTGGCTTTTTTTTTTTTTGAAAAGCAATAATTGGAGAGTGACCACCTTAGTTTATTTGGTTTGAAAAATTAAAGAAAAACTAATTTAATTCACTCCATAAAAATGTACCATTTTTACACCCAAAAAGATACTAGTCCAAAGATCAATCACGATAGATTTCAGGCAAAATTTTCTAAACCAGTTTTAATAAAAAAAAAACTTTCTCTTGGATTAATTATACCCTTTCTTTATAATGACTCGAGACAAATTGATTTTATGGATTTTGTCATAATTAATTATGAATTACAATATTATAATACTTGAATATTTAATAATGATGACATTCTCAAAGAAATATAGAAATAATAAAATATTACAACTTCACAAAAATGACAATTTTAGGGGAGCTTTAACTATAGCCCTTATAGGTTCTAGGTTGAGCGTAAATCTGCAAATAATAAAGTTTACTTAAACAAAAGGAGCAACAGAAAAGAACAAATATAAACAACTAGAGTCCATTGTAATGCTCACCAAATTTACAATGGAACCTCAGAATATTCAAAAAAAAGGAAAGAACAATAATAACAATTATATTGAAAACACTTAATGATAAAAAATAAAAGAAAATCAAAATAAAAATGTGTTGGTTTATTGTTTAGGTGTGGGCTCACCACTCGGAGTAATATTTTGAGTGCCTACTTATCTCAGCTTGAAAAGGAATTAGAGCTGTATATAGCATGAAACCTTTAATTGCAAAGGGGTTGTAATTAAGCAATTTTATAATTAATTAATTGAAAAATTGAAATCAAGATAGGAGAGAGCATGATACCTTAGGTTGGCACTTTCTCATGACAAAAGGTTGAAGAGCCTTACCACTTCGAAGTTCCACTTGTGCTGGTGATTAAAGAAAAGATGAGTTAAGAGTGATGCAAGGAAACCATAATAGTAAATAAAAATGAAGCATTTAATTAATTTTTCCATAGATGCAATTCGATAGAGTTTCAAGTCCAAAATTTTAGTCCCTAAATAAAAAGAACAGTCTTCTATTTATAGAATTTTGAAATGTCAACTAAGTCAAGCGTAACATGGATGGTCTGCGCTCAAATGTTGATGTCCATACCAAATGTGGCAGGCTGCACCTAGATAGATAGTTCGTGTTGGCACAACCATCAGCGTGTGGTGCGGACGGGCTGCGCCTAGTCTATACCTTTTTTTTTTTAAGAAAGGTTGCATCTTCATAATTTTAGTCTTAATTTTCCTAATTATATGTATTAGGCATGAAATTAGAGGTTCACAGCTACATCCCAATTGCATTAATTTATAATTTAAAATTAATATAATGGCATGAATTAGAGAAAATAGAGAGAGTGAACCAGACTGATGTGACATCCTTTGATTTTTCATGTGCATTTAAGCATGTTTAGCTTTACGCTGTTTGGACGGCCTTTTATGTCAAAATTCTATAAATAAGGGTGAGGAGGAACATTTCGTTCCTTGCTCCTCCTTTCCTCCTCTCTATTCCTTTTACTTTCAAGATACAAAAATATCGCAATCTTCTACCTCTTCTCCTGAAGCTGCTAAAGCTTACTTATCTCACTCAAATGAGAACCAGAGTTATATATATCATGAAACCTTTGATTGCAAAGGGGTTGTAATTAACCAATTTTATAATTAATTAATTAACAAATTGAAATCGAGATGGGAGAGAGCAGGATACCTTAGGTTGGCACTTTCTCTTGACAAAAGGTTGAAGAGCCTTACCACTTTGGAGTTCCACTTGCGCTGGTGATTAAAGAAAAGATGAGTTAAGAGTGGCGCAAGGAAACTATAATAGTAAATAAAAAAATGAAGCATTTAATTAATTTTTCTATAGATGCAATTCAATAGAGTTTGAAGTCCAAAATTTTAGTCCCTAAATACAAAGAACAGTCTTCTATTTATAGAAGTCTGAAATGTCAACTGAGCCATGCGTAACATGGATGGTCCACGCTCAAATGTAGATGTCCATGCCAAACATGGCAGGCTGCACCTAGATCGATAGTTTCTATTGGCACAACCGTCAGCGTATGGTGCGGACGGGCTACGCTGGCCCATACCTTTTTTTAAGAAAGGTTGCATCTTCATAATTTTAGTCTTAATTTTTCCTAATTATATGAATTAGGCATGAAATTAGAGGTTCACAACACCACCCCCATTCCATTACTTTGTAATTTAAAATTAATATAATGGTGTAAACCTAGAGAAAATAGAGAGAGTGAACTTGACTGATGTGACATCCTCTGATTTTTAGTGGGAATTTGAGTATGTTTAGCTTTATGTTGTTTAGACTGCCTTTTGTGTCAAAATTCAATAAATAAGGGTGAGGAGGAGCATTTGGTTTCTTACTCCTCCTTTCATCCTCTCTGTCTTCCTTTTGCTTTCAAGATTCAAGAATATCACAATATTCTACCTCTTCTCCTGAAGCTGCTGAAATTTCATCCGTCGGGAATCTTCTAGTAGATCCTTATACTCAAGCCTCATAAACTGGTGTCATATAGGTATGTTTCATCTTACTTATCTTTTTTTGTAAAAAAAATCAATCACCTTTCTCATTGCCTTTGAACTTGGATAATTTTGATATAATGGTAATATTATCATTATTTATTATGCTTTTAGCATCATACCCAATTGAAATTATTGGGAGGCCATTCAAATTTGGGGAACCTTAACCTTTCCAATGATGTGAAGGAATTTCTAGTTTCTATTAGTTTTATGGATCTCTTGTTCCTTAACTACACATGTTAAGCCAACCATGATTTATTGCGAGCCTTGGTTGAAAGATGGTGGGACATCACCAATTCCTTCCACTTTCCATGAGCCGAGCTAACTATGACACCCTAAGACCTATATTTGCCAACTAGTATTCCATTTTAGATACACCTCTTGGATATATTTCTAAATTGGAGGGGCTTGCTTGAAGAGCGTGTCATTAATATGCTTGGTGTCGTCCCACTCATCCTTGAAATGGGTGAAGCTGTAGTCTCCCATACTTGGTTAGCAGGTCACATTAATTTCCTGGTTAGTTGGCATGGTAAACCTAAAGATCATTCTCTGCATATTATGCATAGTGTGATTTTATTACTGTTGGGGTGTACTTTTTTGGCACACCCGATGTGACACTATTAATCTTACCATCCTTATGAGTTTGGTAGATTTAACTCATATTAACGAGTTTAATTAGGGGGGTGTTGCACTAGACACAATGTATGAGGAGATAGATTGGTTATCCTGGGGAAAAATTCACTCAATTGGAGAAACCCATATTTTTTGGGAGGTATGCACCCTTATCTGTTTTTTTTCTTAACTCATATTTTGAATCTTATTGTGTCTTGTAGATATGGGCCTATAAATATTTTTATAATTTGGCAACTAGTTTAGGAAGTCCTCAATCAAACATCTTCCCTGTTGGACACCGCTAGTCGCTAAGCTGTTGGACACCACTAGTCGCTAAGCAATAGATCACAACCATGCAGCTTGGACTTCAGGGGATTACGGGATGTTTTTAACAACTTAGTGGTGAATGATGTAAGTGTTTTTGTAACATCTTTATACTCTATATACGTATAATACATACACCGAGTATATGTAAAATACGTGTATATGATAGAAAAATGCCACAATCCGATTTCATAAAATTTTCACTTTACCAAATTAAAATCTCAAATAGTTTTAAAAATATATATTTAAATAGTAATAAAATATTCTTTATTGATGATAGCTTTCAAAATAACCATTTTACATAAAAATCTCTAGAAAAAAATTGTCAGAGTTTTATCTATAATTTGGACAATTCCAAAATTCAAAAAACACGACCTGCATAGAACAAACACTCCTAATAATACCAAATCACCATTTCACCAATACTTCTCAATTTATTCACATTTTCTCAAAACATTTATACATATACATATTTATATCAAAACACATTTAAAATCCCACATTACAAAATATATCCCAAAACATTCATTATAATTTACAATGTATATACTCCAAAAACATAACATAATTTACATAAAACCAAAATGTGTTATAATATAAAATATATACATGCTGAAAAATGTCTCTGATCTTGATGCACCTAAAATTTACTCAACAATCAACTCAAATCTAGACTTGACCCAATCTAGAAGAACTCTCCGGCTCAACCGGATCACCCCTGCCACCTACGCGATGAATTGCAATCGTGCTAAGCCAAAAGCCTAGCGGTACAAACTTTGATAACAATAAAATTATAAAACAATGACAATGCATAATGCTTTTGCATATCATGTCACAAATGTATCATATAATTTCATTTTAAAACATATTCTTCAATCATTTTACAATTCACATAAACACAATCACAAGCATGGGCCTAAAGGATCTAATATGCCATTCAAATCCTACAGTTACTGTTTTGGTCCAAATTAACACCAAGTGTTTAGTCCTGAAGGAAAACATAGTAATGCTTAAAAGCTAGCCCCGAAGGCAAACCATATCATAGTGACACCAAGCGTCCAGCCTCGAAGGCAAATCAAAGTATTGCTCAAAAGCTAGCTATAGACCTTTAATTTTTGACCCAGTTCAGTCCAAAGATTTTAAAATAGTCTAAAATAATTTTTGTGGTATATATTATTAATTTTATTATTTATTATCTATTATTAATTTTACTTATTACTTATTATTTATATTTCTTTATATTTATTTTATTATAATATTTATATTATTTTTCATTTATTTAAAAAATAATAATATATAAATAAAAATAATAAAACATAAAAATCGGCGATGGGCAAAATCGACGATGAAATTTTTCGTCCCTGGCGACGAATTGGCTTGGGCCAATTCGCCGCAGGAAATACCTGCAACGAATTAGCCACATGCCAAAACCTGCAGCAAATTGGCTATGAGCCAATTTTGCCGCAGGTAAAATTGCAGCAGAAACGCACGTGGCCCGCGCACCTCCCAGCAATTTTTGCTAGCACAATTTTCGCCAGCATATTTTTTTTGAAACCCTATTCTACTTGGTTTTTAATTTTATTTCCTAAACGGTTTTTATTTCCTTAACCAATTAGTATTAGGTTTTTATTTTTTCTTATAAATGCCACATTAAAAACACAAAAAAAGGGATTTAGAATTTTATTTCAGCCAGGAGGAAAATTTTGGGATCGGACTTTTGGAAGGAGCTAGACCTTTTCAGAATAGAATCAGAACCTTGGACTTGAAGGAGAATCAGATTTTTGAGGGGATGGCCAAAATTAATCAAGAGTTCCAATTGGACTTTTAAACCTGGAAGTAGTCTGAAGCAGTGAAGAGTAAAACGAACCCTTCCAATCACAAGGCAACAAGGCAGTGTTGTCTTGATCAAGGTTTCCTCAGAATTTCAACCGTGCAATTATGGTGGAACTAACAACGAAGGTTTGACCTTAAATAATAAATTCTTGTATTCACAGTAGCCATAAGATGCTTCCTTTTTAATGTTTTGCTAAGGTATTTTGATATTAATTTTTCAGTAGTATGAAATTATTGAATCCAAATATTATGTTTTATGAACCAAAACCCTAATATCTTAATACTCGTTAAACTAATTTTGAAATATAAAACCCTAATTGCACTTTTCTAAAACCATAAAACAATAATCTATTTTCTCAAAACCATAATCAATTCTATTTTTCTAAGATTTATAGTAGCTTATTTCTTAAAATCTCAAAACCCTATTTTCTAAATCTTAAACCCTAAAATCCTAATTTTCAACACCAAAACCTATAACCCTAAATGCTAGTTTTCAAAATCTTTCGGGGCGCAGCCCCTGACCCCACAAGGGACGCTGTCAAAGGGGTCAAATTTTATTTGTGTATTATAAGTCTTTGTGTTTAATTCCCTTTATTTAAAAACCCTAATTTGGTTATTAAAATTCTAAAACCCTAAACTTATACATTTATTGCTTTATTTAGTTTTGGATTTGATTATGTAGTTTATTATATGTTTTGATGATTGATTTATTTAATTTCAATATTTTATTTGTTTATCATGGATGGATGATTTATTCATTATTATTATTATTATTTGTTAAAATTGTAAGAGGTATGTTTCCATGATTGGGTACCTCATTAATTAATCTTTATGCAATTTAATTTATTTTTATATTTTGGAATTAATGTAAAGGACATGTTTTCATCTTTCGGTGGGTGTCCTATTTAGTTTTAGACATAGACGATGTAAGCACATGTTTTAATCCTTGGATGGGTGTCCATTTATTTATTTTATTTGGACATTGTTGTGATTTTAATAAAGTATTTAATTATTCTTATGATCGCATGTAGTATGGATAATATCATTATATTTAAGAATTTTATAATATTGAGACCTGAAAAGGAGGCCGGTTCTAATAAACTGGCATTGTGAGGGAGCTGGGACATTTCTCACATTCCCCACACGTACCCAACTTTCCGAACCCATTAGGAGGTTAGAGATTCCTTAGGAATCGAGTCATCCACCCCTTACTTTTTCTCGGCCCGTTCGAGTGGCTGCTCCGTTTTCTCTGAGCTTAGGCCTGTGTTCTCTATGGCCCCAAGCCTAAATAGTGTCGAAGTCGCAAGAACCATTCCACCGGGCGTGGGGGTGAAAATCCCCGCTCACAGTAGCCCTTTAAGCAAATAATGAGGATAACTTCATAGGCATGCCACTAAACATAGAACTCTAAAAATTGAATAATATACTAGGCACACAATTATTTCATATTTTCCATTATCAATTTCTTTCAAATTTTCCTATAATCAAATAGGCACTTTGCCTCATTTCTCATTATCAATTAGGCACATTGCCTCATTTTCTCATTTTTCTCATTCATATCAATGTCATTTCATTTCAATTTATCACATTTCATCATATCTCAATATATCATCACAATGTATCACATTTTACATTAAAACACATCACCCAATTATTTTGGGTTATATTCACATAATTCACATAAATTATATTTTATGCAATTTAGCCATTAACAATGACTTTTCACAATGTCTTCAATGCATATATAATGAATCACACTGCCTAAATACTTTGGGTCATTTTCACAAAATGCACACACTTTACATTTTAATCAATTTAGTCATTAACAATGACTTTTAACATTGTATTTAATGCATTCATAACAAATCGCCTAACATACCACAATGTTCATGCATGTTTAAGTCATTGAGTAACTTAACACATTTTCCAACCAAAATGTGTTAAGCCCAAATTATTGCCAACACATCTAATTTATCAAAAGTTTGTACTTACCTGTGAAAGCACTAAAAAACAACCTCCAACATTCTTTTCCAAGTTGCCCTTCAACACTAGAGTTGGGCAAATCACCTTTCCTTAATGCCTATACCAAATGTTATCAAATAAAATCATTTAATATCACATTCAAAGACATTCTCAACATCAAACCTTAATTAAATATCATTCTAATAAAAACTCCAAAATTAAGCCTAACTTCACTTTAACTTTGAAAAACCATTATAATACATTCAAATTGTTGTTTTAAGTTTATTTATATCACTATAAATATATTTTAATATGTTTAAAGCAATCACATTAACTAAACACATGCTTTTGTTCAAAACCACCTAAAATGGCATAACATTCACCATTGAAGGGTCTTCATTCCAACTCAATCCAATTATGAATTCAAGCTTAATTCCATCACTTATATCATTAAAGAACATGATTTAAGCATTAAAACCAAACAATTGACCAATCTTTGAAAACTCCCTTTCCAAAACCCTAAATTTAACACTTCCATTTTCAAACTCTAACCAAACTTAGCCAAATCCATCATTTGACATTATATGCATCAAAATAACATATTTAGAACCAAATTGCACAATTAAATTACATGAATACAAAAAATCAAAAGTTTCATAACCCTAAATTCTCTCTCTTCACCAAACTTCACTCAAACTTAACCATTTCTTTAATCTAACCTTAAAATCATTATTAACTACTCAAAATAACATCATTCAAACCAATTTAAATAATTATAACATCCTCAATCACAATATCAAATTACACATATTCATCATAATCATAAAAAACTAAGCTTTAAACATAAATTACTTTTTTTTAAATAAAGGTGGACGACACCACCGCAAACTTTATTAATTAAAATAAAAGTATGGAAAACCCATACAAATGGTTCGTACACTACCCTTATAGCAAATGGGCAGAAAAAAAATGTTGAAGAAAAATAAACCTATTGATATCTAATATATGGAAGGCCTACACAGTCAGTTAAAATAATCCCTTTAATGTAATTAGGAAGAGAAATAAAAGACTCAAAAACTCTAGAAACAGTATTAATTTCGACTATATTAAGCAAGATAATGCGAAGCTTGATTGCCTTCATGAAAAATGTGCAGAAATGAAACCTCATTTGGAATATCCAGAAGCCTAGACCTTTGTTGTTGAGAGAAGAAAGAAATAGCATTATCGTATCCAACTCAACTTGGACACGTTGATAACCCAAAGCAAGGCACCAACGCAAGCCAACTGTTACTGATTGAATTTCTGCTTCTAAAGAACTGCACGCCTGTAAAAAGAAACCATTAGCAGCAATAAAATGGCCATCATCATCCCGTAAAATCGCATCACCCAAAGATTTTGACATGGTGAAGGAAGCATCAATATTTAATTTATATGAACCCGCCGGTGGTTTGGACCAACGAACAAGCTTTACTGCAACCTTCCTAACCCCAAAATTGCTTGGCAGATGTTCCGAGAAAGGCTCTAATGGAGATGCAAATTTGTCATGTGAGTGAGCAACTCCCCAATTAAGCAAAAACTTTAATCTTTGCATTTCAATAAATTGAGAAGAGACCTTTTCATTCCCCCAAATCGACTTACAGTAGCCACACTAGACTGAAAAAATTATGATTTGAGGAACTAATTTGCAAAGAACCCCTCTAGTGGATCTTCTCTTAGTTAACAACCACCACAACAAAAGTTCTTGCCTCAATGTCGAAGGGTGACAACTAGCAAAGGGGAGCAAGTGAGCAGAATAATAGCGCCATATTTTAAGAATAATCGGACAAGAGAAGAAAATATGATCCAGAGAGCCCGATGCATGTAAACAGAAAGGGAAAATAGAAGCAAACTGAACACCCATAGCCTGCAGTCTGTGTGGGAGAGGGAGACCATTATTCAAAAGTTTCCAAGTGAAAATCGACAGTTTAACCGGAATAGCCGCATCCCATATAGACTGACGAGAGAGCGTTGAACTGCATTTCAGCCTAACCAATTCATGAGCTAAAGATAGACTGAAAGCTCCCGAAGCATTCCCTTTCCATATAATAGATACACCATCTTTGAACAAAACATCAGAATGAATATCATAAGTACGACAAATACGCTTCCATGTACAAGTATCCGACTGAACAAATTTCATCAACCCTTTCCTATGATACTTCTTAAAGATATAAGCGGCCCAAAGAGAGTTACCAGAGAGATACAGCCATAGTGACTTTAAAGAAAAAGCATCTTGAACAGTAGGAAGAGAACGTATACCTAAACCCCCTTCCGAGGTAGGAAACTGCATCTTTGAATACCGAATCCAATGATGCTTAGGCAAATAAAGATCCTGACTCTAGAAAAATTGAGCACAACGACGTTCAGTGGCCGTAATCAAAGATTTAGGTAATATCATATCACCCACGACATGTATAGGAATAGCACTTAAAACATGTTTAATAAGAACCAATCTACCACCAGGAGTCAAAAGTTTCTTCATCCAACCAAACAATTTAGCATCAATTTTTTTCATGAGATCTTTACACTAAACAGCTCTATTGATACCTTGATAAATCAGAGCTCCAAGGTAAGTGAAAGGTAGAGAACAACGCTTGATGGAAAGAAGATCTTCAAACTTTTTAATTGAAGTCAGCGTAGCTTTTTTGGAGCAATAGAAGGCACTCTTCTCAAAATTGATAAGCTGACCCGAAGCAGCTTGATAAGCAAGCAAAAATTTTCTGAAATGCTTAATGGACTTGACATCACCATTAATGAAGACAAGCAAATCATCTGCAAAAGCCAAATGAGAAACAACAGGACAATTCCTGTTGAGCTTATAAGCAGCAATAGAATTATGATGAATAAGAGAATTAAGACCACGAGAAAAAGCTTCAGAAGCAAGGATGAACAAAAATGGCGATAGAGGATCTCCCTGCTTAACACCCCTCTTAGGTTTAAAAGAGCCATAACTTACTCCATTAACCAAAATAGAAAGGTGAGTTGCAGATAAATTAGCTATGATTAACTGAAAAATTCTGGAGGAGAAACCAAACCTCTAAAGAACAGACTGCAAGAACTCCCAGGAGACCCTGTCAATCTTTCGCCATATCTAATTTGATGGGCAAATTATGCCGTCTTGTCTTTTTGTCGATATCATGAATCACTTCATTGGCAAGCATGATTTGAGCATGAATTGATCTTCCTTTTAAAAAGCCAACCTGTTCTGGAGAAATAAGTTTATCCATAAGAGGAGCCATAAGATTAGCCAAAATGCGAGTACAAACCTTACTAATAAAAGTGGCTAAACATATAGGCCGAAATTGTGTAAAATTAACAGGCCGGTCAAACTTGGGAATAAGAATAATCTGAGCAGACCTAAAAGCTCGAGGAATAAGAAGCCCAAGGAAGAAATCTTTGATGGCACTACAGACATCCCAGCTGACAATGTCCCAACAACTGCGAAAAAAGAACCCATCAAAACTATCAGGGCCTGGAGCGCTATTAGGATTTAATTGCCAAACTGCAGCCTTAATTTCAGAATCATCGGGAACATGCTTCAGTAAAATATTATCCTCAGCCGAAACAATTGAAGGAATATAATCTAAAAGCTGAGCTGAACAATCAACAGGAGATTCAGAGTCTTTATCAAATAAAGATTGAAAATAAGAAACAGCTTCTGAACCCATAGCATCTTGATCCGTTATCACAGAATCATCACTAGTTTTGATAGAAACAATACGCTAGATCTTCCGTCTCATTCTAATATAAGTATGATAGAACTTGGTGTTGCTATCCCCATCAGAGATCCAGGAAATATATGCTTTTTGCCTCCAAAAATATTCCTCTAATTTAAGTTTTTGAAGCAAAGTATTTTCCGCTACTTTCCAATTATTCAAGTTTTCAGGCGAAGAGTTATTAGCATACATAACTTCAGCTTACAAAGCCTCCTATTCCGCTTTCTTGACATCAGAAAAAATATTCCCAAAAGAATTGCGATTCCTGTAATATCCCTATGTATGCCCTAGAAGTTTTGTATGTTGTTGTTGTTGTTGTTGGTTTAAATTGAGAAAACAAAAGTATATGTATATGTGTTTTGGGAAAGAATTAGGGTTTAGAGAGAATGGTATATGTTGTGTATATCATGATATATATAACATATAAATGGGTCAAAGGAAGAGTAAAAGGAAGAGAGATATTTTTGTGTTAAGTGTGTAATTACATATGTGGGCTTATATGAGACAAAAGGTTAGTTATATGGTTAAGGGCAATTTGGTAATTGCTTGGATAAGATTACTTGGTGGAGATTAAAAGCAAAATTTGACTTTGTTTCTTCATCATTTTCTTCTTTCTTTCATGAAGTGGCCGGCTCCTCCATAGACAAAGGGAAGCAAGAGGTGAAGAGAGGTTCTTGATGAGTTGAGTTCAAAATTGAAGGAAGATTAAGTGTTCAAGTGTTGATTCAAGAAGTTTTTAACTAAGGTAAGATCTTCCCTTTGATTTCTTTCTTTCTTTTGAAGTGGTATGGGAAGTTAATTAGGGTTTGATGATTTGATGATGAGATGTGTTTATGATTTGTTCTCAAGTGTTAAATTGGTTTTAAGTTAATAGTTTAAATAGGTGTAGTTGTTGGAAGTGGTAAATGTTGATTTTGAAAGGTGGAGAAGGATGGTGATTTTAGTGTTTTGAGATGATGTGTGTTTAATTGTTATATTAATGTGTTGTGAAGTAATTCTTGTGGTGAATATGTGTTTAGAACATTGATTATGTTCATTTGAAACATGTTATATGATGAATATTGTGTTTGAGTGCAATTGAGAAAGTGTTGGTTTTAGTTAAGGTTATGTGCATGGGTGACACGGCCAGAAGCCATGAAGAGACACGCCCGTGTCATTTATTTGTGTTGGCTACTGCCTCTTTTATTTTTAAAGACACGGCCGTGTTCCTCAAGTGGGATGGGCGTGTCCCTCAAATGAGTTGGATATTGTTTGATTTCTTGGTTCTCTTTTTGCATGGTTTGGGTTCTTCAAAGGTAGTTTGGTCTCTAAACCTAAACATAAACATTTTCAACATACTTAAATCAAGGAATGACTTAATCAAACACTTGTGGATGATCCTAAAGCTATGAATAATATAAATTGTTCTTGCATTGTTGAGATTGAACAATGTTATGTTATGCATTGTGAATGGTAATGTGTTTCATGAATAATGTGTAATGAAATGTTGATATTTATGAATGATGCTATGTGAGATATAAAGTGATCATGGATGAGATAAACATACACTTGAATAATGAAGTGTTATATTGTGAAATGAAATGTGAAGCCATTGTTATTGGCTATGATGATGTGATTGAAAGAAATAAGGTATGTTTACCTAAATGTTGTTAAGAATTGAGAATGAAAATGATAATTGAATAATAAATGAATTGTGTGGCTAATGAGTTATTCCATTTTCAGAGTTGGTTGTTGGTGGCATGCCTAATAAGTGTAACAATCTCTTGAAGTTAGGTTGGATTGAATCCTTGAAGCCTAATTGAGATGTTACCACCCTTGAAGCTAGGTTGGGTTGGTTCTTGAAGCCAAGTTGGGTTGATGCTTAGCATGCTTTGCTCCCCTTGAAGCTTGGTTGAACCTAATCCTTGAAGCCTAGTTGGGTATATGATATTGATAAATGTGATAACAAAACCAAAACATTAACTCTGAAAATTGAATGGCATATTAGTGTGTCTTGGGCCCAATGCTTGTCTTTGTTTAATGTGAGTCATGATTTGTTTAATGTTGTTCATGAATGGTTAAATGAATAACTAATGAGGGATATGAAATGTAAAGTTATGTTGTTAGCCTTGCATATATGATGTTACATGTATAATATGGATTGAGAATTGGCATTGCATTGCACTAAAGCATAACACTAGCACATTTTGTCTTACTAAGCCGTTGGCTTAGCGCGATAGTGTTTGATCGCGCAGGTAATAGGGTTGAACCCGAGAGCTCTTCAAGACCAAGTGAGAGTAGACCTTGAAGAATTCATTTTGGGAGCTTAAAGATCAGAGCAAACTTGCCAATCATGTATACTTCTTTATATTTTGTAAAGAAATGTTTAATATGTAAATATGTACATATTTTATAACTTCCGCTGTGTAATATTTAAATATATATATATATATATAACTAATATGTTTTATTTTATAAGTAAATGATCTACTTTTCTATAATGTATAATGATAAGGGTATTGTATCAAGTTTTAAAGTGTTTTGAATGTTAAGAGAACCGTAGCATCCCTATGTTTGGTGCACTTATGCTACATTGTTGTGGTTGTAGTGTGTGTGCATTGGATATGGGGGTGTTACAATTGTTTTGGTATCAGAGCCTAGGTTTGAGATTCTCAACCTAGGTAAAATGTAAGAAAAAGATTATTTTGATTTTAAAAGTGGTTTTTGAATAAAATACATGTTTGGGATTGGCAACCTCTGATCTTTAATAAGATGTAGTATGTTGTGTTTGCAGACTTAGGTTGTGATGGATTCTCACTCACGCCAGTCGGTTGAGGGTAGTGAGGAGAGCGTTGCTCCTAATGAGGGAGCTAGGGTTGATAGTGTTGAGGAGGCACCTGCTTCGGTGTCGGGTAGACCAGTTGGTGAGGAGGTTCTGCCAGCCTGGTTTAGGCATATGATGGAAGCTATGAGGCAAACACCTGTGCAACCAGTGCCACCACCCCCTCAGCCTGTGGTACCAGTGAGGCACTATGACAAGCTAAGGAAATATGGAGCAGAGGATTTCTTTGGTACAGTTGATCCGGCTGTAGCAGAACAGTGGCTTGATAGAGTTCAGAGGGTATTTGTTCAGTTGCAAGCCACCTCAGAGGAAAAGTTTGATTATGCAAGATCTTTGCTACAGAAGGATGCATACGACTGGTGGAGGACAGTGCCCCATTCTATGGATGATCCACCAACCTTGTCATATGCGGATTTTCTGAGAGAATTTGAGTTGAAGTATACTCCTAGGGAGTACAAAGACATGAAGAAGATGGAGTTTTTTAGTCTGAAGCAAGACAGCAAGACTGTAACTGAGTATGAGGTTGAGTTTATTAGATTGAGTCAGTATGCTGGGGGTATCATTGCTGATGAGATTGATAGATGTCGGAGGTTTGAGGAGGGATTGAGGCCCTCGATTATGTGCTTAGTGGCTGGATCCAGATATCAGGATTTCTCACAGCTTGTGGCAGCAGCTCGAAGTGTAGAGCGAGCTCAGGGTATTGCGGTTGCTTCAGAAGAAGAGGTTAGGGTTAGAAGGCCCCAGTTCGAGGCAGGGTCTTCTTCTGCGAAGAGAGGTAAAGGAAGCTTTGTTCCTAGAGTTAGTAGAAGTCAGAGGTCAGCTGGTAGGTCAGTGCAGTTACAGAGGCAGAGATTTAGACCTGCAGGTTCAGTGGCGAGTGCTCCGACCCCTATGATTCAGAGATCCACCTTACCCGTCTGTATCCATTGTGGTAGGCCACATGGTGGTCCTTGCTGGAAGACTGGTGTAGCAGGGGTTTGTTTCAGATGTGGATCACCAGATCACTTTGTTAGAGATTGTCCTGAGAGGCAAGAACAGATGTCAGTTGATACTGCAGCTTCTCGACCTAGTGCGAGGGGAGGCCGAGGAGGCAGAGGTGTCAGCCGAGGAGGTAGACCGGGGTACAGTTCTAGAGGAGGTGCTACCTCCAGGGAGAGTAGACCAGAGGAGGTTAGTTCTTCCCAGAGGATATATGTTATGCAGAGGCAGCCAGATGCATCGGCAGTCATAGCTGGTACTTTTTCTTTATTTAATACTTCAGTACTTGCTTTGATTGATCCGGGTTCCACACATTCTTATATTAGTGCATCTGTTTTGCCTGTGTCTGATATGCATGCTGAGTCCCTAGGATTTGATGTGTTGGTGACAAATCCGTTAGGGCATAGTGTGATTGTGAGTAAGGTGCACCGAGATAGTGCAGTGAGGGTGCAGGGTGAGGAGTTCCTTGGAGATTTGATTGAGATGCCATTTAAGGAATATGATGTGATCTTAGGTATGGATTGGCTATCTCGACATGGAGCTGTGGTGGATTGTAAAAAGAAAATTGTTTCTTTGAGAACGGGTGATGGTAGAGAGGTGATAGTATCTAATGAGCAGGAACAGCTAGCCTCCTTATTTGTTTCAGCTGTTGCAGCTAGGAGAATGATTAGAAAGGGGTGTGAAGCCTATCTTGATCATGTGGTGGATACTAGAGTGAAGGGTTCTCCCATTGATAGTATTGCCACAGTTGCAGATTTCCCTGATGTTTTTCCAGAGGAGTTGCCAGGATTGCCTCCTGAGAGAGAGGTGGAGTTCGGTATTGAATTGTTGCCTGGTACCACTCCTATCTCTATTACTCCTTATAGAATGGCACCAGCAGAATTGAGGGAGTTGAAAGTGCAATTACAGGAGTTGTTGGACAAAGGATTTATTCGCCCCAGTGTTTCTCCTTGGGGAGCTCCTGTGCTATTTGTAAAAAAGAAAGATGGTACTATGAGGTTGTGTATCGATTATAGGCAATTGAACAAGGTGACTATTAAAAATAAATATCCTTTGCCTAGAATCGATGATCTCTTTGATCAATTGAAGGGTGCAGCTGTATTTTCTAAAATTGATTTGAGATCTGGGTACCATCAATTGAGAGTTAAAGCTGAAGACATTTCCAAGACCACCTTTCGGACCAGGTATGGGCATTATGAATTTCTAGTTATGCCTTTTGGTCTGACGAATGCACCTGCAGCTTTCATGGATTTGATGAATAGGGTGTTTAGGCCCTATCTGGATCAGTTTGTAGTGGTCTTCATCGATGATATTCTGGTGTATTCGCGGAATAAAGAGGAACATGACAAGCATCTGCGGATTGTATTGCAGATTTTGAGAGAGAAGCAGTTGTTTGCCAAATTGTCGAAGTGTGAGTTTTGGTTGGATCAAGTAGCTTTTCTCGGACATATTGTTTCTGCAGAAGGCATTAGAGTTGGTCCGAGTAAAGTTGAAGCCATTTTAAATTGGAGTCCACCCAAGTCTGTGACAGAGATTAGAAGTTTTCTGGGTTTGGCAGGCTATTACCGGCGGTTTGTGAAAGGGTTTTCTTTGATAGCTACTCCACTCACCAGATTGCTTCGTAAGGGAGTGAGATTTGTGTGGACGGATCAGTGTCAGGCGAGCTTTGAGCAGTTGAGAGAAATGTTAACTCAAGCGTCTGTTCTTACTTTACCTGTTGAAGGCAAACCATATGTGATCTACAGTGATGCTTCACATAGAGGTTTGGGGTGTGTATTGATGCAGGAAGGGAAAGTTATAGCTTATGCATCTAGACAGTTGAAACCGCATGAGCTTAACTATCCGACCCATGATTTGGAATTGGCTGCCATTGTGTTTGCATTGAAGATTTGGCGCCACTATCTGTTTGGGGAGAAATGTTTCATCTACACTGATCACAAGAGTTTGAAGTATTTGGGTATCCAGAAAGAACTCAATCTTCGTCAGAGGAGATGGTTAGAATTGATTAAAGACTACGACTGTTTGATTGATTATCATCCAGGTAAAGCAAATGTTGTTGCTGATGCCTTGAGTCGGAAGTCTTTAGCTGGTTTAACAGTTTACTCGCTCTCGTTGCTTGTTGAGTTGAGAGCATTGCATGCCAGTTTTGTACCTTGTGTTGATGGTGCATTATTGGCACAATTGCATTTGAAACTAATTTTATTGGATCAGATCAAAGAGGCTCAGTTGACTGATATGAAGATTCAAAAGATTATTTCAGATTGGAAGAATGGGAAGACTAGAGATTTTATTGTGAAAGGTGATGGGAGTCTCTGGTTCAAGAACCGATTGTGTGTACCCGATGATGCTGATTTGAAAAGAGTCATTTTAGAAGAAGCACATAAGTCAGTGTTTGCTATGCATCCGGGTAATACAAAGATGTATCATGATTTGAGACAGCATTATTGGTGGATAGGGTTGAAGAGAGACATTGCTGAGTTTGTATCGAAATGTCTCACTTGTCAGAAGGTTAAAGCAGAGCATCAAGTTCCAACCGGGTTGCTTCAACCGTTGTCAGTGCCAGAATGGAAGTGGGAACGAGTGACAATGGACTTTGTGTCTGGGTTGCCATTGAAACAAAGGAAACATGATGCCATATGGGTGATTGTGGATAGATTGACTAAGACAGCTCATTTCCTTCCGGTGCGGATGGATTACTCTTTGGAGAGGTTGGCTGAGCTGTATATCCATGAGATTGTGAAGTTGCATGGTGTTCCAACTTCTTTAGTGTCTGATTGAGATCCCAGGTTTACTTCAAGATTTTGGAAGAGTTTGTATAGTGCTTTGGGTTCTCGATTACACTTCAGTATTGCTTTTCATCCACAGACAGATGGGCAGTCTGAGAGAGTGATACAGATTATTGAGGATATGTTGAGAAGCTGTGTCATTGATTTCTCTGGAGGTTGGGATAGATTCTTACCACTTGTGGAGTTTGCTTACAACAACAGTCACCAATCCAGCATTGGTATGGCACCATTTGAAGCATTGTATGGCAGATGGTGTAGGACACCTCTTTGTTGGAGTGAACTTGGGGAAGGTAAGTTAATTGGGCCTGATTTGATTCAAGAAACTGAAGAAAAAGTAAAGTTGATTCGAGGCAGGTTAAATGCAGCTTCAGACCGACAGAAGTCTTATGCAGATCTGAAAAGGAGAGATATAGAGTTTGATGTTGGAGATAAGGTATTTCTGAAAGTGTCTCCTTGGAAGAAGATTTTGAGGTTCGGTCGGAAAGGAAAATTGAGTCCTCGTTTCATTGGGCCGTATGAAGTGTTAGAAAGAGTTGGGCCAGTTGCTTATCGGCTTGCTTTGCCACCTGAGTTGGATCGTAATCATAACGTATTTCATGTTTCTATGTTGAGGAGGTATAGGTCGGATCCATCTCATGTGTTGCCGATTGAGTCAATTGAAGTAAATCCTGATCTGACATTTGAAGAGGAACCAGTTGCTATTTTGGCACGTCATGTGAAAGAGTTGAGAAACAAGAGAGTGCCACTTGTGAAGATTTTGTGGAAGAATCGTGGAAAAAAAGAAGCAACTTGGGAAAGTGAACAATCCATGCGAGAGCAATATCCACAGTTGTTTCAGATTTGATATCAGGTAATTTCGAGGATGAAATTTCTTTTTAGAGGGGGAGAATTGTAATATCCCTATGTATGCCCTAGAAGTTTAGTATGTTGTTGTTGTTGTTGTTGTTGGTTTAAATTGAGAAAAGAAAAGTATATGTATATGTGTTTTGGGAAAGAATTAGGGTTTAGAGAGAATGGTATATGTTGTGTATATGATGATATATATAACATATAAATGGGTCAAAGCAAGAGTCAAAGGAAGAGAGATATTTTTGTGTTAAGTGTGTAATTACATATGTGGGCTTATATGAGACAAAAGGTTAGTTATATGGTTAAGGGCAATTTGGTAATTGCTTGGATAAGATTACTTGGTGGAGATTAAAAGCAAAATTTGACTTTGTTTCTTCATCATTTTCTTCTTTCTTTCATGAAGTGGCCGGCTCCTCCATAGACAAAGGGAAGCAAGAGGTGAAGAGAGGTTCTTGATGAGTTGAGTTCAAAATTGAAGGAAGATTAAGTGTTCAAGTGTTGATTCAAGAAGTTTTTAACTAAGGTATGATCTTCCCTTTGATTTCTTTCTTTCTTTTGAAGTGGTATGGGAAGTTAATTAGGGTTTGATGATTTGATGATGAGATGTGTTTATGATTTGTTCTCAAGTGTTAAATTGGTTTTAAGTTAATAGTTTAAATAGGTGTAGTTGTTGGAAGTGGTAAATGTTGATTTTGAAAGGTGGAGAAGGATGGTGATTTTAGTGTTTTGAGATGATGTGTGTTTAATTGTTATATTAATGTGTTGTGAAGTAATTCTTGTGGTGAATATGTGTTTAGAACATTGATTATGTTCATTTGAAACATGTTATATGATGAATATTGTGTTTGAGTGCAATTGAGAAAGTGTTGGTTTTAGTTAAGGTTATGTGCATGGGTGACACGGCCATAAGCCATGAAGAGACACGCCCGTGTCATTTATTTGTGTTGGCTACTGCCTCTTTTATTTTTAAAGACACGGCCGTGTTCCTCAAGTAGGCTGGGCGTGTCCCTCAAATGAGTTGGATATTGTTTGATTTCTTGGTTCTCTTTTTGCATGGTTTGGGTTCTTCAAAGGTAGTTTGGTCTCTAAACCTAAACATAAACATTTTCAACATACTTAAACCAAGGAATGACTTAATCAAACACTTGTGGATGATCCTAAAGCTATGAATAATATAAATTGTTCTTGCATTGTTGAGATTGAACAATGTTATGTTATGCATTGTGAATGGTAATGTGTTTCATGAATAATGTGGAATGAAATGTTGATATTTATGAATGATGCTATGTGAGATATAAAGTGATCATGGATGAGATAAACATACACTTGAATAATGAAGTGTTATATTGTGAAATGAAATGTGAAGCCATTGTTATTGGCTATGATGATGTGATTGAAAGAAATAAGGTATGTTTGCCTAAATGTTGTTAAGAATTGAGAATGAAAATGATAATTGAATAATAAATGAATTGTGTGGCTAATGTGTTATTCCATTTTCAGAGTTGGTTGTTGGTGGCATGCCTAATAAGTGTAACAATCTCTTGAAGTTAGGTTGGATTGAATCCTTGAAGCCTAATTGAGATGTTACCACCCTTGAAGCTAGGTTGGGTTGGTTCTTGAAGCCAAGTTGGGTTGATGCTTAGCATGCTTTGCTCCCCTTGAAGCTTGGTTGAACCTAATCCTTGAAGCCTAGTTGGGTATATGATATTGATAAATGTGATAACAAAACCAAAACATTAACTCTGAAAATTGAATGGCATATTAGTGTGTCTTGGGCCCAATGCTTGTCTTTGTTTAATGTGAGTCATGATTTGTTTAATGTTGTTCATGAATGGTTAAATGAATAACTAATGAGGCATATGAAATGTAAAGGTATGTTGTTAGCCTTGCATATATGATGTTACATGTATAATATGGATTGAGAATTGGCATTGCATTGCACTAAAGCATAACACTAGCACATTTTGTCTTACTAAGCCGTTGGCTTAGCGCGATAGTGTTTGATCGCGCAGGTAATAGGGTTGAACCCGAGAGCTCTTCAAGACCAAGTGAGAGTAGACCTTGAAGAATTCATTTTGGGAGCTTAAAGATCAGAGCAAACTTGCCAATCATGTATACTTCTTTATATTTTGTAAAGAAATGTTTAATATGTAAATATGTACATATTTTATAACTTCCGCTGTGTAATATTTAAATATATATATATAACTAATATGTTTTGTTTTATAAGTAAATGATCTACTTTTCTATAATGTATAATGATAAGGGTATTGTATCAAGTTTTAAAGTGTTTTGAATGTTAAGAGAACCGTAGCATCCCTATGTTTGGTGCACTTATGCTACATTGTTGTGGTTGTAGTGTGTGTGCATTGGATATGGGGGTGTTACAATTCCAGTCTCGAATGGCCACTTTCAAGGATTTTAGATTAGCAAAGAGACCAGCCATCCCACCACCATAAAAGGCCGAATCCCACTGTTTTTTAACCATTGGAAGAAAAGAATCATTAGAAAGCCACATGTGCTGAAATTTAAATGGTTTAGGCACATTAAGAATTAAATTTTGGCAGTCTAAGAGCATAGGGGAATGATCCGAAGTAGCCTTCCCCAAATGAAGATAAGTAACAGCTCCAAAAGCATCAAAAAATTCAACATTTGCTAGAAGACGGTCCAAACGCTCCCAAACTCGGCCATTAGAACGAATTCCTATCCATGAAAACTCACCACCTTGGAAAGGAATGTTCAGTAAACCACATTCGTTGGAACAGTCAATGAAATCTTGCATGCCTAACAAATCAGGAGAACCACTGCCCTTGTATTCAGACAAAATTTTAACAGTGTTGAAGTCACCTCCAACAATCCAAGGCTTACCCACATTTGAAAGAATACATAAACTATCCCACAAAGCACTACGGCTAGCACGGGAGTGATGTCCAAAAACAGCAGAAAGATGAAAAGAAAAGCTCTTTGGGTGGAAGGAAACCTAACAAGATAAAACTTGAACATCATCCCGAAAATCAACAACATCAAAAACATGACACTTCCATAAAACCCAAAATTTATTATCACCAGAAGAAAAGACACTATCAAAACCCAGTTGAGAAGCAATCAATGAATTTTTATCTTTAGAAGACATTGGCTCCAAAACATTAAGCAAACCAATATTAGAAGAAGAACATATTTTAAGCAATCGAGTTAAAGAAGAACTAACACCCATCACATTCCAGAACAGAATATTCATTGAGACTTAGTATGATATTCAACAAAAGAGTTAGAGACCTTATCTTGAGTTGAAGCTTTCTGGCCCCGTTTCTTACGACCCGCTTTGCCATGAGTAATTACCGGTTGAAATTCTTCAGCAGGAACAACACTATCTGGCTGGACAGAGGCCATTTTCTGAGCAATCACAGTACCAATAGATTCCCACGTTTCTTTTGGAACAATAATATCATCTATCGGATCATTACCATCAGACTGATGTTCTTGAAAATCAGTTTCAGAGACAACAGTATCCTCGGATTCACTAACAGCAGAAAGGGTCAACAAATTTTTAGTCGAAACATTATCAGATGAAACAATAATAGCGGAGGAATTCTAAACTTCTTTTCCTGTCACACTAGACTTTTGAGGAGCAGGATTTGAAGAAACAGCGACAGTAGAAGGATTCTGAACCTCTGTTTCTGCAACACTAGTCTTTTGAGTAACAGGACTCGATGAAGAAGGAGCAACAGAAGAATTAACCCCTGTAACAACGACAAGGTCAGGTGTATCTTTAGTCTTATTCACATGAACAGTAGCATGCAAGACATCATTATTAACATCAAACCCTTTCTTGGGAACCCAGATTTTCTCAACACCTACAGCTTCAGCCCGATTACCAATATCAGAGTGCCCCATCCTACTACAGTTATTACAAAATGAAGGTAATTCCTCATAATGAACTGACTGGAGAAAGCCCGATTCACCATTGCCAATCCAAATGCGATCTACCAAGTCTTTAGAAAGATCAACTTCCACACATACTCGCGCAGCCGAAGGACGAGTAAGCATAGCAGTGGCTGAATCCATCTTTAATGGCTTCCCAATCAAGCTCACAATAGGAAATAAAGTAGGTTTAGCAAATAAGTGAACATGAAGTCCTTCCAAGGTAATCCAAGCTGGAAAAATTGGACAATCAACATCAGCCTAAAAATCACAGGTCCATTTAAATATCCTCATTGAATAACCATTGAAAAACCAAAGTTGTCGGAGCCAACACCAGAGGAAATCCTCCTCAAGATCAAATTTAATAAGAACGTGCTGATTATCAAGCAATCCAAGCAAAAAATTCCCTTTAAAACCTATCGAATCAAATGACCTCTTCAAACTTTTCATACTAGGTCATCCAGAAGAGAAAAAGCCAATTAGAGCAAAGGAGAAAGGCCGGGACAAAGATTAAATCTCATCAGGTGAAATCAAAATTGCAGGGACGCCTTTAAATTGAAAAGGTTGTTTAGGTTCAAAGCTAACAACATCTTGATGATCAACAATCCGATTCGCACCAGAAGAATGGATAGAAGTAGTACCTTGGCGGAGAGCATCCGCAATAGACTGACTGGCCGGCCCTGGAGGGACAGCCGCCGGAATTGAAGACAGTTTCGTGGTGAAGAAGAAAAGCCCTAGTTCAAGATGAAGCTTTTATCCTGACGGAGAGGGCCACACACAGAGACAACAACAATGGGTCCTTCAATTTGACGAAGAAGATCAATGGCTGCGTCTTAGAGCTTCTGCACTGCTTCAATTGCTTTTCTCTCCTTTTTCCTTTTCGCTTCTTTCTCCGTTTATTACTCTCGGAATTCGATCTCTATCTCGGAGGTTCTGGATTCTTGTGTTCTTTGAACCAGATTACATTCAAGTGTTTTCTTCCTAAAGGAGCTCGCCGTCCGCACAAACTGTGTTCTTCACAGGAATTTCATCAAACACCATAGTTGCATTACTAACAAACTGAATTTTAGCTTTGATGTTATCGATGGTGTTGCTGCTCTCAACCTCGAGAGTGATTCCAACCTCTCTTTTTTTAGTCCAAATGTCCTTTAAATCCTCCTCAAATTCAATGAATCCAAAGTTTTGAATTTTTTGTTCATGCCAGCAACCTTACTGGTAACTTTCTAGGTGCTACAGAGATATCAACATACCACCTTTTGAACCCGATTTGTCAACCTTGTCGTGGAACTCTTCAGTTTACACACCCAATCCAGATTACAACTGCTAATTAGTTTCTTTGCCAGCATCAACGTCTTCTCAAAACCCAGTCACTGCAGCCTTCACACTGAACCATCAAAGATTTCTACTTCCGATTCGCACCCAATCCTTCAACTGCACTTTTCTTCTATTTGGATCTTAAGATCTCGAAGTTGCGAAGCTTAAACATAAATTACTTATCTAAACCTTGATTATTCTTGAAAAGCACCTTAAATTCTTTAAATACTTTTTGAAATTTGGTGTATCAATGAAGCAAAAATTCTCCCCTTATTCTTGAAGAAAAACGTACAAAGAATGGAAGGAAGAAGAAGAAGTATTTTGTCTTATTTCTAACTTCTTTTCCCCTCCACATATTTATATATTTAATTAATTTATTACTTTAGTTATAAATTATTAAATATATAAAATATCTGGTTCCATCCACAATTATCCAATTTTTTAATTAATTTTTCTTAATTTTACTTCTTTCTTTTTTCCCATCCACTTATATATATAATTATTTTATTATTTTACTAGTTAATTAATATTTCATTAATATCTAACTTTTCCGTCATCTTCCGCTATCAAATTTATTTTAATTTTTAATTTAATTTAATTTACTTATTTATTTATTTAAATAAAACCATAATTCTACCTCTTCCATTAAAAAATAATTTATTTTTAATTATTTAAATAATTTTAATTTTCAAAGTATATTTATAATAATACCACTTGACTTTGACTTTTGACTTTCAAAAGTTGACTTTTAGTTGACTTATAATATATTATGTATATTTCACATATACCTTCCAATTTTCACTTCTAAACCTTCCATTTCCATGTAAATTATTTATCTAATTTAATTTTAATTTATTTTATATAATTTTCAAAAATTTCTGATGTTACAGTATCTCCTATATAAGTCTTTTTTTTAATCTTTCCTTTTCAAGTAAAGTGTTGTTCTTTTAGCGGGATATTCATCCCTTCCAACCATGACCATCTGAATCAGGATGCATTTTATTCTTACTGCTGGGTTGTTTTTCAGTCACCTAAGATACAACAATATTACATGAATGAGCATTTTATGAGTTAGGCTGGCATGAGGAGAGTGGTTCCATATGCATCACCCATAGATATGGGGCTGGGGAGAACCACACATGTTCATCCTTGTTATTACAATGGCCTTCTTACTACCAACTTCACCCTTCCTGAGTTGGACTATGAAAATTTCTATAGCTCCTTCCCGATGCCTTTTATTAAGAATAACCCGTGCAATCAATCTTAGCACACCATTATCGAGTTCTGATGTCGAGTTTATGGCTCCTCTGCTGGATGGTCCCCTTATTGGTCCACAGTTTATATACATTGGGACTCATCCTATGCCACCCAGGATGTCCCACCATAATCTAGCTAGGGAATATAATTATTTATTCCACAGGAGGGTAGGGTGACTGTGCATGCAATTCCTATAGCCCCACTTCCATAAAATCACCGTGAAGTAAATCTTTTGCCCCTATCCTCTTCTTTCGATTTTATTTTAATTTTTACTGATCTCTTGACATGTGCTTCTTTGCAGTGGCCTAAATAATGAATTGAACACACATACAGAATGGCTCGCCGATATGAGGCTTTTTTGTTAACCACTTTAGGTCAATTGTCCTTTAAGCATGGAGCAAGATGTCAACGCGGGATAGATTACCTATTTTACTCTTTCCTATTTTTGTAGGATTTTATGATGCATTATGATGCATGCATGTTGGATGATTGTGTTTGGGCTTTTATGTTGTATTATGATGCATATATGTTGGATGATTATGTTTATACTTTTATGTTGCATTATGATGCATGTATGTTGGATGATTATGTTGGAGCATTCCATTTTTTAAATTCTTGCACTTAGATTTTTTCATTGTTATTATTACTATATTATTATTATTATTATTATTATTATTATTATTATTATTATTATTATTATTATTATTTGTTTGTCTATTTGTTTTTGACATCAGCGATGTCTGCACTTCAAGCAGTATGTTCGTGCCGCCTGGATAGCTCGTCCTCTGTATGGACGGGGCTTTCAATTTATATAATTAGTCTTTTTCTGACTTTTGTAACTTTGTCACATGTTCCTAAGCTTTTGTAGTATCCTAAGCTTTTGTAGTAGTGTCTTGATTTTTTTGACAATAGACTATGCTACTAAAGAAACCTTTTTTGGTTACTCTTTGCATTTATGGACCACCCATTTGGATAAAGTTCATAAAATTATCCTTGGCAAGTATAGTATTGCACTGGCTATTACCCTGAAAGAAGTGAAATTGGACAAGGATTTTATTCAGGCTTGCCTAAAGTTTTAGGACCCCGTGGATCACATTTTTAGATTTGGGCCATGATGGAGTAGATGTGTCCTACTTTTGAGGAATTTAGTGTCATTCTAGGTATAGCACTGAAGCTGAGTTGGTGACTCCTGAGCACCGTTCTAGCTATTTTCATGCCTTTTAGAGGTTATTTAATCTTTATGAGACTAAGGCAACTCTTATGATTAGGGATGATAAAGTGGACCTAAGTGTAGTTATTGTTGAATTCTAGGAGGATACAGAGGATAAGGTGAAACAAAGGCTTTGATTATAAGCCTTAGCATTCTGCTTTACTATTGGTTTTTTATTCAAAGGAGAGCCTGGCTGGGGTTTGATTGACTAAGTTCCATTGATCCTGCAGATGGAGGATTCACATCCTATTACTGTGCTCCTATTGGCTGAGACCATCATTAGCCTTGACATGGTTTACAATGCCTAGAGAGATTGGTCTATGACTCCCACATTACTTTAAATGAGTTTTTTTTTAATTTTCTTTGCCACTTGTAAGTTTGACTAAGTGTATTATTGTTATGCCAACTAGACTTCTTTATTCTCCTTTTGCTTACCAGAGTAGGCATATCCTTATCCGTCATGATTAAAAAAGAGCATAGACCTCTTGGCTATTGGGGTTTGATCCGAGTGAGATTTTATGGTATTGCCCTAGGTACCATGTTTGCTCTTTCATGACTATGAGCTTTGGCTATAAGGTTGTCTATTTACTGGGCTTGTCTATGCTGATATTCTATCTAGGGACTCAAATCCTTAGACAGATAGGTTATTCTTAGGGGTTCCTCCTGATGGTCTAGCCTATACTCCTGCAGTTATCACTACTGATTATGCCCAGGCCATTTTGAGTGGCTGGGCTCAAGGATTTTATATAGTGCAACCATCTGGAATAGTGGACATAGTTGATGGTATAAAGCTTGGTTTATCACTATAGTTTTTCCTAGGGATAAAGTGCGACGATTGACTTTGATTAACAAGCTGGAGGCAAGGACTATTGATGAGACTTCCTATAGTTATCTTTGGTAGATTGTTTGGGTGGAACCTTAGCTAAATTATAGGACTTTTGATTTATGTTTTAAACACAAAGTAATTTCATGTTATGCTGAAAACCTTCTTATGAGCATTATGGAATAAAATCTCTTTTATTACATTTGTACATGGGATGAATGTATGTTATGTGATGATGTGGATAGAACCCAGAGAAAGCTTCCTACATATCTCTTTATTTTTTGCTATAACTTTTGCCAAGCTGCCCTTTCAGGTTTTCAACTCACCTGTAGACCCTTAATTTTGGCCCTAAGTTGGTATGGTCTTAATTATAAATGCAAAAATAAACTCGATCCAACTTTAAAAACTTAGTTTACAACTTTTAAATAAGCTGGTCAATTTCAAAAGGCACAAATTCAACTACAAAACCCTAAATTAAGTGTGTTTTAGGCCCAAATCAAAACTTTCTGTCCAAAATAAAAATGCAATATTAATTCATGTTGGGAGGGCCCAGGTGACATAAGGCCTGACTCTGTCAACCTAGAGGCCCCATGTCGACATGGTCTTGGTCCATGTCGATTTGGCACATCAGATCGACATGGTTTTAGGTTGTTTTTAGGTTTTTTGATTGGTAAGTGTCCTAATTAAGCTAGAATTCATTTTATGGATGGATTAAAATTAGGTTTAGGGTTTTTGCCTATAAATAATAATGCTTAATACTAAAACCGGGATCAGATTTTTGGAGAAACAAACAACAATCAAGGACTCAAGTAAGCAACCAACAACGTTCATCAACCATCAATTCATCAAAGGCAGCCACATTGCCTTTGCTTTTGTTCAGCCAGAATTAAATATCAATTTTGATTGAACCGACAATGAAGGTTTGGTCTTAATCAATAATTAGTTTACATTCACAGTAGCTTCATATTCCGATTTACAAGTTGTTCAAACATACAATATCTAAATCTCTCTTTTAATATTCTGACTAATTATTTAATTATCATTTTGATTCAATAGTTGGATTATTAAAATCTTAATTATGTGTTTCATAAAATTAAAATTCAAATCTATTAGACTACCAGTAGCTTAAGGTTTGAATTGATTAACAAGACTTTAAACTATTTTAAATTCCTAAACCCTAACATGTTTTACAATTTCCAAAAGTTGTAATCTATTTTGTAAATTTAAAAACCCTAATCTAGTAAATCCTAAAACCCTAATCCATTAAACCCTTAAACCCTTATCCAATAAAACCCTAAAACCCTAATCCAAAATACCCTTAAAGCCTAATCCAGTAAAACCCTAAAACCCTAATCCAAAATACCCTTAAACCCTAATCCAGTAAACCCTAAAACCCTAATCCATTAAACCCTTAAATCATAATCTTGTAAACCCTAAAACCCTAATCTATTAAATCCTTAAACACTCATCCAGTGAACCTAAAACCCTTATACCCTAATATCCCAGTGGCTAAATAACACCAAAAACCCTAAATTATTTTGCTAAAAAACAAGTCCTAAACTTTTTTTGTATAAAACCTTACACTGTTTCATTAAATTCTAAAACCCTAATTATTTTTTGAAAGCCTTAATTTATTTCCCCAAATCACTGTTTTTCTAAAATAATAAATTAAAACCATAATTTCTTTCAAAACTTGTCATCCAATAACCCTATCTCCAAATTATTCTACCCAAAACATAAAACCCTAATCTAGTAAACTTAAAATCCTAATTCAAGAAAACCCTAATTTATTCCCAAAATATCAAAACCCTAGTTTCAAACCCTAATTTTATTCGTTTAATGATTTAAACTTTAGTTTTAGTTATTTATTTAGTTTGTTATTTATTATATGATGGATGGTTATTTTACTTCATGATGGATGATTTATTTTAATTATCGTGCTTGAATGATTTAATTTGCTTAATTAATTGTTTATGTGATTTCTTGAATTATAAAAGGCACATTTTCACTTTTTGGGTATCTCAATTTTTATTATGTCATTTTGTTTATCGTTTAAAGATTTTGGGACTATTGTAAGGGACGTGTTTTTAGCTTTTGGTGGGTGTCCTATTTTCCCATCCGAAGATGGAAATATCCTATTTTTGGATGGGTAATTTTTGTATTGAGTGCTATTGTTGGTAGGCTGAACCAAGTAGAGACTTGGCTACCACACAGGCAAATTCCTTGAACGAAAAATTACCCCTGTGACAACTGGTATCTAAATAAAGAATTTGTAAGGGCATATTTCCATCTTCGGATGGGTGCCTATTTATTATTTTATTTTGATTTGTTTCAATGTAATAAATTCTTCATTTATTTTAAATCACATGTAGTATGGATAATAGCATAATATTTAAGAATTTTATAATATTTAGACCTGAAAATGAGGCCAGTTCTAATAAATCGAGCACTATGGGGGTGCTGGGTCATTCTCACTTTTCCCACTTATGCCCAACTTTTTGAACCGTTAGGGGATTAGGGATTCCTTAAGAATCGAATCATCCACCCTTTTCTACTTCCCTGACCCATCCGAGTGGCGACTCCATTTTCTCTATGTTTAGGCCTGTGTTTTCTAAGGCCCTGAGCTTAACAGTACTGAAGTCGCAAGAACCATTCTATCGGGAGTGGGAGCAAAAATCCCCGCTCATAGTGGAGACCCCACTGGGGATAAGAGAAGTTGATTTTGTTGGTCTTCTATTATTTTATTATTTCTTATTATGATATTGTTCATTGCATTATTTTAGATTGCATTGCGTGTGTGAGTTAGGATGCCCATATAACTCGTTTTGTATTATGTAAGGGATACCACACTTTCACTTAAGGTATGGAGATTGAGCATGGCATAACTACTCATAGCCTCGTACCATTTGGTAAATACTTGTTATGGGAACCTAAGCTTTTCAACCTAAAGACTAAAGCCCATGTAATTGGCCTAGTTACTTTCCTTAGGTTTATACCCATGTTCTTGTTCTTTGACTATGATTTGGTTTGAACCATGGCCTATTTGGTTTGTTCTTTTTCTAATATGATCTAATTATATTATAAGCCCAAAATAATTTTCAAAAGCCTAAAATAATTTTTAAAGCCCTAAAGATCAAAATCATTTTCAAATTTTCTTCAAAGATGGTCTTTAGACATAAAAATTCTTTTAAGATGAGTCAAAGTTCTTTTTCACCTCATGGCCCAAACTCAAAGCCCAAAAATCTATTTTTTTTATAAATCTTTTACAATGAGCTTTGAAACAGAACCATTTTTAATAGAACTTTAAACACCTTTTTCTTTAATGGGCTTACAACTAGTTGGATCAATTTTGAAATATTTAAAATCAATTATGGGCCTAGTTTACAATAATACTTATTAATCATGGACTTGTTTAAAGTATGAATCACTAGTTGCTTTTCCAAAATGGGAAATCTATTTATGATAAACCTTTTAATTTGGTTTTAATCCCAATATAGTATAAAATCTATTTTTAGTTGACCTAATGGATTAAGACCTGATTAATGGGAGTTATCATGGACTGAATTCTAAATTTGAAAATACAACTATTGGTTAAAACATCTGAGGGAATTATTTGAAAATAAGATACCCCATGTTGGTATTTTGTTGGCCATATACCTAAAAAAAGAGACTCGCCATTCATGTGTGGAAATTATAAGGTTGGAAGGTTTTTGGTTGGTTTGTTTGTTACTTATGCATCCATGCATACATGCATACATTCATTGCATCTCATATCATTGATCCTTTCTGGCTCACAGCCCTAGAGTATAGCAGTTTGAGAGCTTATGACAATCCGAGCTACGTCAGTAACTCAAAGTTCAATGAGAAATCAGTCAATTTCACAAGAAAAGCAATGGAACCTGAACAAATTTAAAAGATGATGGACAATACACTCAATACCAAGATGGAAGAGATAAAGGGGGTCCTAGTTGAGACCATGAGAAGCCAAATGGATACAATGTTTGGGAATACGACTGAAGCATCTGCTAATATTAAGAAGCAAAACGACAAAAGGAATGATAAGGTTAGTGAGGTAGCCTTCGATGGCGACAAGATGGTTTTGGATGATGATGAATATTGGGCTCAGTACTTTCAATATCCTTAAGATAAGAAGGAGTCAAAAGTTGTGGAGAAACCAACTGTTGAAAAGACTGAGACTTCTGATGTTGAGAAGATTATTGCTGATCTGGAGAAGAAGTTTGAGAAAAAGCTAAAAACTGGAGAGATGTCAGAAGTGGAAAAGCTATTTGAACAAGATTATGAGGTCCCTTATAAATTCAAGTTGTCATCTTTTGCTAAGTTCAATGGAACTGTTGACCCTCATCTTCATGTGAAGCAGTATATCACAGCTATGCAATCTGTTCGAGCTACTAAGGCTCAAACTCTAAGGTACTTCATGTTTTTGTTGGACCTGATTGTGCAGAATTGGTTCAACACCTTAGAGGATAGTACTCAAAAGAGTTGGAATTTGCTATACAAGGTCATCATCCAATAATATGGGTATAATGTGGAATTGGAAGTTACTTTGATAAAGGTAGAATCAATAAGGCAAAAGTAGAATGAAAATTTTATTAACTATGTGAAGAGGTGGAGAAATAAGACATCTCTCCTCAAGAAAAGGCCCGACGAATTTGATCAAATTAGAATGATTGTAAGGGGAGTGCTACTTAGTCGTCATGAAAGGATGTCTCACACCCTCATCTGGGATTTCAAGGATCTTCTTTAAGCTGGCTTTCAAATAGAAGAATGAAAAAGGAGAAGAATCACTTTTTTAGGAGAAGGAATGAGAAAGGAAACTACCAATCTGACAATCAGAGTACACAAAAAGAAATGGATGTCAATGCAACTACTGGCCAAGGGGTGGCATTTATCTTGGGTTTTCAATAAGTTGCAAAAATACGGGCTATTATATGCACTAGCTCCCCGACTGTTACCCAATCATTTGCCACCAAACTTTGATACCAATGCATTCTGCCATTTCCATCAAACACAGGGGCATAAAATAAATAATTGTTTTAGGTTGAGACAAGATATTCAAGACTTGATTGACAATGGTAAGCTACTTAAACCTAGCAAGCCCAACACTAAAAGCAATCCACTGCCTAGGTTTGAAAGAGTGCCACCGCCAACGACCTTCTTGATAGAAGGAGGATTGATGAAAGGTTCTATCTTGTCATCTTTTTAAGATATGGATGGAGGAATTATGGATGAGGAGGTGATGAACATTGCCCCTGACATGTCCAAGTAGATGAAGTACCATCAACAATCTTCCTTAGGCTTGAGTGTTACTTGTTTTATTTAAGCTTTCTTTAATATTTCTGGAACAATTATGCTTTTCAAATTAAGATTGTTTGAATAAATTATTGTCATTAAATTTTTATTGGTATTTATTCATTTTAGTGTTCAAACGATGACGAATCTAGCTTGATATTCATGAATTAGTGTATCTATGCATCATGATCTGAGTACTTTATTAGGTGAGAGAATTGTTCTATAGCATTGAGTTGTGTATGCTTACTTAGTGAAGGCTCCTGCATAATTACCTTTGTCTAGGTCCTAGTCAATCTTAGAACATGCTTTGATGAACTTTCAAGGTGAAGTTGAACTCTGCTTATTTAAGGGAGAAATGATCTAGGCATTATTTGGTTAGCCAACAACTAGTATTCACCTTATTAATATCAATCCCTAGTTTGTTCCCTTTGAGCCTTCATACTATTTTAGCTTATTTTTTATTGACATGTAAACCTCAATAACCTACCTTGGGGCTATTGTGACACTTATGACAAGTCTGATGATTAGTAATGTAGAGGGGGAAGAAGATCAAGGAAGAGGATGCAAAGTCAAGACCATAAGAATAGTTGAAGTTTACCTGAATTGAACATAATATCTCATATCTATCCTTAGCCAAAAGAATAGAATGGTGCAAACAAGACAAATCTCTTAGAGCTAGGAAAAAAATAGAAAAGAAAAAAAAGAAAAAAGGAAAAAGGAAAAAAAAAGAAAAGAAAAAGAAAGCAGAAGACTCTCACTTAATTCTTGAGGACAAATTGACTTGAATTGGTTCAATCCAGCCAGAGATTCAACCAAAATTAGAGAAAGACCATCTAGTTCATGAGACCCATCACACCTTCTAGTCAGTAATCTTGAAAGTCATATACTTGACAATCCTACAGAGAAAAAGGACAAGATGATAAAATGATAAAAATAAAAAAAAGAAGAAAGAAGGAAAAAAAAAAGGGAAAGGAATGAGGGTCTCAAACTTTTTGCAAAGGCAAAAACTGTCTGAATCAAGATCCAGGTTAATGTCAATAGAAGAAGGTTCAAAGCTCTATTTTTCCATGCTCCCAATTATCTAAGGTTCCAACAAGAAGTTTATAGTATGTGAGGGTTTGTCTATAGTGTCACATCGGCTCTAATTTATAAATGGCCTACACTTAACCCATGTACCGTATAGACCCCATTTCAAGCCTATTAAAGACTTGTTGATCTCTCTTGGTAGGTAGAGTCTATTAGTGGAGATTATTTGAATAAGCATGTGTAACATCCAAAATTTTTTGAAAATTTCTAATTTTTTAAAAAAATTGATAAAATAAATCATAATTTAAAAGGATAAATTAAATTAATAGTTTTAAATGAAAAGTGAAGGGATTTTAAATGAAAAGTGGAATATATATATGATATATATGCAAAATATACATAACATATATAAAAGTCAACACTTTTTAAAAGAAAATGGTATTTTGGTAATTAAATCTTATAAATTCAAAATTAATAAAATAATTCAAAAACAAATTAATTTTGAATGGAAGAAGGAAATGAGGACTTTTAATTTATTAAAAAAATAATTAAATAATTAAATATTAAATTATTTTAATATATATATATATATGTGGTTAAAAAAAAGATGAAAATGAAAGAATATTAAAAGTTTTCTTCTTCTTCTTCTTCTTCTTCTTCTCAAGAATGTGGCTTCCATGGATGTTTGAAGACCAAGGATTTTGCTTCTTCCATACTCCATAAATTGAAGGAATTAACAAGTTTCAAGTGGATTTTTGGTAATTTCCACTAAAATTAGTAAGATTCCATCTCTTTTCTTTGAATTCCTTGGAAATTTAGATTATGTGAGAATTTGAATTTTTATGTAGTATGTTATAATTGTTGGAATTGGTGTGTATGATGTTATTTTGGGTAGTTAACAATGATTTTAAGGTTAGATTGAAGAGATGATGGAGTTTGGTTAAAGAATGGTCAAGAGAGAGAATTTAGGGTTATGGATTTTTGGGGTTTTGCAAACATGAATTTTAATTGTACAAATTGATTCCAAATGAGTTGTTTTGATTCATAAACAAGTATTTTAAAGTCAAATATTGTATTTGGTGGTGTTGGGTTGGAGTTTGAGAATGGAAGTGGAGATTTAGGGTTTTGGAAAAGTGATTTTCCAAAGTGGTTGAATTGTGTGATTTTATTTGTTTAAGCATGTTGTTTAGTGTTAAAAGTGATTAATATAAGCTTGGAATGAGTAATGGATTGTGTTGGAATGGAAAACCTTCAATGGGGGAAGGTTATGCCATTTTTGAGATTTTGTATATAAGAGTGTATTTTTATAATGTAAATGATTTAAATGTATTAAAATATGTTTTTAATAATATAAATAAACTTAAAACACTAATTTAATTGTAGTAGAATGGAATTCCAATGTTGAAGTAAGGAAAGGCTAAATTTTTGGAAATTTGTAGGAGTGATGTGTAATTATGATTTAATGTTGAAAATGCCATTAAATGTGATACTAAATGATTAGTTGCTATCACATTTGGTTTAGGAATTGAGGGAGATTGATTGGCTTCATCCAAGTGGTGAAGGGCAAGTTAGAAAGATTGGATTGAAGGTTGTTTTTAGCTTGCTTTGGGTTGCTAGTGGAGGTATGTACAAACTTTGAATATAATGTCTATATTTGCATAACATTTGGACTTAACACATTTTGGTTGAAAAATGTGTTAAGCTACTTGGTTCATTGATTGTGTATGAATAATGTGCTATGACATTTGTAATGTCATATATGTGTTAAATGCATTGTGAAAAGCCATTGATAATGGCTAATTTGTGTAACATGTGAAACATGCATATTATGTTAAAATACCCAAAGTAATTGGGTAATGTGTTATGAATTTAAAAATGAGATATGTGTAATAATGAAATAAATTGATATTGATAAAAATGAGAAAAGTGAGAAAAATGAGAAAGATGTGAAAAATGAGAAACATGAGAAACAAAAATGTGAAAATAAGGCAATATGTTTAGATTGAATATGTAAAAACGAGAAAGAGATTAATAATAAGAAATATGAATAAATTGTGTGCCTAGTATGTTATTCAATTTTCAGAGTTCTGGGTTTGGTGGCATGCCTATGATTGCCTACGGGCTACACGCTGGAATGGTGAAAAGACTGGGTCGTAAGCTAGGCTAGCTGATAAATATGATGTTTTTGGGGTGAAAAGACTAGGTCGTAAGCCTCAAAAATTGTAGCAGTCTAGCCGGGTTGAGGACCAAGATACTGGGGCCTAAGGGTCTAGCCGGGTTGAGGTCCAAGAGACTGGGACTGTTACATTACCCATAGATATATATATATATTGCCTATGGGGCTAGACACATGGTGTCATTATGGACCAAAGCAGTAACTCTGAAATTTGAATAGCATATTAGATCCTTTTTGGGCCCATGTTTGTCTTTATTTTACTGTGAATTATGAATTATGATACAATTGAGTAATATAATGTTATGAGTTGTGCTTATGAATTATTTGAAAAATATAAGAAAGTGGATTGATGTGACATCTATATGCATTATGCATTTGGAATTGCATTGAGTTATATTGTTATTATCAAAGTTTGTACCACTGGGCTTTGGCTTAGCGCGATTGTTTCCATTGCGCAGGTGATAGGGTAGACCCAGTTGAGCCAGAGAGTTCTTCTAGACCAGGTCGGGTCTAGACTTGTATTTAAGTCTGTAGAGTTGCTATCGAGATCAGAAACACTGCCAGCAACATGTATATATTTTTATGTTATTGTACATTTTGAGTTTTATGCATAATATATTATGTTTTGAATTTTACATATTGTATATTATAAAGAATGTTTGGGTCAATGTATTTGAAATGGGAGAGTAAGTGTGTTTTAAATTATATATATCTATATGTATAAATGTTTGAGAAAATTGGTGAAATTGAGAAGTATGGTTGAGAGGGTGATTGGAAATTATTGGGAGTGTTTTCTTTTTGCAGGTTGAGTAATTGCTAAATTTTGGGATATCCAAAATACAGACAAAACTTTGGCAAATTTTTCCCAGAGATTTTTATATATATTATTTATTTTGGGTTCTTATAACAAGTAAATAATAATTATATTCTATTTAATTTTTATATATTTAGAATTTGAAATTTTAAATTGAAAATGTAAAAAAAAAATGTAGTAAATCCGTCTGTGACATTTTTGTACCTTATATGCATATTTTACATATGCTAGAAATATGTTTTGTATGTATATAAGGTATAAGGGTGTTACATTTGTTTTAGTATCAGAGCTTAGGTTTGAGGTTCTCGACCCAGGTGGGATGATAAAAAGAGAAAATGGGGGATTTGAAAAATAGTTTTTAATTGTAATACATGCATTGGCACTGGCAGTTTTTAATCTATGATATAGTAGCTTCTGCTTTGTTTGCACATATAGGTAGTTATGGCGTCTCGGCCGCATCAGGCTGCTGAGGGTAGTGCAGAGAGTGTGGCTCTAGATGAGGGTAGAGATGGAGCTAGAGTTTTATCTGCTGGTGAGACGTCTATTTCTATACCTGTGAGACCAGTAGCTGATGAGGTTTCGCCTGGCTGGATATGGCATATGGTAGAGTTGTTGAGGCAGGCTCCAGTTCCGCAACCGCCACAGCCATAGCCACAGCTGCAGTTACCGGTGAGGCAGTATGACAAACTGAGAAAGTACGAGGCTAAGGACTTTGTTGGTACTACAGACCCTGCTGTAGCAGAGCAGTGGCTAGACCGAGTTCATAGGATATTTATTCAGTTACAGGCCAGTCTAGAGGAGAAGTTTGATTATGCCAGATCTCTTCTGCAGAGAGATGCATATGATTGGTGGAAGATGGTTGCACATGATCTGGATGATCTACCAGTTCTGAACTATGATGATTTCCTGTGGGAATTTGAGCAGAAGTATACTCTGAGAGAGTATAAAGATGCAAAGAAGATGGAATTCCTGAGTCTGAGATAGGATACCAGGATAGTGACCGAGTATGAGATCGAGTTTATCTGGTTGAGTCACTATGCTGGTGGGATCATTTCTGATGAGTTTGACAGGTGTAGGAGGTTTGAGGAGGGACTGAGACCCTCTATCATGTGCATCATCGCAGGCTCTCGGTATCAGGATTTCTCCTAGTTAGTTGCAGCTACCAGGAGTGTTGAGAGAGCGCAGAGTCTTGCAGCAGCAGCCAGGGTTGAGGAGACCAGAGTTAGGAGACCCTAAAGTGAGGCAGTGTCTTCATCAATGAAGAGAGGCCGAGGGGGACATTTTCAGAGGTTTAGTAAGAGTCAGGGGCAGTTTGGCAGGTCAGTACAGCAGCAGAGACAGAGACAGAGACCTGCAATTTCAGTGGCTAGTGCTCTGACCCCAGTGGCTAAGAGACCTACTCCACCTACTTGCATTCATTGTGGTAGAGTACACAGAGGTGTCTGCTAGTGGAGAGGTGCTTCGGGAGTGTGTTTTAGATGTGGGTCATCAGACCATTTTATCAGAGATTATCCCGAGCCACCAGAGGTTAGACAGGTAGGTACTGCATCTTCTCGACCCAGTGTCAAAGGGGGTCGTGGTGGCAGAGGTTTTAGTAGAGGTGGTCACCCTGGGTTTATGTGATGCAGAGGCAGCTGGATGCTTCAGCCATCATTGTGGGTATATTTTCTTTATTTGGTATTTCAGTCCTTGCTCTATTAGATCCTGGATCTACGCATTCACACATAAGTGCATCCATGTTGCCTGTGTCTGAATCGCATTCTGAGTCCCTAGGATTTGATGTCTTGGTGACAAATCCTTTAGGGCATAGTGTTGTGGTGAGTAGGGTGCACCGAGATAGTCCAGTTGTTGTTCAAGATGAGGAGTTTCTCGGTGACCTGATTGAGATGCCTTTTAGGGAATATGATCTGATTTTGGGCATGGATTGGTTATCCAAGCATGGGGCTGTGGTAGACTGTCAGAAGAAATGTGTTACTTTGAGAACACGGGATGGTAGGGATGTTATAGTATCTAATAAGCAGAGGTATCTTTCATCTATGTTTGTTTCAGCTGTTTCAGCTGGGAGAATGATTCAGAAGGGATGTGAGGCTTATCTTGCTCATGTTGTACATACTATAGTAGTGGGATCCCTGTTTGAAAGTATACCCACAGTTGTCGAGTTTTCAGATGTTTTTCCTGATTAGTTGTCAGGGGTACCTCCTGAGAGAGAAGTGGAGTTTGGTATAGATTTGTTGCCTGGTACCACTCCTATCTCTATTACCCCTTATCGGATGGCACCTGCTGAGTTGAGAGAGTTGATGGTGTAGTTGCAGGAGTTATTGGATAAAGGGTTTGTCTACCCTAGTGCGTCCCCGTGGGGAGCGCCTGTGTTGTTTGTGAAGAAGAAGGATGACGCAATGAGATTATGTATTGATTATAGGCAGTTGAATAAGGTAACCATCAAGAACAAGTATCCTTTGCCTTGGATAGATGATCTCTTTGATCAGTTGAAGGAAGCAGCAATATTCTCTAAGATTGATCTGAGATCAGGGTACCATCAGTTGAGAGTCAGAGATGTGGATGTACCCAAGACAGCTTTTCGTATGAGGTATGGGCATTATGAGTTTCTGGTGATGCCCTTTGGATTGACGAATGCACCAGCAGCTTTTATGGATTTGATGAACAGGGTATTCAGACCATATTTAGATCAGTTTGTGGTGGTCTTCATTGATGACATCTTGGTGTATTCGCGTATTAAGGAGGATCATGATAGGCATTTGTGGATCGTATTGCAGACTCTGAGAGAGAAGCAATTGTATGCTAAACTGTCTAAGTGTGAGTTCTGGCTTGATCAGGTAGCTTTTCTTGGTCATGTGGTTTCAGCAGAGGGTATTAGAGTTGATCCGAGTAAAATTGAGGCTATCTTGAATTGGAGTCCACCGAAGACTGTGACAGAGGTTAGAAGTTTTCTGGGATTGGCAGGCTATTATCGTCGGTTTGTGAAGGGTTTTTCTATAATAGCTACACCACTCACCAGATTACTTCAGAAAGGAGTTAAATTGGTGTGGACAGATCAGTATCAGGCGAGTTTTGAGCAGCTGAGGGAGATTTTGACTCAAGCTCCTGTCCTTACCCTTCCTATAGAAGGTAAACCATATGTGATATATAGTGATGCTTCACACAATGGTTTAGGTTGTGTTTTGATGCATGAGGGTAGAGTCATTGCTTATGCCTCTCGACAGTTGAAACCGCATGAGCTGAATTATCCAACGCATGATTTGGAATTAGCAGCTATAGTCTTTGCCTTGAAGATTTGGCGGCATTATTTGTATGGGGAAAAGTGTTTCATTTATACAAATCACAAGAGTTTGAAATACCTGGGTTTTCAGAGAGAGCTGAATCTTTGGCAAAGGCGGTGGTTAGAGTTGATTAAAGACTACAACTGTTTGATTGATTATCATCCTGGTAAGGCAAATGTTGTTGCTGATGCCTTGAGTCAGAAATCTTTGGCAGGTTTGACTGCTTATTCGCTATCGTTGCTTGTTGAGTTGAGAGCATTGCATGCTAGATTTGAGTCTTGTGATGATGGTGCTTTGATGGCTCAGTTGCAGTTGAGGCCAGTCTTGTTGGATCATATTAGGGAGGCTTAATTAGCAGATGAGAGAATTTAGAAAATTATGCTGGTTTGTCAGAAAAAGGAAAGTGGAGACTTTTATCTGAGGGATGATGGCAGTCTATGGTACAGAGATAGATTGTGTATTCATGATGATGCAGAATTGAAAAGAATGATATTAGAGGAAGCACATCAGTCACTTTTTGCTATACACCCTGGAAGTACCAAGATGTATCAGGACTTGAAGCAACATTATTGGTGGTCAGGTATGAAGAGGGACATAGCAGAGTTTGTATCTAGATGTCTCACTTGCCAGAAAGTGAAGGCTGAGCACCAAGTTCCTTTAGGATTGCTCCAACCTTTATCAGTGCCAGAGTGGAAATGGGAGCGAGTAACAATGGATTTTGTGACTGGACTACCTTTGACTCAGAAGAAGCATGATGCAATCTGGGTGATAGTTGATCGGATGATGAAGATAGCTCATTTTCTTCCAGTTTGGATGGATTATTCTCTTGAGAGGTTGGCTGAGCTGTATATCAATGAGATAGTCAGGTTGCATGGAGTCCCAGTTTCTTTGGTGTCGGATCGAGATCCCCGATTTACTTCGAGATTTTGGAAGAGTTTGCATAATGCTTTGGGTTATCGATTGCATTTTAGTACTGCTTTCCATCCTCAGACAGATGGACAGTCAGAGAGAGTGATACAAATTTTGAAGGATATGTTGAGGAGCTGTATCATTGATTTTACTGGGAATTGGGATAGATTTTTGCCATTAATTGAATTTGCTTATAACAACAGTCATCAGTCGAGTATTGGAATGACTCCTTATGAGGCTTTATATGGCAGGAGATGCAGGACACCTTTGTGTTGGGATGAAGTTGGAGAAGGTAAACTGGTTGGTCTCGATTTTATTAAGGAAACAGAGGAGAAAGTGAAGGTGATTCGGGGTCGTTTGAAAGCAACTTCAGACCGACAGAAATCTTATTCAGATTTAAAGAGAAGAGACATAGAGTTTAGTGTGGGAGATAAAGTGTTCTTAAGGTATCTTCATGGAAGAAAATTTTGAGATTTGGCCACAAAGGGAAGTTGAGTCCTCGTTTCATAGGACCATATGAGGTGTTGGAGAGAGTTGGTCCAGTGGCTTATACACTAGCTTTGCCGATTGAGTTAGATCGAATACATAATGTTTTTCATGTCTTGATGCTTCAGAGATATAGGTCTGACCCATCTCATATCTTGTCATTGGAGTCCATTGAGGTGATTCCAGATCTAACTTACGAGGAAGAACTAGTGACGATTTTGGCATGAGAGGTTAAAGAATTGAGGAATAAGAGGGTGCCACTTGTGAAAGTCCTTTGGAGAATCATGCCACTGAGGAGGCGACATGGGAAAGTGAGCAGGCGATGCAGAGTCAGTTTCCCCATTTGTTCCCGACTTAAGGACAGGTAATTTCGGGGACAAAATTTATTTTAGGGGGAGAGAATTGTAACATCCAATTTTTTTTGAAAATTTCTAATTTTTGGAAAATTTGATAAAATAAAATATAATTTAAAAGGATAAATTAAATTAATAGTTTTAAATGAAAAATGAAGGGATTTTAAATGAAAAAGTGGAATATATATATGATATATATGCAAAATATAAATAACATATATAAAAGTCAACACTTTTTTTAAAAAAAGGGTATTTTGGTAATTAAATCTTATAAATTCAAAATTAATAAAATAATTCAAAAATAAATTAATTTTGAATGGAAAAGGGAAATTAGGACTTTTAATTTATTAAAAATAATTAAATATTAAATTATTTTAATATATATATATGTGGTTAAAAAAAGATGAAAAGGAAAGAATATTAAAAGTCTTCTTCTTCTTCTTCTCAAGAATGTGGCTACCATGGATGTTTGAAGACCAAGGATTTTGCTTCTTCCATACTCCATAAATTGAAGGAATTAACAAGTTTCAAGTGGATTTTTGGTGATTTCAACCAAAATTATTAAGTTTCCTTCTCTTTTCTTTGAATTCCTTGGAAATTTAGATTATGTGAGAATTTGAATTTTTATGTAGTATGTTATAATTGTTGGAATTGGTGTGTATGATATTATTTTGGGTAGTTAACAATGATTCTAAGGTTAGATTGAAGAGATGATGGAGTTTGGTTAAAGAATGGTGAATAGAGAGAATTTAGGGTTATGGATTTTTGGGGTTTTGAAAACATGAATTTTAATTGTGCAAATTGATTCCAAATGAGTTGTTTTGATTCATAAACAAGTATTTTAAAGTGAAATATTGTATTTGGTGGTGTTGGGTTGGAGTTTGAGAATGGAAGTGGAGATTTAGGGTTTTAGAAAAGTGATTTTCCAAAGTGGTTGAATTGTGTGATTTTATTTGTTTAAGCATGTTGTTTAGTGTTAAAAGTGATGAATATAAGCTTGGAATGAGTAATGGATTGTGTTGGAATGGAAAACCTTCAATGGGGGAAAGTTATGCCATTTTTGAGATTTTGTATATAAGAGTGTATTTTTATAATGTAAATGATTTAAATGTATTAAAATATGTTTCTAATAATATAAATAAACTTAAAACACTAATTTAATTGTAGTAGAATGGAATTCCAATGTTGAAGGAAAGGCTAAATTTTTGGAAATTTGCAGGAGTGATGTGTAATTATGATTTAATGTTGCAAATGCCATTAAATGTGATACTAAATGATTATTTGCTATCACATTTGGTTTAGGCATTGAGGGAGATTGATTTGCTTCATCCAAGTGGTGAAGGGCAAGTTAGAAAGATTGGATTGAAGGTTGTTTTTAGCTTGCTTTGGGTTGCTAGTGGAGGTATGTACAAACTTTGAATATAATGTCTATATTTGCATAACATTTGGACTTAACACATTTTGGTTGAAAAATGTGTTAAGCTACTTGGTTCATTGATTGTGTATGAATAATGTGCTATGACATTTGTAATGTCATATATGTGTTAAATGCATTGTGAAAAGCCATTGATAATGGCTAATTTGTGTAACATGTGAAATATGCATATTATGTGAAAATACCCAAAGTAATTGGGTAATGTGTTGTGAATGCAAAAATGAGATATGTGTAATAATGAAATAAATTGATATTAATAAAAATGAGAAAAGTGAGAAAAATGAGAAAGATGTAAAAAATGAGAAAAATGAGAAAAAAAAGTGAAAATAAGGCAATATGCCTAGATTGAATATGTAAAAACGAGAAATAGATTAATAATGAGAAATATGAATAAATTGTGTGCCTAGTATGTTATTCAATTTTCAGAGTTCTGGGTTTGGTGGCATGCCTATGATTGCCTACGGGCTACACGCTGGAATGGTGAAAAGACTGGGTCGTAAGCCAGGCTAGCTGATAAATATGATGTTTTTGGGGTGAAAAGACTGGGTCATAAGCCTCAAAAACTGTAGCAGTCTAGCCTGGTTGAGGACCAAGATACTGGGGCCTATGGGTCTAGCCGTGTTGAGGTCCAAGAGACTGGGGCTGTTACATTATCCATGGATATATATATATATATAGTCTATGGGGCTAGACACATGGTGTCATTATGGAACAAAGCAGTAACTCTGAAATTTGAATAGCATATTAGATCCTCTTTGGGCCCATGCTTGTCTTTGTTTTACTGTGAATTATGAATTATGATACAATTGAGTAATATAATGTTATGAGTTGTGCTTATGAATTATTTGAAAAATATAAGAAAGTGGATTGATGTGACATCTATATGCATTATGCATTTGGTATTGTATTGATTTATATTATTATTATCAAAGTTTGTACCACTAGGCTTTGGCTTAGCACGATTGTTTCCATCGTGCAGGTGACAGTGTAGACCCAGTTGAGCCAGAGAGTTCTTCTAGACCAGGTCGGGTCTAGACTTGTAGTTGAGCTTGTAGAGTTGCTATCGAGATCAGAAACACTGCCAGTAACATGTATATATTTTTATGTTATTGTACATTTTGAGTTTTATGCATAATATATTATGTTTTGAATTTTAAGTATTATATATTATAAAGAATGTTTGGGTCAAGGTATTTGAAATGGGAGAGGAGGTGTGTTTTAAATTATCTATATCTATATGTATAAATGTTTGAGAAAATTAGTGAAATTGAGAAGTATGTTTGAGAGGGTGATTGAAAATTATTAGGAGTGTTTTCTTTTTGCAGGTTGAGTAATTGCTAAATTTTGGGATATCTAAAATACAGACAAAACTCTGGCGAATTTTTCCCAGAGATTTTTATATATATTATTTATTTTGGGTTCTTATAACAAGTAAATAATAATTATATTCTATTTAATTTTTATATATTTAGAATTTGAAATTTTAAATTGGAAATGTTAAAAAAATTAGTAAATCTGTCGGTGACATTTTTGTACCGTATATGCATATTTTACATATGCTAGAAATATGTTTTGTATGTATATAGGGTATAAGGGTGTTACAACATGCATATGAGATAGAAAGTATTTAAACTCAATTAGACCTTTGGGGCAAGTAATGTGTATGTGCCTATCTGAAGTGCAACAATTGTTGGTTAAATGGAAATGATTCCTGATTTTAGTATGGTAACCAGGGTTATCATGTTATAGATATATTGATTTGTGAAAAGTCAAGTCCTGAGGTAAATTGTCACTGATTTGGCAAAGTCGACAATTGATTGAAAAAATTAAAAATAATAATGAAAAAAAAAATATTTTCTTGTCATATAAAACTTCCAGTTAAGGGAAGTATGTTGCATTATCAAATTTCAAAGGACATAATGGGCAAAACAAGGCTAATGAAAGGATCACTTGCAAGGTCATGTCATGAAGAAGGTACCAACTGATGTGTTGAATCATAGTTTGAAATGGTTGTATCTCTATGCTACTTGGGCCTCACCACTCATGTTTTCAACATCTTAAAAGCCATAAATGTAAAGTCTTCTGCCATTCTAATGCAATAAATAAATAGACATCAGGAAGGAATCAATTAGAGTTTTTCAGCTTATCACCTTAGTTTGTGAGTCAATGGAACCACTGTAAGTATCACTCATGCATATCATGCATACATGCATACATGAGCATATCATATTGTATTTTATTATCTTGTGTTGCCTATTCTTTGGAAAGAAGACACCCAGTGAAGTAAACAATCAGAAGCAGATATAGAATCAGGGGAGTATGAAAAGGCCATTGCAAAAAGAAAGTGAAGATGCATGCTTATGCAAAGAGCCAAACAAAATATAGACATCAGTCAGAGCCTACATTGGTTTGAGCCTACATAGGGGACAAAACTTATCCTTGTCAATTTCTTAAATTTATATATAAAATATTTTCAGACTCACCTTCAATGGTTTGCCATGCAGGGGGGTAAAAAGAGGATATGATGGCCAAAAATTGCTGAATAGCTAAACTTTCTACAAAAGAGCCAAAGCCAATGTTAGACAATGTCTAAAGGATGAAGATCCATTTTAAAGGGTGAAGACCTAATGTCCAAGGATGAAGATCCACTATGAAAAAGGATGAAGATCTATTTTGAAGGATGAAGACCCACTATCCAAAGGATGAAGATCCATTTTGAAGGGTAAAGACCTAATGTCCAAGCATGAAGATCCATTAAGAAAGGTGAAGACCTGAAGCAATCGGTTAGAAGAAAGCCAGAACTCTCAACTGATAGAAGGTCAATTCAGGTAGAAGAGCTGGAGTCAATCGATTGAAGGATGGAAAAACGGCTAGAAGAAAGCTGAAACACTCAGGTAATAGAAAGTTAGCACAATCCATTGAAGAATGGAACAAGTGGCTAGAAGAAAGCCTATATTTTCAAATGACAGAAGGTCAGTCCAACTAGAAGAGCTGAAGTTGATCCATTAAAGAATGGAACAGGTTGCTAAAAGAGAGCCCAAACTCTCAAATGATAAAAAGTCAGTTTGGCTAGAGGAGCTGAAGTCAATCCATTAAAGAATCGAATAGATGTCTAAAAGAAAGCCCACACTCTCAACTGACAGAAGGTCAATCTAGCTAGAAGAGCTAAAGTGGATCCATTAAAGAATGGAACAAGTCGATAGAAGAAAATTCACACCCTCAACTAACAGAAGGTCATCTATAAGAGCTAAAGTCAACCCATTGAACAGGTAGCTAGAAGAAAGCAAGAATTCTCAAAAGACAAAAGGATGATCAAGTTAGAAGAGCTTAAGTCTCGGGTTGATAACACTAATTCAGTTTTGGGTCAAGCACCCTAATCTAGTTTAGGGTTGAGAATCCTAATCCAGTTTTGGGTCGAGCACCCTAATCCAGTTTTGGGTCGAGCACTCTAATACAGTTTCGAGTTGAGTATCCTAATTCAATTTTAGGTTGAGAAATCTTATCCAATTTTGAGTCAAGAACCCTAATCCAATCTTGGGTAGAGAGCCCTAAACTAGTTTTCAATCGAGTACCCTAATCTAGTATCAAGTCGAGCACCCAAACCAAAATTCAGTATCAGGTTGAGAACCCAAAATCTATTCTTGGGTCGAAAACCCAAATTATTTTTGAGTTCAAAACTCAACCCGAGTCAAGAACCCAAACCAGCTCGAATCCAAAGCCAAAATCACTTTTTTTGAGTCTAGAACTCAATCTAGGTCCATAACCCAAACATGCTCTAACCTTGGGTCCAGAACCATCCGTGTCCAAAATTAGCTCAAACTAATGTTGCTTTTCACTCTCTGAATAAATTCTAGATTGTTTAAGCAGGTGGCAAATTATAGACCTTTAATTTTGACACTATGTTGGTACGATCCTGATTAAAGAATGCCAAAATAAATTTGAGCCGACTTTAAAAGATTTAAACCTCATTTATAACTTTTAAATAAGTTGGTCCGATCGACATGTTTTTAAGTAGTTTTAGGCCGACCAACTTCCTAATTAGCTTAGAATTCATTTAAAAGATGTACTAGTAAAATTAAGTTTAGGGTTTGATCGGTTGTTTACTTATAAATAATAGGTTTTGAACACCATTAAGGAGGCAGCAATAATAACAAAAAAGACAGTAATATTAAGCCAAAAGAATCAAAAGAGTAATCATCAACATTGAGCAAGAGTTGTAATCAACAAATTTCATCAATAATCCATTTACTAAAGCTAGTAACCATAGCCTTTGTTTTTTAATTAGCCAGAAACATCCAATGTTGCAAACGGTAGCTTTGGATCAACAACCATTTTGGTGGAGCCTTCAATGTAGGTTTTACATACTAAACTTAATTTACTTCAGCATATAGCAGCTATAACATGTTTTCTTTTAAATGTTTAGTTTGTTTGTTTTGATATTAATTTTTCCAGTAGCTTAAAATTGTTTAATTATTCTCTTATTTTTCCAGAACCTTAAAATATATTTTCCAAAATCCTAAATTGCCATATTCATTTCTAGAACCTAATTTGTTTTTCTAAATTATCAAAACCCTAGTTTAATTTTCTAAAAAACCTAAATTATTCTTTCCAGTACCCTAATTGTTTTTAAATTATGAAGACCCAATTTTCTTAAACCCTAATACGAGACCTTAAAATTGTTAAACCCTAAAATTCCTAATCCCTAATCTAAACCCTAGATCCAATAACTTAAACAGTATGTGCAGCACCCTATATTTCATTAAGGAAGTTAATGTTTGCTTATGTATCGTACCTTTTTTTGATTTCCTTATATTTAAGTCCCAATTTAATATTGTTTAATGATAATGTGCATTAATATGATTTATTTGCTTATGGATTGTAATTTCTTATTATTTGGGATTTTGAGATTGTAAAAGGAATGTTTCCACTCGTGGGTACCTTGTTTGTCTAATTTATTTATTTTCTATATTTTAAATTATTTTATGGATTTTGAAATTATTGTAAAGGACACGTTTCCACCAATTCCATTTTATTTATTTGTAGGAACATTTGGAAATTATAAGGGCATGTTTTCATCTTGTATGGGTGCCCATATTTTGATTGATTTATTTTAATTAATAATATGTTGTTTTATTTTATTGCATATAGTATGGATGATATTTTAATAAGTTAAGAATTTAATAATATTTAGACCTGAAAGGAGGCCAGTTCTAATGAACCAGGCCTTACGGGAGTGTTGGGCTACTTCTCACCTTCCCCATGCGTACCCAACTTTTTAAAGTCAATAGGGGTTGGAGATTCCTTAGGAATCGAGTCATCCACCCCTTTCTTCTTTTTTGGCCCATCCGGGTGGTGACTCTATTTTCTCCAGGTTTAGGACCGTGTTCACAAAGGCCCTGAGCTGAACAGTGCCAAAGTCGCAAGAACCATTTCACCGGGATTGGAGGTATAAATCCCCGCTCACATCACCAAGCTCCTTTTTTTAGAATCAGGTCTATGTAGTTCTATTATAATGATATTAATGTAATCAAACAAAGTATCTCTTGATCTGATCCATGTTGTATGGATTGGAAAACTTGATGCCGTCTAGAATTGAGAGTATCACTACTCCGCCTGATAGAATTTTCTTAAGTAGATATGGTCCTGTCCAAATTAGCCGAACTTCCCCTTGGGATCAAGCACCAGGGCTCTGATCTCCTTTAATACTAGTTGCCCTTCCTATAATTCTCGATCTTTAACATTTTTGTCATAATACCTAGTTATCTTTTGTTAGTAAACCTGCATTTTTGTATAGGGTATCCATTCTCTTTTTATCAATAGCATTCAATTGGTCATGATAGGCCTCAGCCCACTCAACTTCATTGATTTGGCTCTCTGTGAGTGGAGATTTTTGCCTCCACTCCTGGTGGAATGGTTCTTGGGACTTCGGCACTATTTAGGCTCGGGGCCTTAGAGAACATGGGCCTAAGCCCGGAGAAAATGGAGTCACCAGGGAAAACGAAAGGGGTGGATGACTTGATTCCTAAGGAATCCCCAACCCCCTAATAGGTTTAGAAAGTTGGGTACATGTGGGGAAGGTGAGAAATGGCCCAGTACCCCCACAACGTCCGATTCATTGGAACCAGCCTCCTTTGCAAGTCTTAATATTATAAAATTCTTAAATATAACAATATTATCTATACTACTTGTAACAGTTAAAATAAAGCATCATTATATTAAAATTGAAGCAATGTCTAATCAAAACAAATAAATGGATACCCATCTGAGGATGGAAACATGTCCTTACATCGTTCATGTCTAAACTAAATTGGACACCCACTGAAAGGTGGAAACATGCCCTTTACATTAGTCCAAAAACTTTAAAATAAAATAAATTACATGACGCTCATGACATGAGGTACCCAAAAATATGGAAACATACCTCTTACAATATTCAAAAATCAAAATAAATCAATAAAAGTAAATAACCATTCATCGTAAATAAATCATTCATCAAAGATATCAAACATCAATCAAAAAATATATAAACATTCATCCAATTTAAATAAAATAGTAAATATATTAACTTTAGGGATTCATGCATTAATTAGGGTTTCTAGGGTTTTATGTTCAATAACTAGGGTTTTCATATACTAGTTTAATTAGTTGAGCAATATTTTAAAGTAATAATATAGCTACTAGATGTTTTAAAGATTTAGGGTTTTGAATGCTTTTGGATTTGGGCTTTAGGGTTTATAGGTTTACTAGATGAGGGTTTGAAAAATTAAGGTTTTTGATTTATCATTTTAGAAGAAATATTGATTAGGGAAATAAATTAAGATTTTGGAAAACAATTAGGGCTTCGAGACTTTAATGGAATAATTTAAGGTTTAGAGTTTTGGGAAAAATAGTTTAGGGTTTTAAAGTTTAATCAATGACTTAGGCTACTAGATGTTTGGAAAACAAATTAGGATTCAATAAAGCAACTTTGAATTTTAGAATTTAATAAAATAATTTAGGTTTTGATAATTGAAAAGCTATTTTGGGGGTTTTAGGAAATATAAGGCAAATTAGGGTTTGGTTCTCAGAGTTTACTAGAGTTAGAGTTTAGAAATTTGGCTTATTGGATTAATTTTAATAATTAAACTATTTGCAAACTCAGGTTTATGATTTCTGGAATTGAGGCTTGGAAATTAGGGTTTTAGGAAGCTAGGGTTTTGGATAGCTAGGGTTTTTAAAATTAGATTTGTGTTGAACAATTATATTATTTACTTTAATTAAGATCTTAAGTATTATATGAATTAATTCATGCTACTGCCTAAATTAATTTGAAGGAAGAATTAAATAACTAGACAGTGTGATGATGGTTTAAAAGATGAAGATGATTAATGATTGAATAAACTAAAATTAGAGAAATTTACCTACGTTTGAAGGCTCCACCAAATTTGGAGAAATTGAACCAAGTTGTTGCCTGCTTCAATTTTAATTTTGCTTGAACAAAGTAATCTGAAGATGATTGCTTCCTTTGGTTGCTGTCCCTTGAAATTCTCCTTACTTGCCAGGGTTTTCTTTTGGTCGAAAGAATTTTTGAGTCCCAAGTCTTTTTTCTCCAAAGTTCAGATCAAATAAAACAAATTTTCAATCCTTAATTTTGTGTTTTAATGTGGTATTTATAGGAAAAAAAATAAAAAAAAACATACTTCTAATTGTCTAAGGAAATTAAAACTATTTAGGAAAAGAAATCAAAATCAAATAGAATTTGGTTTCGAAAAAAATGCGCTGGCAAAAAATTACTGCAGCCGACGAAATTGCGAGCAAGTGCTAGCGGGCCAGCCAATTCCTGCGGCGAATTGGCCCAAGCCAATTCACTTTTGCTGATATTTATTTATTTATTTATTAGATATATATTTTAACTTTACTAATATTACCTTTTTATTTTTATTAAAAATTATAAATAATAAATACAAAAATAAATATTATTTAATTAAAATACCACAAAAATTATTTTGGACTATATAAAAAATATCAGACCAGACTGGGTCAAAAATTAAGGGTCTACAGTTTGCCCCCTGCTTGAGTGATCTGACACTATGGCAAAAGAGAGTGAAAAACAATGTAATTTTTTACTGGGTTTGGAGCCATGCTGGACTCTCTGGACTAAAAAATAATTTGGGTTCTGGACCCGAGCTAAGTTTCTAGACTTAAGGGTAATTTGGGTTCTGGACCCGAGCTAAGTTCTGGACTTAAGGGTAATTTGGGTTCTGGACCCAAGCTAAGTTCTGGACTTAAAGGTAATCTGGGTTCTAGACCTGAGCTAAGTTCTGGACTTAAGGGTAAATTGGGTTCTGGACCCGAGCAAAGTTTTGGACTTAAAGGTAATCTGGGTTCTAGACCAGAGCTAAGTTCTAGACTTAAAAATAATTTGGGTTCTAGACCAGATCTAAGTTCTGGACTTAAGGGTAATTTAGGTTCTGAACTCGAGCTCAGTTTTGGACTTAAAGGTAATCTGGGTTCTAGACCCGAGATAAGTTCTGGACTTAAAGGTAATCTGGGTTTCAAACTCGAGCTAAGTTATGGAACTAAAAATAATTTGGATTCTGAACTCGAGCTAAGTTCTGGACTTAAAAATAATTTGGGTTTTGGACCCGAACTAAATTTTGGACTTAAGGGTAATTTGGATTCTGGACCCGAAGTAACTTCTGGACTTAAAAATAATTTAGGTTTTGGACCCAAGCTAAGTTCTGGACTTAAAGACAATCTGGGTTCTGGACCCGAGCTAAGTTTTGGACTTAAAAATAATTTGGGTTCTGGACTGGAGCTAAGTTCTAGACTTAAGGGTAATTTGGGTTCTGGACCCGAGCTAAGTTCTGGACTTAAGGGTAATCTGGGTTCTGGACCTAAGCTAAGTTCTGGACTTAAAGGTAATCTGGGTTCTGGACCCGAGCTAAGTTCTAGACTTAAGAGAGTTTTGGGTTTTGGACCCTAGCTAAGTTTTGGACTTAAGGGTAGTTTGGGTTCTGGACCTAAGCTAAGTTCTAGACTTAAGAGAGATTTGGGTTAAGTTCTGGACTTAAGTGTAATTTGGGTTCTGGACTCGAACTAAGTTCTAGACTTAAGGGTAATCTAGGTTCTGGACCTAAGAGATATTTGGGTTCTGGACCCGAGCTGTAATATCCTCATGTATGCCCTAGAAGTCTTGGTTATGTTGTTGTTATTGTTGATGTTGTTGTTAGTGTTGTTGTTATATATTGGATTGAATATATGTGTTAAATTGTAAGAGAAAAGAAATGGGAAGAGAATGTATATGTATATGTGTTTTGGAGAAGAAATTTAGGGTTTAGAGACAAATGTATATGTTGTGTATATGATGATATATATAACATATAGATTGGTCAAATATAGAGTCAATGCAAGAAGATATTTTTGTGGAATGTGCAATTACATATAAGGGCTTAGATGAGACAAAAGGTTAGTTAAATGGTGAAGGGTGTTTTAGTAATTGCAAGGTTAAAAACACTTGATGGATATAAGAAGCCAAATTTGACTTTGCTCTTCATATTTTCTTATTCTCTTCATGTGTGGCCGGATTCTCCATAGACAAAGAGAGAAAGAGAGGTGATCTTGAGGTTTGAAGCAAATTGAAGAAGGAATCAAGGGTGTTGGTTAGAGATTTGTGGAATTCTTCATTTAAGGTAAGTTTTCTCTTGATTTCTCTTGTTCTATTTGGAATTTTGTTTGAGTTTGATGGAGTGTGTTTGTGTATGGTGTGTGTAAAAGTGTTGAAATGGAATTAAAGATAAGAAGCTAGGTTGGTGTTGGTGATGGAAGAGTAAGAGTTGTGTTTAGTGAATTTTTTTCTGTTTTACAATTAGTAAAGGCTGTGACTTGTATGATTTTTAATTAATTATAGAAAAATGTTCTTGAAGTGAATTTTTGATATGTTGTGCCTCTATGAGTCTAGAATGACTGAAAAATATGTTGATTCGATTTTGGAATGGTTATGAGTTTAGAAAGATTATTTTTATTAGACCTGTTCCAGCAGGTATCTTAACTGAGACAGCTATATTTCGGGATTTTTAATAAAATGTAGAAAAATCATATCCAATTGAATTTTGGATATGTTGTTTCTTAGTGAGTCTAGTATTTGAGAAAAATAATTTGGAACCACGTTGATTGAATTTGATTTATGGAATTCACAAAGTTCAGAACTGCTGCCAGGATGCAGGGCAATTGGGGCAGTCTGGTTAGGTGAACTATTTGACCAAGATTTTGTGTTCAGTTTGATCTGAAATTTTAAAGGAATGATTTTAAGATACAAAACTAAATTCTGTAAAAATTTTAGAATTTTTAGTCAAGTAGATTATTTTATACAATTTTTCAAAATAAGGATAAAATGGAGTCTAAAACCAGAATGTACTATTCATATGGTCATTTTGCTAATATTCCTTTTGGATTAGATTGTGAAGAGGTTGAATTGCCCTAACCGTGTCCCTCAAGTGGCTGCCCGTGTCCCTCAATTGTGTGGGTTAGGGTTTTAATTCTTTGTTCTTCTTGCATTGCTTTGGTTCTCCAAAGGTAGGTTGGTCCTTAAACCTAACCCTAAACACTTTAAACACACTTGAATCAATGAATGATATAATCAAATGCATGTGTAAGGTCCTAAAACTATGAATCATATCAATTGTTCTTTTCCCTAATTGCATTGTTGAGATTAAACAATGTTATGTTATGTATTGTGAATGGTAATGTGTTTCATGAGTAATATACATTGAAATTGAAATGTATATCAAAGATGCAATGATAATTTAAATAAGACATGATATGAGACAATGCCATTGTGATTGGCTATGATGATGATATTGAAAGAAAGAAGGCATGTTTGCCTAAATGTGATGAGAATTTGAGAATGGAAATGGTAACTATATAATAAATGAATTGTTTGTTTAATATGTTATTCAGTTTCAGAGTTCTGGATTTGGGTGGCATGCCTAAGAAATGATGAAAGGTAACAGTCTTGCCGGGTTGAGGATCTCCTCATATGTGTTGAGTTGATGGTCCAAGAGACTGGGTCTGTTACACTATGAGAATTGTGAATATGAGATATATGATTTGTAACAGTCTTGCCGGGTTGAGGATCTCCTCATATGTGTTGAGTTGATGGTCCAAGAGACTGGGTCTGTTACACTATCCATGGATAGAGATACATGTATATACATTGCCTACGGGCGTGATTATTGTGACTATGAACCAAAGCAGTAACTCTGAACTCTGAATATCGTATTAAATACTTGTTGGGCCCATAGGTGTCAAGGTTATATGAATGTCTTAAATAATGTTATGAGTTAATGAAATGAGATGTTGTTTATTGAGTATGATTGATTAATGTTGAATGTGGAAAGATGTTGAAATGTGGTATGCTCATATGACTATGATTTGTGAAATGCATAATTATGTGGTTAACTTTATATTTATGATGTTGATCTTATCAATAACATATGTGACATTGCATTACATTAAAGCATACCATTAGTATGTTTTATCTTACTAAGCCGTTGGCTTAGCGCGATAGTGTTTAATCGCGCAGGTAATAGAGTGGATAGAGTTGAACCCGAGAGTTCATCAAGACTAAGTGAGAGTAGACCTTGAAAAATCAATTTTGGGAGCTTAAAGATCAGAGCAGACTTGCCAATCATGTATATTTCTTTATATTTTGTAAAGAAATGTTTAATATGTAAATATGTACATATTTTATAACTTCCGCTGTGTAATATTTAAATGTATATATATATATAACTAATATGTTTTGTTTTATAAGTAAATGATCTACTTTTCTATAATGTATAATGATAAGGGTATTGTATCAAGTTTAAAGTGTTTTGAATGTTAAGAAAACCGTAGCATCCCTATGTTTGATGCACTTATGCTACATTGTTGTAGTTGTAGTGTGTGGGCATTGGATATGGGGGTGTTACACGAGCTAAGTTCTGAACTTAAAAGTAATTTGGGTTCTAAAGCCGAGCTAAGTTATGGACTTAAGAGGGAATTTAGGTTCTGGACCTAAGCTAAGAGAGATTTAATTGTCTGCAAAAGATAATTATAGTCAATAGGATATTTTCTTGCCCATATTTAGCTAATTTTTACCATGCCCATATTTTCTTGCCCCCTATGTGTAAAAATATTTTAAAAGTGCAAAAATATTTATATACACGCAAATATCTGAATGATTGAATTGAATAATTGAGTTTCCTATTTATTTACTGTATAGTTACTATTTATGCACTATTCACCAAATAGTTATCTACTATTTATGAATAGTACCATTTACTTTTTCTTCTTTTTTTTCACGAGAATACTGTTTTCCTATATTTATTTTTGTCTTTTTCCCTTGCAAATTTTCTATATAAATCTCGGCTCATTTCTTCATTTCATTCATACTTATACATTTTTATATTAGTGAGTTTAGAGAGTTTAGCATAGAGTTTGAGGAGAAAATGCCTGCTTCAAGATCAGAAACTCGATCTAATACTGGGTTATTGGAGTTTATTCGGTGGCATGAAAATGGAAATATAAGTCTATTAGCCGGGATGCAGCTTCATCGCAGTTCAAATCAAAAGAGCAAGGTAATTATTTATTTTAACAGCAAATTATTTTTCATTATTTTTTGTTTTTTTTGTGTTGTTTGTTTTTTTTTTTAGGATTTAGGAAAAATAATTTAATTAGATGAGCATATATAAGTAAATAGATAGACTAAAAATAGGACATAAATAAATTAGTCTAAAAATTAATGGCATTGATATGATGATATACTTACCTTGTGTTAGTTTACCTAGCTCCATATTAGTAGGATCGTTGTGTTATCCGGGGCAGAGGGTGTGTCTATAAAGCCAGACAATGGTATGATGTAGCGCCTTCTAAGGTAAGATAGATTATCGAAGATTGCGGTTTTGAAAGCTTTATCTTGTAATTACCATCCGAGGAGTGTCCGATAGACCGGAGTGTAGTTCAAGCATTGTCAGAATGGTGGATGGATACGACCCATACTTTTCACCTACCTATAGGAGAAATGACCATTGGCCCGGTCGATTATACAGCCATAACTAGTATTCGGTACTATGGCCTTCCAGTCCCTCTTACTAATGATATTTTAACATTCGAAGAAATCCAACAGTTAATCGAGATGGAACCATCATTTAAAGGGCCTTTCAAGATAAAAATTGAGCTAATTCGAAGTTATTGGAAGAACTACGAAGGAAAGGTTTATAGAGAAACAACCAAACAATATGCTCGAGGATTTTTACTGCATTTTCTCGGGTCGACCATTTTAGGCAGCATCGAATCTGCCATCCATTTGTCGGTGTTGAGGGCCCTTAGTGATATGAGTATGGTACCGCTTCACGGCTGGGGTGAGGCTGGCCTTGCCTGTCTTTACCATTGACTTGACAAAATTTGCAGAAATAAGAAGTCTTTTATTGGCTTTATGGTGATTTTCGAGGTACTCTTCTTCCACCAATGTCAATTCCATTCTTATTCTTGTATGAATTTGATTTTTATTATTGTTGTAGATATGGGCATATGAGCACAATCTTGTTAGGGTGCCTGGCATTTTCATAGAGAGAGTCGAGTATATGAGATTAAATTTTTGGGCATATGAGCACAATTCTTTACCCTTATTTTATTTTATTTTTTACTATATATACATTTTAAGGAGCCCGACTTGTTTGAACTGAGACTAACCTTTTGACGCGAAGGTAAACATTTGTGATGCCGACCCCCGGTTACTCAGCCAGAATCACCGTTCAAATGGCTACTAGCACTATTCATGATTCCAACTCATTTGTTTTAATTCAAGAGTAAAAATCAGCGGAACAGGGATAAATTTTCAAAGCTCCTTTAATTAGAATTATTTATTTATTTATATTTATATTTTAATATTATTATTTTTAAACAACTCAAGGGTCAAAAACTTAAGGGTCATACTAAGTCCGACTCAAGAATCTAAGGAATTATAACATGGTCAAAAATATAACTAAGGTTTTAAACTTCAGATGTGACCAATTTCCATCAATCCACTAACTAATTATAGCTATTACAATCAATCCTCAGCAATTGATCAAGATCGCCCAGTTAACCTCAACAAGAAATTGTCATTTAGGAAATCACAAATTAATTTAACATTTAAAAGGGGAACCATCTCAATTCACACTTATTACAACAATCTACCTTACTTAAATCCAAAAAAAATTTGTAGAAATTAATTGAGACAAATGAATCAAATAGAAAGAATGAAATAATAAAAGCTCAATCAAGAAAGTATACCTCTCCCCCACACTTAAGTCGCACATTGTCCTCAATGTGTGTGCAAAACAAGAAATAATGAAGAGAGAAAAAAACTGCCCTTCCATGTCCATGATTGGACAAATATGAATATGATGCCAAGAGTATGGTGAAGGCAAATTTTCTTCAAAACAAAAATCTAAAATGCATAAACAAGGTTAAGAGATAAATAAATGAAATAAACAAACAAAAGAAACAGTTCGTAAAGAAAATAGCAATTGTCCAAAAGAAATAAAAATAAAGAAACAGAAAAAAGATAGTAAATAAGCAAAGAAATTAAAATAAAATAAAATTTGGGCTAGTAAAAAATCGGCGCATCGCCGGAATCGTCACTACTGGTCTCATAATTGGAGACATCAACTGGAGGTGCAGGTGCAGTTGGCTGGTACGGTGGAGGTGGCGGTTGCGAAGGGTGAAACCCTTGATACCGCCAGAACTCTAACATGGATTGCTCCAGCCATTGCCTTCTTAAGATCTCGTGATCCAGCTGGGCTTGGAAAGAAGTAGTCTACTCAAGTATGAACTGCTACATCTGGTCCAGCTGAGTTAAGATCTTATTCTAATTCAGCTTGATATTCCCTATATTTCCTTCGATCCTACAAATCTGACGCTCTAAATCTGTGGGTTTCTTGTCATCATCCCACTCAACATTAACTGACTGGCGCTAATCTCGAAATGCAGGAGTCTGGACAAAAGAAGGTCCAGTAGAGGAAGAAGCTGCAGCAGTGGAAGAAGGCCCAGCAGTAGTGGTCGAAGGCCCAACGGAAGTGGACGAACCCAGAAAATCTGTCGGTGGAGGTGGTGGTATATCCGAAAGAGGAGCAGAAGGAGCTGTTTCTAGTATATCTAAATCCATAGGAGTTGCCTGCAGCCCAGCTACCTTCTCCCGATTTAGTCTCTTCAATGTGTCCATACCCAACAAAATGGGCAAACCATCCACTGTCATAGGGAGGCAGGCATCTAACACACCCAGGCAATGAACGAGTCGTGTGACATACATGCCACCATGTAAAGTACTTGATGCTCCCTTTTTAGACTGCTCGAAAAAAAATGTGTGATGGCATATGCGACATTGCACCGGGTCTTCTATACCATGCAGTGCAGGAAAAATAGATCTCGCGGGCTTACCACCCCTGTGCTGCTCAGCCGAGCTATAAGAGTGTGAATTAATAGGTTGTACACCACTCGGCAGGGGAAGGACTCAAAGTTGGATGCCTTAGAAACCTTGGGTTGATATTTATCTACAGTGGGTGCAAAGGTCCGCCAAACCCAAGGAGAAGCAACCTCATACTCGACAAAATCCACCTCGGAGTTTAGATAATCGAAAGTCTGTAACTTCTCTATAGTATATAACCCGAGATGCACCCCACGGTCATTAATGCTCATGTTGAATCTCTACCCACCCAGTCTGAATTTAATTATTGGCTCAGTAATTGAAACCTTGGCCTTCTGGAACTGAAAGGTGCAAAAAAATTCCAATGTTAGCTCTCTATAGGAAGGCTCATTGATGGAGAACAGTTGGTCCTAACCTGGTTGATTGATTAGTTCCCGGATATCTACTGCAATATTTGCCAATTCCATAGCATCCCAATCTAAAACACGAGGTGGGAACCATTCTTTGTTGCCAAAAAGTTTGAATCGGCTCCTTTCCTCAGCATTCAAAAATCTAAGGCACTTGTGGGTGGCCTTGAATTTAGAAGTTGGACGTGTAGTGGGTTGGCTAGAACTGCCTTCCCCTCCTGCACGTTTGGAAGGAAGCTAGGAGGATGATTGTTTGCGAGGGCCTATTTTCTGATTGTCTGCAAAACAAACAAAAATTCCTCAATAACAGCAAAAGTATAGCACGATACCAAACACTCACAAAAGACCAGCACAAAGTTACCGAAATACAAGCATTATAACGATGAAGCATAATGTATACCCCAATAAAATTAATGCTAACAGCCAATTTAAACCAAATGTAATCAACCTATATCAACACACATTTAATCAACAAAAGTGACGAACTAATTCGAATGATGGCAATTCCAATAATAACAATACCATTTTCCAAAAATAACGATTAACAATAACCCAACAAGCGAATCAATCAATTTATAACTCAAACACAAACTAATTCAAAAATAAACAAACACCGAATCAAAATGGAATTAAAGACAAACAAAAGCAAAATTAATCAAATGCTGCAAAAATTATGATAAACCAAAATGAAGAAAAATAAAGCAAACGCATCATAAATCTTGCAATTCTAAGGAAAAGAAAAGAAAAGACAAGGAATCCATAAAGAAAAATGAAAGAAATCCAATAAAAATTGCAAAAATTGAGATTCCGCACCTAAAAAATGCAAAAATCCCGTGGATTGAGCAAATTCAAACGGAAATCGAGCAAATCCATGCAAATAATGCAAACCGAGAGTGAGAATCTCTCCTAAAGTGATTGGGTGTGTGAATGCGCCGGTGGGTGTGCAAGAAATTTGAGAGAAAATGAAAGAAAATGAGAAAGAAAACTGAAGTGTGCGTGAAAAATGGCTTTGGTTCTATATATAAAGACGTCGACATGCCCAGTGACACGCCCGTGTCACTGGGTGTGTCCTATAGTATAAGAGACAGTGTATATAATACGCCCATGAACATGACCGTGTCCATGGGTGTGTCACGGGTACTGGATGAATCAATAAACGACACGCCCATTGACACGGGCCTGTCAATGGGCGTGTCACATGCACTGTGACAACCAAGGAAATGACACGCCCACTAGCCTGGGTGTGTTCTTTGGGCGTGCTGGCTCATTTTTTTTAAAGGCATGACCAGTGATAAGGGCGTGTCACTGGGCATGCCATAGCTACTGTTTCTCATTCAAAATGACACGCTCAATGACACAGGCATGTCACTGGGCGTGTTGTAGCTACTACCTGGTAAAAATAATGACACGCCCAATGACACGGGCGTGTCCTAGAATATGCTCAATTTACCCCTCAAAATCAAATTTCCTCTATAAATTCAAATGAATGCAAAGCAAACAAACCACCAGCCAATGATAGAAGGATAAAACTAAAATAAAATGATGACACAAACCAAAAATACAAAAAATAAAGACATAAAAATTAAAGAATGAATAAGACGGTGGGTTGTCTCCCACCCTGCACTTCTTTAACATCGTATTAGTTGGACAGTCAGGGCACATTTCCCTAGTCATGGAGGTGTAAAACCTCCTTCAAGTCCTGAATTTCCCCTCCAATGTATAATTTGAGCCTGTGCCCATTTTTATCTCCCTTCTTATCTTGAATCGTCAAGTCAAACTCTTGCAACAACAAAACCCAACGGATTAGCCTAGGCTTTGCATCAATTTTCGCAAATAAGTACCTCAAAGCCGAATGGTTTGTATAAACAATCACTTTTGACAAGATTAGATATGATCTAAACTTGTCAAAAGCAAAAACCACATCTAGCAGCTCTTTCTCTGTAGTTGTGTAATTAGCTTGAGTTGTGTTCAAAGTCTTGCTTGCATAGTAGATAGGCTAGAAGTATTTCTCCTTGTGTTGACCCAAGACTGCTCCCACTGCAAAATCACTCGCATCACACATTAGTTCAAATGGTAGATTCCAATTGGGAGCTACCATGATTGGAGCATGGGTCAATTTCTCCTTAAGAGTTGTGAATGCTTTAAAACATTCATCATCAAAAACAAAATCCACATCCTTCTCAATAAGTCTTGTTAGTGGATGGGCTATCTTAGAAAAATCTTGTATGAACCTCTGATAAAAACCCGCATGTCCTAGAAAACTTCTGATAGCCTTCACAGATGTGGGTGGTGGTAACTTCTCAACGGTGTCTACCTTAGCCCAATCCACCTTAATTCCCTTGCTTGAAATTTTGTGTCCCAACACGATTCCCTCTTGAACCATGAAATGACACTTTTCCCAATTAAGCACTAAGTTGGTTTCCTCACATCTCATAAAAACTCTTTCAAGATTTTCCAAACATCTTTCAAATGAGCTGCCATAGACTAAGAAATCATCTATAAACACCTCTATAATAACCTTAACAAGTTCATCAAAGATCGCCACCATGCACCTCTGAAAAGTTGCAGGTGCATTGCCCAACCCGAATGGCATTCTTCGATATGCGAATGTCCCATATGGGCAGGTGAATGTAGTTTTCTCTTGATTTTCCGAGGCGATAGGAATTTGGAAATAGCCTGAAAGACCATCCAAAAAGCAATAATACTCGTGTTCGGATAACCTCTCCAACATTTGATCGATGAAGGGCAAAGGAAAATGGTCCTTCCTAGTTGCATCATTCAATTTCTTGTAGTCTATGCAAACTCTCCAGCCAGTAACTGTTCTTGTTGGAATCAGCTTATCATTTTCATTAGGGACCACCATAATCCCTCCTTTCTTTGGTACTACCTGGACTGGGCTCACCCAAGAGCTATCCGAGATCGGATATATAATCCCTGCATCAAGTAGTTTTATCACTTCAGCCTTCACTACATCTTTCATCTTTGGGTTTAGTCTCCATTGAGGTTGCACTACTGGCTTAAATTCATCCTCCATCAGTATCTTGTGAGTGCAATAGGATGGACTGATACCCTTGATGTTTGCTATCTTCCAGGCTATCACTTTCTTATATTTTTGCAACAACTGGATAAGCTTTTCCTTCTGCTCAGAAGATAGGTCGGTACTCAGAATTATTAGTAATTTCTTCTTCTCTGCCAGAAATCCATATTTAAGGTGATCTGGAAGGGGGTTTAATTCCAAGTTGGGTGGATCAATCACCGATGGTTTTGGCTTTTCTTCCTTTGGCATCTTAATAGTCTCATATGCCCTGCATTTGAACGATTTGCTTGCTTCAAGAAAAGTAATATGCTCCATTGCTTCTTGATCCTCAACATTTTCTTGCAATAAACACAACTCAAGGGGATCCTTGGAAACAATGTTAGTAACATAATTTTCAGTCTCATGCTCAATAACATCGTTTCATGATTCCACCTCATCAAGTGAAAGTGAATGTTTCATAGCATCATGTATCCTAAAAATAACTTTCTCAACACCCACTCTCAAAGTTAATGTACCATCATGAACATCGATAAGGGCTCGGGCTGTATTTAAAAATGGCCTACCAAGAATAAGCGAAACATCTGCATCCTCATCGATATCAATGACAACAAAATCATTGGGGAAAATGAAATCCCCGACTTTTACCAACACATCTTCTATAATGCAATGTGGGTGGACTACTGCAGCAAGTTGGATGGTCATTAGTGTTGGTTTAGGTTTACCAATGCCTAACTCTTTAAACATTTTATAGGGCATAACACGTATACTAGCCCCCAAATTAGCTAATGCACTTTTAACCTCAAGGTTACCTATCAAACATGGAATGGTAAAACTACCTGGATCTTTTAACTTCTTAGGTAACCTCCTTTGCAAAATTGCCGAACTCTTTTCAGATAAATGCACTAAAGACACTTCCTCAAGTTTCCTTTTGTTAGAAAGGATATCTTTAAAAAATTTAGCATATTTAGGCATCAGTGACAAAGCTTCAGCAAATGGGATGTTAATGTGCAATTGTTTAAAAATTTAAAGAAACTTACCGAATTGAGCATCAATCTTGTCCTTGTTCAACCTTGCTGGATATGGTACTCTAGGTCAGTTTTCCTTCATTATGGGGCTACTTTCTTGTGGCTGCTTCTCTTTCTCAGTTTCTAGTGCAGCTTTCTCTCCCGAAGTGACAGGAGGATCATCTTCTTTTTCTTTTTCTTGTACTTCAGCCCTTTTCTCTACCACGTCTCTTCTTTTCTCATCCGCATTACCCTTGATCTCTTTTCCACTCCTTAGTGTAATTTCCTTAAGTTGCTCTTTAGGATTTGCCTCAGTGTTGCTAGGCAAACTTCATGGTGGTCTCTCACTGAGCAACTTGGCAATTTGCCCCACCTGACTCTCCATATTATGAATGGAGGCTTATTGATTCGTTAGGGTGGTTTCAGTTGATTGGAACCTGGTTTCAGAAGCTGCTATAAATTTCTCCATCATGTCCTCCAAATTACTCTTTCTTGGAGGGGCAGCTTGTTGATGTTGGGGCTGCTGGAAACCTGGGGGAGGTTGTGGTTTATTCTGATTATTCCATGAGAAATTAGGATGATTTCTCCACCCCGGATTGTACGTGTTGCTGTAGGGGTTATTTTGCTATTGCTTTGGCATGTTTCCAACATAATCTACTTGCTCTTGCCTAGCAAACATGCTGTCACTTTGACAATCTTGACTTTGATGTCCACCCCCACACCATTCATAGGACATCACCTGCATCACTTTTTCCCGAAGAAGAAGAAGCTAAAGAATCAATCTTTTTGTTCATTGCTTCCAACTGTGATGATAGAGCAACTATGGGATCCAATTGATGTGAACCAGCAACCCTTAATCTTCCTTGTTCCCTTGGGGTTTGCCACTGATAATTTGTAAGGGCCATGTCTTCGATCAAATCCCTTGCTTCTTCAAGTGTTTTATTATTTATGGTACCTTCGCCGGCTGCATTGATGGACTGCTTACTTGAGTAACTCAATCCATTGTAGAAAGTTTGGATCTAAAGCCACAGCGGAAGCCCATGGTGAGGACATCTTCTCAATAAATCCTTAAATCTTTCCCAAGCATCATACAGGGTTTCACCATCTAGCTGGAGAAAAGTGGAAATATCATTCCTCAACTTAGCAGTCTTGGACAGTGGAAAATACTTCTCTAATAATTTTTCTGCTAGTTGGCCCCATGTAGTGAAAGTGTTAGGAGGGAAAGACTACAGCCACTTCTTTGGTCGGTCTCTGAGTGTGAATGGAAACAACCTCAGCCTAATTGCATCTTCAAAGACATTATGTATCTTGAATGTGTCACATATTTCTAGAAAAGTTTCAATATGTGCATTAGGATCTTCATCCGGAAATCCATCAAAATGACAAGTCTGCTGCACCATTTGAATGACATTTGTCTTTATCTCAAATGTATTGGCAGCAATCACCGGTCTTTGTATACTTGATTCAGCCCCATTAAGAGTAGGCCTAGCAAACTCTTGCATTGTCCTTGGCTCATTTTCTACCATTTCTTCTTGTAAGATGAGATCTTCAAAGTTCAGTTCCGTCTCTGGGAGAACTATTTCCTCTTCTTCCTTTCGCCTTCTCCTCAATGTTCTCTCTAACTCTTGATCCAATTCAAAAAGTTGGGAATAACTAGCTCGGGTCATAAACAAGAAGAAGTACCTAGAATGACAATCAAAAAGCAAGAACTTATGTTAAAACAAAATAAAATAAAAACTAAATCAACAGTCTTAATTATATTACTAATATTGAAAACTGTTGTCCCCGGCAGCGGCACCAAAAACTTGATGGCGAAAACCTATGCTATTGCAATACCGTAAGTGCATGGATCGCTCAAGTAATAAAGTAGTGAGTGAGTTATCATTCCATTAAGGACAAGGCCAAGTATTAGTGCAAATTTTAACCATTGTTTAGCAAATCAATAGTTTTCTGAAGTTTTGTAATTAAAGATAATTAACTTAATAACTGAAAATAGAGAGAGATTGAGTGTTGAATGAATTGATTGATGATGAAAATACTATCCAGATATTGAATCCCCCTAGCCATAATTATATTTATGAAAATCAATTCAATTAAACCAAATAATAGAGTTGAATTGGTATTCCTCTAAATTAGACTAAAACCTTTCTCAAGTGAATTAATCCCTAATTACTAAGCAGAATGCTGGAATCTCTTCTCAAACATAATTAAATAGATCTTGCATTAAGAATAAGGAATTATAAACCAAAGGATCTTGTAAGTCTATCTCTAGTACTCCAATCAATCCTCAATCCTTACGAGTATTCAATTCATATCAAGCTTTCTCAAGTCAATAATATGAAAATTGCAACCAATCAATAAGCATGCTATTATCAATTGGAAATAAATTATTAAGCATCATAAGAATAAAACAACTCAATCAAATGATTTAATTAAATAAAATTATTCAATCCATATAATAAAGCTAGGGTTCATCAATATCTAGATAGAGAATGAGTTAGTTCATGTTCAAAATCAGAAAACCAGAACAAGAGAAATAAGAAAAAGAATTCAAACAATCCATTGCAAATAATTCGTATTTCTTCACTTGAATCCTTGAATCTTGGTTTAGATCTTGTTTAGAATATGTCTTCACCTTTAATCTCAGCTCCAAAACTTTCCTCTTTGCTTTAGAAGCCAGCTCTAGGTTATAAAATATGAAAATCAGATCCTTAATTCGTGTTTCAGCTCAGCTTTTATAGTGCAGATATTGTCGTCTGACACGCCCATGTCACTGGACATGTCATTGCCACTGGGATTTTGAATATAAGGCACGTCTAGTGACACACCAATGTCACTGGGTGTGTCACAGCAACTGTGAATCATTGCAATAGGAATGCTCGGCGACACGGCCATGTCACTGGGCCTGTCAATGCTTCTCTATGCAGTATCAAGGGCACGTCCATTGACACGCCCATATCCATGGGCATGTCACTTGAAGAATTTTGCTCTTTTCTTCTACTTTCATCCATAATTCCTTTAAAATGACCATAAACCTCAAAATATAAAGAATTCCAGAAATTAACCCTAAAAAGCACTTGAACAAACAAATTAAACTCAAATGGAAAATAAACATATTAAGAACTAGGGGCAAAATATCATCAATTGTGCACTTATCAGTATACTTTAAAATTTATATAAAAGTCCACTTACCTTATGTCATTTTGTAGGTTAATTTGGCCTGGTGAAACATAGATGAGCGGATGAACTGGATTTTCTTCATGAATGTCGCACTGCCTTTTCAACATACCCGCTGAGTCATTACTGGCCTTATGTCTAGTGGCTGGTTTCTCAGAGAGAGAGAGTAAACGAGTGGTTTCTTGGTCCCGAGTAGCAGAGAATCCCAATGCATTGCCCGGAGTATACTTTAAATATCACATCAATGCCAGAGAATGCATGGTAGTTGGCACGGCACGGTTATGATGTTGAAACCTTTCTCTATCCACCGGATGCATCTTATATCCAGTTCATTCATGTAGAGCTCTTAAACTTTGATGTATCTCCTATTGGTGTATGGGAGATTCCCGAGGAAAATGAGGATAAAGATGAGGAGGAGTATCACGAAGAGGGAAGAGAGTCTGTCTCACATCTCGGGGCTAGCACTTCTCATGTAAACTTTAACCATTTTTCCATTGCAATTGCTTCTTTCTTAACTTGTTTTGACTTTTTAATGATTGTTGTAGGCTGCTAGCTCATTTGGTCATGAGGCTAGACCTTCCTTTACTGCTCCTCCATTTGCTTATTCTAATCAACTGGAGATCCCATCTCATCCACAGGGCATTGATATGAATTACCAGGTAGGTTTTCTTGTTCCATGATAATTTTATGCTATATGTATGCATAATTATGTATGATCTAACTCTTTTCCTTTCTGTCTCACAGTGGATGTTTGAGGAACAAAATAAGAAACTTCAAGAAGAGTTGGCTGTTAGTCGTCAATAGGTTGTCCATTTTGAGAAATTCTATCACTAGTCAGAGCAAGATTTTTGAGACTTCCGGTTTCAGGGGATGAGAGATCCTGGTGCTTCTTCATCTAGAGGCTCCCAAGCTGATGACCATGAGATCCTTTCATCTACTTTAGATGAGGACCATTACAGATCTGAATTTCAAGGTAATAGAGATTCAGGTGCTCCAACTTTGAGTGGACTCAGGATGGGTGATGTGCCTCCTTCAATAGGCGATGACTTTTTTAAGGCTTTGTTTGATCATGATCCACCACCTCATTCTTAGTAATCTATAAGTATTGTATCAATTGAGGAAATATTGTATAAAAAATAATAATGATGATATATAATTTTTATTTGTACTACAACTCTTATATATATTTATTTTGAATTTTGATTTTGAAATCAAATGTTGGCTTTGCCAAATCAATGTCAATGTACCACATGACTTGTTTTTTCAAATTAACATATCTATAACATGACAACCCTAGTTACCATACTATGCTTGAGAATCATTTCTATTTAAGCAAGAACTGTTGCACTTCAGATAGGCACATACACATTACTTAGCCAAAGGTCTCTTTGAGTTTAAATATTGTCTATGTCATATGCATGCTTATTCAAACTATCTCCACTAATAGACTCTACCTACCAAGAGAGATCAACAGGTCTTTGATAGGCTTGAAATGGGGTCTATAAGGGACATGGGTTTAATTGAAGGCCATTTGTAAGTTGAAGCTATTGTGACACAATGGACAAACCCTCACACTTTAAATTTCTTGTTTGAACTTTAGGTAGTTGGGAGAAGGAATAAGATAGAGCTTTGAATGTTCCCCCATCTTCTTGGCATTAATCTGGATCATGATTATCATAGTCTTTGCCTTTGCAAAAAGTTTGGTACCCATATTCATCATCATTTTTTCTTTTCTCTTTCTCTTTCTTTTTCTTTATCTTCCCTTTCTTTTTCTTAATCTTCTCTTTCTTTGAGCATTTTGTTCTTTTTCCCTGTAGGACTGTCAAGTATAGAACTTTCAAGAACTGGATGGTCTTTCTCCTTTTTCTCTTATTTTGATTGAATCTTTGGTTGGCTTGGACCAATTCAAGTCAAACTGTCCTTATAAACCAAATGGAGGCCTTTTGCTGCTTTAGGTAAAAGAGAACTCAATTGGCTTTCTAAACCTCCTTTTTAGGTTTTATCTTTCTTTTATCTTTTTTTTTGTTTCTTCTTTTCTTTTACCTTTTTTCCTTTGTTCTTTTTTTTGGGGGTTCTAGCTCAAAAAGAGTTGTCTTGTTTGTACCAACTTGTATTTCTAATAATGGATGAGTGGAGTGACATAAATATTCTTTAACAGGGATAAATCATTTGTTACTCTGATATTATCTTGATAGATTGGAGATATTAGGTGAACTCCAACTACCCTTATGGTCTTGAGAACATCAACTATCCTTACGATCTTGACTATTCATTCCTTTCTTTAATCTTCTTGCCTCTTCACTTTAGTGATCATAAGACTTGTCAAAAGTATCACAACAACTCAGGGTAGGTTGTTGGGGGTTATATGCCAATGTAAAGAAAGCTAAAAATTTTATGAAGGCTCAAAGGGACAACTAGGGATTGATATTTAATAGGGTGGATACTAGTTGTTGGCTCGTCAAACAATGCCTACATCATCTCTCTCTTAAAATAAGCAGAGTTTAATTTCGCCTCGAAAGTCTATCAAAGCATGTTCTAAGGCTGACTACGACCTACACAAACGTAATTATGCAGGAGCCCTCTCTAAGTAAGCATACACAACTCAATGCTATAGAGTAATTCCCTCACCTAGTAAAGTCATTTGAGTCATGATGCATAAATATATTAATGCATGAATCATCAAGCTAGATTCCTCATTGGTTGAGCACCAAAATGAACAAAGACTAACAAAAATTTTATGAAAGTAATTTATTCAAACAACTTTAAATTTGAAAAATACGATTGTTCCAATTAAATATTAAAGAAAACAAAATAAATAGAGTAATATTCAAGCTAAGGAAAGTTTATTGAGTTAGAGGTAAGGATTTTTTCTATCATTAAGGATCATTGCTTCATCAGCCATAGTTAGTCCAAGCTTACTTAGTAGCACATCATCTTTAGTAGCTTCTCTATCCATATCATCACAGGATGATAAGATAAAACTCTTCATGAAGGTTGTAAGCAGTGGCGCCCTTCCAAATTTAGGTAGAGGATTATTCTTAGTGTTGTGCTTATCAGGCTCAGGCAATTTACCATTGTTGATTAAATCTTGGATCTCATACTTCAATCGAGTACATCTATCGATCTTATATCCTTGAGTCTGATGAAATTGACAAAAGGCCTTAGTATCAAATTTTGGGAGTAAAGGATTTGGCAAAGGTTGAGGAGTCAAGGGTTGTATTAATCCCTTCTTTTGTAGCTAATTGAGAACCCAAGATAGCGGCTTCCCTAATTTCGAAAACTTCCTCATTCCTCCTTGACCAGTGGCATTAACATCAGCTTCCTTTTGTGTATTTTATTGCTAGGCCGATAATTCCGTTTTGCAAAAAAAAAAAATGGTTCTTCTCTCTTTCCCTTTGACTTTTTCCACTAGGGTGATAGCCGTCCTTATTGCCCCACTTAGATAGCACATGATTCGGCTGGTCTTGTAGAATAAGGATTGGTCCCTCATTTTTCATTTGATCTTTATTAGTGAACATGTTCTCCATGGATGCTGCCTTAGCATTGTTGATAAGCTCTAGAATTTCAATCAATTGGGTCTTCATAATTTCAACCAATTGATCTTGTAGCTCGGCCATCCTATCTTTGACAACTTCATCGATTATATCCCTTAGCTAGTTTGCATCCATCCTTCCAATGAAGCACTTGAATAAAAAATCAATGCTATAGGTGATATTGTTGTATGCTCTTGGATTGCCGTACTCCAAGTCTGTGAGCTAGAAAGGAGTAATGATATGTCATGTGATGCATGTATGCATGTATGTGTGTATGCACAAACAATAAACAAACAACGACAAATAGAACGTTCCTTCCAACCTTATAACATCCACACACGGATGGCGAGTCTCTTTTCCTAGGTATATGGTTAACAAAATACCAACATGGGGTATCTTATTTTCGAATATTTCCCTCGGACGTTTCAACCAATAGTTATATTTTCAAAAATGGAAATCAATTCATGATAATTCCCATTAATTAGGCTTTAATCCATTCAACCAACCAAAGTAGCTTTTATGCTATATTGGATTAAAACTAAATTAAGAAGTTTATTACAAATAGATTTCTCACTTGAAAAAGTAACTAATGATTCATGCCAAAAACAAGCCCATGATTAATTATTCTTAGTATAAACTATGCTCACAATTGATTTTTGGTATTTCATAATTGACCTAAATGATTTGCAAGCTCTTTTAAAGGTTGAATGAAAATAACTTTGTTTTTAAGCCCATTGTAAAAAGATTTTAGAAAAAATGGATTTTGGGCTTAGTATTTGGGTCATGAGCAAAATAATTTTTGATTTGTTTTTAGAAAAGTTTTATGTCCAAAGACCATCTTGAAAAGTTTTAAAAATAGCTTTGGTCTTTTGGACCTTAAAGAAAAATTTATTTGAGCTCACAATGTAATTAGGTCATATTAAAAAAAGAACAAACTAAATAAGCCATGATTTAAGCCAAGACAAATTAACCATAATCAAACAACAAGCATTTGGAGTAAAACCTAAGGAAAGTTACTAGGCCAATTACATGAGCTTTAGTCTTTAGGTTGAAAGGCTTAGGTTCCCATAGCAAGTATATACCAAAAGGTATAAGGCTATGAGTGGTTATGCCATGCTCGATCTCCATACCTTGAGTGAAAGTATGGTATCCCTTACATAACACAACACGGGTAACACAGGCGTCCTAACTCATGCACACGATTCAATCTAATATGATGCAATGGATAATATCATGATACGGAAGAATAGAATAATATAACGACCAACGTAATCAAGTTCTCTTCTCCCCAGTGAAGTCACCACTGCAAGTGGGAATTTTTGCCCCACTCCCAGTGGAATGGTTCTTACAACTTCGGCACTGTTTAGGCTTGGGGCCTTAGAGAACATGGGCCTAAGCCCGAAGAAAATGGAGTCGACACCCGGATGGGCTAGGAAAAAGAAAGGGGTGGATGACTCGATTCCTAAGGAATCCCCAACCCCCTAATGGGTTCGAAAAGTTGGGTACGTGTGGGGAAGGTGAGAAATGGCCCAGCACACCCACAACGCCCGGTTTATTAGAACCGGCCTCCTTTGCAGGTCTTAATATTATAAAATTCTTAAATATAACAATATTATCCATACTACATGAAACAATTAAAATAAAGCATCATTATATTAAAATCAAAGCAATGTCCAAACAAAACAAATAAATGGACACCCATCCAAGGATGGAAACATGTCCTTACATCGTTCATGTCTAAACTAAATAGGATACCCATCAAAAGGTGGAAACATGCCCTTTACATTAGTCCAAAAACTTTAAAATAAAAGAAATTACATGATGCTCATGACATGAGGTACCCAAAAATATGGAAACATACCTCTTACAATATTTGGAAATCAAAATAAATCAATAAAAGTAAATAACCATTCATCGTAAATAAATCACTCATCAAAGATATCAAAAATCAATCAAAATATATAATAAACATTCATCCAATTTAAATAAAATAGTAAATATATTAACTTTAGGGATTCATGCGTTAATTAGGGTTTCTAGGGTTTTATGTTCAATAACTAGGGTTTGCATATACTAGTTTAATTAGTTGAGCAATATTTTAAGGTAACAACATAGCTACTGGATATTTTAAAGATTTAAAGTTTTGGATGTTTTTGGATTTGGGCTTAAGGGTTTGTAGGTTTACTGGATAAGGGTTTGAAAAATTAAGGTTTTTGATTTATAATTTTAGAAGAAATATTGATTCGGGAAATAAATTAAGATTTTGGAAAACAATTAGGGCTTCGAGACTTTAATGGAATAATTTAGGGTTTAGAGTTTTGGGAAAAATAGTTTAGGGTTTTAAAGTTTAATCAATGACTTAGGCTACTGGATATTAGGAAAACAAATTATGATTCAATAAAGCAACTTTGAATTTTAGAATTTAAGAAAATAATTTAGGGTTTTGATAATTGAAAAGCTATTTTGCAAGTTTTAGGAAATATAAGGCAAATTAGAGTTTGGTTCTTAGAGTTTACTAGAGTTAAAGTTTAGAAATTTGGCTTGTTGGATCAATTTTAATAATTAAACTATTTGCAAACTCGGGTTTATGGTTTCTGGAATTGAGGCTTGGGAATTAGGGTTTTAGGAAGCTAGGGTGTAGACCCTTAATTTTTGACCCAGTCCGGTCCGTTATTTTTTATATAGTCCAAAATAATTTTTGTGTTATTTTAATTAAATAATATTTATTTTAGTATTTATTTTTTATAGTCTTAATAAAATAAAAATAATAATATTAAATAAATAAATAAAATAAAAATCAGCGACGAAAAAATTCATCACCAAAAGTAATTAGCCAAGGCCAATTTCGCCCGCAGGTTCCTGCGAACGAAATGGCTAGCTCCTGCGGCGAAATTGGCTGGCCACACGCCCAGTTCATAATTTTTCATAGAATTACTCGTAGCCCGTCGCAAATTTTGCCAGTGAGATTTTTCCAACACAATTTTTTCCGAAACCAAATTCTATTTGGTTTCGGTTTTCTTTTCCTAATTAATTATAGTTTCCTTAAACAATTGGAATTAATCTTCTAAATTTCCTATAAATAACACTAAAAAACACAGAAAAAGGGATCAGACTCGGGAGGGAGAAAAACTTAGGACTAGAACTTTGAACTTGGGACTTCAGATTTGAGAGGAATAAGCAAAGCCATCAACAATTTATCAAAGGAAGCAACCTTGCCTTTGGCCTTGTTCATCCAAGAAGCAATTTTTGGTGAAACCAACGAACGAAGGTTTGAATCTCTAATTTCTTTTTTTTTTATTTTCTTATAGTAGCTTCAATCACTGAAAATTAATAAATTATTTCTTTTGATTCTAAAAACCATAGAACCCTAAAAATACTTTTCTGATTATTCTAAACTTTAAAAACCCTAAAAATAATTTTCTGTTTCTTCTAAACCTGAAAAACCTAAAACCTTAAGAAACCTAAAAATACTTTTCTGTTTCTTATAAACCTTAAAAACCCTAAAAATACTAACCTATTCTTCAAAACCTTAAAAACCCGAATTGACTTCTTCTGTTTTCAAATTCCTTAAAAACCCTAATTCGTTTCTTTTGTTTCCAGAAACCTTTAATCTTTTTGTCTATTTCCAAAACTTTAAAAAAACCCTAAACTGTTTTCCTCTAACTTTTTTCCAAAATTTCCAAATGTTTTGTTAAATCTCCAAACCCTAACTTACTTTACAGTTTCTAAAAATCACAATTACTTCACAAAACTCTCAACTATTTTCTTCAACTCCAAAAACATAACGGTAAACCCCCAAGCCAGTTAATCTAAAACTTAAGTTTTCCTAAACCCTAATTCCCTCAAAACTAATATGTAAACCCTAGTTTTCCTAAACCCTAATCCTTAAAACCTTATAAACCTAAACATTCAAACTCAACACAATAAACCCAAAACAATAATCCAGTAACCAAGAGCTATAAACCTAATGTTTTAATATTCTAAAACCCTAATTTCATAATGTTACCCCTAAACTCTAATTTGATTCATGAAACCCTAATCCATTCTAATTTTCTAAAACTTACAGTAGCCTAAATAAATAACAATAATAATATCCTAAGATTCCAAAACCCTAGATATTAATTAAAGAACTTTAAATCACAGTAAACTTCAATTTGTATCTTCACTTGCTTTACTTTTAAATTTGATTATGTAGTCTATTATATGCTTTAGTGGTTGATTTATTTAATTTCAATGCTTGATTGATTTAATTTATCATGGATGAATGTTTATCATATATTTTGATTGATGTTTAATATCTTTGATGAATGATTTAATTATGATGAATGGTTATTTAATTACTTTTATCGATTTATTTTGATTTTCAAATGTTGTAAGAGGTATGTTTCCACTTTGTGGGTACCTCATTAGTTAAATATCATGTAATTTCAATTGCTTTTATATTTTGGACCAATGTAAAGGACATGTTTCTACCTTTTGGTCGGTGTCCTATTTAGTTTATACATGAACAATGTAAAGACATGTTTCCATCCTCGGATGGGTGTCCATTTATTTGCTTTGCTTGGACATTGCTTTGATTTTAATATAATGATGCTTTATTTCAATTGTTGCATGTAATATGGATAATATTGTTATATTTAAGAATTTTATAATATTAAGACCTATAAAGGAGGTCGTTCCAATGAACCGGGAGTTATGGGGGTGCTGGGCCATTTCTCACCTTCCCCACATGTACCTAACTTTCCGAACCCATTAGGGGGTTGGGGATTCCTTAGGAATCGAGTCATTCATCCCTTTCTTTTTCCCAGCTCGTCTGGGTGGCGACTCCATTTTCTCCGGACTTAGGTCCGTGTTCTCTATGGCCCCGAGCCTAAATATTGTCGAAGTCACAAGAACCATTCCACCGGGAGTGGGGGTGAAAATTCCCGCTCACATAGGGTTTTAGATAGTTAGGGTTTGTAAAATTAGATTTGTGTTGAACGATTATATTATTTACTTTACTTAAGATCTTAAGTATTGTATGAATTAATTCATGCTACTGCCTAAATTAATTTGAAGGAAGAATTAAATAACTAGGCAGTGTGATGATGGTTTAAAAGATGAAGATGATTAATGATTGAATAAACTAAAGTTTGAGCAATTTACCTACGTTTGAAGGCTCCACCAAATTTGAAGAAATTAAACCAAGCTGTTGCCTGCTTCAATTTTAATTTTGGTTGAACAAAGCAGTCTGAAGATGATTGCTTCCATTGGTTGCTATCCTTTGAACTTCTCCTTGCTTGCTAGGGTTTTCTTTTGGCTGAAAGAATTTTTGAGTCCCAAGTTTTTTTCTCCAAAGTTCATATCAAGTAAAATAATATTTCAATCCTTAATTTTGTGTTTTAATGTGGCATTTATAGGAAAAATAAAAAAAACCTACTTCTAATTGTCTAAGGAAATTAAAACTATTTAGGAAAAGAAATCAAAACCAAATAGAATTCGGTTTTGAAAAAACTGCGCTGAAAAATTGCACTAGCAAAAAATTGCTGCGGGTGATGAAATTGCGAGCGAGTGCTCGCGGGCCAGCCAATTCGACGTAGGAATTTCATGCGGTGAATTGGCCCAAGCCAATTCACTTTTGGAGATAAAATTTTTCGTCGCCGATTTTTATTTATTTATTATATATATATTTTTTAACTTTATTAATATTACATTTTTTATTTTTACTAAAAATTATAAATAATAAATAATAAAATAAATATTATTTAATTAAAATGTCATAAAAATTATTTTGGACTATACAAAAAATATCGGACCAAACTAGGTCAAAAATTAAGGGTCTACACTCTCATGGAGTGTTTGAGCTAACCGAACCTCTACCTCTATGGGGAGCACTACCTCCCTCCATGTACCAAGGAAAACAACATTGCCTTTGTCAATGTTCTAACTGCAGTCCTTTAACCCCAAAGAGCAAAAGACAGATATTCATGCCAACTTTATGGCTGGCCATCATCCTTTGTAAGATGCTCTTTATAGTTTTATTTGCTACTTTAATAGCCCTATTAGTCAGAGTTTAATAAGGGGAAGACATGTATCGTTGTATCTTGTACTTTGTCATTAATTGAACCACTTCCTTTTGGATATGTGAGCCATTATCTTTTATGATCTCAAAAGGAACCCCATACCGATAAATGATGCTGTTATGAATGAAACAAGCTACCTTTTTGTCATTGAGGACATTGAAGGTTGTTGCTTCCACCCACTTGGTAAAATAATCTATAGCCATAAGTATGAATTTATGTCCATTAGGCACTCTTGGGGTGACTTTTCCTATTACATAAATTCCATATGTCACAAATAGCCATGCTATTATCATGGGATGCAGCGGAACTGGATAATACTTTTATAGCTTGGAGTATATCTGGCAGTTCTGGCACTTCTTAATAAAGTTGGAACAATCTTCCCTCATGGTAAGCCAATAATAACTCAGATTAATGATCTTTCTATCCAAGGCGATCCCATTTATATGGGGCCCTTGTTCATCCCCATGAACCCATTCCATTATCTATTGTACTTTGAATTTGTCAACACATTTAAGGTGAATATTATCCCAAGAGCATTTATACAATATGACATCTTTCTAAATGTATTGACTCATTAACTGCCTTAAGGTTCTTTGGTCTGCTTTTGAAGTCTGTCCATGATACTCTCCCTTCTGAATAAAATTAAAAATGTCTCAGAGCCATAGTTTTTAGTCTTATTCTTTACCACTGCACAGTATGCCGACTGAGTTTTCATGTCAATAGCTATGGGCTGAATTATCATCTCCCTTCCTATATGGGTCATGGATTATAAGGTGGCCAGAGCATCTAAAAACTGAATTCTAGTTCGCGGTATTTAATAAAATGAGATTTCTTTAAATTAGTGTGCTAGATTTTCTAGGCACTGATGGTAAGGAACCAAATGCTCTTCTTTTTATTTTCCCTTTTCCAAATGCCTGGGGCATGATGAGGGTAGAATCTCAATACACTTTTAGATTTCTGACTCTCAACCTAAGCACCATCTCTAACCTGGTTATGCAGGCTTTATATTCTACCTCATTATTTATAACTTCGAAAGCTAACTTTATTTCTAATGGAATTTTCTCCTTTTTAGGAGTAATGATGACTATACCAGTACCATGACCTTTGTGATTAAGTTCTCTATCAAAATACATAATCCATTCCTCCTGGTTAATGCCCATGATATCCTCATCTATGAATTTGGGCTCTTCAACTATGTATTAAATAGGTGCGACAGCCAACTGATCAGCTATTACTTCTCCTTTGATTACCTTATGTGGCATAAATTTAAGATCAAAAGTGGCTAACACTGTAATCCATCTTGCCATCTTACTATCCAAAAATGGCCTTTCCATAAGGAATTTTAAGGAGGCTTTGATCTACGATCACTTGTGTTGTGTAAGAGGCCAAGTAATGGCATAGCTTCTGAAATACGTATACTAAAGCCTAATACAACCATTCAATTTGATTGTATTTAAGCTTATAGGCTAATAACCTTTTGCTAAGTTAATAAATGGTGAACTCTTTTTCTTGTGCCCTTCTCGTGTTGAGCAGGCACAACTCCCATTGCTTCTTTAGTTATTAAGAGGTAAAGGAGTAAGGGGTTGCTAGGTCTGAGAGGCTGCAAAATTAGCGATGTCAATAGATATTGCTTGATATTTTCAAATGCACTTTAGCATTGGTCATTCCATTTTGTTGGAGCATCTTTCTTTAGTAACTTGAAAATGGGCCCATACACATTAGCCATCTGGGAAATGAATCAGTTGATGTACTACTGGAGACCCAAAAATCCTCTAATTTCTTTTTCCATCTTAAGCATGGGTATCTCAAGGAATGCCCTTGATTTAGTGGGATCTACTTCAATTCCCCAAGAGCTAACCATGTGTCCAAGAAATATACTGAGGGCTGCTCCAAATACATAATTTCCAGGGTCAAGTTTTAGGTTGTATTGACAGAGTCTAAAGAAGAATTGCCTCAAAGCCTCTATATGCATTTTAACTTTCTTGGACATAGTGGCCATGTTGTCCATATAGACTTCAGCATCCTGATGCATCATCTCGTGAAAAAGTGTAGTGGCCATTCTTTGATAGGTTGTCCCGACATTTTTGAGGTTAAAGGGCATGATCCAGTAATAATAAGTACCCCATTTTATAACGAAAGTAGTCTTTTCTTTATCAGGAAGGTAACCATGATTTGGTTATATTTTACATAGTGGTCGATTAAGGAAACCACCTCAGATCCAACTAAAAAATCGACCACAAGGTTAATGTGAGGTAGAGGAAAGTCATCTTTCGGGCATGCCTTGTTGAGATCTCTATAATCAATATACATATAGACCTTTTTGTCTTTATTTACTATTGAATATTGGCTACCCATTAAGGGTACATGATAGGTTATATGAACTTGTTCTTTAATAGCTTAGCTACTTCCTCCTTGATCTTTAAGGACCACTATAGCTTGAGCTGGCAAAATTTCTACTTGACTAGCCTCATGTGATCATATGTGTGGATCTTGTGAACTACTATAGAGAGATCTATTTTCGTCATATCACTTACTTCCCATGCGAAGCAATCTCGAAACCCTTTTGAGGTTCTTAGATTTACTGTCTCTTTATCTTCACTAATTTCATTAATTTTAATCATTAGAAAAAAAAGGTAAATGGAAACTCTAGAGCTTGTATTAATGATAAAATGATTACTAGTTTTTCCATTACAGACAAATAAAAATTTAGATGAATCTTTAGACTTGAAAGTGACAGGCTAAGATTCAGATCCTGACTTGGACTCAGACTCAGACTCAAACTTACACTCAGACTCAAGGCTGGGAGTTGACCTAGAGCTTGTCTCAACATTGAACTGGAACTAGATTCTTGGCTTGGTATTTGACACACGCTTGTAATCTGATTGGGGAATTAACTTTTGACTAGGCTAAAAGTCTACCTCTACTATGGATGAGATGGACTCCAATGATGGACTGCCATTCTTCTCGAAAAACCAATTGTTTAATACTCTTGTAGTTGATTGGATCAAGTGCCTAAAATCTTATTATGCTCCTTCTTCTAATATAACTTCTTGAAATAGACTAGGCTCCATGTTATCCTCAAAATCTTCTCCCATCTCTGAGGCAAACCTGCTATCTTCTAAACCAAGCCTGACATCAAAGAAAATTTCAAATCCCGGCATTAGTTTATTAATGATGGGATTCCACCATGGTTAAAGGAACCCAAAATTGAGGGAATCTATTCCTTCCTTAATAAAATATCCATTCAAGGTTTTGAAATAGGGTTTCATAGTCTAGTCGAATAATCCCCTTATCTTTTTACATTGGGTTCTCTTCTTAGTTCTTTCTTCCATATCTTCTTGAATGGGCTAATAACCCAAGCCAAATGTTGGATGGACTGATAAAAAATCTAGAAATTGTTGTATTCCCTACTGGCTCCTTCCTAATCCCATCCCAGAGAAATAATCCACGAGTTAGAGAATGTTAGCAACAACTAGGACACCTTATAGGTTAAAGTCAAAGGGAACAAGTTCTTTACCTGCCTTCTCTTCTAAAAACTGAACTGAAATAAAAGTAAATCCTAACAGAGCGATGGCTGAGGGTTCTGGTTTAATTTCAAAAGTGGGCACTTATGATGAAAGATCTGACTTCCCACTTGGGTCTTCCTTTATAGTAACTACTTTATCTCTATATGGGAATTTATGTTTTTGGTAGAGAGATGATGGAACAGATTTTGTTTGATGAATCCAGGGCCTTCCAAGAAATAAGTTGAAACTGGCTAGGACATCCAGAACTTGAAAAAGGATTTCTTATTCTATAGGACCAATTATTACTTTAATATTAGCCACCTCTAGAACCTTCCTTTGGGTATTATCATAAGCTATCACATTTTGATCAGACGACATTAGCTCAGGATATTATTATTATATTTAATAATTTTATAATATTAAAACCTAAAAAGGAGGCCAGTTCCAATGAACCAGGTATTGTGGGGGTGCTGGGCCATTTCTCACCTTCGCCATATGTACCCAACTTTTCGAACCCATTAGGGGGTTGGGGATTCCTTAGGAATCGAGTCATCCACCCCTTTCTTTTTCCCAGCCCATTCGGGTTGCGACTCCATTTTCTCCGAGCTTAGGTCCGTGTTCTCTAAGGCCCCGAGCCTAAACAATGCCAAAGTAGCAAGAACCATTCCACTAGGAGTGGGGGTGAAAATCCCCGCTCATAGTGGCGACTCCACTGGGGATAAGAGAGTTGATTCCATTGGTCTTTATATTATCCTATTCTTTCTTATAATGATATTATCCATTGCATCATATTAGATTGTATCGTGCACGTGTGTTATGACGCCTGTGTTACCCGTGTTGTGTTATGTAAGGGATACCATACTTTCACTCAAGGTATGGAGATCGAGCATGGCATAACCACTCATAGCCTTGTACCAATTGGTATATACTTTCTATGGGAACCTAAGCCTTTCAACCCAAAGACTAAAGCTCATGTAATTGGCTTAGTTACTGTCCTTAGGTTTTACCCTAAATGCTTGTTGTATGATTATGGTTAGTTTGTCTTAGTTTAAATCATGGCTTCTTTGGTTTGTTCTTTTTCTAATATGACCCAAGTACATTTGTAAGCTTAAAATAAATTTTTCTCTAAATCCAAAAGACCAAAGCAATTTTTAAAAACTTTTCAAGATAGTCTTTGGACATTAAACTTTTCTAAAAATAAATCAAAAATTCTTTTGCTAATAACCCAAATACTAAGCCCAAAATCCATTTTTTTCTAAAATCTTTTTACAATGGGATTAGAAATAATATTATTTTTATCCAACCTTTTCTTACAAAAGAGCTTACAAATATTTAGGTCAATTACAAAATACCAAAAATCAATTGTGAGCCTAGTTTATACTAAGAATAATTAATCATGGGCTTATTTTTGGCATGAATCATTAGTTACTTTTTCAAGTGAGAAATCTATTTATAATAAACCTCTTAATTTAGTTTTAATCCAATATAGCATAAAAGCTACTTTAGTTGGTTGAATGGATTAAAACGTAATTAATGGGAATTATCATGAACTGATTTCCATTTTTGAAAATATAACTATTGGTTGAAACATCCGAGGGAATTATTCAAAAAATAAGATACCTCATGTTGGTATTTTGTTAACCATATTACCTAGGAAAAGAGACTCGCCATCCGTGTGTGGAAGTTATAAGATGGGAAGGAACATCCTATTTATCCTTATTTGTTTATTTTTTTGTGCGTACATGCATACATGTATACATTTGCATCTCATATTATTAATCTCTTCTGGCTCACAGCCCTGGATTACGAACAGTTCAAAAGCTTACGACAATCCGACCTATACCGGAGATGAAGAATCTAGCAATGACTCAATCACTTTCTCACCAAAAGCAATGGAGCCCGAGCAAATTCAAAGAATGGTGGATGACGCCCTCAACGCCAAAATGGAAGAAATAAAAGAGGCCATGGATGAGACCGTGAAAAATCAATTATGTAATATCCTTAATTATGCCCTAGTAGTCTTGGTGTTATTGTTGTTGCACTTGAGTTATGTTTATATTGTAATAAGTTGATAAGATATTGGAAGAGAATTTTATGTATGGTGATTGGGAAAGGAAATAGGGTTTAGAGACAAGTTTATATGTTGTGTATATGGTGATATATATAACATATAAAGTGGTCAAAATGGAAAGTCAAGGTGTTGGATAGTGGAGGAAGATATTTCTTTTATTAGTGAGTAATTACATAATTGGGCACATAAGAGACAAAATGTTAGTTATATAGTTAAGGGTATTTTGGTAATTGTTTGAATTGGAATACTTGGTGGAGATTAAAGAAGAGTTGACTTTGTTTCTTGTGGTTGATATTTCTTCTTTCTTCTTGGTGTGGCCGGCTGAACAAAGGGACAAGGAGAGCAAGAGGATAATTGAAGGTTTTGATGATTTTAAGCTTGGATTGGAAGGAGTTTTCAAGTTTACAAGTTGGAATTTCAAGGAATTTCATTAATTGGTAAGTTTTCTCTTGTTTGCCTTTGTTATTTTTGAAGCTTGGTTTGAGTTGAGTTGTGTTTTGATGATGGTGTGATTAAATGGGTTATGGTGTGATTTTAAGTGTTGATTTTGCTTGTTAGACGAGAAGTTGAGTTGGTGTTGGTATTGGAAGTGGTTGTGTTGAGTTTGTGTTAGGGTTTGAGTTTGTAAGTGTTGTCAATGTTATAGAAATTGATGTATTATATTATTGTTTGGATTAGGTTTTGGAAGAAGTGGTTTATCTTAATTGTAAAGTGAACAATCTTTGGAAGAGAAGATTTCTTGGAGTTGTTTGAGTGTTTATAAGGTAAGTACAACTATTTGTTTACAAACATGCATATAATGTGTAAGCTTAACATTCTTTTGGTTGTAAATGTGTTGTGGTATCAAATGTGTATAATGTGTTTGATGTTAAACAAAAGAAAGTTTGTTAAAGTTAGGGTTTATGCATGAGACACGTGAATTGGGGCGGTCGCGATTATTGAAGTGCGGTCGCGACTTAGATCGAACTTTTGACCGTGAAACCTACTGTGTTAAGGTTTCATCTTTGATTGTGAAGTGCGGTCGCGACTTAGATCGAACTTCTGACCGCGAAACCTACTGTGATAAATTTTATCTTTTGATTGTGTAGAACGGTCGCGACTTAGCTTAGTGCGACCGCGATAGTCGTTCTGTTCTGTTTTATTTGAAGTAAGTAAAGAATGTAAAGCATGTTGCTTATATGATAATGTAATGTGAATTGTGATTGATTATGATAATTAAGATGATATGTGAGGCCATTGTGCTTGGGCCAAGATGATTCAAATGAAATGGTTGAGGCATGATTGCCTAATAAATTATGAATTGTGAAATGAATTGAGAAAGAATAAATGAAATGTTAGTATGCCTAATGTGTTAATTCAACTTTCAGAGTCCTGTATTTGATGGCATGCCTATAACTCATTGGATAGGCGAAATGGGAGGCCCGTAAGCCGAGTCCAATTTGAGTAATGTTTATGAATCACTGGATAGGTGAAATGGGAGGCCCGTAAACCGATTCCAGTTGTAAAATGTGAATATGGAATGATGGTGAAATGGGAGACCCGTAAACCACTTCCATTTGAGAATTAGTAACAGTCTAGCCAGGTTGAGGATCTCCTCATGTTAATGGGTTGATGGTCCAAGAGACTGGGTCTGTTACGCTATCCATGGATAGAGTTATGATATATATTGCCTACGGGCTTGATGATTGTGATATTGAATCAAACACAGGGACTCTGAACTTTGAATAACATATTAGGGTGTTTTGGGCCAGATATGTCTTAGGTTTAATGTAATTTAGGATTTATGAATCGTGATCATTGCCTAATGAAATTGATGCGTAATGATATATTATAATGTTCTGAAATGTAATTATGGTATGATAATTTATGATGAATAAGTTATGACTTGCTATGTATTATTTACTTGATTGAGTGTCATGAGCATTGCATCAAGCATTTTGATAGTGTAGTTGTTTTACTAAGCCGTTGGCTTAGCGCGATTGTGTTCATCGCGCAGGTGTTAGAGAAGAACCCGAGAGATCCACTAGACCGAGTGAGTCTAGGAATTGAAGAGTTGTGTAGGACTTAAAGATCAAAGAGAAAGCTGCCAATCATGTATAGACTCTTTATGTTTTGTAAAGTATTGGATTTAATGTATATGTATATAATTTTGTAAACTTGTACTTGGAAATATTTATATATGCAAATACATTTGATAAATTCCGCTGCGTATTAAATCAAATGTTTATACTTATTTTGTTTTATTTTAATAGTAAATACCATTATACTATATATATATATATTGCAAATTGTTTATGGAAAAATGTAGCATTCTTAGGTTCTATGTATGTTCATTACATGGTGGTGATATGTAGTGAACGTATTTGGAATTTAGGGGTGTTACAAATTAGCTGCAATTTTAGGAAACAATGCCGAAGTATCTGCTAGCACCAAGAAGCCAAAGGACAAAGGGAAGGCTAAAGTTGGTGAAGTGGCTTTTGATGATGATAAGGTGATCATTGATGATGATGACGACTGGGCTTAATACTTCCAAGATCCTCAAGACAAAAAGGAGCTAAAGGTTGTTGAGAAGACAACTGTTGAAAAGACCGAGACATCTGATGTTGAGAAGATGATTGCTGATTTAGAAAAGAAATTTGAAAAGAAAATGAAAATCGAAGAGATGTCCGAGATCGACAAACTATTTGGCCAAGATGAGGAGGTCTCTTATAAGTTCAAGATGCCTTCCTTTGCTAGATACAATGGTACTGAAAATCCTCATATCCATGTGAAGCAGTACATCACTGCTATGCAGTCTGCCCAAGCCACTAAGGCTCAAACTTTAAGGTACTTTATGCTCTCATTGGACTCTATTGTCCAAAATTGGTTCAACATCTTAGAGGAAAGTACTCAAAAAGATTGAGACATGTTGTACAAGGCTTTCATTTAGCAATATGGGTATAATGTCGAGCTAGAAGTTACCTTAATGGAAGTTAAGTCCATTAGACAAAGGCTAAATGAGAATTTTATGGACTATGTGGAAAGATGGAGAAATAAGGCTGCTTTGCTCAGGAAGAGGCCCAATGAGTCTGATCAAATAAGGATGATCGTCAAAGGTGTCCTGCCCAACCTCCGTGAAAGGCTGTCTTACATCCTTATAAGGGACTTCAAAGATCTTCTCCAAGCTGGTCTACAAATTGAAGAGTGGGAAAGGGAGAAGAATCGCTTTTCGGTAAGAAGGAATGAGAAAAGAAATTATCAGCCTAGCAATCAAAATACACAAAAGGAAGCTGATGTTAATGTCACTAGTCAAGGAGGAATGGGGAAGTTTTAAGAATTAGGGAAGCCACTGTCTTGGGTTCTCAATAAGCTACAAAAGAAGGGATTGTTACAACCCTTGACTCCTCATCCTTTACCTAATCCTCTTCCACCTAAATTTGATACTAATTCATTTTGCCAGTTCCATCAAAGGTATGGACACGAAATGGACAATTGTATGAAGTTGAGGCATGAGATCTAGAATTTAATTGATAATGGCAAGTTGCCTGAGCTGGATAAGCCCAATACCAAAGGTAATCCATTTTCAAGGTTCAACAGGGTGCCACCACCAGCAACCTTTATGGTAGGAAAAGGATTGGAAGAAGATTTTGTTGTATCATCCTTTCAAGATGGGAAAATTGAAGATGTGAAAGGAAAAGAAGCTTAACTCAACAAAATTTCCTTAGCTTGAATGTTGCTTTTTAATTTTGCTTTCTTTAATATTTAATTGGAACAATCTTGTTTTTCAAATTTAAATTTATTTGAATAAATTACTTTCATCAAAATTTTGTTGGTCTTTGTTTATTTTAGTGATCAACCAATGAGGAATCTAGCTTGATATTCATAAATTAATATATCTATGCATCATGATTCGAATGGCTTTACTAGGTGAGGGAATTGCTCTATAGCATTGAGTTGTGTATGCTTACTTAGAGAGGGCTTCTGCATAATTACCTTTGTCTAGGTCCTAGTCATTCTTAGAACATGCTTTGACAAACTTTTGAGGTGAAATTGAACTCTACTTATTTTAAGAGAGAGACGATCTAGGCATTATTTGACGAGCCAACAACTAGTATCCACCCAATTAGATATCAATCCCTAGTTGTCCTTTTCAGCCTTCATAAAATTTTAGCTTTCTTTTCATTGGCTTACAAATCCCAACAACCTACCCTGAGCTGTTGTGATACTTTTGACAAGCCTTATGATCACTAAGGTGAAGGGGCAAGAAGATCAATGAATGGAATGCATAGCCAAGACTGTAAGGATAGTTGATGTTATCAAGACCATAAGGGTAGTTGAAGTTCTCCTAATATCCCCAATCTATCAAGATGACATCAAAGTAATAAATGATTTATCCCTGTTAAAGAAGATTTATGTCACTCCACTCATCCATTATTGGAAACCCAAGTTGGTACAAACAAGACAACTCTTTTAGATCTAGAACTAAAAAGAAAAAAAAAGAAAGAAGAAAAAAAAAGAGAAGAAGAAAAAAAAGAGAAGACAAAAAAAAAGAAAAAAAAAGAAGACAAAAAAAAAGCAAAAAAAGGAAAAAAAAAAAAGGAAAAAAGAAAGATAAAGCCTAAAAAAGCGGTTCAGAAAGCCAACTGAGTTCTCTTTTACCTAAAGCAGCAAAAAGCTTCCATTTGATTTATAAGAACAGTTTGACTTGAATTGGTCCAAACCAACTAAATATTCAATCAAAATCAGAGAAAAAGAAGAAAGATCATCCAATTCTTGAAAGTTTTGTACTTGACAGTCCTACAAGGAAGAAGGACAAAATGATAAAATGCTCAAAGAAAGGGAAGAGCAAGAAAAATAAAAAAAAAAGAAAAGGGAGAAGAAGAAAAGAAACGAATTTAAATACCAAACATTTTGCAAAGGCAAAGACTGTCATTAATGCCAAGAAGATAGAAGGAATTTGAAGTCTAGCAAGATTGCTTCCAACTGCCTAAAAGTCAAACAAGAAATTTGTAGCGTGAGGGTTATTCCATTGTGTCACAATAACTCCAACATACCAAATGGCCTTCATTTAACCCATGTCCCTTGTAACACCCCTATACCCCGTATACGTACACAGCATGCTATTACGATCATAGTATACGTATACTGAATATAAGAATACCACGGTATACTAAACAAATGACTCACTTCTTTTACAATAATATAAGCAAACTCAAAACATTTAAGTTATCTTTTAAAATACGGTAGATAAAACATTTATTCAATACACAGCGGAAAATATAACAATATTTACAAATACAAATACATCAAAACTCAAGTTTTACAAAACATAAAATTTATACATGTTTGGCAGTTAGTCTTTGATCTTTAAGCCCTCTATCAACTCTTCAGAATCTAGACTCAACTCGGTCTAGAGGAACTCTCTGGTTCTACCCTGCTACCTGATGAACCATAATCGCGCTAAGCCAACGGCTTAGTGGTACAAACTACAATAATATTATACTATAATGAAATGCAAATGTCATACTTTCAAACATATAAACAATTCTCAAGAATCTCATTATTTATTTATTTCATCATTCATAAATCACATTGAAAACAAAGACAAGCATGGGCCCAAAAGACACTATATGTTATTCAAAGTTCAGAGTTACTGCTTTGGTCCATAATCACAATCATCAAGCCCGTAGGTGATACATATATATATCTCTATCCATGGATAGTGTAACAGACCCAGTCTCTTGGACCTCAACCCGGCTAGACTCGAGGAGATCCTCAACCCGGCAAGACTGTTACTGTTTTTGAGGCTTATGACCCAGTCTTTTCACCCCAAAAACATCATATTTCACATATTTCATATTTCTCAACTGGAATCGGCTTACGACCCGGTCTTTTCACCTATCCAGTGATTCATAGGCATGCCGCCAAACCCAGAACTCTGAAAATTGAATAACACATTAGACACACAATTCATTTATCAATTTCATTCTCATTTCCTCATCATCATTTAGGCAATTATGCCTCAATCATCTCATTTGCATCATTATCATTATATCCAACATCCATGGCTTCATATCTCATCAATCATTCACATTATACAAATCATAACATTCATCAAATGTATTAACGATGTAATCAATTACTTAACATATATACAACCAAATATGTTAAGTATCAAAATCATGTAAATGTATGCAACCATATAGTTTGTACTTACCTCAAAACCAACTCACACCATTCTATACACTTCCTCCTCTAAAAATCCTCAACACTTAGGTTAGGGCAATTCAACTTCTTCACAACCTAAACCAAAGGTAATCACACACACTCACTTAGAAATACACATGAAATAGTAAGGCTAAAAACCAACTAGGGCAAACTCTACACATGACACGCTCAACAACAAGGGCGTGTCCCTGACCGTGCTCTAACTCCACAACACAGAAGCTTTGACACACTTAGAACCCGGGCGTGTCACTGAACGTGTAATACATTCTGTCTCACAGAAAAATTTGACACGTCTAACAACACGGGTGTGTTCATGGCCATGTCAAACCTTCACCAACACAGTAGCTATGACACGCTCAGTGACATGGGCGTGTCACTGGACGTGTAAATGCTACTGTAACACAGAACCATCGACACGCCCAAAGATTTGGCCGTGCTCATGGGCGTGTCAGGCCAAAATTACAGATTCCGGCAACAACAACCTCACATCCAACAATCCTCTTACTTCCACCATTTTCCACTTGAAACAAACTTAACTAAACACACCCAAAAATCATAACAAACTTGCAAAAACACAAAAACAACTCAAAACATACATCAAACACAAACCATAACCATCACCACAAACCCAAAACACAACCACCACACTTTCTCTTCCAACAAACTTACTCTTCCTTCAATCCAACCCAAAATCCAAAATCAATTGAACCAACACCCTTAAACATACCACAATCAAACAAACACATATCTACCACAATCTCAACTCACAAACTTAAAGAAAATCAAAGAATCAAGTGGAGAACTTACCAAGGATGAAGAAACTCTTAAATTTCCAACTTGATCACTTGAATACTTCCTTCAATCTTGAGCTTGAAAGATCAAATCTCTCTCTTGCTCTCTTGCTATGGAGTGCCGGCCAAAACAAAGAAAAGAAAAGGAAAGGAAGGTGAACCACGAAGAAGAAAGAAAGAAAGAAGAAAGCAAGGAAGACAAAGTCAAACACTCAACCTTCTCTCTCCTCAAAACCCTCTCCTCCAAGCATTTAATATTAAAATAATCCAATTAATTCTCTTCCATTCATTTAACTTTTTCCCATTTTCCATTAATTAAATAAAATCAATAAATATCTTCCTTTGACCATCCCATTTTGACTTGTGTATATGTTGTATATATTTCCATATACACAAATTATACACTCTCTCTTAAATTCTTTTCTCTATCTCATTAAACGCATGTATTAAATCCAAATACAACAACAATTATACAAAAACTTTTAGGGTGTACTTTGGGATATTACAATTCTCCCCCTCTAAAAAGAAATTTCATCCTCGAAATTACCTGATCTCATGTCTGAAACAATTTAGGATATTGCTCTCACATTACTTGCTCACTCTCCCAAGTTGCCTCTTCTCTACCATGATTCTTCCAAAGAACTTTCACTAATGGCACTTTCTTATTCCTCAACGCTTTCACTTCATATGCCAGAATAGCAATTGGTTCTTCCTCAAAAGTCAGATTTGAACTCACCTCAATGGATTCTACTGGCAAGATATGAGATGGATCTAATCTGTACCTTCGCAACATAGAAACATGGAAGACATTGTGGATTCTATCCAACTCAGGCGGCAAAGCAAGACGATAAGCAACTGGTCCAACTCTTTCTAATATTTCATACGGTCCAATAAAACGAGGACTCAGCTTCCCTCTTCGACCAAATCTTAAAATCTTCTTTCAAGGAGACACTTTCAGAAATACTTTATCTCCAACATCAAACTCTATGTCCCTCCTCTTCAAATCTGAATAAGATTTCTGTCGATCTGAAGCTACTTTCAACTGATCCCGAATTATCTTCACTTTCTCTTCAGTCTCTTTAATCAAATCAGGACCAATTAGTTTGCTTTCTCCAAGTTCATTCCAACACAGAGGTGTCCTACATCATCTACCATACAATGCCTTGAATGGTGCCATACCAATGCTGGATTGATGACTGTTGTTGTAAGCAAATTCCACAAGTGGCAAAAATCTGTCCCAACTTCTAGAGAAATCAATGACACAGCTTCTCAACATATCCTCAATAATCTGTATCACTCTCTCTGACTGCCCATCTGTCTGCGGATGAAAAGCAGTACTAAAGTGTAATCGAGAACCCAATGCACCATGCAAACTCTTCCAAAACCTTGAAATAAACCGGGGATCTCTATCAGACACTAAAGAAATTGGGACTCCATGAAACTTTCACTATCTCACTGATATACAGCTCAGCTAACCTCTCAAGAGAATAGTCCATTCTAACTGGAAGGAAATGAGCTGTCTTAGTCAACCGATCAACAATCACCCAAATAACATCATGCTTCTTCTGAGTAAATGGCAAACCAGACACAAAATCCATTGTCACTCTCTCCCATTTCCATTCAGGCACTGATAAAGGTTGAAGCAACCCTGTTGGAACTTGATGCTCGGCTTTTACCCTCTGACAAGTAAGACACTTGGATAAAAACTCCGCTATGTCTCTCTTCATACCTGACCACCAATAATGCTGCTTCAAATCCTGATACATCTTTGTACTTCCGGGGTGCATAGCAAAAATGGACTGGTGTGCTTCCTCTAAAATACTCTTTCTCAAACTAACATCATCAAGAATACACAGTCTATCTTTAAACCAAAGGCTACCATCATTTCTCACATGAAAATCTCGGCTCTCTCCATTTTGGCAATCTGAAACAATCTTCTGAATTTTCTCATCAGCCAATTAAGCCTCTCTTATCTGGTCCAACAATATTGGTCTCAAATGCAACTGAGCTAACAATGCACCATCATCACATGATTTAAAACTGGCATGCAACGCTCTCAACTCAACAAGCAACAAGAACGAATAAGCAGTCAAACCTGCTAAAGACTTCCGACTCAAGGCATCAGCAACAATAGTTGCCTTACCAGGATGATAATCGATCAAACAGTCATAGTCTTTAATCAATTCCAACCAACGTCTTTGCATAAGATTCAGCTCCTTCTGAACACCCAAATATTTCAAACTTTTATGATCTGTATAGATAAAACACTTCTCTCCATACAAGTAGTGTCGCCAAATCTTCAAAGCAAACACTATGGCTGCTAACTCCAAATCATGAGTCGGATAATTAAGTTCATGTGGCTTCAACTGCCGAGAAGCATAAGCTATGACTCTACCCTCTTGCATCAAAACACAACCTAAACCATTATGTGAAGCATCACTATAAATCACATATGGTTTATCTTCCACAGGTAAAGTAAGAACAGGCGCTTGAGTCAACATATCCTTCAATTGCTCAAAGCTTGCTTGACACTGATTTGTCCACATAAATCTAACTCCTTTTTGAAGTAATCTGGTAAGTGGAGTAGCTATCAAAGAAAAACCTTTCACAAATCATCGATAATAGCCTGCCAAACCCAGAAAACTTCTAACTTCAGTCACAGACTTCGGTGGACTCTAATTCAAAATAGCATTAACTTTACTTGGATCAACTCTGATCCCGTCTGCTGAAACTATATGACCAAGAAAAGTTACTTGATCAAGCCAAAACTCACACTTCGACAGCTTAGCATACAACTTCTTCTCTCTCAAGGTTTGCAGTACAATCCATAAATGCTTGTCATGCTCCTCCTCATTACGTGAATACACTAAAATATCGTCAATGAAGACTACCACAAACTGATCCAGGTAGGGCCTAAACATCTTAATCATCAAGTCCATGAAAGCTGCAGGTGCATTCGTCAACCCAAAAGGCATCACCAAAAACTCATAATGCCCATACCTAGTGCGAAAAGCTGTCTTAGGAACATTTTCAGCTCTAACCCTCAACTGATGGTACCCTAACCTCAAATCAATCTTGGAAAACACTGCTGCTCCCTTCAATTGATCAAAGAGATCATCAATCCTAGGCAAAGGATACTTATTCTTGATAGTCACTTTGTTCAATTGCCTATAATCAATACACAATCTCATAGTACCATCCTTCTTTCTCACAAACAAAATAGGAGCTCCCCACGGAGAACCACTAGGGCTAATAAATCCTTTTTCCAACAACTCCTGCAACTGCACCTTTAACTCTCTCAATTCAGTAGGTGCCATTTGATAAGGAGTGATAGAGATGGGAGTGGTATCAGGCAACAAATCGATACCAAACTCAACCTCTCTTTCAGGGGGTAACCCTAGCAACTCTTTAGGAAACACATCTGGAAAATCTGCAACTGTGGGTATACTATCAAGTTGAGAACCCACTATTCTGGTATCTACAACATGAGCAAGATAAGCATCACACCCTTTTCTAATAAACCTTCTAGTTGTTACAGCTGAAACAAACAAGGATGCAAGTTGTCTCTGCTCACTAGACACCATCACATTTCTACCATCACTGGTTCTCAAAGTAACACGTTTCTTTTGACAGTCTACCACAGCTCCATGCTTAGACAACCAATCCATGCCTAAGATCAAATCATATTCCTTAAAAGGCATTTCAATTAAATCACCACGAAACTCTTCACCTTGCACTACCACTGTACTGTCGCGATGTACCTTACTCACCACAACACTATGTCCTAAAGGATTTGTCACCAAGACATCAAATCCTAAGGACTCTAAATGCAATTCAGACACAAGCAATATGGATGCACTTATGTATGAATGAGTAGATCCTGGATCAAACAAAGCAAGAAATGGAATATTAAATAAATAAAATGTACCCGCTATAACTGCTGAAGCATCCGGCTGCCTCTGCATCACATATACTCTCTGAGAAGATCCAGCCTCATCTAGCCTACTGCCTCCGGATGCAGATCCTCCTCTCTGACTAAACCCAGGTCTACCACCTCTACTGAAACCTCTGCCACTTCGACTACCTCTGCTGACACTAGGTCGAGAAGCGGCAGTATCAGTCTGTCTATCATCCTGCATCTCAGGGCACTCTCTAATGAAATGGTTAGGCGATCCACACCTGAAACACCCGACTGATCCACCAATCTTCCAACAAACACCCCCATGGGTCCTACCATGATGAACACATACAGGTGGAGTAGACCTCTGAACCACTGGAGTCAGAGCACTAGCTACAGAAACTGTAGGTCTTGATCTCTGCTTCTGATATTGAACTGACCTACCAGACTGCCTCTGGCTCCTACTGATCCTCGGTACAAAACTTCCTCGGCCTCTCTTCATAGATGAAGACCCTGCCTCAAACTGGGATCTCCTAACTCTGGTCTCTTCCTCGGTAGCAGCTGCTGCAATACCTTGTGCTCTTTCAACACTTCTAGCTACAGCAACCAATTGAGAAAAATCTTGGTACTGAGAACCAGCAACAATGCACATAATAGAGGGTCTCAACCCCTCCTCAAACCTCCTGCATCGGTCGATCTCATCAGAGATAATCCCACCGGCATAGTGACTCAACTGGATGAACTCTATCTCATACTCTGTCACTGTCCGGTTATCTTGCCTCAAATTCAAGAATTCCATCTTCTTAACATCTTTATACTCCCTTAGAGTATATTTCTGCTCGAACTCCCTCAGAAAATCCCCATAAGATAATGTAGGTGGACATCCATGGCATGAGGAACTGTCTTCCACCAATCATAAGCATCCTTCTGCAATAAGGATCTAGCATAATCAAATTTCTCATCTGGAGTAGCTTGCAACTGGATAAATAATATCTGCACTTTATCCAACCACTGCTCCGCTACTGCAGGATCTGTAGTGCCAAAGAAATCCTCAGCCCCATACTTTCTCAACTTATCATAATGTCTCACTGGCACTTAAGGCTGTGGTGGTGGTGGTGGCTGTTGCACTGGAGTTCCCCTCAATAGATCTACCATATGTCTTAACCAACCCAGCGGAGCCTCATCTGCAGCTGATCTCCCTGGCGCAGAAGCAGGGGCCTCACTAACTCTCTCCACTCTAGCTCCATCTCTACTCTCTTCAGGAGCTACGCTCTCAGCACTACCTTATACAGACTGACGTGAATGAGACGCCATAACTACCTATATCTGCAAACACAGCAGAATATACCTCATTAAAGATCAAAGACTGCCATTACCAGAACATGTATCTTAATTGAAAACCAACTTTTAAAATCAAAATATTCTTTTTCTTACAATGGACCTAGGCTGAGAATCTCAAACCTAGGCTCTGATACCAAAATAATTGTAACACCCCTATACCCCGTATACGTACACAACATGCTATTACGATCGTAATATACGTATACTGAATATAGGAATGACACGGTTTACTAAACAAACGACTCACTTCTTTTACAATAATATAAGCAAACTCAAAACATTTAAGTTATCTTTTGAAACACAGTAGATAAAACATTTATTCAATACACAGCGGAAAATATAACAATATTTACAAATACAAATACATCAAAACTCAAGTTTTACAAAACATAAAATTTATACATGTTTGGTAGGTAGTCTTTGATCTTTAAGCCCTCTATCAACTCTTCAGAATCTAGACTCAACTCGGTCTAGAGGAACTCTCTGGTTCTACCCTGCTACCTGCGCGATGAACCACAATCGCGCTAAGCCAACGGCTTAGAGGTACAAACTGCAATAATATTATACTATAATGAAATGCAAATGTCATACTTTCAAACATATAAACAATTCTCAAGAATCTCATTATTTATTTATTTCATCATTCATAAATCACATTGAAAACAAAGACAAGCATGGGCCCAAAAGACACTAATATGTTATTCAAAGTTCAGAGTTACTGCTTTGGTCCATAATCACAATCATCAAACCCGTAGGCGATACATATATATATCTCTATCCATGGATAGTGTAACAGACCCAGTCTCTTGGACCTCAACCCGGCTAGACTCAAGGAGATCCTCAACCCGGCAAGACTGTTACTATTTTTGAAGCTTATGACCCAGTCTTTTCACCCCAAAAACATCATATTTCACATATTTCATATTTCTCAACTGGAATCGGCTTACGACCCGGTCTTTTCACCTATCCAGTGATTCATAGGCATGTCGCCAAACCCAGAACTCTGAAAATTGAATAACACATTAGACACACAATTCATTTATCAATTTCATTCTCATTTTCTCATCATCATTTAGGCAATTATGCCTCAATCATCTCATTTGCATCATTATCATTATAGCCAACATCCATGGCTTCATATCTCATCAATCATTCACATTATACAAATCATAACATTCATCAAATGTATTAACGATGTAATTAATTACTTAACATATATAGAACCAAATATGTTAAGTATCAAAATCATGTAAATGTATGCAACCATATAGTTTGTACTTACCTCAAAACCAACTCACACCATTCTATACACTTCTTCCTCCAAGAATCCTCAACACTTAGGTTAGGGCAATTTAACTTCTTCACAACCTAAACCAAAGGTAATCACACACACTCACTTAGAAATACACATGAAATAGTAAGGCTAAAAACCAACTAGGGCAAACTCTACACATGACACGCTCAACAACAAGGGCGTGTCCCTGACCGTGCTCTAACTCCACAACACAGAAGCTTTGACACGCTTAGAACCCGGGCGTGTCACTGAACGTGTAATACATTCTGTCTCACAGAAAAATTTGACACGTCTAACAACACGGGTGTGTTCATGGCCATGTCAAACCTTCACCAACACAGTAGCTATGACACGCTCAGTGACATAGGCGTGTCACTGGACGTGTAAACAGAACCATCGACACACCCAAAGACTTGGCCGTGTTCATGGGCGTGTCAGGCCAAAATTACAGATTCTGGCAACAACAACCTCACATCCAACAATCCTCTTACTTCCACCATTTTCCACTTCAAACAAACTTAACTAAACACACCCAAAAATCATAACAAACTTGCAAAAACACAAAAACAACTCAAAACATACATCAAACACAAATCATAACCATCACCACAAATCCAAAACACAACCACCACACTTTCTCTTCCAACAAACTTACTCTTCCTTCAATCCAACCCAAAACCAAAATCAATTGAACCAACACCCTTAAACATACCACAATCAAACAAACACATATCTACCACAATCTCAACTCACAAACTCAAAGAAAATCAAAGAATCAAGTGGAGAACTTACCAAGGATGAAGAAACTCTTAAATTTCCAACTTGATCACTTGAATACTTCCTTCAATCTTGAGCTTGAAAGATCAAATCTCTCTCTTGCTCTCTTGCTATGGAGTGCCTGCCAAAACAAAGAAAAGGAAAGGAAAGGAAGGTGAACCACGAAGAAGAAAGAAAGAAAGAAGAAAGCAAAGAAGACAAAGTCAAACACTCAACCTTCTCTCTCCTCAAAACCCTCTCCTCCAAGCATTTAATATTAAAATAATCCAATTAATTCTCTTCCATTCATTTAAATTTTTCCCATTTTCCATTAATTAAATAAAATCAATAAATATCTTCCTTTGACCATCCCATTTTGACTTGTGTATATGTTGTATATATTTTCATATATACAACATATACACTCTCTCTTAAATTCTTTTCTCTATCCCATTAAACACATGTATTAAATCCAAATACAACAACAATTATACCAAAACTTTTAGGGTGTACTTTGGGATATTACATCCCTTATAGACTCCATTTCAAGCCTATTAAAGACTTGTTGATCTCTCTTGGTAGGTACAGTCTATTAGTGGAGATAGTTTGAATAAGCATGCATATGAGATAGATAATATTCAAACTCAATGAGACTTTTGGCCAAGTAATGTGTATGTGCCTATCTAAAGTGCAACAATTCTTGCTTAAATAGAAATGATTTCTGAGTTTAGTACGGTAACTAGAGTTGTTACGATATAGATATGTTAATTTGGAAAATTAAGTCCTGAGGTACATTGACATTAATTTTGCAAAGCCAACATTTGATTTCAAAATTAAAATTCAAAATTGAAATTTCAAAAAAAAATTAGGAAAAAAATTACAAAGCTTTCAAGTTAAGGGAAATATGTCGAATCATTGAACCTCCAAAGGACACATTGGGCAAAGGAAATGATTACTGGCAAGGTCATGGAGAAGCTACCAACTGACATGCTGAATCATAATTTAAAATGGATTTATCCCTGTTGTTTGGGGCCTCCATTATTCATATTTTCAACATCTTGAAGATAAAAGCCATAAATGCGAAGCATTGTGTCATTCCAATGGAAGACCTGAACGAGCATCTGAAAGGAACCAATGAGAACACTTCTGCTTATCACCTCGGTCTGTGAGTTGATGGAATGATAGTAAGTATTATCCATGCATATCATGCATGCATGAGCATATCGCATCGTACTTTCTTGTCTTGTATTGTCTATTCTTTATCAAAGTGAACAGCAAACACCCTGTGACGTAAACAATCAAAAAAAGATATCAAATCAAGGGAGCATGGAATGCCCATTGCTTGAGAAAGCTCCAGTAATTTTGCAAAGAGAAGAAATGCGTGCTTATGCAAAGAACTAGACAACAAAAACATCAATCAAAGCTTGCATGGAAAAAAATCTTTGGTTTGAGCCTATACAGGGGGCAAAGTTTCTCCTTTTCAATTTTTTAAGTTTATATACCAAACATTTTCAAACTCACTTGCAAATATTTCACCACGCAGGGGGCAAGAAGAAGATATGAGGGCAACTAAAAATAGCTAAATTTTTGCAAAAGGAAGAACAAAAGAATGGAACAACCAGTTAAGCCAGAATCCTCAACTGATAAAAGGTCAGTCAAATCAAATTCAATCTCGGGTCCAAGTACCCAAATCAAATTCAATCTCGGGGCTAAGTACCCAATCTCGGGGCCAAGTACCCAAATAAAATTCAATCTCGGGTCCAAGTACCCAAATCAAATTCAATCTCGAGACCAAGTACCCAAATTCAATTCAGTCTTGGGTCCAAGTACCTAAATTCAATCCAATCTCGGTTCCAAGTACCCAAATCAAATTTAGTTTCGATTCTAAGTACCCAATCTAGGGTCCAAGCACCCAAATTTAATCCAATCACGGGTCCAAGTACCCAAATCAAATTCAATCTCGGGACCAAGTGCCCAATCTCGGGTCTAAGTACCCAAATCAAATTCAATCTCGGGGCCAAGTACCCAATCTCGAGTCCAAGTACCCAAATCAAATTCAGTTTCGGTTCTAAGTACCCAATCTCAGGTCCAAGTACCCAAATCAAATTCAATCTTGGGGCCAAGTACCCAATCTCAAGTCCAAGTACCCAAATCAAATTCAATCTCAGGTCCAAGTACCCAAATCAAATTCAATCTCGGGTCCAAGTACCCAAAATCAAATTCAGTTTCGGTTCTAAGTACCCAATATCGGGTCCAAGCACCCAAATTCAATCCAGTTACGGGTCTAAGTATCCAAATCAAATTCAATATCGGGGCCAAGTACCCAATCTTGGGTCCAAGTACCCAGTCTCGGGTCCAAGTACCCAAATCAAATTCAATCTTGGGTCAAGTGCCCAATCTCGGGTCCAAGTACCCAAATCAAATTCAGTTTAGTTCTAAGTACCCAATCTCGGGTTCAAGTTGTAACACCCCATCTTAGCCTACGTTTATAGACCAAGATGGACTGTTATCTCATGGTGGTTGTGTCTTAATATTTTACTTAGCCAATTTTCAGTGCAGATTTTAAAAAATTTTGCCAGAGTTTCCCCTATAATTGGTGGTCCCAAGTGTCGACAAAATTGATTTTTCTTATTTATGAAAAACATTTTGTGTCACAATTCAATACAAGCACACTCCCAATAATCCACCCTTATAACCTCAACTACAATCCTGCAAGAAGAATTCACACTTCTATATTCACAACCCAACTCAATTCAAAACCATACAGTTATTATACATTACTAGATTTACATGCTACATCAAGTTATCTCTTTGTATTGTTCAAATAAGTACATGCCAGTTTCTAATGCCAAAATACAAAATGAAGAGCACCACTTAAGTTTGTTGATGACTGATAGATCACAGGACTCCTCTGCTTGTTACTGGCTCTTGCTAATAACCTACGAGTTTAGAAGAAACTAAACTTGCTAAGCATTACTTAGTGGGTACTTTAACTAATTACGGGAAATAAATATTAAAAGCATAATGCACTTTTAAAAGCAACGAGTCGTATAAAAAAATAATATCACAGTAAAACAATCCATACATGTCATATATTCAGTTATTATCATTTTATCATTTCACTCCACAAGATAATTATGAATACACCGATCTCGGAATGAGGCCTCGTATAGAGTTACGCGTGGTCTTGACCTCACACGACTAATTGCCATGGTCTTGGTCTCACATGATATGGAATATACAAGATAACTGCATGGTCTTGGTCTCACACGAATAGTTGCCATGATCTTGACCTCACACGATATAACTGCGTGGTCTTGGTCTCACACGACTAGTTGCCATGATCTTGACCTCACACGATATAACCCCCATTCCAGACCGGTTTTACTCATTTACCGAGTAGAGCATATATAACATTTCATAAATACCCATTCACTTCATATATATACCACATATTCTCCATGTATATACAATATATACTTACACAAATACCACATATATGTATCATATGTATTCACATATATACCATATACACGCATATATATACCATATGAACAAAAATTTGTAAGAAAATAAAATTTCTTTTATATTAAAGTACCAAACCTTGCTTTTCCTTAGTCCTTATTCTATATCACTTCCTTTCCTTCCTTGTCTCCTTGATTTCCTTATAATCTTGTTTGTCACCAAACTCTTTAAATCAAAAGCCTTAAACTTAGGAAAAATCACCTCCTTCTTCCTTCTCTTATGGTTTGGACGAATTCATCATGCAAGAGGTGGCTTTTATACTTTCTTTCCTTAGCTTATTTTGATCCAAATGGAAGCCATAAGTGGTGAATAGATGTTGACTTCCAATTGGTACACCTTATAGCAAAAATGGCCACTTTTAATTGGTCCATTTGCCTTCTTCCAATTGGTACACCTTATAGCAAAAATGGCTACTTTTAATTGGTCCATTTGCCTTCTTCTAATTGGTACACCTTATAGCAAAAATGGCCACTTTTAATTGGTCCATTTACCTTCTTCCAATTGGTACACCTTATAACAAAAATGGCCACTTTTAATTGGTCCATTTGCCTTCTTCTAATTGGTACACCTTATAGCAAAAATGACCACTTTTAATTGGTCCATTTACCTTCTTCCAATTGGTACACCTTATAACAAAAATGGCCACTTTTAATTGGTCCATTTGCCTTCTTCTTTTAATAAATGCTATATGGCTAATTATGATCCACTTTTGGGGTGGATGAATACCTTAGGGCCATTTGTCCATCTCTTTTTCTTTTCCTCTTTTAATAAATGCTAAATGGCTACTTATGATTGGCCCACTTGCCTCCTTCTTTTATCTTATTTATTTGGCAAGCCCTTAGGCTTCCTTTTATTCATATTTTGACCCCCCCTCAACTTTCTTGTGCTGTAATTATATAGTCTAGGGTGTGAAAATATCAAAATACCCTCCAACGATTAATCGATTGTAACTTTTAAATCGTGCGTTTTCGGGAAAAATTGAAACCCACAGTTATGACCCGATTAATCTCGAGAATATTCTTCCAGGGTCAGATATGGGCACTATTAAGAACTTTCGACACTTAATTTTTAAGTTTACATAGTTGCCCCTAACTTTTGAGAAATTTCCACTTAGGTCCTTTTATATCCCTTCCTGACCTTGCTGTCTTTCTTTATTAATATCTTTTTACTCACAACTCCAAATTAAGTAATTCTTATTCCCACTGAAACTAGACATCTGGGTCTATATCGTATCAAAATTTCAGGTCGATCTGAGCTATATCTGATTTTTGACGGTCCTTTGAAGTCAAGCCTACTATGCTGTCCTGAGGCAGCTTGCACATTGTCTACTAAATCCATCATATCTTATTCTGTACAACTCCAAATTGAGTAATTTCAAGTTATTCATCTAGCTAAGACACAAATAAACAATTAAGTCTTTCTATCATTAACTTGAATGAAATTCAAGCTTAAGTTATAGGTCATGTTCTAAACTCCTTTGTTCTAAGCCTAAATCATATCCTCTATGTCTGTTTCTTACCAATCTGGAATTCGGGATGTTACACAAGTACCCAAATCAAATTCAATCTCGGGGCCAAGTACCCAATCTCGGGTCCAAGTATCCAAATAAAATTCAATCTCGAGTACAAGTACCCAAATTAAATTTAATCTCGAGTCCAAGTACTCAATCTTGGGTCTAAGTACCCAAATCAAATTCAGTCTTGGGTCCAAGTACCTAAATCAATTCAACCTCGGGTCCAAGTACTCAATCTCAGGTCCATGTACCCAAATCAAATTTAATCTCGAGTCCAAGTACCCAAATCAAATTCAATCTCGAGTCCAAGTACCCAAATCAAATTCAATCTCGGGTCCAAGTACCCAAATCAAGTTCAGTCTTGGGTCCAAGTACACAAATTAAATTCAAGTAACCATCTCATCAAAATTAAGTCATATTGCTTTTCACTCTCTTTTGTCGTAGTCTCAGATTGTTCAAGCAGGGGGCAAACTGTAGACCCTTAATTTTTAACTCAGTCTAGTTCGATATTTTTTTATAGTCCAAAATAATTTTTTGTGGAATTTTAATTAAATAATATTTATTTTAGTATTTATTATTTATAATTTTTAATAAAAATAAAAATGGTAATATGAGTAAAGTTAAAAATAAATAAATAAAAATAAATAAATAATGGGCGACAGAAAAATCGGCGACAAAAAATTTTATCGCCGAAGGAGAATCGGCCAGGGCCAATTCCCTGCAGGAAATTCCTGCGGCGAATTGGTTGGCCGCCCAATTTTTCGCTAGCAATTTTCCAGCACTCGCAATTCTTGGCCCGCAGCATTTTTTTTGCCAGCGTAATTTTCCAATATAGTTTTTTCCGAAACCAAATTCTATTTGGTTTTGGTTTCTTTTCCTAATTAGTTTTAGTTTCCTTAGACAATTAGAAGTAGGTTTAAGATTTTTCCTATAAATACCACATTAAAACACAGAATTAGTGATCAAAAAAAATTATTTTACAAGGAGAAAAGAAATTATTTTATTGGATCGGAGACTCAACCATTCGATCGGCCAAAAGAAAAGCCCTAGCAAGCAAGAGACATTAGCAACAAGAAGCAATCATCAATCCATCAAAGAGAACAAGATTTCCTTTGTTATTGTTCATCTAGAAACAAATTATGGAGGAACCAACGAACGGAGGTTTGATCACAAGTCTTTGATTTAATTATATTTACAATGTTATTGCCATATTTTCTTTTTAAATACTTCTACCATTTGTTTTGATATTAATTCAGTAACCTAAATTATTAAACTTAGTAATATATTTTACGGATTCAATCATCCATTCATCCAGTAACCCTAAATAATCCTTCCACTTCCAAAAACATTAAAAACCCTAAATTACTTTTCTACATCCAAAAACCATAAAAACCCTAAATTTCTTTTCTGCTTCCCAAAATTTTAAAACCTTAAATTGTTTTTCCCGAACTATTTTCTTAATCATCAAAACTCTAACTTTTTGTCCAAAATTTCCAAATGCCTTCTCAAATCTCCAAATTCTAATCTTCTTTACAGTTTCTAAAAACTTTAATCATAATTATTTCTATAGAACTCTAAATTGTTTTCTTACATCCTAAGATCAAATATGTTTTCCAAAATATCAAAAATTATAATTTTCTCAAAACCCAATACAATAAACCCTAATTCCAAAACCCTAGTTTCCAAAACCCTAGTTTCAAAACCCTATCTAAAAACCCTAATTTTAAAATCCCTAATTCCAAAACCCTAAGTTTAGAAACCCTAAATTCTTAAATTTACAAAACCCTAATCCATTCCAATTTTTCAAAATCTTCACAGTAGGTAAAATAATAATAATAATAATTCCAAAATCCCTAAAAACCTAAGTGTTAATTAAAGAACTCTAAATTGAGACATAAACCTAAATTTGTATCTTTATTTGCTTTATTTAATTTTAGATTCGATTATGTAGTTTATTATATGTTTTGATGGTTGATTTATTTAATTTCAATGCTTGATTTATTTAATTTATCATGGATGATTATTTTCTTTATTGTTATGATTATTATTTGTTTGTTTTAGTATTAAAATTGTAAGAGGTATGTTTCCACTTTGTGGGTACCTCATTAGTTAAGTATTATGTAATTTAAATTGCTCTTATATTTTGGACCAATGTAAAGTACATGTTTCCACCTTTCGGTGGGTGTCCTATTTAGTTTAGACATGAATGATGTAAGGACATGTTTCCATCCTCTGATGGGTGTCCATTTATTTGCTTTGTTTGGACCTTGCTTTGATTTTAATATAATGATGCTTTATATTAATTTTTGCATGTAATATGGATATTTTTATTATATTTAAGAAATTTATAATATTAAGACCTGAAAAGGAGGCCGGTTTCAATGAATCAGGCATTGTGGGGGTGCTGGGCCATTTCTCACCTTCCCCATACGTACCCAACTTTCCAAACCAATTAGAGGGTTGGGGATTCCTTAGGAATCGAGTCATCCACCCCTTTCTTTTTCCTGACCCGTCCGGGTGGCAACTCCATTTTCTTCGGGCTTAGGTCCGTGTTCTCTAAGTCCCCGAGCCTAAACAGTGCTGAAGTCGCAAGAACCATTCCACCGGGAGTGTGGGCGAAAATCCTTGCTCACATGGTGCCATCAAATTTATTCATCTTAGGCACTTTGAATTTTGGCAGAAAGTGAGCCTCATGATATAAGGTCAAGGTTTAAAGGTCAAAGGTTTAATCATGGTGTTTAAAGCTTTGAATTTGTTTCTCCAATGCCTCCAATTTTTCTAAGAGAAGGTGGGTTTTAGGGTGTTCTTCTCTTCGAAAAGGATTTGTAGGATAAATATGTAGGGGAACCCTTGGTAATTCAGTTAAAATCCCTTGGTATGTAAGGTCTACCACTGGTGGGGACTAGTTAGAGGATGAACCAATAACTGGTTGCTTTTCTCGCAGCATATTCTAAACTTCAGTCATGATTGTATTGCACTGTGCACTCAAGGAATCAATCAATGTCTTATTGAAGTCAATTTCTTGACTAATCAGCATGTTCCTAAAACTTTCCTCTTGCTTCTTGAGGATAGCTTCAACAAAGGCTTGTATTTCATGGGGTTTAGAATTAAAAGATTGAGCATAAAATTCCAAGAACTCAAAAGTCATGAACAAAGTAGAAAGTGTAAGTTTTCTCTTAAGTTCTTTGACCCCTTTGTAAAATTCATTGTGTAAAACATTAATTTTTATATATATTTTTTTTCAAAAGGAGCCTGACTTGTTTAAACTGATAGTAACTTTTTAATACGAAGGTAAATATTTGTGATGCCGACCCCCGGTTACTCAGTTAGAATCACCATTCAAATGGCTACTAGCACTATTCATGATTCCAACACATTTTTTTCAATTCAAGAGTTAAAATCAGTAGAACAAAGATAAATTTTCAAAGCTCCTGAAAAATTGTTTTAATTTAGTTAGTTATTTTTTTTCGTAAAGTGGTCAGGAACTTAAGATAATACAGATGTCATACTAAGTTGGACTCAAGTATCTAAAGAATTAGGATATGCTCGAAAATGTAACTATGGTTTTAAACTTCAGATGTGTAACTCTCATAAATTAGCTACCTAATTCAAACTATCACATTTAGTCTTTAGTAATAAATTAAGAAAACAGAGTCAAATTCAATAAGAAATTGTCATTCATTAAATCAATCATTATTTTAATTAAAAGAGGAACCATTTCACTTCATATTTTAATAGCGATCTAGTTTACTTGAACCTAAAAATAAAATCAAAGAAACTAAATGAGACAAATGCAATAAATGGCAAAAAAATGAAAACAAAAGCTCAATCTATAAAATATGCCTCTCCCCCACACTTAATACGCACATTATCCCCAATGTGTGTAAAATAATAAAAAGAACAAAAGAGAGAGAACTGCCCTGACATGTTCTGAATCGACATATATGAATAGGGTTCCAAAAGTGTTGCAATGTCAAAAAAGCTACAGGACAAAAAAATGGACATATAGAATGGTGAAGGTTGAAAGACATATATAAAAATAATAAAAAAACAAATATTAAAATATTAAAAATGAAACGTACAGTCATTCATAAGAAAATAAAAAGGAATATAAAAAATAAAATAAATAAACAAAATGATCTAGTCGGTTATGGGCTCTGCACTGGAATCATTACTAGCACTAGTATTATCACCGCTTGCACTATCATCATCATCCGAAACATGAACATGGGGCACTGAAGGCTGGTATGGTGGTGACGGTGGCTGTGAAGGGCTAAATCCCTAATGTCTCCAAAACTCAAGCATAGACTGCTCGAGCCATTGCCTCCTCAGTATCTCGTGATCCACTTGCACTTGGAAGGATGAGTAGTGCTGCTCTATGGAACGCTGGATCTGATCTTGTTGAGACAATATTTTATTCTGTTGCCAATTTTGCCTTCTATCATGTATATCTGGCATTCAAACTCAGTTGGTTTCTGGTCATCATCCCACTTAACATCCACAGAATGATGCTAGTCTCTAAAGGTAGGGGCTGGACTAAAAGATGGGCCAACTGAGGAAGAAGGTTCGACAGTGGTGGACAGGCCAAAGACGTCTGTAGGTAGAGGTGGAGGTATGTCGAAAGTGGGAGCAAGAGGAACTGGCTCAAAATTCGTGGGTGGTACTGGCTTAGAATTCGTGGGTGGCACCTGCAGCTCCATCACCTTTTACCGGTCTAATCATTTCAAAGTATCCATGACCAAAAGTTTGGAGAGCCCATCCAAAGTCATCGGGAGGCATCCATCCAGCACCCCCAAACTATGAGCAAGTCTCGTGACATACATGCCACCATGCAAGTTACCTAGTGCCCCTTTCTTTGACTGCACATAGAAAAAGTGTGTGATAGTATGAGCTATGTTGCACCGAATCTTATGGACCATGCAATTTAAGAAGAACAACTCCCTCAGGCCAACAACTCCCGTACTACTAAGTCAAGCCACTATAGTGTGAACCAACAGATTATGCACTACTCGACATGGGAAGGACTCAAAATTTGATGCCTTTGATACCTTCGGCTGATACTTTGCAGCATTCGGTGCAAATGTGCTCTAAACCCTAAGAGGAATGACATCGTACTCCACAAAGTCTACCTCGGAGTTAAGATACTCTATGGTTCGCACCTCCTCCATAGTAAATAAACCCAAATGTATGCCAAGTTTGTTGATACTCATGTGGAATCGCTGACTGCCCAAACGGAACTTCATCATCTGCTCGATGATGGAGATCTTATTTTTATTAAATTGAAAAGTGCAGAAGAACTCTAGGGTTAACTCTCTATATGAAGGCTAATTGATGGTGAAGAGTTGTTCCCATCCCGACTGGTTAATCAATACTCGGGCGTCAGTTAATATGTTGGCTTGCTCCATGGCACCCCAATCCAAAACCCTAGGCGGTGACCAATCCTTGTTCCCTAATAGTGCAAACCATCTTTGCACCTTCACAGTTGAAAATCAAAGGCACTTGTGGCCGGTCATGAAAAAATGGTACTCGTTGAGTGAAAAGGACGCTCTTATAGAGGTCCTGGTATTGAAATGAGGGAGGCGACTTAAGGTGAAATGGGTTGGCCCCGTAAGTCTTAAGCCAAAAGTATAAGGTGAAATGACTGGGTCGTAAGCCTCAGCAACAAATCCTGTTGGGGAACCATGAGGGGATCTAGCAAGTAGTGGGCCCTAAAGCCAGACTGGTGAAATGGGCTGGGCCCGTAAGCTAGTGCTGGTTGGGCTGCTACATTAAAAAGGTGCCTCTTTAACTGTAACATCCCAACGGCCCTAGGCTTACGGCTCGACCATTTCACCCAACTCGCTTTAAGGGACTGCTACAGTGCCATTTCCCCTCACAGTTCTACAATAGGATTTGTTTTTGAGGCTTACAACCCAGTCATTTCACCTCAGACATTTGGTCTAAGGCTTACGAGTTCAACCCATTTCACCTTAAGTCGCCTCCCTCATTTTGATCCCAGGACCTCTATAAGAGCGTCCTTTTCACTCAACAAGTAACATTTCCTCTAACAAAAGTGAGTACCCCTATCATTTATGATTGATTTTGGTGTACCAAATCGAGAAAACAACTTTTTCAAAAACCTCATCACTACCCTACCATCATTCATTGCTAAAGCTTAGGCTTTAGGCCATTTGGAAATATAGTCTATTATATTTGTTACCAAAAGAACTAGGAAACAGTCCCATAAAGTCGATCCCCCATACATCAAAGACTTCACACACTAGAATTCCATTTTGGGCATCTCATCATGAGAGGAGATGTTTCTAGTTCTTTGACAATGATCACAACATTTCACAAAATCATAGCTATTCCTAAATAGCATGGGCCAATAAAATCCTAATTCGAGCACCTTTTGAGCAGTCCTATTGGCTCCCATATGACCACCAGCTGGTCCAGCATGACAATGACAAAGAATATTCATCGTTTCGAGCCATGCCACACAATGTCGGATCATGTGGCCCTTATATAACCTAAATAAGAAAGGATCCTCCCAGAAGTAATATTTCAAGCTAGAAAAGAATTTCTTCTTCTCTTGATAAGTCATATCTTTAGGGAGTTCCCTAGCAGCCAAGTAATTAGCCAAATTTGCAAACCAAGGTACATCAAAAGTTGAAGCACTTACCTCACTTACCATGGTGTAAAGCTGCTCATCAGGGAAATGATCATCAATGTTCCCTCCATCAAACTTCTCCAAGGTTAGGTTCTCTAAGTGCTAAAGGTGATCTGCTGCCAGATTTTCAGCTCCCTTTTTATCTTGAATCTTCAAATCAAATTTCTATAATAATAAAACCCAACGAATTAGCCTAGGCTTTGCATTTGTTTTGGCAAATAAATTCCTCAAAGCTGAGTGATCTGTATACACAATTAATTCGAACAAGATCAAATATGATCTAAACTTGTCAAAAGTAAAAACCATAGCTAAAAGTTCTTTCTCTATTGTTGTCTAATTGGTCTAGCTACGTTCAGCGTCTTTCTTGCGTAATAAATGGGCTAAAAATACTTCTCTTTGCATTGACCCAAAACTGCCCCCACTGCAATATCACTTGCATCGCACATCAGCTCAAATGGTAAATTATAATCGGGAGCTACCATGATTGGAGCATGGGTCAATTTCTCCTTAAGAGTTGTGAAAGATCTTAAACGTTCTTCGTCAAACACAAAATCAGTATCCTTCTCAAGGAGTCTTTTTATAGGATGAGCTATCTTAGAAAAGTCGTGTATAAACCTCTGATGGAAGCCTACATGTCCCAAAAAGCTTCTGATAGCCTTAACTGATGTGGGGGGTGGTAGTTTTTCAATGGTTTCCACTTTAGCCCAGTCTACATCAATACCCTTGCTTGAAATCTTGTGTCCCAACATGATTCCTTCTTGAACCATGAAATGATATTTTTTCTAATTAAGTACCAGGTTTGTTTCCTCACATCTTATCAAGGCCCTCTCAAGATTTTCCAAACAACCTTCGAATGAGCTGACATAAACTGAGAAATCATCCATGAACACCTCCATAATATCCTTAGTAAGCTCATCGAAGATTGCCACCATGCACCATTAAAAAGTTGCAAGTGCGTTGCATAATCCAAATGGTATTCTTTGATATGCGAATGTCCCATATGGACAAGTGAATGTACTTTTCTCTTGGTCTTCCAGGGTAATAGGAATTTGAAAGTAGCCTAAAAGGCCATCCAAAAAGCAGTAATACTCATGCCCGGATAATCTCTCCAACATCTGATCAATGAATGGCAAAAGAAAACGGTCCTTCCTAGTTGCATCATTCAACTTTTGGTAGTCGATGCAAACCCTCCAACCGATAACTGTTCTTGTTGGAATTAGCTCATTATTTTCATTAGACACCACTGTTATCCCTCCTTTCTTTGGTACTACTTGAACTGGGCTCACCCAAGAACTATTTGAAATTGGATAGATAATTCCAGCATCAAGTATCTTGATTACTTCAGCTTTAACCACTTTTTCATCATAGGGTTTAGTCTCTGTTGTGGTTGTACCACTGGCTTGAACTCATCCTCCTTTAGTACTTTATGAGTGCAATAAGATGGACTAATACCCTTGATGTCTGCTATCTTCCAAGCTATAACCTGCTTATGTTTTTGTAATAGCTCAATGAGTTTTACCTTCAGCTCTAAAGATAGGTGGGAACTCAAAATAATTGGCAATTTATTCTCCTCTCCTAGGAATCCATACTCAAGATGATCCAGAAGAATCTTGAGTTCTTAATTGGGTCGATCAATCATAGATGGTCGCATCTTCTGTTCTTTTGGCATTTCAATGGTTTCATATGCCCAACTCTTAAATGATTTGCTTGCTTCAAGATAAGCAAGCTGCTCCAGTGCTTCCTGATCCTCAATATTATCCTATAATAAACACAACTCAAGGGGATCCTTGGAAACAACATTAGTAACACTATTTAATGTCTAATGCTCAGTGATATCATTACATGAATTTGCCTCATTGAGTGTAAGTGGGTTCTTCATAGCATAATGTATATTAAAACCAATTTTCTCTTTTCCCACTCTTAAGGTCAATGTGCCATCATTGACATTGATAAGGGCACGGGCTGTATTAAAAAATGGCCTACCAAGGATAAGTGAAACATCTGCATCCTCATCTACATCAATGACAATAAAATCATTGGGGAAAATGAAATCCCTGACTTTTACCAACACATCCTCTATAATGCCACGAGGGTGAATTACTGACTTATCAGCAATTTAAATGGTCATAAGTGTTGGTTTAGGTTCTCCAATAGTTAACTCTTTAAACATCTTGTAGGGCATAACACTTATGCTAGCCCCCAAGTCAGCCAATGCACTTTAAACTTCAAGATTACCTATCAAACATGGAATAGTAAAACTATCAAGATCTTTTAATTTCTTAGGCAACCTCTTCTGCAAAATTGCTGAACTATTTTTCGACAACTGCACCAAAGATACTTCCTTAAGTTTCCTTTTGTTAGAAAGGATATCTTTCAAAAATTTAGCATATTTGGGCATCTACGATAAAGTTTCAGCAAATGGAATATTAATGTGCAGTTGTTTAAAGAGTTCAAGGAACTTACCGAACTGAGCATCCATCTTGTCCTTGTTCAACCTTGTTGGATATGGCACTCGAGGTCGGTATTCCTTCACTACTGGACAGGGTTCTTGAGGTTGATTTTCTTTCTCATTTCCCACTGCAGCCTTCTCTCCCGAAGCGATAGTAGAATTATCTTCTTCTTCTTTCTGTGTCCCAACCTCTTTTGCTTGTGACTCAACTTCTTTTTCAACTACAACACCTATAATTTCCTTTCCACTCCCTAGAGTAATTGCCTTCAGCTTCTCCTTCGAGTTTGCCTCAATATTGCTAGGTAAACTCCCTTGTGGTCGTTCACTGAGTAACTTGGCAATTTGCCCCACCTGATTTTCAAAATTGTGAATGGAGGCTTGCTGATTTCTAAGGGTAGTTTCTGTTGATTGAAATCTAGTTTTCAAAGATGCTATAAACTTCTCCATATTTCCTTCAAATTGCTCTTTCTTGGAGGGGAAACTTGTTGATGTTGAGGCTGCTGAAATCCAGGGGGAGACCTTGGATTATTCTAATTATTCTAGGAAAAATTAGGATGATTTCTCCACCCTAGATTATATGTGTTGCTGTAGTGTTCTACTGCTGCCTAGGCATGTTTCCAACATAATCCACCTACTCTTGTCTAGCAAAGATATTGCCACTTTGGCAATCTTAACTTTGATGTCCACCCCCACACTATTCACAAGACATCACTTGCATTGATTTCCCCGAATATAAAGCTAAAGAATCAATCTTTTTATTCATTGCTTTCAACTGTGCTGTCAAAGCAACCACGGGATACAATTGCATCTTTGGAGACATTTTGTATCTTGAATGTGTCATATATTTCCAAAAAGTCTCAGTATGTGCATTAGGATCTTCATCTGGGAACCCATCAAACTGACAAGTTTGTTGCACCATTTGAATTACATTTGTTTTTATCTCGAATTTATTTGCAGCAACTACCGGTCTCTGTATGCTCGAATCTGCCCCATTAAGAGTGGGCCTAGAAAATTCCTGTATTGTCCTTGGCTCATTTCCTGCCATCACTTCTAGTTTTTCTTCTGAGCTGAGATCTTCAAAGTTTGGTTTTGTTTCTGCCAGAACTGCTTCCCCTTCTTCCTTTTGCTTTCTCCTCAACATTCTCTCTAGCTCTTGATCTAATTCAAGTAATTGGGAAGAGTTAGCTCGGGTCATAAATGGGAAGAAGTACCTAGAATGACAATCAACAAGTTAGAACTAATGTTAAAATAAATAAAATAAAAACTAAATCAACAGTCTTGATTATATTACTAATATTGAAAATCATTGTCCCTGGCAACAGTGCCAAAAACTTGATGGCGAATTTATGCTATCGCAGTGATACCGCAAGTGCACGGGTCACTCAAGGAATAAAATTGTAACGACCCTCCCCTACCAGGTCGGCTGCCCGGCCCACTAGTGGCTTATGGCCCGGCCTTTTCACCACCTGGGCACGGAGTCCGCAGGAGGCAAGCGATCGCTACAGTACTGGACAGCCCTCGCGGCCCACCCAGCAGGAATTTGTTTATTTGGCTCCCTAAGGAGTCGCCTCCCTGGATCGAACCCCTGACCTCCCACTTAAGAGAGCCAGCGAGAACCATCCAGTAGCAGAAATGGTACTAGATGGTTCTCGCTGGCTCTCTTAAGTGGGAGGTCAGGGGTTCGATCCAGGGAGGCGACTCCTTAGGGAGCCAAATAAACAAATTCCTGCTGGGTGGGCCGCGAGGGCTGTCCAGTACTGTAGCGATCGCTTGCCTCCTGCGGACTCCATGCCCAGGTGGTGAAAAGGCCGGGCCGTAAGCCACTAGTGGGCCGGGCAGCCGACCTGGTCGGGGAGGGTCGTTACAGTTAAAAAGGCAGAAATGGTACTGGATGGTTCTCGCTGGCTCTCTTAAGTGGGAGGTCAGGGGTTCGATCCGGGGAGGCGACCTCTCAGTGTGACAATGCCTGGGGGGCCAAATTAACAAATCCTGCTGGGTGGGCCGCGAGGGCTGTCCAGTACTGTAGCGATCGCTTGCCTCCTGCGGACTCCCTGCCCAGGTGGTGAAAAGGCCGGGCCGTAAGCCACTAGTGGGCCGGGTAGCCGACCTGGTCGGGGAGGGTCGTTACAAAAATAGTGAGTAAGTTATCATTTCACTAGGCACAAGTTCAAGTATTAGTGCAAATTTCAACTATTGTTTAGCGAATCAATAGTTTGTGTGATGATTAAAATAAAAGACGAATTACTTAATAAACTAATGTGAAGAAAAATTGAATATTGTGCAACAAAAGTTGATGAAATATACTATCCAGATATTGAATCCCCCTCGCCATAAAAGGCATTTATGAATATCAATTAAATTAAATCAAATAATAGAATTGAATTGGTATTCCCCTAAATTATATTAAAACTTCTCTTAAGTGAATTAATCCCTAATCACTAAGTAGAATGCGAGGAATCTCTTTTCAAGCATAATTAAATAGATCTTGCAATAAGAACAATGAACTTTAAACCAAAGGGTCTTGTAAGTCTATCTCTAGCACTCCAATCAATCCTCAATTCTAATGAGCATTCTGTTCATATCAAGCTTTCTCAAGTCAATAATATGAAAATTGTAACCAATCAATAAGCATGCTATTATCAATTGAAAATAAGAAATTAAGAATCAAAATGATAAAACAACTCAATCAAATGATTTAATTTAATAAGAATTATTCAATCCATATAATAAAGCTAGGGATATCCAGATAGATAAAATGTTTAGCTCATGTTCATAATAAAAAAACCAAAACAGAGAAAATAAGTAAAAGAATTCAAACAATTCATAATGAACGATTTATGTTTCTTCACTTCAATCCTCAAATCTTGGATCAAATCTCACATGAATCGGATCTTCACCTTCACTCTTGGCTGCCAAAAACTCTTTTTTCTCAAGATGTCAGCTCTAGAAATAAAACTGGATCCCTAATTCACTCTTTAGCTCTGATTTAATAGCCCAGAGATTTTTGCCTGGCGCGCTCATGGACACACCCATGTCTGTGGGCACGTTAATCGTGTTATTTTGAACTTTAATGACATGGGTAATGATATGCCCATGTCCTTGGGTGTGTTGTTGCTACTGTAATGCTAAGTTAGGGACACGATTAGGGACACGTTAAGGGATAAGCCCATATCATTGAGCGTGTCACAGCTTCTGTAAGTTAGGAGTAATGGCACTCTCAGTGACACGCCCATGTCTTTGGGTGTATTGAAGCTTCTGTAAAGTAGTTGAATGACACGGCCACTGACACGCCCATGTCACTAGGCATGTCACTTGAAGAATTTACCCAAAATAGCTTCTTCCCTTGTCTTTCATCCATGATTCCAGCCAAAATAACCTTAAGGTCCCAACATGTCAAAAGTTCCTGGAATCAACCCTAATAAACACTTGAACAAATAAATTAAACTCAATTTGACAATAAATATATTAAGAAAAAGGGATAAAAATATCATCAATTATACACTTATCATATGAAAGCACCACTAAGCATTGCTTAGTGTGTTAAATTTATTTTTGAGGCGCAAATTAGATGGCCAGGATAAGTTATAGAATTTCAAGATCAATTGCATATCTGAAGGTGGTTAATAGAGAGTTTTGTATTATGTATTTAAATTTATTCACATAGCAGTATTGTACCTACAATGACAGTTATATAATTATGATTAACCTAGAGTATTGTAAACTTTATAAATATAGTTTGGGTTGTACTTTATTTTAAAATATATTAGTTATGATAAATATTTAATAAGTTAAATTGATTATAAAATAAAAGGTATTTGAATTAAATTATGGATAATAGATGATGGATTATTAAAATTGGAGTTGAGGTTGAATAAATGAAATATTGGGAGTGCTTTCTTCTACATGATGTGATTTATTTGGAGAAGATATTGATAGTGTCAAATTTTAGAGGAGACTCTGCCGAAACTTTTTTTTTTGACATTTGCTTTAGTGTTTATCTAAAATTTAATGTATAATTGTATAGATATTATGTGATATCCTTTGATAGCTCTTAATAGGATTATCAAGGGGTGTTATAGTTATAGATATGTTGGAATGTGGTTGTTGGTCAGTGTTCTTGGGCATGCAGGATTGTGACTGCTAGCCTATTATTTAGTGTTAGCATGAGCTAGGGTTAGTCAAGCAACCAAGTTGGAGAATTATTTGAATTTTGATGTAGTAGCTAGCTATTAAGCACTTACGAATGTTGTATTTTTCTTATCTTATAGGTATTTGAATTTCTAGTTTACTTTTGTGTGCTTGTGATTGTATATTACTCCAGTTTGAGCTTTGGGGTGATTGGGGTCATATTATATATTATGTATAGTGTTGATTCTTTTGCTTTAGGTTTTAAGGTGATTGTGTGTGTATGGATACAAAGTTCCTAGTGCTTACGCAAGGGAACTTATGAAGAACTTATAAGTGGAGTTCAAAATTTTCCATTTCTTCTTTTGTTTTACTGGTTTATCATAAAGTTGTTTAGGCCTTGTCTTGATGCACTTATGCTATAAAGCTATTTTAACCTAGAAGAGTTTAGATGACTATTTAAATTGGACTTTTATTTGGTAGCTATCAATATTTACTTATTTAGTAAAATTTTTTATATTTGATAATTATTGTTGATATGCAAATTGATATATAAAGGCTTACATTATGCTCACTATTATGTATGTTATGTTATTTATTTTACTATTTTTAATTTGAAGAAAATTATTCTCTTCTTGCATAATTATTTAATCTTACATATGTTGATGAATTTTAGCTTCATACTTCTAAAAAAATGGATCATCGAATAAACGAGTCCAGTTCTATAACAATAAATCTACCTTATGAATAAATACTAGAAACACAACCATAAAAACAATGTAATGCAAGGTATTTTACTAATGCTCTAACTTGATTAGTTTTTTGGATTTTTTGATCGATTAGTATAAATTGTTTCTTTTATTTATATTATGATTTTCTAGGCATGTTTTCTTTAACATTTTGTATTTTTATTTTCTTTTTATGGGTTGATGAAGCTTTATAGGCATTGCATTGGACAATAAAATTTGAAATTACTTGGAGTAAGTAAAGGAATATAAGATATTTTTTTAGTTGATGTTTGTGAGGTATTTATATATATATATTATTTATTTTCACTCTTTAGATGAATTTATTTGACAATTTAATAGTTTGAGATAATAAATTTATTCTTTCTAACGAATTCATAGAGCATATGTAATGACTTAGAGAATTGATATTATAATTAATATGTGGTTTCATTATATTTTATTCGTAAAATCTTTTTTATTGATTATAATTATATGAAAGAAGAAAACATTATTATTATTATGATTTCAAATTATAGAAAGTATTGCCACCTAAAATAAATATTGATGAAATTTAAAATATAGCTACATAATTAATCGTAAAAAAATGTAATTACATCGTTTTATTGCATTGGTATGTTAAGATAGCATTTGATTATTCCGACATTTCAAATGTGTTAATAATTTATCAACACTTTCAATACGTCATTAAATTAATAACACATTTGTTTGATTTGTTAAATTATATGTACCAATGCTTTCAATAGTATTATCAATAATTATATTTACCAATGCTTTTGTTTTATGAATTTACGCTGCTAGATAATAATTCTCAACAAAAATAAAAGTATCGATAATGTAATATATCAATTCTTTTTGTTGTCCCAAGATGGCAACCAAGAGGGGGGGTGAATTGGTTGTTTGAGAATTGATTGCAAATTCAAAAATTAAACAAACAAGAAATGTAGAAGATGTATAAGAAGATTAAATAAAGAGTAGAAGAATGAATACAAGAGATTTATAGTGTTTCGGTTTTACATTGATCCTACATCCACTTCCTTAAAAACTTGTTAAGGTTCCACTAGTCTTGAGTTTTTACAAGCTTAACTCTAACTTGGTGTTTTCACAAGCTCACACCAAACTATACAATGGTTTGAGTATAATCTTCACAACCCGTACAAGAGTTTTCCAAGGCTCACTCTCACAACCTAAGTGTTTCCAAGCTCACACTAAAACTTAAGATGGTGTTTGATGCTCATACCCAACTCTCAATCAATAAAAATGGTAATTTTGATGCAAAGTAAGTAAAGTTATCAATGTAGGCTATTATAAATTCAATCACATGTAAAAATGAAGTAACTTCTAGTATTTATAGCCTACAAGTCATGAAATAGCCGTTTGAGGTGTGGTCCAACATGTTTGATTCTTGTCTTCCACTAATTTCTTAGTCAGAGCAACTTCATGGTCGAACTTGGTATGGTTCGATTGAAATTCATGATTCTGATCGGTAAACTTGGTGCTCCGCTAGAAATATTTGAAATTCTACTTATTGTTCTTCCAACAATTGGTCCATGTGGCTTCCACTAATTGACTGGAGGTGCAATGGCTTCTAACTTGTGGAAATATTTAAATCTCCCAGTCGGACTTACATCAGGTCCTGTCAAAACATTTGTGGTCTGATCAAAATCTGAATGCACTTCTCATCGAGAACTTCACTGGATGATTTTAAGAGAATTTGCCTTGAAGGTCCGATCGGGACATCATTCGGTGTCGAACTTCATGTGGTACTCTAAGAAATTGGGAGTACTTCTGACTGTGAAACCTTCTGTGTGATTTGTTCAAATTCACATGCAATGGTCAGGTCGAAAGACTCTCTGGTCCGGTCAGACTTTATTTGCTACAGTGAGGTTTTGAGAGTACTTTTTACTGTGAAACTTTTTGTATGAATTTTCTCAATTTGCCATTGAAGGTCCGGCCGGTATCCCTGATGGTCCGATCGGACTTTTGATGGTTTCTTCAAAAATATATGTTTTTATAAAATATAACTTGATAAACATGTTAGTTTAATTAAATTTGATTTTCTAAGATAAAAAATAGAGTAATTGGGCTAACAATCTTCCCCTTTTTGACTTTGGCAATAAATTGAATTTTAAAGTATTCAAAATTTGTAAAGATGTTGATTTGCTTAATTTACTCCCCCTCAATGTGTGCTATATGCACTTTGAGTCCATTTTGTTAAAATTTAATATAAGTTTTTCTCTCCCCCTTCGACAAAGGCAAAAAGATATATCTTAATATAAATTTAAAACTTAAATGCAACAAGCTTTCATTAATTTACTTTCATTAAGTGCAAGAAGAAGAAAATAACATAATAAAGGCAACATGAAAACAAACAAATAATAATAAAATAATTAAGAAACTAAAGAAACTAAGCATCATTATCACTATCTTCATCATCTCCTTCTTCTTCATCTCCCTCTTCTTCTTCATTCCCTTCCTCTTATTCATGTTTCCCTTGCTCTTCATCTTTAGGTTGAGAGGCAGCAGCTTCTCCTTCTTCTTCTTGAGGGTAGGAGCCATGAATGGAAGGTGACAAGCTTGGTTCATCCTTAAAACACTTTGGCATGCCTAAGGCTTCTTGGATGGTTTGAACATCAAGATGAAGATGAGCAATTTGGTTTGTGAGGTACTCAATTTTGGATCCTTTGGAGCTCATTTGTCCATATATGTCTTGAAGGAGTTGAAGGATAGAGGATTGAGGTCTTGAAGTGGTAGGTCTTAGGAATTCCATTTGGAAAGTCTCTTCACTTTTCTCTACAATTAGTGGTCTCTTTCTTTGTTGAGCCCTAATACATTTGGCATGATTTAGGTATGCTATGTTTATGGATTTTTTGGTGGGATCCAAGGGATTGGTGAGAGTTACTTTATTGGTTGGTGTAAGAGCACCAACATATTTGGCAATTTGGGTCATTTGTAAAGAGAGAAGAATAAGTCTGGATTTTATTTTCCTTAGGTGAACGAAAGTGTCAATGATGAATTTCCCAGTTTGGATTGGTTTATCTCTAAGCATGCAATAAAGAAAGAGTAGATCCTTTTAGATAACTTTTTCATTTCTCTCATCCCTAACACTAATAGTATATATGATAATCCTATGCAACATCCAATAGGTAAGGGTCCTAAAGTGTTTAGCATTGGATAGTATGTGGAGAGTGGTTTCTATGAAAATTTTGATCCAAAAGTCCTTTTGTCTTTCGGTAGTGACAATGGTGTTGGTTATATGAGAAATCCCTTCTAATTGGAAACCCCAAATGGAAGAAAAATCTTCAAGTGTGAGGCTATACTCTTGATTAAAAAATCTAAAAGAAATCCCATAATAACCTAATGGATTAGTGCTCTTCTTACTTACTACCAAGGTAGTGAGAAATTTTTTGGTTAAGCTTTCAGAACTAAGATCATCATGTTCTAAGAAAATGAATTTTTCCCAACCCAAAGTTCTAAGACATCCCCTGTAACACCCATATACTCTATATAAGTACTATACATATATCTTGTATACATACAATACGTATATAAAGTATAAGGATGTCATGTTTCAGTATTGTTTAAATCCCTTACATTAGTTCCATAACAATGATACATTTTTAATTAAAGAACATTTATAAAATCATTATACTTTTGATTATATTACAAAAATATAAATTATATTGTCTTTTCTGAAATTCATTTATGTACATATACATTTTATCAAAATACAGCATAATAAAGTTGTACATGTATGCACCACCTTCGAGTTGGTCTCAAAACACTTTTACTTTTCTCGTGGTATAACCATTTGACTTCCAGATCAACCATCTACTCACTTGCGTGATTTACACAACCGCGCTAAGCTTGAAAGCTTAGTAGTACAAATAAATATTATATACATACATTAGAGAAATTCATACTCACATACTAACATCATTTATCATCATATTCTTATCATGTTGTCCATTTTCAATGCACTTTTCATATCTTTTCACTAATTTCATAATTTATATATATCTTTAACATTAGTCACAATTCGATGGCTTAGCATAATATTCATGAATCAATACACACAATTTCCACATCCATATACATATTACACATCACATTATATTTCCATGATCTCATTTTCAATATCAAGACTTAGCTCTACTCAAGTCTTCCAACAATTCATTTCTTATCATTTATCAAATTTTCTTAAACAACATTTCTTTTCAGTAATTTGTTTATGTATTATGATCATATCATTACATGATCACCATCATATATCTCATAACATTATATCTTAATATATTGTTCAATTATTCCATAATTCACAATTCACATATAAACAAACACAAGCATGGGTCCAAAAGAATCTAATAAGCTATTCACATTCCAGAGTTACTACTTTGGTCTATAATGACACCATGTGTCTAGCCCCATAGGCAATATATCAATGCAATAATCTAACTAGGTCTGAGCTTACGACTTGGTCATTTCATCCAGCCTAGCTTCAAGGATTTGTTTTTGAGGCTTATGCCCTAGTCATTTCACCTCAAAAACATATTCACAGTGACGCCCAGTGTCTAGCCCGTAGGAAAATTATAGGCATGCTGCCAAACACAAAACTCTGAAAATTTAATAACATACTAGGCACACAATTCTTTCTTAATTCCATTATCAATATATTTCTCATTATCTCAAGATCAAACTAAGCATAATGCCTCAATTATCTCATTTATATTAATATAGTCATCAACAATGTCTTTACATACCAGCTTTAATGTATACATAACAAATTACAATACCCATACGTTTTGAGTCATTATCATATTTTTGCATGTAGTTCACATTACATATAATGCATTTATAACATCATACGAATCATAGCATATTACTCATGCACCAACAATGTAGTAAGTAACTTAACACATTTTCCAACCAAATGTGTTAAGTTCAAATGCCATGAAAATATAAGCAATTATTTCAAGTTTGTACTTACCTTATGAAACACTCTAAAATAAGCTTTAAAACTTCCTTTAACCTTCTCTCCCAAGTTACCCTTCAACACTAAGGTTGAGCAAACTACTCTCTCTCAATGCCTATACCAAATGTGATCATAAACAACAATTTAGTATCACATTCTAAGGCATTCGCAACATTCAAATCATTTAAAAAGGAATTACAAATGAAAAACAAGAAAAAGAGTTATCCTCAAGTGACACGCCCAACAACACAAGCGTGTTAATGACCATGTCATTAACTCATTCAAACAGAAGCATTGACACGTCCAATGACATGGGTGTGTCACTACCCATGTCATTCATTTTGTCTCACAGAAACATTGACATGCCCAACAACACGGGCGTGTTCATGGCCATGTCAATTATCTTTTCTCACAGTAACCACGACATGTCCAATGACATGGACATATTAATACTCGTGTCATCAATGTTAAACTCAGCACCGCTGACATGGCAACATGGCCATGTCACGGGCTGTGTCAGGCAAAAGTTCTGCATTTCAAACTCTCATCCATATGAACACAATCATTCCAAAATCAATACTACAAAACCCTTAATCATCATCTTAGATTGTATTCATAATTCACCAATAAATTCAACACTTATAATACTCCAACATATCATAATAATAATCATTATATAATTCATTTATAGAATCATCCATGTATCAATTTACTCAATTCCCAACTCATTTATACTAAACCCTTACTCTTTTCCTTATCACCCTTATTCCTCAATTTCAACTACTCATCATCATCCTCACAATAATTATATTTTCATCATCTAATCACCAATTCAACATATATATATACTTCAATATTTCATTATCATCATAATATTCAATTAATCATCACTTTCTTTCACTAACCATATCACATATAAACTCAAAATCTATAAAAATCAACTCAAAGAAAAGAGCACTTACTTGAATTCTTTGCCAAATCTTCAATATCCACCTTCAATTCTCTTAAGACTCTTATGAATTTGTTGTGTATATGAACAAAATCAAACTCTTCTCTCACTCTCTCTATTCCCACGTTCAAATAAGAAAAAGAAGAAGAAGAAAGAAAGAAAGAGAGAAAACTCCGTTTTCAATTTTCATCCTTATCTTATATATATATATAATAATATAATTATTTCTATCTAAATATTTTCCCACCACTAATATTTGTCCTTCTTTTGACTTTCATTTCGTCTTTTTCTCTTGTCTTTATTATCATTATTATTATTATTAATTTATTTATTTAAAATTTACTTTTCCTACACCAATGTATATATCATGTATATATGAAATATATGTTAATATATTTATATGTCTTATATATTGTATTTATATTTCCCATATATTTCAAATACAATATATATATATATATCATCCTTCATACACATCTATCTCTTATTATATTTTCTTTACCTATTTCACCAGCATACACTCTCATAACTATTATTCTAAAGTACATAAAAAATTTGGGGTATTACAATTCTCTCCTCCTTAAATAATTTCGTCCTCGAAATTATCCAGTACGGTAATAATCCATCCTTAACAAAATACCATCTAAAATTTTTCATATGAAATTAATCATATTATTAAATTATTATTTCATCAAATCACATAACCCCTACTCTCCCCCTTAGGGCCAATCATCTTCTCCCAATTTCATATCTCATCACTATATACATATATATTTATTTTCTAAACAAAGCAATAATGATAACTCATTACATTACCAATCAAATTATCATTAGATAAGAATCAGTTCATCTTATTAGTATATATACCTCACCTATCTATTATGCTCAAGATATTTTATCACTTCATAATTTTATAAATATACTCTCTTAACCTTAAATTTAAAGGTTATTGAATTATATCTTAACACTAACTATCTCGTCACCACAGTCATTTTCAGAATTGTACCATTGTTTATCTATCTCTTTCTTATATTTATCAATAGACACTTGTCAAACCTCAATTGATAACAATTTTTTTAATTCTGATACACTTAATTTTTTTTTAACATGTTCTTTACTTAGCATTAACATTAATACAATGTCTTTAAACTTACTTTACTGATAATCAACCTTTTTCCTTTTATAATCATTTACTACTGATATACCTTAACTCATTTCATGTCCATACAAATATCAGAATATTATATCATATGCAGTATCGCATATCTCTCACACTCTTAATATAACTATACATATTAAATCTCAATAATGATTCGCAGCCTTAGCGAAATCTAGATCAATTGATCTAACTATCACAATATACCATCATAGCAACCTTGTTCAATTCAAGCCAACAATTAACTTATTTAAACTTATCATTATATTTCAATATATGACCTAACTCTATTAGGTCAAAGTTATATTCAAATTCTGGTCTCTTCGGATCTATCATTTCAACTTTCTGAAATTAATGATTATTTACAACAAATCACTTCAAATTATTTTTCAATATTCATATATATATTTTTTTCTATTATCTCTATACAATTTCCACATAATTCTCATGATTATCTCATACCATATTCATTACCCATAGTTCATTCACTTAAACATCATTTCCACCAACTTATTCACATTATACCATCTTTGAACCTATTCAATATAACTCTCAGTCACATCTTGTAATTTCTCCCATTTATCATCTCCTCACATTTTCATACCATTACTATATTTCATTACTATATTTATATAATCACTTTCCAATCACATTATCCATAACTCATTACATTTTCACAATTATCTTCTCTTTCCATACTTTATATAATTATAAACAAATTTCTAACATAAAATTATAAGATACAACTACACAAACCATAAATCTTGACCATGTTTCTTGAAGCATAACTATCAATCTTACCAAAACTATCCTACGGTCATGTCATCTCAGGTCCATGCCCATGGATAACAAAACTAATCAGCCAATATACTAAACAAATCATACGGCCATGGCACATTAATATTGACGCCTGTGGCTTATAAATCCATACTGCCTCTCTATCATTCTTCTTCAAACATTTCCAATCACAATGCTAAGTTCATATCACAAAGATCACATATTCATTCTCTAAACCTTTGCTACACAAAGAGTGAACACATTTCAACTCTGTTTCAAAGCAATTTACTCTTGATCACTTGATCATCATTAGCCTAAAACTTGATCATCATTAGCCTAACTCATGTTTCAACAATATTATCATTAACATCTCTTACATAAATGTTTGAATCAATTTTGTATATAATTTCTAAGATGTTTTTAGTGATTTTAAGTTAATTTTCATGATAATTTGTGCTTAAGTTTGTTTAAAGTTGTTGATTTAGGTTGAAGTGCATTTGATGGAGCATTAACTAAAATTTGATGGAGCCTTGTTGGAGAAATACATATGACACGACCAAGCTAGACATGGCTTGGCTGTGTCTCTCATCAAAAGAGGAAGAGAACAAGGGCAAGGCAGGACACCGCCAGGATAAACCAAGCTTGTCCATGTCCCTCAAGCAAAATTGGACAGAAGCTGACATGGCCAAGAGAAACGGCCAAGCCAAATTGTGTTCTCACCTAAGGAACAAAAGGCGAAGAAAGAAAAGAGAGAGGCAGAAGATGACACCCCCCACATGACACGGCCAAGCCACTGGTCATGTCACATGACACAGCCAGGAGCTTGGCCGTGTCACCTCTTGTGAATAAAGGAAAGAAAGAGGCAGTAAGGAACACGGCCAAAAGCTTGGCCGTGTGTCAAGAAAAAAAAACAAGAGACACGACAAACAAGCTTGGTCGTGTCACCCTTGATCACTTGATATGTTTTGCACGAGGTATGGATAAGTGTGGGACAAAAAGGATAAAAAGGAGTGAAATGTGGATGAATTTATGGAAGAAATATAAAACAAATAGGAAAGTGGGAGACAAAGAGTGATTGGGTGTCTTAAAAAATTAAAAAGAGTGAAAGTGGAGGAGCATTGAGGGAAAAGAAAACATATTGAATATATTGAGTGGACATTCTCTACACACCATCTTCTTCTTCCTTGGTTCAAGCTTGAGAGAGCAAGACACCATTCTCACCATCTTCTTTCACCATTTTCTTTCACATCAAGAACAAAGACAATTTTTAGGATCAAAGTGAGTAGCAAGTTCTTGAGGATTAGGGTTTTAAGAGGCCTGATTGAAGAGTTGTGAGCTTGAGAGAGTTATCATTCATCCATCAAGAAGAGAGCCATTGATTCAAGAGAGCTTGGAAGTTTATCATCACACAGCAAAGAGGGAGCTACGAAAAAGACAAGGAGTCCAATTGCTAGCATCTTAAAAAGGGGTTTTTCAAACTCTTTCTTTTAATCCATTTCTTATTTGTTGTTGTTGTATTAAGAACATTAATATTGCAATGAATAATTTTGATTTGGTTTATATTGAAATGAACACTCATTTAAAGATGACGATGAGCTAATTTACTCATGCCATGGGTTGTAGTATATTTGATTAAATGACTTGATTTGATGATTCCATTGATATACCTTGTTATTGGTTGATTGCATTGAAATTAAAGGTAAATTGATAGATTGGCCACCTACTGATTTTTTAATATTGAATGACGGACCGAGAGGTGAAGTTTAATATCAGAACTATGCAATTGACTACCCTAAGAATGAATTAGAAATATAAGTTCTAGGGTTTATCAATTTGCTACTGTAAAATAATTGGTTGTTGTTAATTCATGAATGCGAAAACTAATGAATTGGTAATTGACTAATTAACCTTAAGGAACAAATTAATTTACAAGGTTATATTAATGGATAATTTGATAATTAAATGTTTGATTAAATGGACCTACAGCCATAGGCATCATTTCCATAATCCAATTTATTTTGTACAAAATCACTCGTTTTCATTTCTAAAGTTAATTACAATTCACCAATCCAATCACACACTCAAGTTTATTATTTCATGTTAATTGAACTGTTACAAACAATTCCTTCCTTGTGAGACAACCTTAGGGCGATCACCGTTGCTACAATAGCCTCATATACTTGCGAGTGCCGCTTTGTAGTAGTGTTAATTAGAGCGCAACAATAAACACATTCATTCATATGCAAATTTTACATAATTTCCATTTATAACTCCATTTCTAATCTACCTCTTACAAAAAATTTCATTCATTATACTTCCCTTTTTCCTTACAATCTCTTATTATACACATATACATAGAACATTTCCACATGCAAATACTTTGGGCCCAAAACATTATACAATTATCAAGTTCAGTTATTATAATAACAATTTCACCGTCCATTGTTACTCGAGTCCATTCTCACTCTCAATTTCATCACGTAGCCTCGCTCTGTGCAGATCAAGATCGAATCTCTCTTAGGTCTACTAATACATGCAATATCATTCTCAATATCACTAGACAAGTAAGATAACAAACACATAATAATATTTTTTTTATCATCCACATACACATTCATAAGTCACATTCATAATATAACTTACTTTCCACATTTTCTTACATACTAAATTGCGTTCATATTGAAAAACTCAACTCACATATCATATACATGTGTACACATAATCATACAATTATACTTAATTCCTCTTTTATATACAATCTATACAAATTTAACATTTATCACATTTCAGTGAACATTATCATTTCTCATTCTTTTGACATGACTTAGGTTATTCATCAACTCAACATATATATACACTCTGATCACATCATAATTAATATTTTTTTATTTAACTGCCCTTCTCTTAGGTAATTTCCTTATTATATATTTTATTTATTTATTTATTTTTATAACACTACACATAAATCTTAGTCACATTTCCAATGTGACATTTCTCTCACATTTTTTTATATGCATTTATCATACCTTTCATATCCATTTTCATCATTTCCAATCCAATTACCTAAAGTAACTTATTTTCACTTGCTTAATCATTTCCCTTTATTTCATAACAATTTTTTTTTATATCATCAACCACATTACACATTACATGGTACTTTCATAAGTAATATTATTCATTAAAAATAGATCATATGCTTAATATATATTAAACTATCAACATCTAAGTAATCCTCATTAAAATTCCATTAAAACTCCAAACTCTCAACTTACTATTTTACTTAAACTTCAATCTACTAGTCTCATTTTTTTTATATTTAACTTCAACATTATTTATATAATAATATAACATCAAAACACATCATTTTCACAATTATAAAAGCTCATTTCAAAATTCCAAATTTCACATATTACCACCATTAACATGAGCTTTAACAACTCTTAAGTATATCACATTTCTAACATTAAAATCACAATATTTGAATTAAAACAACACTAATATATCTCCTCACATTAACCAACATCATCTATTTTTAAAAAAGAACGTTAACTTTACGTAACCAAAACCTAAATTTTCACACCTTGTCCATATCAATCAACCAACCTAATATTCCCCCATACTCTCTTCATTTAATATCATATTTACCCATTTTAACAATCAAACAATATTTTCTCTCTTTAGCAATCCAAACATAGTATTTATTAGAAAGAGAACCAAGCTTTAGAGAAGAGGTACTTACTTAAATCTTCCTGATTTTTTTAACTCATTTCCAACATTATTCTCATTCATTCTCTTATAACCTATTTCACAAACACATTTCAATAATCAGTAATTTCAAAATTACTTTTAATTAAGTAAACTCTAATTCTTTAATTTATCAATTAAACTTATACAAATTTTTTCGTATTATTTCTTTCTCTAGCTGTACTTTCATGTAAGCCTCATTCACACACTATCATCCAACTCATATAATTCAAATATATCACATCACAATTCACATAATGCCACATCCGAGACCAACCTAGGTGTTAATGCATATGCATGCATCACAAGTTTCATTTTTTTTCAAAAATTTTCATTTTTTCTAATTTCCTTAGGCTGAGAATCTCAAACCTAAGCTCTGATACCAAAATAATTGTAACACCCATATAGTCTATATAAGTACTACACATATACCCTGTATACATATAATACGTATATAAAGTATAAGGATGTCACATTTAAGTATTGTTTAAATACCTTACATTAGTTCCATAAGAATGATACATTTTTAGTTAAAGAACATTTATAAAACCATTATACTTTTGATTATATTACAAAAATATAAATTACATTGTCTTTTCCGAAATTCATTTATGTACATATACATATTATCAAAATACAGTGTAATAAAGTTATACATGTATACACCACCTTCGAGTTGGCCTCGAAACACTTTTACTCTTCTCGTGGCACAACTATTTGACTCCCAGATCAACCATCTACTCACCTGCGCGATTTACACAATCGCGCTAAGCTTGAAAGCTTAGTAGTACAAATAAATATTCTATACATACATTACAGAAATTCATACTCACTTACTAGCATCATTTATCATCATATTCTTATCATGTTTTCCATTTTCAATGCACTTTTCATATATTTTCACTAATTTCCTAATTTATATATATCTTTAACATTAGTCACAATTCGATGGCTTAACATAATATTCATGAAATAATACACACAATTTCCACATCCATATATATATTACACATCACATTATATTTCCATAATCTCATTTTCATTATTAAGACTTAGCTCTGCTCAAGTCTTCCAACAATTCATTTCTCATCATTTAGCATATTTTCTTAAGCCACAATTCTTTTCAGTAATTTATTTATGTATTATGATCATATCATTCCATGATCACCATCATATATCTCATAACATTATATGTTAATATATTGTTCAATTATTCCACAATTCACATAGAAACAAACACAAGCAAGCGCCCAAAAAGAATCTAATATGCTATTTAAATTCCAGAGTTACTATTTTGGTCTATAATGACACCATGTGTCTAGCCCCGTAGGTAATATATCAATGTAATAATCCAACTAGGTTTGAGCTTACGACCCGGTCATTTCACCCAGCCTAGCTTCAAGGATTTATTTTTGAGGCTTACGACCCGGTCATTTCACCTCAAAAACATATTCACAGTGACGCCCAGTGTCTAGCCAGTAGGCAAATCATAGGCATGCCGCCAAACACAAAACTCTGAAAATTGAATAACATACCATGCATGCAATTCTTTTATAATTCCATTATCAATATCTTTCTCATTATCTCAAGATCAAACTAAGCACAATGCCTCAATTATCTCATTTATATCAATATAGTCATCACCAATGTCTTTACATACCATCTTTAATATATACATAACAAATTACAATACCCATATGTTTTGGGTCGTTATCATAGTTTGCACATAGTTCACATTACATATAATGCATTTATAACATCATACGAATCATAGCATATTACTCATGCACCAACAATGTAATAAGTAGCTTAACACATTTTCCAACCAAATGCGTTAAGTCCAAATGCCATGCAAATATAATCAATTATTCCAAGTTTGTACTTACCTTATGAAACACTCCAAAATAAGCTTTAAAACTTTATTTAACCTTCTCTCCCAAGTTGCCCTTCAACACTAAGGTTGGGCAAACTACTCTCTCTCAATGCCTATACCAAATGTGATCATAAACAACCATTTAGTATCACATTCTAAGGCATTCTTTACATTCAAATCATTTAAATAGGAATTACAAATGAAAAACAACAAAAAGAGTTATTCTCAAGTGACATGCCCAACAACATGGGCGTGTTAATGACCTTGTCATTAACTCATTCAAATAGAAGCATTGCCTGTCCAATGACATGGGCGTGTTACTGCCCGTGTCATTCATTTGCCTCACAGAAACATTGACATGCCCAACAATACGGGCGTGTTCATGGCCATGTCAATTATCTTTTCTCACAGTAGCCACGACACGTCCAATGACATGGGCCTGTTAATAGTTGTGTCATCAATGATAAACTCAGCACCGTTGACATGCAAAACAACACGGCCGTGTTAGGTAAAAGTTTTGCATTTTGAACTCTCATGCATATGAACACAATCATTCTAAAATCAATACTACAACACCCTTAATCATCATCTTAGTTTATATTCATAATTCACCCATCAATTCAACACTTATATAACTCCAACATATCATAATAATAATCATTATATAATTCATTTATAGAATTATCCATGTATCAATTTACTCAATTCCCAACTCATTTATACTAAACCCTTACTCTTTTCCTTATCACCTTTATTCCTCAATTTCAACTACTCATCATCATCCTGACAAATAATTATATTTTCATCATCTAAGCACCAATTCAACATATACATATGCTTCAATATTTCATTATCATCATAATATTCAATTAATCATCACTTTCTCTCACTAACCATATCACATATAAACTCAAAATCTATAAAAATCAACTCAAAGAAAAGAGCACTTACTTGAATTCTTTACCAAATCTTCAATATCCACCTTCAATTCTCTTAAGACTCTTATTAATTTGGTGTGTATATGAACAAAATCAAACTCTTCTCTCTCTCTCTCTCTCTCTATTCCCACATTCAAAGAAGAAAAAGAAGATGAAGAAAGAAAGAAAGAAAGAAAATTCCCATTTCAATTTTCATCATTATCTTATATATATAAAATAATATAATTATTTCTACCTAAATATTTTCCCACCAATAATATTTGTCCTTCTTTTAACTTTCATTTCTTCTTTTTCTCTTGTCTTGATTATCATTATTATTATTATTAATTAATTATTTAAAATTTACTTTTCCTACATGTAGACCCTTAATTTTTGACCCAATCTGGTTCAATATGTTTTATTTAGTCCATAATCATTTTTGGTCCAAAATAATTTTAATTAAATAATTTTTGCTTTATTATCTAATTTTTATTAATAAAAAAATAAAAATAAAAATAAAAGTCGGAGTTGAAAAAATCGGCAGCAAAAAAACAGTCGCACGAGCCCATGGGCTATTTCACCCGCAGGAAATTCCTGCGAGCGAAATCACTGTGCTATTTTCTGCGGCAGTTTTTTTTCGCCAGCGTATTTTTTCCTGCGGTAATTTTTTACGGCAGCGCAAATTTTCCGACTTCAATTTTTTCAAACCTAATTCAATTAGGTTTCGGTTTTAATTTTTTTTTATTAATATTACTTACCTTAACTAATTAGGATTAAACAACATCAAAAAACTATAAAAAAGGACCAAAGGCAATTAATTTTAGGGGAGGAAAAATTTCACAGTGAGCTTTGAGAATCTGAATCCGAAGGTGAAGTGGAAAAGCAAAAATTCAATTCAATTGATTTTTAAAGGAGCAGCATCACGATTTAAGCAATTCAAAGGCAAAAAAGGCTTGTCTTTGGAGCTAGTTCATCCAAGAAGAATTGTTTTTGGAGGAACCATCAAAAGAAGGTATGTGTTAATTGATTTTCTTTAATTGTTTTTACACAGTAGCTAAAAACTAGGATTTTTGTGTTTTTCAAAAGTTAAAATCTTAGAACTTTAATTTAGTTTTTCTAAAGCCAAAAAACACTACAAAAAAAGCGCAATCAGCGACGCATTATGCGACAACTCTTATTTTGTCGCTGGTTAGCGACTTTATCAACGACAACTTTACGACAAAGAATCAAGATAAGCGTCTTTCCATATTCCGTCGCTGAATGGGTCGCTGAATGAGTCGCTGATTAACGACAAAAAAAATGGTCGTAGAATCTGTCGCTGAATAGCGATAAAAGGTCGTTTCTCACTGAATGTGTCGCTGAATTTTGCGCCAAATTTTGCCGCCAATAATCAGCGACGACGGTACGACTAATTTACGACAAATTAGCAAAGAATGTGTTTAATTTTTATTGGAAAGTTTTTTGTCGCTAATTAGTCGCTAAATTGCTCGCTGATTTGCGAGAAAAAATAGTTAGTCGCAGAATTGTTGGTGATTTGCGAGAATATTGCGATGAATTACCGAGAAATTAACTTTATTTCTATTTTAAAGTAATTGCTCGCTAATTAGTCGCTAAATGGGTAGCTGATTTGCGAGAAAAATAGTTAGTCGGAGAATTGTCGGTGATTTGCGAGAATATTGCGACGACTTACCGAGAAATTAACTTTATTTCTATTTTAAAATAATTGCTCGCTAATTAGTCGCTAAATTGCTCGCTGATTTGCGAGAAAAAATAGTTAGTCGCAGAATTGTCGGTGATTTGCGACGAATTACCGAGAAATTAACTTTATTTCTATTTTAAAGTAATTGCTCGCTAATTAGTCGCTAAATTGCTCGCTGATGTGCGAGAAAAATAGTTAGTCGCAGAATTGTCAGTGATTTGCGAGAATATTGTGACGAATTACCGAGAAATTAACTTTATTTCTATTTTAAAGTAATTGCTCGCTAATTAGTCGCTAAATGGGTCGCTGATTTGCGAGAATTTTAGTTAGTCGTAGAATTATCGGTGATTTGCGAGAATATTGCGACGAATTACCGAGAAATTAACTTTATTTCTATTTTAAAGTAATTGCTCGCTAATTAGTCGCTAAATTGCTCGCTGATTTGAGAGAATTTTTATTTGTCGCTGTACTGGTCGCTGAATTTTTAAAATGCCATATTTTATGAATTTTTTGGCGCCATTCAAAATTATATAATTATAAATTTCTTTGACCCTAATCCAAAATGAGCGGTGCGGGGGTAATGAGTTGTTTTCATTTTTAACCTTTTTTGAAAAAGAAAAACTAGAGAAAATCCATTTCATTTTTCTCTCTTTTGAATAGTCATAATCTTGGATTAAATTATATGTTTTAATCAATAAAACAATTCTGAATTAATAGATTAAATTATTTAAACTTTAATTTTTTAAATTCAATTCATATTTAAGAATTTTTTTCCATATTCAAACAGTTTTTTGTAATTTAGATATAAAAGAGCTACCAGGCTATATTTTCTTTTTTTTTTTTAATTACATATTCTTTTACTCGTATTCCTTTAATAATTTAAAAACTAATATACTATATTTTTCTTTTTTTTAATCATAAATTTTTTGTACTTATTTCGCGGGTTTTTTTGTACTTTTGTAAAATCGAACTTATACATATTGTAACAACTCGTAATTTACTCAATTAAAATACTATATATTAATTATTAATTTTATTGTTCCATTCAATTAGAATATTAAATTAATCACGTATTTAATTTCAGATTTGTTCAATTTAATTTTTTATTTATATAATTTAATTTTTAATTTTTTTATTGGATTTAAATTTAATTTATATTTTTAATATATTTTATAAATGTAATAATTAAATTATATATTATAAACAGTAGCAAATTAATTACTTAAAATGCTAATGTGCATATTAAAATTAAAATTCAATATATAGTAAATGCACTAAAATTTCTAGAGAAGCAAAGGCTTGCAAATAAAAACCTAAAACTAAAAAAAAAATTTCTTTTGGGGCCTAAAAACCCGCCATTTCAAAACCTTCACCCCTCTATCTTAAGCACCCTTTTCCTTTAGGAGGCGAGAACTGATTTTAGCGACTCAGGGGGACAAAAAATTGATCGGCAGTCCGACGGAGTTTTAGAGCCACATACAGAATCTAAACCCTAATTTTTGTTGATTGAGGTTTGTGTTTTTGTTTTCCTTTCTAAATTCTCTTCGGTTTATTTATATCGATGATTGTTTATGTATTGTAATGTATTTTTTATCTAAAGCTCGTGGAATACACACGACAGTGAGTGTTTATGTATATATGGATTATAGATTTTGTTTTTTTGTACTTATTTCGCGGGTTTTTTTTTTAATATCCTATTTGGTTTTTGTTGGATTTGACACAACTGTTTAGATCTGTTTTAATGTGTGATTTTATCGTGTAGATTTGTTAAGCTTTTCTTATCTTTTTATGTATTCAGAATGTGGAGGATAATTATGCAATATCTGTTAAGCTTTTCATTTCAGAAAATTTTAGTTTTTTAGATTTTTATTAAGTAAATTACGTTACCATTCTCATGGATAAAGCTTTTGAACGAACTTTGATGGTACAATGTGTTTTCACATAAAGACTTGGTAGTCACATTGGTCTAGTTTTGGTAGTGTGTTTTGAGGATCTGAAGAACTCTGGACATTTAAATTTTGTTACTGAAAGCATAACTTGAGCTACTGGATGAACACAGAAATGTGAGGTACTGGAACTTATAATGACTTTGATTATGCTGAATCAGAGCAGATGGGAAAAATGGCTGTGAGGTAATAATAGTGGCTTTGATTATGCTGAATCAAAGCAGATGGGAAAGATGACTTAAATCCATTAAAATAATTCAAAGCAAATCTCACTGATACGTTCATCGAGTTGTTTTGATTATGTGATGAGATGTGTTTTTAAGTCAAGAAATTTCTTGATAGCGAGTTGATAAAATGTTGGCAGAAGTTCTGCCTGCAGTTATGGTACAAGGAACACTTGTTTCCTCTGTTGATTAAATATTTATAAACTGACTTAGGAGAAGTAATGAGATCTCTACAGTGTGAAGAGTGGGAAGAGAAGAATAACAAAAATGTATCAAAAATGAGAATTTAGAGGAGTTATTTGTCAAGTATTAATAGCAACCTGACATAATTAAAAAGAATAGGGGAAAGCTTTAATTTTGCTAGAGTTTGTTAAGAGTAGCGTTTCCCCAGTAATTGATTACTAAATGGTACAATTCACTGCTTTGGAGTCTCATTTACCGAGTTAAACATTGTTATGCAGATGTCTAATCTCAATTACGAGTTAAAAAGTGTTATACAGATGTCTCTCTGACTTCTTTTTTTGTATCATAAAAAATATATCAATCTTTAGGTTATACACCACTTATCTTTTCATTTCTTTTGCCTTGTGTCTTTATTAGATTCTTTCCATTCAATCTGAGACTCTGTTGCCCAGCTTTAGCAGTTTCTGTTGTTGCACCATGCCTGACTATGTGCAAGAAGTGGAATATGTATCTAGAACAGTAAATTCTGGGGGGGGGGGGGGGGGTTGGGGGGAGAATGTGAGGTTCCAATTGGAGAGAGAATTTAACTTAGTTGATTCTTGAGAGAAGTTGATGTTGGATGTTGATAGCATCTCCCTGCTTTTTCTGCTGATACACTCTTCCGTGTTGCCCCAACATCAGTTGACACCACCTGCAGAAATAACATTAAAAGCAATAAGATTAGTTGTAGAGAGAGTAGATTATCTGCCTCTTTAATCAAACAGTGTGCTTGATAGATATTTACCAGTTCTTGCAGCTATGTTTTTGTTCTGTTCTTATCATTAACTCTTCTTCTCAGACGTCAGAGTTTCTGTTAATTTCACTTGCTGCTGAGAGTTTTAATAAAATTATGAACCTGATATTATTTCTGTTTGATTAAAGTCTTTTTGCTTTCTACTTTAAACTAATTTTTGTTTGAGTGAAGTCTAATGTAATAGGGCTTTAGATTGCTTGTTTTTGCTACTGTTATCATGCCCAGTTGGCACCAACAGGCCATTTACATACATAATGCGTCAAAAATAAAACACATCCCTAAGACTAAAAACTAGTTTATTTATTTAATTTATTATTTTTATTATCAGGGTCCAATTGATTAAGGCCATGGAACCACTAATAGAAAGGAAATAAATCCTTTGGAACTTGCAAAGGACTCATTGTATAGGTATTAGTGTCAGCACTGGTGGTAGCCACTAGCCAGATTTTCCAGGTCCATATTCTGGAAAACTTGGTCCTGCAGATTGGAGTTGTTGTCCTCATCATTAAGAATTGCTGGTATCTGGGGAGGTATAGCACAAACAAGAAGATTGTTTATCTAGATTCCAGGTCAGATTCTTTTTTCTAATTAACTAGCTTTATTAAATTTTACCTGCTCTCTTGTTTGATTGTTTTCTTCTGCCGGCTGCATTTCCTGCTCATATTATTCATAAATGAAGATACAAAATTATTATTAGTTGTTCAAGCATACATTAATTCCCAATTCATGTCATATTGGAATAAATTCAAATTAATGTAAATTATATAAATTCAAACTATTTAATCTCAACTAACCCAAATATCCGAGCTGAAAACAGGCAAATAATATAGGATGTTGCTTATTGCTTATTTGACTTGAGAGTAATCAGAGTACTTTTAGAAGTGTGTTTAACCACTCATATTCATTAAAGAAGGTATGAATGGAAAAAAAATTACCATCTTTATAATTTTTACCAAATTTACTGCAAAAGAAGCTTTGCACCTTCTGATTAAGGGCTTCTATGGCTTCAAGCATCAACTATGTCTTCATATCACAATCAACCTAATGTTTCAGATTTGTATGCTATGTTTTATGGAAAGAAGTTGTAGAATGTATTAGAATAAATATAGCCAAATTGTTGCCTGTAGAATGTATTAGAATAAATATAACCAAATTTCAATGGCATCATCATCAAGTCCCAAACTGTCAAAACTCTTTAAATACCTTAACTAATCCTGATCCATCACTCTGTGAAAGCTTTCGAACTCTCAAGGCTTTATGAAATTCAGACAGCAACCTCCCCTCTGCAGATCATTTATTAAACCTAGTTCTCCAGGAAAACAATTTTTCTATATGAAAGCACCAAAAAGTTTCCTCTGTTTTTCTTGGAAGCACATCCATAAGTTCCCTATCTGATACACTCTCCATTAACAAAATCCTAAGAAACACAAAAACAGAATGATTCAACCACATTCTGGAAATGACATTCCAAAATATTGTCCTTAAACAAAATTAAAAAAGAAAATGAATTTCATTCTCATATTAATAAATAAAAATTTTAATATTTATTAAAATATATTTCATTCTCATATTAATAAATATTTAATTATTAATTTGTAGGAAAATGAATTTTGAACGAGAATGGATGTACAAGAGGACAATTGATGGAGTTTTGATGATATATTACCAATACTATTTGAACATGTGATTGTGAGGTGTTGTATTCTAGAGACTTTCACTTGTGGTTGCTGAAATTGTGTTGGTCTCTTTGTTTTTCATTGAAGCTTTTTTTTTTTTTATCCTTGTGGTTTATTTGAAATTGTGTTGGCCTCTTTGTTGTTTCATTGAAGCTTTTTTTTTTATCCGTGTGCTAGCTGAAATTGTATTGATCTCTTTGTTGTTTCATTTGAGGGTTCATTTGTATTAACCTCATCAATGGAAGATGATCCTTCTTCCTTTCCTATTTCTAATGGTATAGTATTGGTACTGGATGTTGTGAAAATGAATATTATTAGACTTCCTTCACGGAATCAATATTTAGCATCCAACTCATTGAATAAAATAATTTCTCAGCCTTTTCTGAGGCAGGGACCTCTACTTCACAAAAAAAAACCCTTCAAAGGTTATTAATATTACTATTAATTTGAATTGCTATACTCAATTTCCCATGTTGCAGCACTTTTGGTAAAAAAATTCAATTTGTAGTTCGTTATTTATGGTGTCAGGTTTTATGCAGTCTTAAGAGAGAACTTCCCACTGTACAAGCCAGGTATTTGATTTTTTAACAGCATTGATTCCCCCTCTATGCATTGTTGTCAAATCACAAGCAAGGTTTGATTGAAAATCAGGAAAAAAAAGGAGAAAAACTTAAAAGTGCATTTAACACACTACGTTTCTGTCAATATTGTTGTAGATTTAAGATGTGAGGCATCACTTTGGGTGGGGAGAGGCAACTGTCTTACCTTTTTACAGGATACTCTATGCCAAGCTTAGCTAAAATACATATAATAAATGACCAACTGAAAAATCAGCTTATGACTATGAATTTGGTTGCGCTTATGAAATACCTAATTGTTCATCTACTCATACATGGTTTGTTCAGTTTAGTGGGTCATTGCTTAGTTGTGATTGCTTTCTCCTAATCAGTATCAATGTCTTCTGTGCATCTTAAATTCTTATTTGGATTGATTTTATTTATTGATTTTATTTTATTTCTGGGAATTTATATCAATTTAAACTACTTCTGATGATCAATTTAACAGTTTCGTACATGGTATTCGATCTCTGTATATCACCATTTCTTAACTTGGTGAACGATGTATATCACTATGAGCTAAAGTTTGAAATGATTAAATATTTGGGGGAATCAAGAAAGAAACTTCTTTTTTGATTGACTTTTAAAAAATTTTAAACTGAAATTCTCAATACCTTTTTTTCATTCAGGATCACTGTTTTTATGTTTTGAGAAAAGGATTTGCAATAACTAACCCAAAATCTAATTTAAATTGTTTTTTCTTGAACTTTGTTGGAGTCGATTAAGTTATTAGAAATATGCCGCAGATCAACAAATTGCAGTAATGGCTAACTCTACCCCATTTTTATCACAAACATATATCCTGCTAACAAAACCAACTCAGACCCATCAACAAATATAGGATCAAGCAATCCTTTAAGATCTCCTGACCCAAGAAACACCATATAGCTATCACCAAACACACGATCAATTTCTCAAGGCACATTGGTGTATTTCTAATTAGAAGCTGCAGTAGCTTTCAAAAATTTCTAATTTTTACCATCATAATTTATAAACTACGTGCTGATTCTATAGAGGTAAAATATGATGAAAGTATATATAAAATATGAGAGTTGCTACCAACAAGGAGTGATTGTGGCTTGTGGGGGACAGCAATACTACAGAAAATAAAATTTTAACAATTTAATTTTTGTTTTTAAAAAATTTTTAGAATGAATTCATATTTATTATAAAATCACTGCTACTTATTTTGCTGATTTATGAGTAATAGTTAACTACTTAATCTTTGAAATATATTATGTATACTGTTTTTTGAAATCAAATTTTTGAATATCATGAAGCTTGTCACTCGAATTATTCTAAATCTGTAAATCACTGCAGTAATTAGGCCAGCCATCCACAATATTAACATCCTTTTACAACAGGAAGTTGAGAATAAAACATAGTACAAATATCTTATTCAAAATAGATTTAAGCTTTGATTATAGGCACAAAGTTCAAAAAAATAAGAATTATTGTGGTCAAGAACTTTGTTGCCTAAACTAACAGAATCCTCCTGTATGGCAAAGTTTAGAATTTGATGATGCAAGAAACTTCTCTACCTCATCAAGAAACTTATTTTTCAGTTGAACTTCTCAAAACTAGAAATTGATCTTGCTGAATATTCTACTACTAGTTGTGAAAATGATGATGACTTGTTTTCTAATAACCTTGCTGGAGAGTCATACTCCCCAATGAGTCCTGCACCATGATTATGAATGAAACGATTTAAGAAGATTGTATAACATTAAAAGTTAACTAATGAACTTTTGCTAAAACTTAATAGTTTTGTCATTAGGGTTTTAACATTGCAAATTTGGAACCCAATCATTAATCTGATTAACAAAACAAAAATGTTTGGATTGAAAATTTTTGCAAGCTTTATGTGACAGGAAACAAGAGGTCACCACTCTGTTATATGGAAATATAGGCATTTGGTTTAACGAAAAAGAAAGAAATGGTTCATTAATGGCTTCTGATATCATTATGGTGCTTAATCAAAGCTGCCTATAATTATAAGTTGAACCAACAAATTTTATTTGATGGTCTTATGGTTGTTTAGCAAGAAGTAAACCCATATGCTGATTTTAACTAATACATTAATCTTAAATCAAAAAATGCTATGTCAGGAAGTATTTTTTGTGGTAGATTGAAGCTTTTTTTTTATATCTGTTCCAAAAAGAAATTGTATTGATCTCTTTGTTGTTTCATTTGAGGGTTCATTTGATTTTATTTCATTTGAGATGTCATTTGTTTATACCATTGTTAAAAGTAGATCCAAATTGTATGATTGGATGATTATACAAGTGCACCTTACTGAACTCATTTTTTATTCAGGTGCATGGATTCCAAATTAGTAGCTAATGCTGTGTGGAAGATTTTTCGAAGGTTGCCAACTCTTGAGGGATCTTCATGGTCTAAAGTCACTAGGGAAACAAAAAATTTGTACTATAAAGAGTTTGAAGTACGTATTCTGGTTCTTTATAGTTCCTACTTAAATTGTTCATTTATTTAAAAGTAGAATGATATATTCAAGCATGTTTAATTTTTTTGGTTTTTGTGGATGTAGAAATATTGTCAATGGGACTCTAGAAATGAGAGTTTGATGAGTAGCTACTTTGAGTCCAAATGTGGTGACAGGTATTCAGATTTTATTTACAGTGTTAAAAAAGAAAGCATATTCGTACCTGAAAATATACTAACTCAATGGAAAGCTGATTGGAGTACCAATAAAGCAAAACATCGTTCTTCCGTTGCTTCAAAGAATAGGTTTGTTTTTATTTCATCATTCATATTTATGGTATAATCTTACTGCTTGATGACATAACATGTGGTATAATATTATGACAATGTAGGCTAACAGAAAAAGTAGGGCTTGGAACTGGCCCTTCTAAGCACACATTTGGATCCATTTCCCAAGAAGCACATAGACAAAGATTGGTAAATTATTAAATTAGCCATTATTATTAGAAAATTTATGTTTTATATATGTAAATTTAATTACCAAGATATAATTTGACAGAGTAAAGAATTGGGACGTGAAGTTTTGCTTGGAGAGGTTTTCTTATTTGGTCACACAAGCAAAACCGATAGAAATAAAGTCTTCATTGATAAGCGCTCCGAGTTAGTTTATGTATGACTTTGTTTCTTCTCAAGTTAATTTAATTTTTTTATCCTATTTTAGATTAAATAGTTAAAAATGTAATTTGATTTGCATATATCTTTGGCAGGAGAAATACTACGAACTTAAGAATGCCGAGCCTGAGTTGCAGACACTTGAGGCTGAGGAGGATGATATGCCTTCATTAACACCAGCCCAAATAGAGCTTGAGCGACGCGTGTTTGTGGAGGCTGCTGGTGGCACCAGTAAGACATCTCGTATTTATGGGCTGGGTTCTTCCTCATCCCATTATTCATGCTATGAACCATCTGGGTCATCATTTTCTGCAACGTCTGCTAATTGCAATGACTCTGAGGTATTGGAAACTATGAAAGTATTACAACAAAAGGTAGAAGAGCAAGCCAAGGTTATAGTATCAATGAATGAAGTTATAGCTAATGTGCGCTCGGTGAATGATGTTTTAGATGATATGCGCTTATTCTTATCTGAGCAACGAAGGAAAACAAATGCTCCTCCTGCTCCGGCAAATGACAATGTGGAGGAAGACGATGTTCGTATGTAGGATATACTTGATAGTTGGTGTTTTCTTTGTTTGTGTTTGGAGTGTCGGATTAATAAAGTTTGTGTTTGGAGTGTCGGATTATTAAGACCTTATGTGTTCAATATACTTTCTTAAGGGGTAAACTTTACATTCGAATTGTTTATGTATACTTATTGCCACTAATAACTTAATTATGAATGTTGTGTTATTTGATTATTATTGTAATGAATGACTATTTTATAAACAGGTTTGGTTATTATATTTGAAATTCAACAGGTTCTTGAAAATGAGTAGACAAAAAAAAATTTGGATTACTGGAAAATTATAGCCAAACAATTACAAAATTGCGACAAAATCAGCGACCAAAGGTGTGAACAAAAAATAATGAATTCTGCGACGAATCAACGACTGAAATAACGAGAAAAATATTGTATTCTGCGACACATCAGCGACAACATTTAGCGAGCAAAATAGCGACAAATTCAGCGACCAAATTAACGACCCAAATAGCGATGAATTCAACGACAAAAGCTAAATCAACGATGAATTTCAGCGGGAATAAATAATTCCCGCCAAAATTGAAAATGTCGTTGAATTTGTCGCTGATTTGTCACTAATCAACGACACGCACAATTGGTTGCTGATTTGTCGTTATTTTTTAGCGACCTGGACATTACCGTCCGCTCTATTTTTCTCGCTGTTCGTCGCTGATATTGTCGCTATTGTATTTTGGTCATTGATTTCGTCGTTAATGGTGTCGCAGATTGCTGTTTTTTTTTTGTAGTAAACCTTATTTCATTAGTTTATCTTCCAAAGGGCTTAAAATTGTTATTTTTACTTCTTAAAAATCTTAAAACTCTAATTGAACATATTTTTCAACAAAACTAAGATTTAAATTCTGTTTCTTTTAAAATTTTAAAGTATGTTCTATTTCATTCAAAAAGCCTTAAAAACATCTTTTCTACTTATAAAAACTTTAATTTGTTTGTTTAAATTCATAAAACTTCATGAAATTATCAAATTGATTTCCAAATTCCTAAAAATTAATCCACCACCTGTGACCCTAATTAAAAAAATACTAAACCCAAATTCAACTTCCAAAATTCAAAATAATGAACACTAACCCTTTTAAAACCTTAAACCCTAATTTTTTATGAACCCTAATCCTTTTAAAAAATTAAAAAACATAAAAACATAAAAGCATAAAATTTACACAGTAGCTTAAAAACACAAAGAATCACCATTTAAAACCACAAATTAAAAGTGTTTTAAAGTGTCTAAAACCCTAGTTTCATGATTTCACCATTCAAATATTAATTTAGCTAATCAAAGAGTCTTACCAACCTTTTAAAACATAAAACCCTAATCTATTTTAATTCCATAAAAAGTATAATTGAACTTTTATTTGCTTTATTCAATTCCATACTTGAATATGCTTTGATTTATCTCTTATGCTTTAATTTATTTAATTTCAATACTTGATTTATTTAATTTATCATGGATGGATGTTTATTTTCTATTTTGATTAATAGCTTTGATGAATGATTTATTTATGATGAATGATTATTTACTTTTATCGATTAATTTAGATTTTCAAAAGTTGTAAGAGGTATGTTTCCACTTGGTGGGTACCTCATTAATTAAACATCATCTAATTTAATTTGCTTTTCTATTTTAGAACCTATGTAAAGGGCATGTTTCTACCTTTTGGTGGGTGTCCTATTTAGGCATGTGATATAAGGACATGTTTCCATCTTCGGATGGGTGTTCATTTATTTGCTTTGCTTGGACATTGCTTTGATTTTAATATAATGATGCTTTCTTTTAATTATTGTGTGTAATATGGATAATATTGTTATATTTAAGAATTTTATAATATTATGACCTGTAAAGGAGGCTGGTTCCAATGAACCGGGCATTGTGGGGGTGCTGGGCCATTTCTCACCTTCCCCACACGTACCCAACTTTCTGAACCCATTAAGGGGTTGGGGATTCCTTAGGAATTGAGTCATCCACCCCTTTCTTTTTCCCGGTCTGTCCGGGTGGTGACTCCATTTTCTCCGAACTTAGGTCCGTGTTCTCTAAGGCCCCGAGCCTAAACAGTGCCAAAGTCGCAAGAACCATTCCACTGGGAGTGGGGGCAAAAATCCCCGCTCACAGTGGCGACTCCACTGGGGATAAGAGAAGTTGATTCTGTTGGTCTTTATATTATTCTATTCTTTCTTATAATGATATTATCCATTGCATAATCTTGGATTGCATCGTGTGTGTGAGTTAGGACGCCCTCGTTACCCGTGTTGTGTTATGTAAGGGATACCATACTTTCACTCAAGGTATGGAGATCGAGCATGGCATAACCACTCATAGCCTCGTAGCGTTCGGTATATACTTGCTATGGGAACCTAAGCCTTTTAACCCAAAGACTAAAGCTCATGTAATTGGCCTAGTTACTTTCCTTAGGTTTTACCCCAAATGCATTTTGTTTGACTATGGTTAGTTTATCTTAGTCTAAATCATGGCTTATTTGCTTTGTTCTTTTTCTAATATGACCTAAGTATATTGTAAGCTCAAAATAAACTTTTTTTTAAGTCCAAAAGACCAAAGCTATTTTCAAAATATTTCAAGGTGGTCTTTGGACATAAGACTTTTCTAAAACAAATCAAAAATTCTTTGGCCCATATCCCAAATACTAAGCCCAAAATCCATTTTTCTAAAATCTTTTACAATGGGCTTAGAAACAAAACTATTTTCACCCAACCTTTTCTTACAAAGAGCTTGCAAAAATATTTAGGTCAATTATGGAATACCAAAAATCAATTGTGGGCCTAGTTTACACTAAGAATAAATTAACCATGGGCTTGTTTTTGGCATGAACCATTAGTTACTCTTTTCAAGTGAGAAATCTATTTATAATAAACCTCTTAAATTTGTTTTAATCCAATATAGCATAAAAGCTACTATAGTTGGTTAAATGGATTAAAACCTAATTAATGAGAATTGCTATGAATGGATTTCCATTTTCGAAAATATAACTATTGGTTGAAACGTCTGAGGGATTTATTCAAAAGCAAGATACCCCATGTTGGTATTTTGTTAACCATATACCTAGGAAAAGAGACTCGCCATTCGTGTGTGGATGATATAAGGTTGGAAGGAACGTCCTATTTATCCTTATTTATGGATTTGTTTGTGCTTACATGCATACATTTGCATCTCATATCATTGATCCTCTCTGGTTCACAGCCCTGGATTACGATAGTTCTAAAGCTTACAATAATCTGACCTACGCCAGAGATGAAGTATCTAGCAACGACTCAATCACTTGCTCACCTAAAGCAATGGAGCCCGAACAAATTCAAAGGATGGTGGATGAAGCCCTTAATGCCAAGATGGAAAAAATCAAAGAGGCCCTAGCTGAGACCATGAAGAACCAATTGACTACAATCTTAGAAAACCATGCCGAGGCATCTGCTAGCACTAAGAAACCAAAGGACAAAGGGAAGACCAAAGTTAGTGAAGTAGTTTTTGATGATGAAAAAGTGATCATTGATGATGATGATGATTGGGCTCAATACTACCAAGAAAAGAAAAAAGAACCAAAGGTTGTTGAGAAGGAAACTATTGAAAAGACCGAGACATCCGATGTTGAAAAGATGATTGTCGATTTAGAAAAGAAATTTGAGAAGAAGCTGAAAACCGAAGAGATGTCTGAGATCGACAAACTATTTGAACAAGATGATGAGGTCCCTTATAAGTTCAAGATGCCTTCCTTTGCTAAGTACAATGGCATCGGAAATCCCCATCTTCATGTGAAGCAGTATATTACTGCCATGCAATCTGCCCGAGCTACTAAGGCTCAAACCCTAAGGTACTTTATGCTCTCATTGGACCCTGTTGTCCAAAATTGGTTCAATACCTTAGATGATGGAACACAAAAGAGTTGGGATCTACTTTACAAAGCCTTCATCCAACAATATGGATATAATGTTGAGCTAGAAGTTACCTTAATGGAAGTGGAGTCCATTAGGCAAAGGCCAAATGAGAATTTTGTTGACTATATGAAAAGGTGGAGAAACAAGGCCACCTTACTCAAGAAAAGGCCTGATGAATCCGATCAAATAAGGATGATTGTGAGAGGGGTGTCTCATACACTCATCCGTGATTTCAAAGACCTTCTTCAAGCTGGTTTGCAAATTGAAGAATGGGAAAGGGAGAAGAGCCGATTTGCAACAAAAAGTAACGAGAAAGGGAGCTATCAACCTGGTAGTCAAAGCATGCAAAAGGCCATCGATGTTAATACTACTAACCAAGGAATAAGGAGACAATTTTCGGAATTGGGAAAACTGATGTCTTGGGTTCTCAACAAGCTTCAAAGAAAAGGATTGCTACAACCCTTAAATGCTCACCCTTTGCCTAATCCTCTCCCACCTAATTTTGACACCAAAGCATTTTGTCAATTTCACCAAATGCAAGGACATGACACGGATAGATGTGTGAGGTTGAGACATGAGATCCAAAACCTAATTGATAATGGGAAACTACCTGAGCCCAATAAGCCAAACACCAAAGACAACCCATTGCCAAAATTCAATAGGGTACCACCGCCGGTAACCTTTATGATTGGAGGAGGTTTGCATGAGGACTTTGTCATGTCTTCTTTTCAAGATGTGGATGAAAAAGCAATCAAAGAAGAAGAGGCATTTGTCAAAATTGAACAAGCTATGATGGGTGGAGAAGTAGCAATTTGTGTTGTCAACGGGTTTTGGGATTCAAGTGATAGTGATGATGATATCATACCTAAGAAGGAGGAGTGGACTTGGTTTGAGCCCAAAGAAGATGAGTTGATGAATACTAGATCCGGTAAGTTTTATGCAAGGCCACCATCTAAGGAGATAGAAACTAATAAGGGTAAGGAAGTCGAAGTATAAGAAGATGATGCTGTGCTCAAGCAATTGAAAAGAACCCAAGCAAGTGTTAGCATTTGGGACTTGCTAGCTACTTCTAAAAAGCACCGAGAAACTATGGCCAAAGCCTTAGCTAGCATGCCAATTTCTACCTCCATAACACCGGAGGAGTTGATCAACTTCATAAAAATTGGGGAAGTAATGAAATGTGAGGAGATCCAAGAAAAGAGTGAAGTTAGTATGGGAGCAGTTTCTTTTTCAGATGCGGACTTACCGGAGGAGGGAAGAGACCACATATGCCCTCTCTTCATCAAAATAGAAGTCAAGGGGAAGAGGACTCCATGTGTAATGGTTGATGATGGGTCCGCCATAAATATTTATCCACTTAAGATATTGCCAAAGCTAGCCATGTCAACAAGAGATCTAAACCCAACCGAAGTGACAATTCGTGCTTATGACAACACTAAAAGGCATGCCGAAGGGACTTTCAAGGCAGCCGTCAAGGTTGGTCCGATTGAATCCATTGTTGAATTTGTTGTTTTAGACATACCAGTTACCTTTGCCTTACTGTTGGGGAGACCATGGTTTCATCCTCTTGGTGGAGTTCCTTCCACCCTTCATTAAAAGATCAAATTCCCCAACAGAAATGAGACAGTGGTCATTGAAGCTGAAGATAATGAGATTGTTAATGCTCTAATGGTTGAGAGGCCTCTCAATGGTTTTTAAGTGGCTGCAATTTCTAATGATGAAGTAGCGGACTCCAAAGTCTTGAATATGATGAAGAACATGAACTACCTTCCCAGAGCTGGTATTGGAAAGGGTAAGGCCGGTTTAACAAAGTTGCCAGATTTTAGAACTCAAGCTTTCAAGAAGGGGTTGGGATATGATGAAGCCAATGATGTTCAACCAAAGAAGAATGAGAAGATGAGCTTCCCACCACTTGAAGAGATCTTTGTCAAAGCTCCATATATGGGACCACTCCAAGGAAAGCCCGAGCCGATCATGTTCATGGGTAAGTTAATTCCAGGTTTTGAAATTTTTGCAGATGTTGCTGAGCTAGTGGAGCAAGTGAAGAAAGTGTTCACCCTGTCAACCAATAAAGAATCCAATCCAAAAGAGTAGAATGAACCTGCCCTAAAAGCCGAGAAGACTCCGGAAGAGATTGCTGCCCTGGTTGAAGAGAAGTTTGAAGACATCCTGCTTTATGATTCTGAGATTAATGATTGTGATTTTGATTTTAATTTGTCTACTTTGTATGAGGATGATGATGTTTTCTTTTCCAAAATGAATGCAATAAAGTCTGATTTTGCTTACTTGTGTGATGTTTCTCCTGATGGTTGCATACATTCAAATAGCAGTTACATGAGCATCTTTAATATTAATTATGTTAACACGCAATCATTAAATTTGGGAACAACTGAAAATCCTAAAAACATTAGCATTGTCCGACCTTACTCCTGATGAGAGAGAGAGATTTGAAAAAATATTCAAAAAATATGAAGAAGTGTTTGCTTGGTCTTATGAAGATATGTCGGGGATAGATCGAGACATAGCTGAGCATCATATTCCTACTTACACTCACATTAAACCTGTCAAACAAAAGCTTAGGCGATTAAGACCTGAGTGGGCTGAATTAGTTAAAGAAGAGGTCACTAAGCAAATGCAAGTGAAGTTCCTTGAAGTAATAGAATATCCAGATTGGTTAGCCAACATAGTACCCATGCCAAAGAAAGATGGAAGGATAAGGGTCTGCGTGGACTATAGAGATTTAAACAAGGCTTCCCCTAAGGATGATTTTCCTATACCTCATATAGATGTTCTCATTGATAGTGCGGCCTCTAGCGTGCTACACTCGTTTGTAGATGGATTTTCTGGATACAATCAAGTTATACCAAAGATGGCCTGATGGAGTGCATTTGAGATGTTTAAGAAAGCCTGAAGTGGAGCTCATCATGTCTGAAATACATGTGGGAAGTTGCGGTCCTAACATGAGTAGTTTGGCCCTAGTTAAGAAGATTATTTGACAAGGTTACTATTGGTTGACCATGGAGAAAGACTGTATTGAGATTGTAAAGAAGTGCCAGCAATGTCAGATGTATGGTAACTTGAATCATATGCCTCCTAAAGAACTGCATTCAATGTCTTCACCCTGGCCATTTGCCACCTGGGATATCGATATTATAGGAGAGATACATCCGACAGCTTCAAACGGGCACCGTTTTATTGTGGTAGCAGTAGATTATTTTTCAAAATGGGTCGAAGCCGAATCCTTCAACAAATGGCTAGGTTTATTGAAAAGAATCTCATATGCAGATATGGGGTCCTGCACAGTGTGTATATCAGACAACGGAGTACAGTTTCAAGGAGCAGTTAAAGATTTATTCTCCAAGTACCAAATCCATCATCATCGATCCTCTCCTTATAGACCAAAAGCTAATGGTGCAGTAGAAGCAATGAACAAGACAATTAAGCAAATTCTATCACTAAGACTTATGGGGCTGGTCGGAAATGCTTCCCTTTGCTTTATGGGGATATAGGACGAGTGTGCGAAAACCTACTGGAATGACACCGTTCTCTTTGGTTTATGGGATGGAAGCGGTATTGCCAATTGAAATCGAGATCAAGTCGTTAAGAGTAGTCTTGGAAACAGAGCTACCTGAAACTGAATGGGTAACAAGCAGATACATACAGTTAGCTCTACTGGAAGAGAGAAGGTAAAAAGCACTGTATCATCACCAACTGTATCAAAAGAAGATAGCTTGGGCCTACAATAGAAGGGTCAAGGTCAGAAAATTCAGAGTTGGGGATTTGGTGTTGAAGCAATGTAAGCCTAATGTATCTGATCCAAGAGGGAAGTTCAGACCTAGCTGGGAAGGGCCATATGTCGTGAAACAAGTCATGAACAAAGGTGTCGTGAAGTTATCAGACATGGATGGGAATGAATTTAGTGAGCCAGTAAACATTGACAGGTTAAAGAAGTTTTATATATGATAGGAAGAAAAAGAAGAAAAAAGAGCTCGCTAGGTTGAAAACCCAAAAAGGGAAGCCTAGGCAAAAGTTAGAGCAGTGCGCTAGTTCCAAAAACCCAAAAGGGAGGGCTACGCAACAATTAGGGCTAAATGAGAGAAAATCGTCAATTTGAAAAGCTGAAAGGGCTAATTGGCAATAGTAGTGATCTTGTGTATACTGGTTTTATGTTTGGTTGTTCCCCAATTTAATAAAACAGAATTAATGATTAAATTTGTTCTATGTGTACTGCTATAAGTATTTGACTAGATATGGATGAAATAAATAATCATAATTGCAAAAGGTGATGACAAATTATAAATGGAAAAGAAGCATCTTTTATTACTTTAATTATTTTTTCATCCTAACAAAACACTTTCTGAATTGACAAATGTAAAATCTATGGCAGTCGATAAGTGTAACATGCAGGCCAGCTTTGCCTTAACTGATCCAAGTAGGCTTCAGTCAAGAAAGGCATGTCTAGGTCAGAAGCAAAGTTAGAGTCACAAGGTTCAGCTCCATACCGATGCCCAAGTCGGCGAGGATCATAGCATGTACCTTGACGAAGAGCAGCAAGGGGAACGTACATTAAGTATGTCTGCATGGTGATACGAGAAATCTTCCACCAAGGTACCAACCAACGGATATTGACTTCAGAGCGTGAGTGGATCCAGTCAACCCAGTCAGCATATGAAGAAGCGGGATGGAGTAGCTTCCTAGCAGAATGATGATGTGGCAGGTATCTGGCAAAATCCATGGAGGGGGTATCAAGCAAACAAAGACGCTGCTGAAGCCAAATATGTGAAGAAAGAATTAAAAAAAAAGTCCACTAAGTTGAAAACCCGCAAGGGCAGCTTAGGCAAAAATTAGGACAGATCGCTAGTTTCGAAAACCTGCATGGGCGGACTAAGCAAAAGTTAGAGCAATAAAAAAAGCCTAAATTGAAAACCCAAAAGGGCAGTTTAGGTAATTACCTGAAGCAGCAACGGACTCCCAATCAGTCTCTTTGACAATCCTGATTTAAATCGGTCTAATCCAACTAAGGTCTCGGCTAAAATCACAGGTACCGGCGACAAGCCTCCTTCCATTTGGTCCATAATATCCAATACTCGTGGATCAATATCGTTGTCAGAAGAAACAAGCAAGAATTGACCGAGAAAGTAAAGACAAAGCATGCGTCCCCATGCCTTAGTAGGAGCCAAATGAGAAAAACAAAAGTCAATCAAATGAGCAAGTAGAATTTTTTCACCTCTCATCAACTGAAGAACTTCGGGTTTTGGAATTTGAAATAACATCTGCATCTTCTGTTGAGTCTTGGAAATCAATGTGGGTAATGCCATTTGTTGATTATTGGGATGTCCAAGGATGGCCTCAAATTCTTCAATCAAGGGATATATTTCAAGGCCATTAATTCTAAATATCCTAGAATTCGTATCCCAGAAGGAAGCCACGACATATAAAAAGGAGTGGTCCAATTTGACATTTTGAAAACATTTTAGAACATCAAGCTTTGACCATGAAATTTGCTTCCAATGGATGGCATCCATATTCTTAAATAGAATTTTTATTTTCTTTAAATGGTGCTCGGTCATGGTTGATGAATAAAAGGGAACCAAAATTGCTAAAGGGGGTCTTCACGTTGAAAGAGAGAGATTTTTGGTTTATGAATTGAAATATGGCATGCAAGGTGATTTATATAGAAGAAAATAAACCTTTTCCAAAAGTGAAATGGAAAAGATGATGGGAAAGGATAAGACCATATGGCATAAGGAAAGGAAGTGGTCACAATTTCTTTTTCCACTTTGGATTTGGTTTAACAAAAGAAGTGGATATTAATTATGATGTATTATATAAAAAAAAAGAAAAAGAAAAATTGGCAGTAATGAAAAAAAAAGAGAGGATTACAGTAAAGAGGAAAATTGTATATTTTTCATTATTGTACAATGTTTTACAATCACTAAGAGGGTGGTGGTAGGTCACCAAATAAAGACTTGAAAAAGTCATCGCCTATTGGAGGAGGGGGCAAATTACTCATCCCGGGATCATCCAAAGCAGAAGCACTAAAATTCCTATTGCCTTGGAGTTCTGATTTGTCATGGTCCTCATCAGAAGCAGACAAAAGGATCTCATGGTCATCAGTCTGGGGGCCTCTCGATGAAGAAGCACCGGGATCCCTCATTCTTTGAAATCGGAAGTCACGGAAATTTTATTCGGATTGATGATATAAACTTTCAAAATGAGAAGCTTGCTGACAACTTGCAGCCAACTCATCTTGAAGTTTCTTATTTTGTTCTTCATGCATCCGCTATGAGCCAAGAGAGAAAAAGGTAAGAGCATACATAATCATGCATACATATAGCGTAAACTATTATGAAATGAGGAACGTACCAGGTAGTTCATAACAATACCCTGCGGATGAGATTGCATATCCGGCGGGCTAGAATGAGCAAATGAAGGGGCAGTGAAAGAGGGTCCAGCTTCATGATCAAATGAGCCAACAACCTGCAACAATCATTAAAGAATCAAAGAAAGAAAAAGCAGTTGCAAGGGAAAAGTGGTTAAAGTGCAAAAAAAAAACTCCCTTGGAAGATCAAAACAAGGAAAGAAGAGCATGAATCAAGCAAGACATGGCTAAGCCAAATCGAGCTTAGCCATGTCAGCTCAAAAGAAATTTTGGCCGTGTCTCACCTAAAGGACAAAGTCAAGAAGGATCAAGCAAAGAAAGAAAAGAAACAGTAGGTGACACTGGCAAGCAACATGGCCAAGCCACTGGCCGTGTCCCATCCTAAGCCTAGAACAAAGAAAAACCAAAGAAAAGACACAGAATCTGACACACCCAGGAGACACGGTGAAGCCACTGGCCGTGTCACTCCCATCTTCAAAGAACAAAGAAGACCCCGATCTCCAAGGATGAAGATCCATTTTCAAGGGTGAAGACCCGATCTTCGACGGTGAAGATCCATTCTGAGGGTAAAGAATCACAATGCATAGAACATCCGGAGCAGTCAGACTTCTCAACTGATAAAAGGTTAGTCAAATTCATTCTCGAGTCCAAGTACCCAATCTCGGGTCCAAATGCCCAAATCAAATCAATCCCAGGTCCAAGCTTAGATCATCTCTCTCTTAAATAAGCAAAATTCAATTTTGCCTCGAAGGTTCGTCAAAGCATGTTCTAAGATTGACTAGGACCTAGACAAAGGTAATTATATAGGAGCTCTCTATAAGTAAGCATTCACAAGTAAATGTTGTAGAACAATTCCCTCACCTATTAAAGTCATTCAAATCACGATGCATGGATATACTAATTTATAAATATCAAGCTAGATTCATCATAATCGGGCACCAAAATGAACAAAGACCATGAAAAATTTGATGAAAATAATTTATTCAAACAATCATAATTTGAAAAACATAATTGTTCCTATTAAATATTAAAGAAAGTAAAATAAAAAGAGCAACACTTCAAGCTAAGGAAAGTTCATTGAGTTGGAGTCTAAGATACTTCATTTATTTACACATATCAAGGGTAAGGATTTTTCCATCATCAAGGATCATTGCTTCATCATCCACGTTTAGTCCAAGTTTGTTGATTAGCACATCCTCTTTAGCAGCTTCTCCATCCATATCATGATAAGATGACAAGATAAAACTCTTCATGAAGGTTGCAAGTGGTGACACCCTTCCAAATTTAGGCAGAGGATTATTCTTAGTGTTGGGCTTATTAGGCTCAGGTAGCTTTTCACTGTCAATCAAATCTTGGATCTCATGCCTTAGTCGAGTACATTTATCTGTCTCATGCCCTTAAGTCTAATGAAATTGACAAAAAGCTTTGGTATCAAAGTTTGGAGGCAGAGACTTGTGTAGAGGCTGAGGTGCCAATGGTTGTAGCAAACCCATCTTCATTAGATTTTCTAACATCTTTGAGAAAGGCTCCCTCAAGTATGAAAATTTATGCTTCTTTGCTGGTTCAATTGTTGCATTTTTCTCAACACTTCTTCTTTCCCTTTGACTTTGCCCACTGGGGTGGTATCCACCCTTGTTGCTCCAATTAAAAAGCATATGGTTTGACTGGTCTTGTAGAATAGGGATTGATCCCTCTTTTTTCATTCAATCTCTATCAGCATACCTATTCCTTGTTAATGTTGCCTTGCCCTTCTTCTTTACATCAATAGGAGATGCCTCATTAGCATTGTTGATGATCTTCAGAATTTTAATCAACTGGGTCCTCATAATCTCAACCAATTAATCTTGTAGCTTAGCCATCCTAACTTCATCGGCTATGTCCCTTAGCTGGTTTGCATCCATCCTCCCAATGAAGCACTTGAATCAAAATCAATGTTGCAGGTGGTGTCATTGTATGCTCTTGAACTGTTGTACTCCATATGTATGAGCTAGAAAGGATCAATGATATGTTATACAATGCATGCATGCACAAATAACAAACAAACAAAGATAATTGGGGCGTCTCTTCCAACCTTATAACTTCCACACATTAATTGCGAGTCTCTTTTCCTAGGTATATGGTTAACAACATACCAACATGGGATATTTTTTCTCAAAATATTTTCTTGAACAATTTTAACCAATAGTTATATTTTCAAAAATGGAAGTTAGTGCATGATAATTCTCATTAATTAGGCTTTAATCCATCCAATCAACTAAAGCAGCTTTTATGCTATATTGGATTAAAACTAAATTAAGAGGTTTATTAAAAATAGATTTCTCATTTGAAAAAGTAACTAATGATTCATGCCAAAAACAAGCCCATGATTAATAATTCTTAGTATAAACTAGGCTCACAATTGATTTTTGGTATTTCCATAATTGACCTAAATATTTGTAAGCTCTCTTGTAATCGAAAAAATAATTGTTTTTCAAAAACCCTTGGGCCATAGGGTTGAAGAAGATTTTCGACCCATCTTGAAAGGATTATCTTGAAGATTTTGAAAATTTAAAATTTGGTCTCTTGGACTTAAAGGAAAAATTAGTATTATTAATGTTTTTGAGCTTACAATATAGATAGGTCATATTAGAAAAAAATAAATCAAATAAGTCATGGTTTAAACCAAGATAAATTAATTATAGCCAAACAACAAGCATGTTGGGAAAAAACCTAATGAAAGTAACTAGGTCAATTACATGAGCTTTAGTCTTTAGGTTGAAAAGTTTTAGGCTCCCATAGCAAGTATATACCAAGAGGTACAAGGGTATGAGTGGTTATGCTTGGTCTTTATAACTTGAGTGAAAGTATGGTATCCCTTACATAACATAACACGGGTAACACAAACGTCGTAACTCACGCACACGATGCAATTTAAATAATGCAATGCATAATATCATAATAAGAAAGAATAAAATAATATAAAGACCAATGGAATCAACTTATCTTATCCCAGTGGCATCACCACTGTGAGCAGGGAATTTCACCCTACTCCTATGTAGAATGGTTCTTGCGACTTCGCATTTTTAGGCTCAGGGCCTTAGAGAACGCAGGCCTAAATCCGAAAAAAATAGAGTTGCCACCTAGATAAGCCAGGAAAAAGAAAGGGGTGGATGACTCAATTCTTAAGGAATCCCTAACCCCCTATTGGGTTTGAAAAGTTGAGTATACGTGGGGAAGGTGAGAAATGGCCCAGCACCCCCACAACGCCTAGTTTTTAGAGTTGGCCTCCTTTTCAGATTATAACATTATAAAATTCTTAAATATAATGATATTATCCAAACAACATGCAATCATAAGAATAAACAAATACTTTATTAAAAAACATGTAATGTTCAAATAAAATAAATAAATGGACACTCATACGAGGATAGAAATATGTCCTTACATCATCCAATGTCTAAAACTAAATAGGACACTCACCAAAAAGTGGAAACATGTCCTTTATATTAATCCCAAAATATGAAAATAATTTAAATTACATGAAGCTTAACTAATGAGGTATCCACAAAGTGGAGTCATACCTCTTACATTATTAATAAACAAATAATAATCAAGAAAATATTCATCCATTCATTCATGATAAATTAAATAAATCAACCATCAAAATTTAAATAAATCATTCATAAAAATATAATAAACTACATAATCAAATCTAAAAATAAATAAAGCAATAAATATATAAGTTTAGGTTTACATCTTGAATTAGGGTTTCTTAAATAAAATTAGAGTTTTGCAGGTTTAGATTTAAAAATTAATATTTTAGGGTTTATATATAGAAAAAAGGATTTTAGGGTTTTTATTTGGTATTGAAAACTGATTTTTAGGATTTTGATAAACAAATTACTAGGATAATAAGGTTTAAGAAATTATTTGGCTACTGTATACTTTATCCAATAAAACAATGAAGCAAAATAGATGAATCACAATAAAACAATGAAGCAAGATTATTTGGCTACTGCATACGTTGAAATTAAATTATCATGTACTACAAAATATCAATTCAATATGTATAAGTTACTGGAACTCAAACTAACAAATTATATATTTCTTTTGCAGCAATAATAAACAATATCATCAAGTTTCTCATACTAAGTGTGAGCGGAGATTTTCGCCAACACTCCCAATGGAATAGTTCTTGCAACTTCGGCATTGTTTGGGCTAAAGGCCTTAGAGAACACGGGCCTAAGGGGTGGATGACTTGATTCCTAAGGAATCCCCCCACAATGCCCAATTCATTGGAACCGGCCTCCTTTTCATGTCTTAATATTATAAAATTCTTAAATATAATTATATTATCCATACTACATGCGATCATAAGAATAAATAAATACTTTATTAAAATCACAACAATGTCCAAATAAAATAAATAAATGGACACCCATCCGAGGATGGAAACATGTCCTTACATCATCTATGTCTAAAACTAAATAGGACACCCACCGAAAGGTGAAAACATGTCCTTTACATTGGTCCAAAATATGAAAATAAATTAAATTGTATAAAGATTAATTAATGAGGTACCCAATCATGGAAACATACCTTTTACAATTTTAATAAATAATAATAATAATAAAATAAATCATCCATCCATGATAAACAAATCAAATATTAAAATTAAATAAATCAATCATCAAAACATATAATAAACTATATAATCGAATTTAAAATTAAAATAAAGAAAATAAAGATACATATTTAGGTTTACATTATGAATTAGGGATTCTAGGGATTTTTAGGATTTTTAGATAGGAAATTAGGGTTTCAAACATGAAATAGGGTTTTATGGGTATATGAAATCAAACTAGATTTTGACTTGCAAAACAACTATTATTATTATTATTATTATAAAAATATTAAACTACTGTGCAGGTATGGAATATAGAATTAATTATGATTTTAGGTTTTAAGAAAATAAAATTTAGAGTTGGAAGTTTTAAGAAGTGATTAGGGTTTGAGAAAACATATTATGGTTCTGGAAAATAAGGTTAGGGTTTTGGAAAACAAGGTTAGGGTTTTTTGTTTTAGAAATTAGGGTTTAGGTCATGGTTTTGGTTTTGGGATTTAGGTTTTATAAGTTAGGGTTTATGGTTTAGAAAATAGGGTTTGGAATTTATGAAAATAAGATTAGGGTTTAGATGTTGGAAGAAATAAGCTACCGTGACAAATGTTATTAAATACATAAATGAATCTACTGTTTATATGAAAAACTTTAAACAAAGCTATTGTGGTATATTGGCTAAATAAGTATGCACTTGAAAGAATTTAAGCCAATAGGTTACTAGACTCATTTAATGTGAATGACAAAACAATATCATTAATTCATGCTCTACATAAAGTGACAGGAAATCAAACTAAAGGGGTATGGCTTACAAAATTAATCTTAGACAAAGATCAAATGTGTTCCATATTAAAAATTATCAAAAGCATATTATATTGAGTCAATCAAGAATGTATCGTCATTTGTTGGCTCCACCACAATTGTGTCGTTGGAATTCTGGTCGAGCAATTCTAAGAAAGTGTGTTCACTTGTTTCACACGTTTTTATGATTTTTTCCTAAACAATAGGATTAGGTCTTTTTATTTTCCTATAAATAAGAGTATTAAACACATTGACGGGGGGTGGTAATTATTTTGACAAAATTTTGAACTTTTAATCTTTCTAAGAGAGTGTGGAGACTTTTTGATTTTTTTGGCTGATACAGCGGACTTTTGGACTTTGAGAGAAACCCTAGCAACCAAGCATCAACAGAAAAATTATAAGTAAGAAAATAAAACAGAGAAAAAGAAAAATCAAAGACACATAACTTGACCACATGTATGATAATTTAAGGACCATTTTGGTAATTTTCCAAGGAGGGACACATGGCACCATCCTAGTTAAAGACACTTTTGTGGTGGTTAAATCTTAACCCTCAAAAATGAAATTAATTAAATAAATCAAAAATAATAAGTATAAAAGGGAGAGAATGGGCATTTATGAAAAAAAAAAAAAGAAGAACTCCTCCATTTTAGAAGAGCTAGGCCGAACCACCAAAGAAGGAGAAGAGGAAGATTTTCACACTTTCAACTTGGATTTTCAAAGGAAAAGCCTAATTTTAGGGTGAGGATTTCAATTCTAGTATCAATTTATTCATTTAGTTGATGTTTCTTAAGTTATCATCAAAAGAAAGATTGGGAAGAATATGGAAAAAAGTTAAGAAAGTGAAGAGAAATTAGATTAAATGATCCATACATGTAGAAGTGATGAATAAATGGTAATTAGTAGCTTTAGATAGCAAGAATCAAGGCTTGAACATATGGTTTTTATAATGTTCTTATTATGGAAGTTATGAAAATTATAGGAAATCAAAGGGATAAAAAAGAAAGAAGGGAAGAAAGAATAGGACAAGCAAGGAACAAAGCAAATAAACAAGGTTTGGTACTTAAATCATTGCCCTTTTCAATTAATTCATATGTTTTGCATTATTGGACTTTTGAAATTGCTTTGAAATGATGCCATTATGTGTGGTAAATATGTGGGAAAGTGCTCTTGAACCATTTGTAATCAATTGATTGTGAAAAGAATGAAAACAAAACAAACTAGCTAAATTTGCTCAATTATTCATAAACTTTGATGAACTTTTAATCATCCCTTGGGTTTGATTTTTGAAAGAGGAACCCTTAGTCCTTCAATGGTATCACAAAAGGAGTCTAAAAATCAATTTTGCAAGAAAAAAATGAATTCCCCTCAAGTTTTGAAAATTGGGCCGAATGGTCCCTTTTGGGCACCATTCTGCAGCTTTCATTTTGGCCAGTCCGTTAAAGGGGCAAACGAAGGAATTTTTTGACGAAATTTTACATGCATTTAGATAACTTATGAAAGTGTTTTCCTGAAAAAATTTAGCCAAAAATAAGTTTGTTTACTTGGTCAAAACTGTTGCCAAAGTTGACTTATTTTCAGCAGTAAAAATAGATTTTTACCATTTAGTTGTCGTGCGCCATTGTGTTGCCGATGTTACGCGCCGCGCCCCTATTCATTTGGTTATTTTTCTAAATGTGTTAAAACTTGAATATTATGATATGGATTGATGTTAAATCATATAAAATGACATGAAGGAGAATTAGAAATTATCATAAAGGCATCATGACAAGCTATTCCGACAATACACGCATTATGGAAAAATCATGGCTTATTGAATATCATGATCAAATTAATTAATAAATTGTTTGCGCTCTAATTGGTTATGATAGAACCCTTGAGATAAGGGTATGATGCATCATACTATTATTGCAGTACTGCTCATGACATGACATGACATTCCGGCTGAAGGCCGATGATTACAATGACATGATCAATGATTCAATGAACAATGGCTATTAGCACATGTGCAAGAATTATGATGAAATATGCACCATGAAGCATATCATCCTGTAATATCTCACCATGACGAGATATATTTATCATGACCCGTGCCTTATCCGCTGATGTTCTGTTAAACCAGTAGAGCAACCAAAATGATAAAAGCAAGAAAAATGATTTAAATTCAAATTATTCAGTCAAGCCTTTTTCCCTTCTGTGTTTTGTATTTATTTCTTTTCAATTATTTAAAGTATATAAATGTATGTTCAAATCATTCATTCATTTATTTTATTTATTACAATGATTTAAGTACCCACTAAGCAATTGCTTAGCGAGTTTAGTTTCCTTCTAAACTCGTAGGTTAAACTAGGAGACGAGATTGCAGCATGTCCTGCGCAGCTGGCCTTGACTACTACTTTGGGTAGGAGTTTGGATATGATTGATTGTAGCAATATGGCATGTACATAAGCTTGTATGATCTAGCAAATAAATGTATAATATTGAAAAGCTAGAACACGTACACTGCTAGTAATCTAATAAATCTTATTTGGATTTAGCACTTATGTATGCAAGTATAGAAGTGTAAAGTTTTAGTGCAGGATTTGGTGGAGGATATAAGGGTGATGAATATAGAAGTGTTTGAGGAGTGTTGCGATTGTTTGATTGAGATCAAAATTGTTTTCAAAAGTAAAAAAAAAATCAGTTTTGGCAACACTTGGGACCTCCATTATCACAGGAGGTTATGGCAAAATGTTTTTTAAAATCTGCACTTAAAATTGGCTAAGTAAAATATTAAGACACAACCACCGTGAGATAACAGTCCATCTTGGTCTATAAGGCTAAGATGGGGTGTTACATTTAGTGGTATCAGAGCACCGGTTTAGCCGGTCCTGGGAAATTCAACATAGGAGGATACACATTTTATGTTGGGAGTGGCCATTACCAATGTAAAATGGGATATCCTATAGCAGATAAGAAATGAGAGCATATATCATTTAGGTGCGAAATGTCGGTATAGTAGAAAGAATATTATAAATACATAAGTATATGAGGTACATGTGATAAAGGAAAATCTAATAGTGATTACGTACATGCCATATAGGAAAGTTAATGTGTTGAGTCAAGCCAGCTGCTAATCCTTATCACGATATATGTATACAGTATAAGGTTGCAAGAGGCAGAATCACAAAGAGTTATAGATCAAGAGAAGGAATCACACGCTTTCGTACCCATAAATGTAGAAATGGGTCTCGGACTTATGCCATGACCCGCAATGGTGGCTGTGGAAGGCCCTGAAGTTTATTTAAGATAGATGACAGTACCATTGCAATAAACGGCAAGAATGGTACCTGTTGCTACCAAAAGAGAAAGGAAGTCCCCAATCGAGAAGTTAAGGAAATATGGGGCTAAAGAATTTAAGGCTAGTAGGGAAGAAGGATTTGAAGAAGTTAAGTACTATTTGGACAGTACCAGTTGGAACAACTGAGATGCACGCCAGATAAAAGATTTAATTATGCCATGTCCCTTTGGGTAGAAGAAACATACACTTGGTAAAACATACTTAAACGCAAGGAGAAATGAGTTTATATATCTACAGCAAGGAAGAATGACAGTATTTGAGTATGATAGAGAGTTCACCCGCCTCTGTAAGTATGCAAAGAAAATGATAGAAACAAAGCAAGAAAGACGTCAAAGTTTTTGGAAGGATTAAATAATGGAATTGAAGTACAATTAGTAGTCATGGATGTGTTTGAATTTTTAAGATTAGTTGTGAAAAGTTTTAGGTATTGAGAGGGTATACAAAGATTAGAGAAGTAGACACCAATGTATGCAACAAAAGAGAGTACAAACTTAAAGCTTAGGAAGATTTCGACAAGTTGGGAAGAAGTTTAGAAGTGAAGATAGTTTTACACAGTAAAGCCGGCGATCACAAAGCCAAGGATCCGGCCAAGGTTCAAGGCGCCAGACATCCATAGCCAGTATACCGGGGTCTTAATAAGGGGGGTTCCAAGAGAAGGTTAGATAGGCGTATATGAATGTAAAAATGAAAATGTATATAAGAAAATGAAATTTGAAGAATGGAATAAAAAGAGGAACAGAATAAGAGGATAAAAGAAAAGTACGTAAAATGTTAAGACTAGACGGTAAGAGATAAAATAGATAGAACTTAGATAACAAAGATGAGTAAACAGAAATAAGTATATGAGAAATTCTCATGTCCGACCACTAGAGAATATGTACAGTAACCCCATGTACAATATTCACATAAGCAGATGAAGTAAGCGCACTAAGAAGATTTTGCTGACCCGACACCGTCGTATTGAACAGGAAACTAGAGTTAAACGTACTCGACCAATGATGATGGGTGACCATCTCGTGAAGTCGTAATAAGGTAGGTGACGGACCATATGAGTAGAAACTAGACGAAATCTAATCAAAACACTGTATTGTGATTCCTCCTGAAAATGCCCCAATGTAATCATCAAAATTAAGAAATTATAAGAAGAAGATATATGAGATTTATGAATTCAAGAAATGATGGAAAAAAGAGAGAGAGAGAAGAGAAATAGAGAAATTAAGAACCAAAGAGGTAGAAAGTGCAGAATTAAAATCAGATTAAAAGGAAAGAATGAAAGTAATAACAACCCAAGGACTAGGTAAAGGAAAAAGGAAAAAGTAACAATTCAAAAATTACTGGAGGATTGGAAAGAAAAATATAGATTTGAAGGATATATTACTCCTCTATGAAAACACTGTGGATGAAGACATAAGAGTGAATGCTGGTATTTAACAGATGCATGCTGGGAATGCGGGGCATCGGATCGTGTTAGGGTAAACTGCCAGAAAGACAAGTGAATGCACCTGCACCGACAGAAAAATCACGGCCAAAGCAGGGGAACGGAAAGTGATTCGAATTTTCAAAGAGCACAATCAGAGACCGTTGACTAGCTCAATTCAAGTACACCAACCAGAGCCTATGCAATGAAAACTTAGAAGAATTACCAGTTGGATATGTTAAGTTTGAAACATTAGTTATATATCCGATAAGAGATGAGGTAGTTACACACAAGTAATTAACGAATGTTCTATAGAGTTACATGAAAATGCATTTCCAGAAAATTTAATAGAGTTACCATTTCGAGAATTTGACGTAATGTTGGTATTGGATTGGCTAACAAGGCATAAACAGTGGTCGATTATAAGAAGAAAGAGAGTAACACTTCATACTCCCCACAAGGAGGAAGTGACGGCAGTAGGAAAGAGAGCCGATTACCTAAACAACGTAACAGCAGCAATTACAACAAGGCATTCCATACAAACGGATGTGAGGCACACTTGGTAAGCACTATGGAAGCAAAGAAGAATGTGATAAAGATTTAAGAGGTATCAACAATGCATGATTTTCTCGATGTTTCTTTAGACAAGCTACCCGGATTATCACCTAAGAGAAAAGTAGGATTCATTATAAATGTATATCCAGGAACTGCACCGGTGTCGGTTGCCTCATACTGAATGGTACCAGCAAAACCCAAAGAAATGAAAATGCAATTATAGGAGCTACTCGACAAGGGTCTTATACGGCCAAGTATTTCTTCATGGGGTACGCCAGTACTCTTCGTCAAGAAGAAAGATAAATCCTTAAGGTCATATGTGAACTATAAGTAGTTGAGTGAGCTTACGATTAAGGATAAATATCCATTATCGTCCATCGATGATGTATTCGACCAACTTAAAGGAACCAAGGTCTTTTAAAAAAAATAGAGCACCGACTGGGATATCAGCAGCTACGGATCAAAGGAAAAGACATTCCAAAGACTACATCTATAACTCGATACGGACGTTATAAGTTCTTTGTAATGCCTTTTGAGCCCTGTAACACCCCTTCCCGACCTATAATAAGTCGAGGAGGAATGCTACATCAAGATACGAGCTCTGGTTATGTCAGCTTACTTAATGTTCCTTATAAAAATTTTTCAAAAAAAATTTTGACGGAGTCTCCCTTAAAATTCTAGGTCCCAAGTGTCGACAAAATTAATTTTTCTTATATTTGAAAAACATTTTGTTTCACAATTCAACTCAAGTACACTCCCAATAATCCACCCTTATAACCTCAACTACAATCCTGCAAGAAGAATTCACACTTCTATATTCACAATCCGACTCAATTTAAAACCATACAGTTATTATACATTACTAGATTTATACATATAAATACTCTCTCGTCAGAAATACATCATAATTAAAATTTATACATGTATGCATAACCCTCTAGTTGGTCTCGACAAACTCTACTCTTCTTGTGGCATAACAAAAGACTTCATATCTTCCATCTAAAAACCTGCGCGAATAAACACCCGCGCTAAGCCCGAGAGCTTAGTAGTCCAAATATAAAATATAAACATATAGTATAGAAGTATTGATATGTAATGATACATCGATTCAATATATAATTAGTTCTTATCATATCTTCTTTTCTTTTTAACTTTATCTTTAATATATCCTAGCTAATTTCATATAAGATGTATATATATATAATATTATCACCAACCCCAATGCATCACCAATACTCAAAACCAATATATTAATACCCCTACATTATATATATACCATACCAACCATTATTGCAATACACACATTACACATCATATCACTCATTATTGCAATACACAATCTACATATCATATAAATCATAAATCATATTTCCAATAAAGACAACCTTTATCATCAACCACAATTCATTTTCCTATTACACTTAATAACATTATATTATTCACAATCCACCAAGCATAATTCATTATTAATACTCACAATCAATATTTCAATACTTGCATTTCACATTGACAATAAAGACAGACTCGGGCCCAAAACACTAATATGTTATTCAAAGTTCAGAGTTACTGCTTTGATCCATAATCACAATAATCAAGCCGGTAGGCAACATATATCATATCTCTATCCATGGAGAGTGTAACAGACCCAGTCTCTTGGACCATCCACCCGACTAATCGAGAAGATCCTCAACCCGGCAAGACTGTTACTTTTCATATATTTCACATTTATAATTCATATAGTGTAACAGACCCAGTCTCTTGGACCATCAACTCAACAACTTGAGGAGATCCTCAACCCGGCTAGACTGTTACATTTCATATGTTATAGGCATGCCGTCAAATCCAGAACTCTGAAAGTTGAATTAACATATTAGACACAACTCTTTTCATTTATATCTTTGTACATTTCTTTCTCAATTCATTTCATTTTCATAACAGGCAACCATGCCTCAATTATAATTCATTTACATTCTCGTAGCCAACACAATGGCTTCACATCTCATTTGATTCATCATAGCCAATCTCAATGGCTTCACCTCTTATCATATTTCAATTCACGTTATAGCACTTCATCATTCAAGTATACATAAACAATTATATTGAGCATATATCTTAAATTCATCATCATATAATCAACATGTCTATTTATTTCATTTCAATCATTATTACCAACCACAATTACAATACATTTCATCATTTCTCAAAACACATTAGCACAATTCATCATTACAATATTTATCATAACAAATTGCATTGTACTTACCTATTTGAATGATCTTCATATCTTTCACATCATCCAATCATAACCTTAATCAAATTATATTGACAATATAGTAATTCACTTAACACATTTACAAACAAATGTGTTAAGTCTTAATTCATGTAAATAAGTGTAATCATATAAACTTTGTACTTACCTTAAAACCAACTTACACCACTCTATACACCTACTCTTCCAAGAATCCTCAACACTTAGATTAGGGCAATTCAACCTCTTCACAACCTAATCCAAAAGGAATATTAGCAAAATGACCATATGAATAGTAAATTCTGGTTTTAGACTAAATTTTATCCTTATTTTGAAAATTTGTATAAAATAATATACTTGACTAAAAACTCTAAAATTTTTACAGAACTTAATTTTACATCTTAAAATCATTCCTTTAAAATTTCAGATCAAACTGAACACAAAATCTTGGTCAAATAGTTCACCCAAACAGACTGCCCCAATTGCCCTGCATCCTGGCAGCAGTTCTAAACTTTGTGAATTCCATAACTTAAATTCAATCAACTTGGTTCCAAATTATTTTTCTCAAATACTAGACTCATTAAGCAACAACATATCCAAAATTCAATTGAATATAAGTTTTCTACATTTTATTAAAAATCCCGAAATATAGCTGTCTCAGTTAAGGTACCTGCTGGAACAGATCTAATAAAAATAATCTTTCTAAACTCATAACCTATCCAAAATCGAATCAACATATTTTTCAGTCATTCTAGACTCATAGAGGCACAACATATCAAAAATTCACTTCAAGAACATTTTTCTATAATTAATTAAAAATCATACAAATCACAGCCTTTACTAATTGTAAAACAGAAACAATTTCACTAAACACAAACATACATCAATTATTCCATTTTCCAACTCATATATATATCAAACCCTTACTAACCAATTTAATAATCCATCATCATCCTCACAAATAACCATTTAAATCTACACATATCTTTCAATCTTTCACTATTATCATCTTAACATACTAACTACATCCCATATCAATACAATCAATGGAAATCAATTCAAAGAAATGAATACTTACTTGAGTAGTCTTTGCCAAATCTTCAATCTTCACTTCAATTCTCTTTAAGCCCTTAAAAATTTTGATGTGCATAATTAAAATCTCCTTTCTCTCTTTCTCTCTCTCTCTCTCTCGTAAGAAGAAGAAGAAGAAGGAGACAAGAAGATTTTTCTTCTTTTCTTCATACTTATCCTATATATATATATATATAATAATAATAATATTAATTATTTCTAAAAATTCTCCACCACAACCTTCATTCAACCCTTTGACTTTCTTTTCTTCTTTCTCTTTTATAAATATTATTATCATTATTATTAATTAATTAATATTATATATATATATATTCACTTTTCCTACACCACTTTATACATTATGTATATGTGGTGTATATGTGGGTATATGTATATTCCTTTTATATTTCCCATATATTTTCCAAATACCAAATATACATCTCATCCCTCAAATACATCTACCTCTTCATTTCTTTTCTCTTTTCATCAAACATATACATTTAATCCAAATACAACAATAACTCTAAAACTTTTAGGGTATATTTTGGGATATTACAATTCTCTCCCCCTTAAATAATTTCGTCCTCGAAATTATCCAGCACAATAACAATTCATTTATAATAAAACACCATCTTAATTCATATGAAGGTAATCGTATTCTTATATTATGATTTCATCAAATTACATAACTTTTACTCTTCCACCTTTAGTCAATCATCTTTTCCCAATTCACAACTCATCATTATATAGCTATATTTATCTTATTACTTTTTCAACAAAACACCCAAAATAACTCATTACATTTCAAAGAAATTTTCTTTTATACAATAATCAAATCATCTTATAATCTATAAATATACCATTCATCTATTACATTCAAGATATTTATCACTTCATCTTTTTATAGGCAATCTTTTAACTTTAATCTTGGAAATTATTGAATTAAATCTTACTATAGATTATCCTGTTATTACAATCACTTTTGAAAATAACCACTTATCAAACCTTGATTGATAACAATATTTTCATTTCTTATACTTAAATCCCTCTTTACCATGTTTTTCACTTAATATTAATATCGATACAATCTTTATAAATTTACTTTACAGATAATCAACCTTTTTCCTTTCATTATCTTTAATAACTGATATATCATAATTCATTCATGTATCAGCATATCACTTCATATATACATTATCATATATATCTTATACTCTTAGCATAACTATACATATTAAATCTCGATAATAATTCACAATCTTAATGAATTCTAGATCAATTGATCTAGCTGTCATAAAATAACAACATTTCAATCTTATTCCATTCAAACCAACCATTAACTTATTTAAGTTTATCATCACATATCAATATACATAACACAATTCTATTAGGTCAAACTCATTCTCAACTTCTAATCCCTTAGGATCCATCTGTTCGACTCCTTACTAACAAATTACTTCAAATTATCTTTCAATATTCATATATATCTTCTGCTTTCAATAATAGCAGTGCAATCTCTCATAATTCTCATAATTTTTCTCATACTATAATTATTACCCATAGTTCATTCACTTAACATTGTTTCCATCAATTAATTTATCTTATAACAAAAATATATTCAGTATCATTTTCAATCACATTTCATAAATTTCTCCCATTTATCATATTCTCACATTATCATACCATTACTATGATTACATAATCACTTTTTATTCATTCTTCACAATTCAAGACATTTACACGGTTCTCTTCTCTATTCATATTTTTCATAATTATAAACAAATTTCTAACATAGAATTGATAAGATACCACTTTACCAATCACAACTCCTAACCATATTTCTTGAAACAAAATTATCAATCTCACCCACATAATACTACAATCATATCACCTTAGGCCCAAATCTGCTGATAACAAACTTAACCAGCCAATTACACTAAACAAATTATATAGCCAGAGTATATTAATAGTCACATATGTAGTTTATAAATCAATATTGTTCCTCTATTATTCTTCTTCAAACATTTCCAACTATCTCAAAAGTTGACATAATTCAACTTTGTCTCCAAAACAATTTGTTCTTGATCATATGATTATCATTAGCCTAACTCACATCAACAATATTTCTTATAACACTTATGTGTACAACATTCAATCATATACAAACTTTATACAACTTCCATTTCTAACCTATCTCTTATAAAACTTTTCATACATTATACTTTCCATCTTTATTAAACACATATACATATAATATATTTCCACAAGCATAATCCTTCAACCAAAAAGCATTATATGATAGTCTAGCTCAGTTATTATCATAACAATTTCATCGTCCATTGTTACTCGAGTCCTTTTTCACTTTCCATTACAATCCATAGTCTAACTCTTCATAAATCAAAACTTAATTTCTCATAGATCCACTAATACATGCCATATCATTCTTCATACCACTATACAAATAATTATACCACATTCACATACATAGGTCACGTTCACAATGTGACTTGCTTTCATATTTCTTACACTTTACAATTATATTTAATTCCTCTTTTTCATACCATCAATACACATTTAACATTTATTATTTTTCATTGAACAACACCATTTTCATCTTCTTTTTTTTTTTTTTACATGACTTAAATTATTTATATATATCTCACATATTTATACATATGTCCCTTACATCCAATCATATACACATCGCCCATTAATCCCTATAAAATTTCCAAATTTCGTTATCACAAATCTCAATTTCTTGAACTAACATTGCTCAATCCAATTCTCACTATTAATATTATCACATGACCTAACTTTGCACAAGTTTATCAATGCAAGAGTACTCATTCTCAACACTAATAGATATGTAGTTGTATAGGTTACAAACACATAATACTATGCGTACATTACACTTTCAAGTGATCAACTCAATCCTTGATCACTAGCATCTTACATCCCATTATCACCTTCCAAGTAGTCAACCTTATCATGATTACTTCATCACTTGCCAACTTTTAGTTCATCAAATTACATATCTGTAAGTCATTCTTAATATGCAAAAATTTTCATTCCACTTAACTCATATACGTACTATACATTAAATTTTCGATATTTAAATAATCTTTATCCAAATTCCGTTAACATTATAAATTCTCCTCTTACTACTTTGCTTAAACTTCAATTTACTCATCTCGTTTTATTAATATAAACTTAAGTAAACATCTTATATATACATACTACAAAGCAACATCAAAATATATCCTTTTTACAATCATTAAAGCTCATTTCAAAAATCCAAATATTACACATTATCACCATTAACATGAGCTTTAACAATACTCAAGCATATTATATTCCTACCATTCAAACCACAATGTTTACATTAAATTAACAATACTAACAACACCATTTTATCTCCTTGCTTAACCCCTATCATTTTTTTTTTAATCTTAACTTTACATATTCAAACCTTAAGTTATCACACTTTGTCTATATCAATCAACTCATTCAATATTCCACCATATTCTCTTCATTATAATTACATATCCATCCATATTATCCATCAACAATATTTCCTCTCCCTTGCAATCCAAACATAAGCTTTATTAGAAAGAGATTCAAATAGTAGAGGAAAGATTACATACTTTGATTTTGATTTTGTTTTTAATTCATTTTTTTTTAACTTTATTTTTCCTGATCATTTCTTTATATTATAATCATATTTCACATTTTCTTTCCTCAAGGAAACTACCATTCTTTAATTTATCACTTAAACTTACATAAATTTTTCCATCTCATTGCTTTCTTTAAATTTCCATTCATATAGAACTTCATCCACACATTATTATCCATTTCATACAATTCAATACATTTCAATTCATATAATACCACATTCGAGACCAACCTAGATGTTAATGCATATGCATGTATCAAAAATTTCATTCTTTTCATTTTCATTCATCATCATTTTTCTTTTTAAAACATTTCCTTTTTAAATTTACTTAGGCCGAGAATCTCGAACCTAAGCTCTGATATCAAAACAATTGTAACACCCCTTCCCGACCTATAATAAGTCGAGGAGGAATGCTACATCAAGATACGAGCTCTGGTTATGTCAGCTTACTTAATGTTCCTTATAAAAATTTTTCAAAAAAAATTTTGACGGAGTCTCCCTTAAAATTCTAGGTCCCAAGTGTCGACAAAATTAATTTTTCTTATATTTGAAAAACATTTTGTTTCACAATTCAACTCAAGTACACTCCCAATAATCCACCCTTATAACCTCAACTACAATCCTGCAAGAAGAATTCACACTTCTATATTCACAATCCGACTCAATTTAAAACCATACAGTTATTATACATTACTAGATTTATACATATAAATACTCTCTCGTCAGAAATACATCATAATTAAAATTTATACATGTATGCATAACCCTCTAGTTGGTCTCGACAAACTCTACTCTTCTTGTGGCATAACAAAAGACTTCATATCTTCCATCTAAAAACCTGCGCGAATAAACACCCGCGCTAAGCCCGAGAGCTTAGTAGTCCAAATATAAAATATAAACATATAGTATAGAAGTATTGATATGTAATGATACATCGATTCAATATATAATTAGTTCTTATCATATCTTCTTTTCTTTTTAACTTTATCTTTAATATATCCTAGCTAATTTCATATAAGATGTATATATATATAATATTATCACCAACCCCAATGCATCACCAATACTCAAAACCAATATATTAATACCCCTACATTATATATATACCATACCAACCATTATTGCAATACACACATTACACATCATATCACTCATTATTGCAATACACAATCTACATATCATATAAATCATAAATCATATTTCCAATAAAGACAACCTTTATCATCAACCACAATTCATTTTCCTATTACACTTAATAACATTATATTATTCACAATCCACCAAGCATAATTCATTATTAATACTCACAATCAATATTTCAATACTTGCATTTCACATTGACAATAAAGACAGACTCGGGCCCAAAACACTAATATGTTATTCAAAGTTCAGAGTTACTGCTTTGATCCATAATCACAATAATCAAGCCGGTAGGCAACATATATCATATCTCTATCCATGGAGAGTGTAACAGACCCAGTCTCTTGGACCATCCACCCGACTAATCGAGAAGATCCTCAACCCGGCAAGACTGTTACTTTTCATATATTTCACATTTATAATTCATATAGTGTAACAGACCCAGTCTCTTGGACCATCAACTCAACAACTTGAGGAGATCCTCAACCCGGCTAGACTGTTACATTTCATATGTTATAGGCATGCCGTCAAATCCAGAACTCTGAAAGTTGAATTAACATATTAGACACAACTCTTTTCATTTATATCTTTGTACATTTCTTTCTCAATTCATTTCATTTTCATAACAGGCAACCATGCCTCAATTATAATTCATTTACATTCTCGTAGCCAACACAATGGCTTCACATCTCATTTGATTCATCATAGCCAATCTCAATGGCTTCACCTCTTATCATATTTCAATTCACGTTATAGCACTTCATCATTCAAGTATACATAAACAATTATATTGAGCATATATCTTAAATTCATCATCATATAATCAACATGTCTATTTATTTCATTTCAATCATTATTACCAACCACAATTACAATACATTTCATCATTTCTCAAAACACATTAGCACAATTCATCATTACAATATTTATCATAACAAATTGCATTGTACTTACCTATTTGAATGATCTTCATATCTTTCACATCATCCAATCATAACCTTAATCAAATTATATTGACAATATAGTAATTCACTTAACACATTTACAAACAAATGTGTTAAGTCTTAATTCATGTAAATAAGTGCAATCATATAAACTTTGTACTTACCTTAAAACCAACTTACACCACTCTATACACCTACTCTTCCAAGAATCCTCAACACTTAGATTAGGGCAATTCAACCTCTTCACAACCTAATCCAAAAGGAATATTAGCAAAATGACCATATGAATAGTAAATTCTGGTTTTAGACTAAATTTTATCCTTATTTTGAAAATTTGTATAAAATAATATACTTGACTAAAAACTCTAAAATTTTTACAGAACTTAATTTTACATCTTAAAATCATTCCTTTAAAATTTCAGATCAAACTGAACACAAAATCTTGGTCAAATAGTTCACCCAAACAGACTGCCCCAATTGCCCTGCATCCTGGCAGCAGTTCTAAACTTTGTGAATTCCATAACTTAAATTCAATCAACTTGGTTCCAAATTATTTTTCTCAAATACTAGACTCATTAAGCAACAACATATCCAAAATTCAATTGAATATAAGTTTTCTACAATTTATTAAAAATCCCGAAATATAGCTGTCTCAGTTAAGGTACCTGCTGGAACAGATCTAATAAAAATAATCTTTCTAAACTCATAACCTATCCAAAATCGAATCAACATATTTTTCAGTCATTCTAGACTCATAGAGGCACAACATATCAAAAATTCACTTCAAGAACATTTTTCTATAATTAATTAAAAATCATACAAATCACAGCCTTTACTAATTGTAAAACAGAAACAATTTCACTAAACACAAACATACATCAATTATTCCATTTTCCAACTCATATATATATCAAACCCTTACTAACCAATTTAATAATCCATCATCATCCTCACAAATAACCATTTAAATCTACACATATCTTTCAATCTTTCACTATTATCATCTTAACATACTAACTACATCCCATATCAATACAATCAATGGAAATCAATTCAAAGAAATGAATACTTACTTGAGTAGTCTTTGCCAAATCTTCAATCTTCACTTCAATTCTCTTTAAGCCCTTAAAAATTTTGATGTGCATAATTAAAATCTCCTTTCTCTCTTTCTCTCTCTCTCTCTCTCGTAAGAAGAAGAAGAAGAAGGAGACAAGAAGATTTTTCTTCTTTTCTTCATACTTATCCTATATATATATATATAATAATAATAATATTAATTATTTCTAAAAATTCTCCACCACAACCTTCATTCAACCCTTTGACTTTCTTTTCTTCTTTCTCTTTTATAAATATTATTATCATTATTATTAATTAATTAATATTATATATATATATATTCACTTTTCCTACACCACTTTATACATTATGTATATGTGGTGTATATGTGGGTATATGTATATTCCTTTTATATTTCCCATATATTTTCCAAATACCAAATATACATCTCATCCCTCAAATACATCTACCTCTTCATTTCTTTTCTCTTTTCATCAAACATATACATTTAATCCAAATACAACAATAACTCTAAAACTTTTAGGGTATATTTTGGGATATTACAAGCCCACAAATGTGTCAGCAGTATTCATGGATTTAATGAATCATATCTTTCATCCATACTTGGACCAATTTGTAAATGGTGTTCATAGACGACACCTTTGTTTATTTAAGGAACAAAGAAGAATACGATCGATACTTTTGCATAGTATTGCAAATGTTGCGAGAGAAGCAGTTGTATGTCAAACATGACAAATGCGAGTTTTGATTGGAAAAAGTGACTTTCTTAGAACACACCATATTTAGCATAAGGCATTAAAGTACGTCTTAAGAAAACAAAAGCCATTTTGGAATGGAAAACACCAAAGACAGTAATAGAAGTAAGAATCTTCTTAGGACTGGCTGGGTACTATTAATGTTTTATAAAAGGGTTTTCCATTATTATCATCCCAATGACAAGGTTGTTTCAAAGGAATGCCAAACTCCAATGGACTGATAAATGTTAGAGGAACTTTGAGAAACTAAAGGAAAAGTTAACAAATGCTTCAATACCCATACGACCCATGTCCAACAAAGAATTTATGATATATAGTGATGCTTCGCACATCGGTTAAGGTTATATGCTTATGCAAAAGGATAAAATAGTCGCACAAGTCTTTGGATGATTTAAACCATACGAAAAAAAATAATAACCCGGCACATTGTTTGGAATTAGCAGTTATCGTATTGGCTTTCAAGATTTGGAGATATGATTTATATGGAGAAAAGTGTTATATTTATAAAGACGCAAAAGTTTAAAATATCCGCCAACCCAAGAGGATCTCAATTTATGGTAAGGAAAGTAAACCCAAGTTTTGGAAAAAACAGCTAAGTTATAAATTATCATCTAGGAAAAGCTAACGTGGTGGCCGACACACTTGGTGGAAAATCGATACCAGCCTTAGGCGCTATAAAGATCAGTTTAAGACCAATGGAAGAGGAAGTACTAGTAGTAGAAATGCAAACATAAACTATGTTTCTTTTCAAGAAATTCATCAAGTGCAAAAGGGAAAACGAACAAATACAAAAATGGATCAAGCAAGTGCAAGGAGGAAATGATATGAAATTCTAAATTTCTAAGAATGGTAGTTTGTATTATGACAATAGAGTAATGATACTAACAATGGGAGACATAAGAAAGAAAATTTTTTTCAAAAAGCATATAGTAGTCTCTACGCAATGCATCCAGGAGTTACAAATGTATCAATATCTAAAGAAGTTTTAATGGTAGCCTGGAATGAAGAGAGATATTATTGATTTTATGACCAAATGTTTAATATGTCAACAAGCAAAAGTGAAACATCAAATCCTATCGGGACTGTTACAACTAATTCCCACTCTGGTATAGAAATGGGAACATATCACTATGGATTTCGTCATAGAACTACCAATGACACGAGGCTGGCATGACGTTGTTCGGATAATCATTGACTGCCTAACTAAGTTAGCTCATTTTCTACTTTTACAAATGGATTATTCAATAGATAAGTTGGTGGAAATGTACGCCAAGGAAATTGTACAATTACACAGGATTCCAATGTCCATCATTTTAGGCAGAGGTCCACAGTTCACCATGAATTTATGGAAGAAGTCGCAAACAGCTTCTGAAACCCAAACAGATTATAGCACTGCCTTTCACCCGTAAACAGATGGACGATTTGAAAGAGTAATCCAAATTTTGGGAGGACATATTAAGAGTATGTGTTATAGAATTTAAGGGTGGCTGGAATAGGTATTTGAGTTTAATTGAATATGCATATAACAACGACTATTAATTCAGCATACGGTGACACCCTATAAAGAATTATACGAAAGAAAACATGGAACACCTGAGTGTTGGACGGAATTAAGTAAAGACAAGATAAAATCAAATGCGGGTAGGTAGGATCAAAATCATATGGGGACTCGAAACGAAGGGACATAGAACTCTAAGTGGAAGACAAGGTTTTTCTTAAGACTTTCCCATGAAAGAAGGTATTAAGATTTAAGCAGAAAAGTAAGTTAAGCCTTAGGCTTATTAGACTATACGAGATCATCGAATGCATAGATCAATAGCCTATCGGTTAACTCTATTACCAGAACTGAACAAAATACATAATGTTTTTCACGTTTCAATGATAAGGCAATATCGTTTGAACTTCACATACGATATAAAGACACAAAACATCAGAGTATAATCTGACCTAAATTATGAAGAAGAAACAATAGAAATTTTAGCATGAAAAGTCAAAGGATTAAGGAATAAGAGAATTCCGCCAGTTAAAGTGCGGCAAAGGAACCATAGAATGGAAGAGATAATTTGGGAAAGAGAAGGAATAATGAGGATGGAAGCCTAAATTTTACCCCCGATCGGCTTCGGGACGAAGCCTAAATTTTAGAGGGGAAGAAATGTCACGACCCAATTTGTACATATGTACAGTACATCCATGTACAGTACATCCACGTACGGTAAGAGCAACCATCCCGAGTAACCACCAAAGAACACGAAGTGAAAGGAAGCTCTATAGGACAAAAAGGACCTAACTGAAAAGACTATAAAGTTTTGTGGAGGTGGTCGTAATTAATAAAAGTTGTTCTGAAGGTCCTTAATAGTGCCCATAACAGACTCTAAGGATGAAAAGTAGAGAAAAATTGGGTCGAAACAGAACGCCACTGATTTTCCCGAAAACGCACAGTTTGAGAGATACAGTGGATTCTTGACCAAGGGTATTTTCGTCATTCTTGTGATAATAATTTATACACTGGAAAACAAGACATGTAAAGGTATCCAAAGTAAATGAAAGGACTCCACAGTGATCGATGTTGAAGAACGAACCTAAGTGGAGACCCGAATCACGTAGGGACCTAAAGGGAATTTTTACAAAAGTCAAGGGCATGAGCGTAATTTTTATAAATTAGTTCAAAATCAAGAATGAATGTCAGAAATGGAAACTAGAGGTTGAAAGGAGGAGAACGGTATGTTTTACGCGTCGTAAAACCACCCGGTTAGGAAGAAAAGGCAAAACCTTCAATTGAAGGGTATTTTGGTCTTTTCACTTTCACCCAAGCATCAAGTGGGACATGTATGATAATTTAAGGACCATTTTGGTAATTTTCCAAGGAGGGACACATGGCACCATCCTAGTTAAAGACACTTTTGTGGTGGTTAAATCTTAACCCTCCAAAATGAAATTAATTAAATAAATAAAAAATCATAAGTATAAAAGGGAGAGAATGAGCATTTATGAAAAAAAAGAAGAAGAAGAACTCCTCCGTTTTAGAAGAGCTAGGCTGAACCACCAAAGAAGGAGAAGAGGAAGATTTTTCACACTTTCAACTTGGATTTTCAAAGGGAAAAGCCTAATTTTAGTGTAAGGAATTCAATTCTAGTATCAATTTATTCATTTAGTTGATGTTTCTTAAGTTATCATCAAAAGAAAGATTGGGAAGAATATGGAAAAGTTAAGAAAGTGAAGAGAAATTAGATTAAATGATCCATACATGTAGAAGTGATGAATAAATGGTAATTAGAAGCTTTAGATAGCAAGAATCAAGGCTTGAACATATGGTTTTTATAATGTTCTTATTATGGAAGTTATGAAAATTATAGTAAATCAAAGGGATAAAGAAGAAGAAGGGAAGAAAGAATAGAACAAGCAAGGAACAAAGCAAATAAACAAGGTTTGGTACTTAAATCATTGCCCTTTTCAATTAATTCATATGTTTTGCATTATGGAACTTTTGAAATTGCTTTGAAATGATGCCATTATGTGTGGTAAATATGTGGGAAAGTGCTCTTGAACCATTTGTAATCAATTGATTGTGAAAAGAATGAAAACAAAACAAACTAGCTAAATTTGCTCAATTATTCGTAAACTTTGATGAACTTTTAATCACCCCTTGGGTTTGATTTTTGAAAGAGGGACCCTTAGTCCTTCAATGGTATCACAAAAGGAGTCTAAAAATCAATTTTTCAAGAATAAAATGAATTCCCCTCAAGTTTTGAAAATTGGGCCGAATGGTCCCTTTTGGGCACCATTCTGCAGCTTTCATTTTGGGCTGTCCGTTGAAGGGGCAAACGAAGGAATTTTTTGACAAAATTTTACATGCATTTAGTTAACTTATGAAAGTGTTTTCCTGCAAAAATTCAGCCAAAAATAAGATTGTTTACTTGGTCAAAACGTTTTCAAAGTTGACTGATTTTTAGCAATAAAAACAGATTTTTACCATTTAGTTGTCGTGCGCCATTGTGTTGCCGATTTTACGCGCCGTGCCACTATTCATTTTGTCATTTTTCTAAATGTGTTAAAACTTGAATATTATGATATGGATTAATGTTAAATCATATAAAATGACATGAAGGAGAATTGGAAATGATCAGAAAGGCATCATGACAAGCTATTCCGACAATACACGCATTATGGAAAAATCATGGCTTATTGAATATCATGATCAAATTAATTAATAAATTGTTTACGCTCTACTTGGTTATGACAAAACCCTTGAGATAACGGTATGATGCATCATACTATTATTGTAGTACTGCTCATGACATGACATGATATTCCGGCTGAAGGCCGATGATTACAATGACATGATCAATGATTCAATGAACAATGGCTATTAGCACATGTGCAAGAATTATGATGAAGGATGATGAAATATGCACCATGACGCATATCATCCTGTAATATCTCACCATGACGAGATATATTTATCGTGACCCGTGCCTTATCCGCTGATGTTCTGTTAAACCAGTAGAGCAACCAAAATGATAAAAGCAAGAAAAATGATTTAAATTCAAATTATTCAGTCAAGCCTTTTTACCTTCTGTGTTTTGTATTTATTTCTTGTCAATTATTTAAAGTATATAAATGTATGTTCAAATCATTCATTCATTTTATTAAATTATTGCAATGATTTAAGTACCCACTAAGCAATTGCTTAGTGAGTTTAGTTTCCTTCTAAACTCGTAGGTTAAACGAGGAGACGAGATTGCAGCATGTCCTGCGCAGCTAGCCTTGACTACTACTTTGGGTAGGAGTTTGGATTTGATTGATTTTAGCAATGTGGCATGTGCATAAACTTGTATGATCTAGCAAATAAATGTATAATATTGAAAAACTAGAACACGTACACTGCTAGTAATCTAATAAATCTTATTTGGATTTAGCACTTATGTATGCAAGTATAGAAGTGTAAAGTTTTAGTGCAAGATTTGGTGGAGGATATAAGGGTGATGAATATAGAAGTGTTTGAGGAGTGTTGCGATTGTTTGATTGAGATCAAAATTGTTTTCAAAAATAAAAAAAATCAGTTTTGGCGACACTTGGGACCTTCATTAGTAGGGGAGGTTATGGCAAATTTTTTTTTTAAATCTGCACTTAAAATTGGCTAAGTAAAATATTAAGACACAACCACCGTGAGATAACAGTCTACCTTGGTCTATAAACGTAGGCTAAGATGGGGTGTTACAAGTTTGTTGCTGCAGCGAAGTGCCCAATTTTTTATTATTTTATTATTTTTATTATTTTTATTATTAGAAATAACTATTAAATACTATAAATGTAATATCCCTATGCATGCCCTAGAATTTTTGTATGTTGTTGTTGTTGTTGTTGTTGTTGTTGTTGTTGTTGAGAAAAGAAAAGAATATGTATATGTGTTTTGGGAAGAATTAGGGTTTAGAGACAAGTTTATATGTTGTGTATATGATGATATATATAACATATACATTGGTCAAAAGGGTTGGTCAATGCAAGAGGAGATTTTTTTTAGGGCATGTGAAATTACCAAAGTGGGCAAGAAATTATAAAGGGAATTAAGATGTGTATGAGGGTATTATAGTAATTTTCTTTTGGATGGGTATTTAATGAGTGTTTGACTTTGTGATTTCTTCATCCTCTTCTCTTCTTCTTCATGATGTTGGCCGGCTCACCAAAGGCAAAGGAAAACAAGAGAGCAAAGGAAGATTTTGATGTTCTTAGCTCAAAGGTTGAAGGAGATTTCAAGTAAACAAGTTGGAGTTTCAAGAAATTTCATTATTTGGTAAGTATTCTTTTGTTTTCTTTACTTATTTTGAAGTGGTGTTAAAGTGAATTAGAGTTTGTTGATTTTGTGATTTGGTGTGTTTGAGATGTGTTTGTGTTGTGTTTTCAAGTGTTGAATTGGTTTTAAGTTAAGAGTTTAAATAGGTATTGTTGTTGGAAGTGGTGGATGTTGAGTTTGAAAGATGGAAAAGGATGAGGATTTTAGGGTTTGTGTTTAATGTAATATTAATGTTTTGTGAGGTGATTATTGTGATAAACATGTAGAATTTGTGTTTAGAACATTGATTCCATTCATTTGAAACATGTTATGTGGTGTTTGATGAGTTTGAGTGCAATTTGGAGGAGAGTTGTGCATATTAGGGTTTGTGTTTTGGGAGACACGGCCAAAAGCAATGTGTGACACGGCCAAGCCAAGGGATTTTGGGCGTGTTGGATTAGTTTTTGGGTGACATGACCGTGTTCCCAAGCCGTGTTAGCTACTGTGAGTTTTGGTTTAAGAGACACGGCCACAAGCTTGGCCGTGTCCCTTGCCCGTGTTGCTTACTGTCCAAATTGGGTTGAGTGGCACGGCCACAAGCTTGGCCGTGTCCCTCAAGTGGCTGCCCTTGTCCCTCAATTGTGTGGGTTGGGGTTTTTATTCTTTGTTCTAATTGCATTGTTTTGGTTCTCCAAGGGTAGGTTGGTCCCTAAACCTAACCCTAAACACTTTAAACACACTTGAATCAATGAATGATATAATCAAATGCATGTGTAAGGTCCTAAAACTATGAATCATATCAATTGTTCTTTGCCCTAATTGCATTGTTGAGATTGAACAATGTTATGTTATGCATTGTGAATGGTAATGTGTTTCATGAGTAATATACATTGAAATTTAAAATGTATATCAAAGATGCAATGATAATTCAAATAAGACATGATATGAGACAATGCCATTGTGTTTGGCTATGATGATGCAATTGAAAGAAATAAGGCATGTTTGCCTAAATGTTGTTGAGAATTGAGAATGAAAATGATAAATTGAATAATAAATGAATTGTGTGGCTAATGTGTTATTCCATTTTCAGAGTTGGTTGTTGGTGGCATGCCTAATAAGTGTAACAATCTCTTGAAGTTAGGTTGGATTGAATCCTTGAAGCCTAATTGAGATGTTACCACCCTTGAAGCTAGGTTGGGTTAGTTCTTGAAGCCAAGTTGGGTAGAAGCTTAGCATGCTTTGCTCCCCTTGAAGCTTGGTTGAACTTAATCCTTGAAGCCTAGTTGGGTATATGATATTGATAAATGTGATAACAAAACCAAAGCATTAACTCTGAAAATTGAATGGCATATTAGTATGTCTTGGGCCCATGCTTGTCTTTGTTTAGTGTTGATTATGAATGGTTAAATGAATACTAATGAGGTATATGAAAAGATATTGAAATGTGATATGTAATGTGAAGGTATGTTGTTAGTTTTGCATATATGATGTTACATGTATAATATGGATTGAGAAATGACATTGCATTGCACTAAGTCATATCATTAGCATGATTATCTTACTAAGCCGTTGGCTTAGCGCGATAGTGTTTAATCACGCAGGTAATAGAGTTGATAGAGTTGAACCCGAGAGTTCATCAAGACCAAGTGAGAGTAGACCTTGAAGAATCCATTTTGGGAGCTTAAAGATCAGAGCAGACTTGCCAATCATGTATACTTCTTTATATTTTGTAAAGAAATGTTTAATATGTAAATATGTACATATTTTATAACTTCCGCTGTGTAATTTTTAAATGTATATATATATATAACTAATATGTTTTGTTTTATAAGTAAATGATCTACTTTTCTATAATGTATAATGATAAGGGTGTTGTATCAAGTTTAAAGTGTTTTGAATGTTAAGAAAATCGTAGCATCCCTATGTTTGGTGCACTTATGCTACATTGTTGTGGTTGTAGTGTGTGTGCATTGGATATGGGGGTGTTACAATTGTTTTGGTATCAGAGCCTAGGTTTGAGATTCTCAACCTAGGTAAAATGTAATAAAAAGAATATTTTTACTTAAAAAGTTGGTTTTGAAATAAAATACATGTTTGGGATTGGCAACCTCTGATCTTTAATAAGATGTAGTATGTTGTGTTTGCAGTGTTAGGTGTTGATGGATCCTCATTTGAGACAGTCAGTTGAGGGTAGTGAGGAGAGCGTTGCTCCTGATGATGGAGCTAGGGTTGATAGTGTTGAGGAGGCACCTGCTTCGGTGTCGGGTAGACCAGTTGGTGAGGAGGTTCCGCCAGCCTGGTTTAGACATATGATGGAAGTTATGAGGCAAGCACCAGTGCAACCAGTGCCACCACCCCCTCAGCCTGTGGTACCAGTGAGACATTATGACAAACTAAGGAAGTATGGAGCAGAGGATTTCCTTGGTACTACTGACCCAGCTGTAGCAGAGCAGTGGCTTGACAAAGTTCAGAGGATCTTTATTCAGTTGCAAGCCACCCCTGAGGAAAAGTTTGACTATGCAAGATCTTTGCTACAGAAGGACGCCTACGACTGGTGGAAGACAGTGCCACATTCTATGGAAGATCCACCAACCTTGTCATATGCGGATTTTCTGAGGGAATTTGAGTTGAAGTATACTCCTAGGGAGTATAAGGACATGAAGAAGATGGAGTTCTTGAGCTTGAAGCAAGACAGCAAGACTGTTACTGAGTTTGAAGTTGAGTTTATTCGACTGAGTCAGTATGCTGGGGGTATCATAGCTGATGAGATAGATAGACGCAGGAGATTTGAGGAGGGATTGAGGCCCTCTATCATGTGTCTAGTGGCTGGATCTAGATATCATATTTTTCCCAGCTAGTGGCAGCAGCTCAAAGTGTAGAGCGAGCTCAAGTTATTGCAGCTGCTTCAGAGGAAGAGGTCAGAGTGAGAAGGCCCTAGTTTGAGGCAGGGTCTTCTTCTGTTAAAAGAGGTAAAGGAAGTTTTGTTCCTCGGAGTAGTAGGAGCCAGAGACCAGCGGGTAGGTCAGTGCAGTTACAGAGGCAGAGATTTAGACCTGCAGCTTTAGTGGCGAGTGCTCCGACCCCTATGGTTCAGAGATCCACCTTACCCATCTGCATCCATTGTGGTAGGCCGCATGGTGGTCCTTGCTGGAAGACTGGTATAGCAGGGGTTTGTTTTAGATGTGGATCACCTGATCACTTTGTGAGAGATTGCCCTGAGAGGCAAGAGCAGATGTCAGTTGATACAGCAGCTTCTCGACCTAGTGCGAGGGGAGGCCGAGGAGGCAGAGGTGTCAGCCGAGGAGGTAGACCGGGGTTCAGTTCTAGAGGAGGTGCTACCTCCAGGGAGAGTAGACCAGAGGAGGTTGGTTCTTCCCAGAGGATGTATGTTATGCAGAGGCAGCCTGATGCATCGGCAGTCATAGCTGGTACTTTTTCTTTATTTAATACTCCAGTACTTGCTTTGATTGATCCGGGTTCCACGCATTCATATATTAGTGCATCTATTTTGCCTGTGTCTGAAATGCATTCTGAGTCCCTAGGATTTGATGTGTTGGTGACAAATCCGTTAGGGCATAGTGTGAATGTTAGTAAAGTGCACCGGGATAGTGCAGTGAGGGTGCAGGGTGAGGAGTTCCTTGGAGATTTGATTGAGATGCCATTTAAGGAATATGATGTGATCTTAGGTATGGATTGGCTATCTCGACATGGAGCTGTGGTGGATTGTAAAAAGAAAATTGTTTCTTTGAGAACGGGTGATGGTAGAGAGGTGATAGTATCTAATGAGCAGGAACAGCTAGCCTCCTTATTTGTTTCAGCTGTTGCAGCTATGAGATTGATTAGAAAGGGGTGTGAAGCCTATCTTGCTCATGTGGTGGATACTAGAGTGAAGGGTTCCCCTATTGATAGCATTGCCACAGTTGCTAAGTTCCCGGATGTGTTTCCAGAGGAGTTGCCAGGGTTGCCTTCTGAGAGAGAGGTGGAGTTCGGTATTGAATTGTTGCCTGGTACCACTCCTATCTCTACTACTCCTTATAGAATGGCACCAGCAGAATTGAGGGAATTGAAAGTGCAATTACAGGAGTTGTTGGACAAAGGATTTATTCACCCCAGTGTTTCTCCTTGGGGAGCTCCTGTGCTATTTGTGAAAAAGAAAGATGGTACTATGAGGTTGTGTATCGATTATAGGCAATTGAACAAGGTGACTATTAAAAATAAATATCCTTTGCCTAGAATCGATGATCTCTTTGATCAGTTGAAGGGAGCGTCAGTGTTCTCCAAAATTGATTTGAGATCAGGGTACCATCAGCTGAGAGTCAGAGCTGAAGATGTTCCGAAGACAGCTTTTCGGACCAGGTATGGGCATTATGAATTTCTAGTTATGCCTTTTGGTCTGACGAATGCACCTGCAGCTTTCATGGATTTGATGAATAGGGTGTTTAGGCCCTATTTGGATCAGTTTGTAGTGGTCTTCATTGATGATATTCTAGTGTATTCAAGGAATGAAGAGGAACATGATATGCATCTGCGGATTGTGTTGCAGATTTTGAGAGAAAAGCAGTTATTTGCCAAATTGTCGAAGTGTGAGTTCTGGTTGGATCAAGTAGCTTTTCTCGGACATATTGTTTCAGCAGAAGGCATTAGAGTTGATCCGAGTAAAGTTGAAGCTATTTTGAATTGGAGTCCACCAAAGTCAGTGACTGAAGTTAGAAGTTTTCTGGGTTTGGCTGGCTATTACCGACGGTTTGTGAAAGGATTTTCTTTGATAGCTACTCCACTCACCAGATTGCTTCGAAAGGCAATTAGATTTGTGTGGACAGATCAATGTCAGGCTAGTTTTGAACAGTTGAGAGATATGTTGACTCAAGCGCCTGTTCTTACTTTACCTGTAGAAGGCAAACCATATGTGATCTACAGTGATGCTTCACATAGAGGTTTGGGGTGTGTATTGATGCAGGAAGGGAAAGTTATAGCTTATGCATCTCGACAGTTGAAATCGCATGAGCTTAACTATCCGACCCATGATTTGGAATTGGCTGCCATTGTGTTTGCATTGAAGATTTGGCGCCACTATCTGTTTGGGGAGAAATGTTTCATCTACACTGATCACAAGAGTTTGAAGTATTTGGGTGTCCAGAAAGAACTCAATCTTCATCAGAGGAGATGGTTAGAATTGATTAAAGACTACGACTGCTTGATTGACTATCATCCAGGTAAAGCAAATGTTGTTGCTGATGCCTTGAGTCGGAAGTCTTTAGCTGGTTTAACAGTTTACTCGCTCTCGTTGCTTGTTGAGTTGAGAGCATTGCATGCCAGTTTTGTACCTTGTGTTGATGGTGCATTATTGGCACAGTTGCAATTGAAGCCGGTTTTGTTAGATCAGATCAAAGAAGCTCAGTTGGCCGATAAGAAGATACAGAAGATTGTTTCGGATTGTCAGAGTGGAAAGGGTAGAGATTTTATTGTGAAGAGTGATGGAAGTCTCTGGTTCAAGAGCAGATTGTGTGTACCCGATGATGCTGATTTGAAAAGGGTCATTTTGGAAGAAGCTCATCAGTCGATGTTTGCTATGCATCCGGGTAATACGAAGATGTATCATGATTTGAGACAGCATTATTGGTGGATGGGGTTGAAGAGAGACATTGCTGAGTTTGTATCGAAATGTCTCACTTGTCAGAAGGTTAAAGCAGAGCATCAAGTTCCAACCGGGTTGCTTCAACCGTTGTCAGTGCCAGAATGGAAGTGGGAAAGAGTGACAATGGACTTTGTGTTTGGATTGCCATTGACACAAAGGAAACATGATGCCATATGGTGGATTGTGGATAGATTGACTAAGACAGCTCATTTCCTTCCGGTGCGGATGGATTACTCTTTGGAGAAGTTGGCTGAGCTGTATATCCATGAGATTGTGAAACTGCATGGTGTTCCAACTTCTTTAGTGTCTGATCGAGATCCCAAGTTTACTTCAAGATTTTGGAAGAGTTTGCATAGTGCTTTGGGTTCTCGACTGCACTTCAGCACTGCTTTTCATCCACAGACAGATGGACAGTCAGAGAGGGTGATACAGATTCTTGAAGATATGTTGAGAAGCTGTGTCATCAATTTCTCTGGAAGTTGGGATAGGTTTTTACCTCTTGTGGAGTTTGCTTACAACAACAGTCACCAATCCAGCATTGGTATGGCACCGTTTGAAGCATTGTATGGCAGACGGTGCAGGACACCTCTTTGTTGGAGTGAACTTGGTGAAGGTAAGATAATTGGGCCTGATTTGATTCAAGAAACTGAAGAGAAAGTAAAGTTGATTCGAGGCAGGTTAAAAGCAGCTTCAGACCAACAGAAGTCTTATACAGATCTGAAGAGGAGAGATATAGAGTTTGATGTTAGAGATAAGGTATTTCTGAAAGTGTCTCCTTGGAAGAAGATTTTGAGGTTCGGTCGGAAAGGGAAATTGAGTTCTCGGTTTATTGGACCATATGAAGTTTTGGAAAAAATTGGGCCAGTTGCGTATCGACTTGCTTTGCCACCTGAGTTGGATCGTATTCATAATGTATTTCATGTTTCTATGTTGAGGAGGTACAGATCGGATCCATCTCATGTGTTGCCAATTGAATCTATTGAAGTGAGCCCAGACTTGACATTTGAAGAGGAACCAGTTGCTATCTTGGCACGAGAAGTGAAAGAGTTGAGAAACAAGAGAGTGCCATTGGTGAAGATTCTTTGGAAGAATCATGCAAAAGAAGAAGCAACTTGGGAAAGTGAGCAATCTATGCGAGAGCAATATCCTCAGTTGTTTCAGAGTTGATATCAGGTAATTTCGAGGATGAAATTTTCTTTTTAGAGGGGGAGAATTGTAATATCCCTATGCATGCCCTAGAAGTTTTGTATGTTGTTGTTGTTGTTGTTGTTGTTGGTTTAAATTGAGAAAAGAAAAGTATATGTATATGTGTTTTGGGAAGAATTAGGGTTTAGAGACAAGTTTATATGTTGTGTATATGATGATATATATAACATATACATTGGTCAAAAGGGTTGGTCAATGCAAGAGGAGATTTTTTTTAGGGCATGTGAAATTACCAAAGTGGGCAAGAAATTATAAAGGGAATTAAGATGTGTATGAGGGTATTATAGTAATTTTCTTTTGGATGGGTATTTAATGAGTGTTTGACTTTGTGATTTCTTCATCCTCTTCTCTTCTTCTTCATGATGTTGGCCGGCTCACCAAAGGCAAAGGAAAACAAGAGAGCAAAGGAAGATTTTGATGTTCTTAGCTCAAAGGTTGAAGGAGATTTCAAGTAAACAAGTTGGAGTTTCAAGAAATTTCATTATTTGGTAAGTATTCTTTTGTTTTCTTTACTTATTTTGAAGTGGTGTTAAAGTGAATTAGAGTTTGTTGATTTTGTGATTTGGTGTGTTTGAGATGTGTTTGTGTTGTGTTTTCAAGTGTTGAATTGGTTTTAAGTTAAGAGTTTAAATAGGTATTGTTGTTGGAAGTGGTGGATGTTGAGTTTGAAAGATGGAAAAGGATGAGGATTTTAGGGTTTGTGTTTAATGTAATATTAATGTTTTGTGAGGTGATTATTGTGATAAACATGTAGAATTTGTGTTTCGAACATTGATTCCATTCATTTGAAACATGTTATGTGGTGTTTGATGAGTTTGAGTGCAATTTGGAGGAGAGTTGTGCATATTAGGGTTTGTGTTTTGGGAGACACGGCCAAAAGCAATGTGTGACACGGCCAAGCCAAGGGATTTTGGGCGTGTTGGATTAGTTTTTGGGTGACATGGCCGTGTTCCCAAGCCGTGTTAGCTACTGTGAGTTTTGGTTTAAGAGACACGGCCACAAGCTTGGCCGTGTCCCTTGCCCGTGTTGCTTACTGTCCAAATTGGGTTGAGTGACACGGCCACAAGCTTGGCCGTGGCCCTCAAGTGGCTGCCCGTGTCCCTCAATTGTGTGGGTTGGGGTTTTTATTCTTTGTTCTAATTGCATTGTTTTGGTTCTCCAAGGGTAGGTTGGTCCCTAAACCTAACCCTAAACACTTTAAACACACTTGAATCAATGAATGATATAATCAAATGCATGTGTAAGGTCCTAAAACTATGAATCATATCAATTGTTCTTTGCCCTAATTGCATTGTTGAGATTGAACAATGTTATGTTATGCATTGTGAATGGTAATGTGTTTCATGAGTAATATACATTGAAATTTAGAATGTATATCAAAGATGCAATGATAATTCAAATAAGACATGATATGAGACAATGCCATTGTGTTTGGCTATGATGATGCAATTGAAAGAAATAAGGCATGTTTGCCTAAATGTTGTTGAGAATTGAGAATGAAAATGATAATTGAATAATAAATGAATTGTGTGGCTAATGTGTTATTCCATTTTCAGAGTTGGTTGTTGGTGGCATGCCTAATAAGTGTAACAATCTCTTGAAGTTAGGTTGGATTGAATCCTTGAAGCCTAATTGAGATGTTACCACCCTTAAGCTAGGTTGGGTTAGTTCTTGAAGCCAAGTTGGGTAGAAGCTTAGCATGCTTTGCTCCCCTTGAAGCTTGGTTGAACTTAATCCTTGAAGCCTAGTTGGGTATATGATATTGATAAATGTGATAACAAAACCAAAGCATTAACTCTGAAAATTGAATGGCATATTAGTGTGTCTTGGGCCCATGCTTGTCTTTGTTTAGTGTTGATTATGAATGGTTAAATGAATACTAATGAGGTATATGAAAAGATATTGAAATGTGATATGTAATGTGAAGGTATGTTGTTAGTTTTGCATATATGATGTTACATGTATAATATGGATTGAGAAATGACATTGCATTGCATTAAGTCATATCATTAGCATGATTATCTTACTAAGCCGTTGGCTTAGCGCGATAGTGTTTAATCGTGCAGGTAATAGAGTTGATAGAGTTGAACCCGAGAGTTCATCAAGACCAAGTGAGAGTAGACCTTGAAGAATCCATTTTGGGAGCTTAAAGATCAGAGCAGACTTGCCAATCATGTATACTTCTTTATATTTTGTAAAGAAATGTTTAATATGTAAATATGTACATATTTTATAACTTCCGCTGTGTAATTTGTAAATGTATATATATATAACTAATATGTTTTGTTTTATAAGTAAATGATCTACTTTTCTATAATGTATAATGATAAGGGTGTTGTATCAAGTTTAAAGTGTTTTGAATGTTAAGAAAACCGTAGCATCCCTATGTTTGGTGCACTTATGCTACATTGTTGTGGTTGTAGTGTGTGTGCATTGGATATTGGGGTGTTACAATAAATATATATATTATAAATAGTAAATAAAATAAATACTACAAAAATTATTTTGAACTGTTTAAAAACATCACTGGTCAAAATTTAAGTGTATACACTAAGCTTATATAGATTTAATTAAGAAAACATACATGCTTTTGAAAGCTCCACCACAAATTAAAGTGTTGAACAAACTGCCTGCTTTAAATATTATTTCTGGCCGAGCAATCACCAAGGCAGAAGACACTACCTTGCTGCCTTGGTTTTGTAAACGAGATAGTCTCTCGTTGATTCTTCCTTGCTAAGGTTTTTCTAATGGTTGCTACTTCCAAAAGTCCTACTTCCAAGTCTCCTTCAAAAGTCCCAAAAGTCCTCCAGTCTCAAAACATCCAAAAAGTCCATAATAGTTGCTGCCCTCATTTTTGGTCATCCAAAGAAAAGTCCTCAGCTCTTAATAATTGCCAAAATCCCTAAAGTCCTCCCCAAAAATCAAAAGTCTTTGAATGATTTATTCTAGTCCCTATTTCTATTCTTAGTGCTCTTATTTAATAGCAATTCAAATAAAATCTAGTTTATAAAGGAAATATAATCACATTAAGAAACAAATTAAAATATCATAGTAAAAATAGGATTAGGCAAAAATTGGCAAGTAGCTCATGGGCGCGGGCTACATCGAGCGTAGGCGATGGTGAGCATAGGCCTGGCGAGCATGGACTTGCTACTGGCACATGCCATTTATTTGGATCTTTATGCTATACATTCATTATTAATAAATGAGGTTTTATTATCATTATTGTTTGTTTGCATGTTACACAATTTTGATATTTGTCCCTGGTTTATTATTGTTATAGAGATAAAAATAATAATTCTTAACCAGTATGAACATTGATTTGATAATCATCAGATGGTTATGTGTATAGTGATACAAATCAATTTCATAGATACTTGTTAGAGAACAATGTATTGGATAGACCCATCATGAGATTACTACATGGGTTAGTGTCATAAGTAAATCTCATGATAGTTATGTATTAATTCTTTGACTTGAGATTGTCATAGTTTCCAATATAAGGACTATTATATTTTGACATGATCAAACATTATCCGTAATTGGATAGTAATAAAGGTTATGATCATATATGATAGAAATTATGTAGAGGATAATGAACAATCAAGATAGAATTTGACCCTCTCTTTGAGAGAGATATCTACTGGGCCCCTCGATAAGTGAGACTGTGAAATGCATGGCCGTGCTCAAATGAATTGATAGTGTGATCAATTTCATTTGTTTTTATCAGTCTACTTGGAGATCGAGTAATCATAAGTTTGGACAATATAAGTATGACGTTGACCATGACTTATGTTCAAGCTAGATATCGTGTGACAAAGGGATTAATGCATGTACTATTATTAGGCAAATTGGACATTCCTTATATTAATTGGGTAGTTGTAATGCCTTGCTAGAGGCCAATTATGACTTGTTGGTTTAATAGAGATTAAATTGACTGCCAATTAATATGGGCCTATCGGGTCACACACAAGAATGCGTTTTGGGCTGGATATAATATTAATAATATTAATATTAGATATTAATATTTATTATTATTATTTTCATTATATATATATTATTAGATAATATATTCAAAATCCTAATTAGATTTGGATTCTGAATTTGATTTACCTTATCCAATTATATATATTATTAGATAATATATTCAGAATCCTAATTAGATTTGGATTCTGAATTTGACTTACCTTATCCAATTTCGAATTGGATTCTGGAGTGATTATATTCACTCCAGACGTTAAGTCTTCATATAGGTAACTTTAGAAAATAAAAAAAAGAACAAAAACAAAGAAACCCTAATACGTTTTAGAAAAAAACATTTTTCAGCCTTCGCTGTTACAGAGAGCTAGCACTCTAGATGGTAGCATTCGTGTGGATACGCGATAGAGGGTGTTTCGTGATAGAGGCATCTCTTCCAAACCGTGATTTTGAATCATCAACAGGTTAGTTCTTTGTACACTTTCGTCGAATTAAACGAACAACATGGATCCTGGTGGGAAATCATAGATCAAAAATTTTTTCGCTGCGTGTTTTTGTTTGCAGTGATCTCCTTGATTTCCTAACACGGGCTACATCGAGCGTAGGCGATGGTGAGCGTAGGCCTGGTGAGCATGGACTTGCTACTGGCACATGCCAATTCACCGTAGACCTAACTGGCACACACCAATTCACTGTAGGCTGAGGCCTACGGTGAAATGGTTGCTAATTTGCCATAGGCAAAGGCCTACGGTAAACTGGTACACTTAGGTCGAGCCTACGACGGGTCGTCTCGCCAATTCATCGGTTATCACTTTTATTATTTCATTATTAATTTTTTATTTTTTTATTAAAAATAATTATTATTACTTAAATAAGTAATAAAAATTATTTTGCGCTGTATTAAATTTTTGGACTGGACTTGGTCAAAAAATAAGGTACATTAGGTTTTTAGGGTTTAGAAGTTTAAAGTTTTTAGAATTTAGGGTTTGGATCATGGATTTTAGAAGTTAGGGTTTGGTGTTTGGTTTCTAGGGTTTTAGATGAAAACTAGGGTTCTTTGTGTGAAAACTAGGGTTATATGGTTTTATAAATGAGATTATAGTTTTTGGATAAGAACTAAGGTTTAATGTTGGCTTCTATGATGAATAACATTATTTTGAAAAATAAACATTGCTACTGGATTGTTTAAATAATTTGCAAATTACTGCATGAAATAATAACAAAAGTAACTATTGTAATCTAAATGATTTAAATATAAAAAATAAATCTTCATTTGTTGGCTCCACCAAATTGAAAGAGTTGAACCAAGGTTGACGTTTGCTACTCCTTGAATTATCCTAGTTCTTTGGTGGAGCTTTAGCAATTTGGCAATTGCCTAGATACTACCTTGGTTTTGATTATTGACTTGCTTTTGCCTTGATATTTGTTGCTGCATCTTTTTTCTCTTTTAATTGCTTTCATAAATACTCAATGTTGCCTTTTCTTATCTCCTTTAATTGCTTTGGTAAATATGTCATCCCCCCTTCTTTTTGCCTTTCAGCCTCTGTATTTATAAGCCAATATTAGGGTGTAATGTTCCCAAATTCCCTCTCCTTATCCATGCCTTATTAGGACTCTAGATCCACATTGCCTTATTAAAGACTTAAATTTGCCTAATTAAGGACTCATGGAGAATTGGGCTATCCAATTCACCATGGACCTTACTCCCAGGCATGTCATATGGTGAATTAGCAATGCCAATTCATGGCATGGTCTGGGATGAATTGGCCAGGTATGGCTAGTAGCAAATTGGTAAGGCTAATTCACCATGGCCAGCCTGGTACTGAATTGGCTAAACCAATTTTAGGTCAAATCTATTACTTTGGGTTTTTAAGGTTAGATCGGACCATTTCAGGGCTTTAAAGGCTGAACCAGTTTATTTTAGTCCTTTAAAATTGGACCGACCTAAATCAAAGCTATAAACTTGGTTTATTTTAATATTGGACTGAATTTGGCTTGGCCTTCTTTATTGGGATCGAACTTGTTTAGGGCCAACATTAAGGGTCTATATCAGCCAAAGGCTCATCCTTGACTATCCAACCTGTCTCCCAGTAATGTTAGGAACCCTCGCAAGGTTATATTCATATGCCCACACCTGTAAAGGTAATCAACAAAGGTCAAGCTTGCACACACACATTACCTGGATAAATAGATGCGGTAATTCATACATCGTCAATAATCATTCATACATCGTCAATAATCATAAATCTCATGAATGATCTCTTATTCCCATAAATTTTATCAAAGCCCTGATAGAGGCAGGCCTCTCCCCAAGCATGAAATGGTATGAGATGAAAATTGGCTAAGACTCTCAAAACTGACAGGTGAATGTATGTCTCGGTGCTATATAAGATGGTCATTGTTAACAAATATAATAAGAACCCTCGGGTATACTGTTTTTGCTCATACATAGTGTACTAGTCAGATCTTCCTCATCTAGTACTGTTGGATATATTCATATTTGATTTTGCACACTCCTTTATATTAGGGCCTTAGACCAATCAACTGTCAAATCTCCACTCACATTTCAGGCCCATTATTGTAGAAATTTTGACTGGATAATTGGTCATTTCCCCTACAGGAAAATCAAAGGTGTGAGTGGTATCCATCGATCATTCTGAGAATGCCTGAATTACACTCCTATCAATCTGGTACCCCCTTTGATGGAAACTATAGAATAAATTCCTCAAAGCCGCATTCCCGGATCAACCTCCTTACTGGAGGTGCCACTCATTCATACCACTGGTGGGCTTTATGGATATTTCCTCCACCATGGATTGCGCAGCTGTCATATTGCCATAACAAAGGTAAGTCAGGCAAGGTAAGTATACAAGTCGTAATAAAAATAATAAATAATAAAAAAAATATTTTTACCACTCTAATAATTATGTTTCTTTTTTTTACAATACTAAACTTATTTATATTTTCCTAGAATTTTCCATTAATAGGCACTGAAAATTTATTTTTGACACTTTTATAATTTTTTTGCATCATGTCCAATATCTTGTTTATTTTTACTTTTCATGCATAAATTTTTTTTTCTACTTTAATTTGTCTTTTTAACACTAGTTCTATTATTTTTCTCATAAACGTTTTCTAAATAAGTCCCAAAAATTAATTTTCATGAGAGTCAATAAATTATAGTAGTAAATTTTGTGCCATTAAATAGTTAGATTGCAATAAAAAAAAATGCTTGTGCGTTTTCTTTCTCACTTCAATGGAGATGCATCCTTGATAAAAGGGGAACCTGATCCAACCAACTAGTTTTAAGGTAAGCAATTAGCTCGGCATTTATATGGGGTTTGGTCCTAGAGGCATGTTGATTAACTGCCATTTATGGATTAAAGATTCAACCGTGAAACAAGTTAATTTTGAAACAAAATTGAGAGTTTTTGTTCGAAATGTTTTGAAAGCTTGAAGTTTTGAAGGCTCTGAATGAAATGCTCATATTTATAAAGAATTTGCCGTCGTTAAGATCAAATGCAAAAGAAAATGCCAAGATATATCTAATTCAATGTAAGGTAAAGCATAAAAAAACTCAATAATTTAAATTCAAGAAAGGGATGCTCTAATTATAAAGCAATGGACATATTATTTACTTTATCAATAATTTATAATCAGATAAATAATCATCACACACACACATGTGCATAGTAAATTGATATTTATTTTGGGTGTAAATTTTTGCGTATCCAAAAATATTTTTATACTCACAAATATTTTCTCCAGGTAGGGGGCAAAAGTATATAGGAACCCATATATGGTTTAAAAAATAACTATTTTTTTTGCAAATTTTCTACTGACTATAAAAGCCAATTTTTACAAATATTATGGGTATAGAACCCGAATCAGCTCAATTCGCTCAGATTTTGTAGGCTCAACCCAAAATCCAGTATAGGATCCATAACCCAAATCCATCCTTGGGTCCAAAACCCTATAATCCAATCTCGGGTCCATAGCATAAAATCAAGTATTGGGTTAAGAACCTAAATCCAGTCTTAGGTCTAGAACCCAAATCAAGTCTCGAGTCCATAACCTAAAATTCAGTCTTTGGTCCAAAACCCAAATTTAGTCTCAGGTCCAAAACTCAAATCCAATATGAAGTACAGAACCTAAAATCCACTCTCTGGTGTAGAACCCAAATCATGTCTCGGGTCCATAACCCAAATCCATTCTCGGGTCCATAATCACAAATCCAGTTTCAATTCCAAAACCAAAATCTAGTCTCACGTATAAAACCTAAAATTCAGTCTCGAGTCCATAACCCAAAATCCAGTCTCTGGTCCAGAATCTAAATACAGTCTCAGGTCTAAAACCCAAATCCATCATCGAATCCATAATCCAAAATAATAATCGAGCCCAGAACCTAAACTAAATCTTGGGTCCAGAACCCATCCTTATTCAAAATTAGCTCAAATTCCTATTGCTTTTCACTCTCTTAATGAATTCAAGATCATTCAAGCAGGCGGCAAAACTGTAGACCCTTAATTTTGGCCTTAAGCTCGTTCAATCCCAATTGATAGAGGCTAGGTTTAATTCAGTCCAACTTTAGATTTTTAAACCTAATTTCAAGCTTTTAATTAGGTTAGTCCAATTTTAAAATGCCTAAAATTAGCCGATTCATTTTTTTAAAAGCCATAAAGGGGTCTGATATGAAGCTAAGATGGGTATGGTTTGGTTTAATTTAATATGGGCCATGTCCATGTCAAATTGGACACTCCAATTCAATATGAGTCCATACCATCTGATTTGATATGGGTATTATTCATATCGAATTGGACATCCATACCCAACGAAAGCCTTTTAGAAGATAAACCAACGAAATAAGGTTTTTTTTTTGCTTTAGAAAAACTAAATTAAAGTTCAAAGGTTTTTAATTTTGATTTCATAAATTTGCTACTATGTAAAAAAAATAATTAAAGAAAATTAATTAACACATACCTTCTTTTGATGATTTCTCCAAAAACAATTCTTCTTGGATGAACTAGCTCCAAAGACAAGCTTTTTTTGCCTTTGAATCCTCTAAATCCTGCTACTGCTATTCCATAAAAAAGTTGAATTGAATTTCTTCTTTTCCTTCCTTGATTTGGTTTCAAATTTTCCAAACTCCTCTTGGATTTTTTGCCTCCTTAAAATAATTGCCTTTGGTCCTTATTTATAGTGGTTTGAGGATGTTTATTCCTAATTAGTTAAGGTAATTAATATTAATAAAAAAAGAAATCAAAACCTAATTGGATTAGGTTTCAAAAAATTTACGTCAGAAAATTTGCGCTGCCGAAAAAAACTGCTGCAGAAAAACTGCGCTGGCAAAAAAATCTGCTGCAGCTGGCTGCGGCAGCGCGTGCTGAGCGGGCCCGTAACCTATTTCGCAGGCAGGAATTTCCTAAGGGCGAAATGCTCACGGGCCCATGTCCACGGGCCCGCGCGATAATTTTTTCATCGTCGATTTTTTCGGCTCTGATTTTTATTTTTTGACTTTTATTTGTTTATTTCTATTTTTTAATAATAAAAATTAGATACTAAAGCAAAAATTATTTAATAACAATTATTTTGGACCAATTAGACAATAAAAATCATTTTAGACTAAATAAAACATATTGGACCGGATTGGGTAAAAAATTAAGGGTCTAAAAATACATATACCTTCTCAATACTTTAATTAATGTCCAAATATATATTTAATCTATCCAAAACCACGTATATTACAGGAATCATATTTGAATGTCACTAAAAGGATTTTAAAATATTTGAGCGGAACATTGCATTTAGGACTTTGGTATCCTAGAAACACATCATTTATTATTTAGGTTTTTTAGACGCGAATTTTGCTGATAACCTATTGAATAGAAAAAGCACAATCGGTGCATACCATTTTCTTAGTGATTGCCTAATTTATTGGTTTAGCAAGAAACAAGTGTCAGTTGCTCTTTCTACTGCGAAAGCCGAATATATTGCTGCATATTTTTGTTGCACACAAGTTTTATGGATGAAGCAACAATTGCTAGATTATGGTAAAACTTTTGATCACATTCCCATTAAATATGATAATAATAGTGCCATTAATCCATCTAAAAATATAATTCAACATTCTAAGTCAAAACACATAGAATTCAGGCATCATTTTTTGAGAGATAATGTTCAAAATCAAAATGTTGTTTTGGAATTTATAAATACTCAAAATCAACTTACTGATATTTTTATAAAACCCTTGAATGTAGAAAGATTAAATTTTATAAAATAACATATTGGGATGATAGATAGTAGCAGTCTTAATTAAAATTGTCCCATATGCATATTAAAGTGGGATTTAGAATGTTTACAAAAGATTTTAATAAAGTCATAATTCCTCATTTACATCTATTTTGATCATGCATTAAAAGGCCACATTTTGAGATATACAAATCCTCTTCCTTGAAAAATTTTTTAGTCCGCCTGAACTATGTCTTAGTACGATCAGACTAGAGCTCTATCGACTATACTACAGTCGTCCCGCTTGATCTTGCATGCTGCGACCTAGTCCCACCGAGCTCTTCAAAATTTTATGACCGTGCTATCTCTCTCAAAATTCATTCCAATTGTTTTGCTATATTTAGCTTGGTTCACTCAGACTCACCTGTGCATGCTCGGACTACCAAAAACTAGTCTTTCCGAATAGTCTCAAATTTTTTTTAAATTTCTAGCCGCTGACTACCTTCCAAAACATCCATAACCCCTCTTTAACAGCTATAAATGGCTAGTTTGACCTCAAAACTCTATATAAACCTCCTTTCACTCAAATTTTATGATGTTTTACATTTAAATTCACTTATAAACACCTAAACTATCCATCTCTCATTCAATTTCATCATCATCATTTTTATGGATCCTAAAACCTCCAAGAAGAAAGCTTCAAGACTTGAGAAAGGCAAGGGAATTGCCACTTCTTCCACTCCAATGGAAGAGCATAAATCAAGAGCTCACAAGCCTAGATACTTGAGTGAAGAAGAAAAATAAAGATATGCTATTATCCAAAATAAGAAGTGTAAACAAAATAAAACTCTTTCTTTCCCCATAGAATCCCTAGGTATTGTATCTTACATTCATGAAGCCTTATCATATCTTGGGTGGGATAATTTTGTGTTCTTAGAAAAGGATGATCTTGGCTGGGAATCTTTAACTAAAGAATTTCTCACTACCTTAGTTGTTAAAAAGAGAGACTTGGAGCCTCTAGTCCCCTATTCCAATAAATTCAAAATTTTCAATATGTCATATTAAATTATGATCCAAGAATTTTCATCCATTCGGGGATTCAACATGGAAGGCATTTTTTACTTGTTCAATCTCTTCGCTTTCAATCCTATCTTACTTGATTTTTGAAGAGAGATTTCCTAGAAATCGATTTCCACAAGCTTTCTAATGATAAACATCTTCGAACCTTACCTCTTTGGATTCTCCATAGAATTATCACCTATACCATCAATGCTAGAGGTGAAAACAATGAGAAAGTAACTCACAAGGATCTCTTGTTTCTCTATTGCTTGGAGAAAAAGGTGAAAATTCAAACTGGTAAGTTTCTAATTGACTAATTTCTCATTCTCTGAAATAAATTATCCTCCTTATACACCTTTGCCTTAACATTTGTATTTCTAACTTCTTGTATGATCTCTATATATTTTGTAGGCCCTTAAATGAACAAGATCATACATGTTTCGTTGTCATTTGCTTAAATTTAATAAAATTTTACTACTTATTGCTTCCATTTGTTTACTCAATCCTTTTGTCTTTGTCAAAAGGGGAGAAGTCATTTGAATTGTTAGAATATGATTGCATATGTTGAGGGGGAGTAGAAACATTATGTTGAGGGGGAGTAGAAGCATACATTGAAATTTTTAAACAATTTAATTTAATTGCCAAAGTCAAAAAGGGGAGATTGTTAGCCAATTGGCCTCTATTTTGATATTAGGCAATCAAATTGAATAGAACTAATATTTGTACCAAGTTATGTTTTTCAGAATTTCTTTAGAGCCCAATCATACTACATGCTAGGCTGACCATATTCAAAGAAGCAGTTTGCTATACTGAGCTAAGAAATGAAGATACCAAACATAGATTGCCATACTTGTTCGAACCGGCTGAAAGTCAGTGCACCTTCACTAAACTGACGAGAAATGAAGCAGCAAGCATAAAATTTCCAAAACTGAGCCTACTGATCTGGAGAAGGCACTGAGGATGAGTAGACCAGATAAAGCATCAGTTGAGTGATGAGCTAAACATACTGAGCCTTGACCTGATAGAACCAAGAGCAAGCAGATCTAGTTAACTTAAGGAAAAACATCCTAAAGAGATCATGGTCAATGTCACTCTCATCTAATGAATGGACCCCATGTCCTGACTGAACCACTATAAAGTCCAACCTCACCGAGCTCACGATAAAACATCAAAATCCTAATAGAGATCATGGTCACTAAGTACTCTAAAAACTTCATCATACCATGGCATGCATGACTGGACCTGATGCAGTCCAACCGCACCGATCCAGAGCTAAAAATCTAAAAAGTCTTAATAATACTCATGGTCATCAACACTCATAGAATCTCAGCATTCCAAACAAAGAGAGACTAGACCGAACAAGTCACATGCATACCATAAATTCAGGCTTTAAAAAATCTAGTTGTTATATATCCACTCAATTAGTGGAAGCCACGTGTACTAGTTGTTGAAGAACTTTTGTCAGAAAATATGAAAAGTACGACCAGACCAAACTAAGTCTAACCATGCAGAGCCAGATCCACCAAACTAAATTAAGTTTGATCTTGTAGAGCCTGAGCCGATCGGACCAATGGCAGTCCGACAATGAACCAATTAAGAAAAGTGACTTTAGTGGGAGACAATAATCAAATATGTTGGCTCCCACTCCTAACAGCTAGTTGAAGACTTAAAGGTTATAAATACCATAAGAAATCACATTTTTATAGAGAATTATGATTGTAAGAGCCAAGTTTAATATCTTTATTTTTTATTCATCAAAATTCATACTTGTATTCCTTAAGTGTTGGGTGTGAGCATCAAACACCATTAAAGTTTGAGTGTGAGCTTAGAAACATTTAGGTTGTGAGAGTGAGCTTGGGAAAACTCTTGTAAGGGTTATGAGGATTGATCTCAAACCATTATAATAGTTTGGTGTGAGCTAGTGAAAACACCAAGTTAGAGTTAAGCTTGTAAAAACTCAAGATTAGTGGAACCTTAACAAGTTGTTAAGGAGGTAGATGTAGGATTGAGGTAATCCAAACCACTATAAACTCCTTGTGTTTAATCTTATACTCTCTACTTCTTTCTTACTTTATTCAATTTTAAATTTCCAACTTACCATCACTTCTTTAAATAAACCAATTCAACCCCCCCTCTTGGTATCCATCTTGGGACAACAAAAGTCAAACCTTCCCATTTAAATGCCTATTTTAAAGATCTAACCTTAACCAATAGTCATAGGCCTATTTAGGTTCACTTTTAATAGCATACAATTTAACAAAGAAGAGGTAGGTAAAGAGCTTACTCCCTTTTACTTTGATCCTTATGGTAATCCAGTAGTTGGCAACATCCTTACACATATGAACTACTTTCTGTGATTAGAATTGGGTAAGAATCAGCAAGGTACACCACTATTCCTATAGACCATTAATTTTGGTCCTAAGCTAGTTCAATCCAAATTAACAAAGGCCAAGCTATATTTAATCTGATTCCAAAAATCTTAGACCTATTTCATAGCTTTTAATAGATTGATTCGATTTTGCAAGGCCTAAAAAAAAAGTTGGTTTGATTTTAAAGCCCTAATCCTGGTTTGATTTATCATTTAATTAATTAAAATAGTTTTAATTCAATTTTAAAACATAAAAATAAGTCAGAACATACCATAAAGCAAAAACCATTATGAATTAGCTTAGCTAATTCGCCATGGAAGGCCTTCATGGCAAATCCATGGTGGGATGACGATGGTGAATTAGCAATTCCAAAATTGCAATGGATAGCTTACTATGGTGAATTGGTAATTCCCAATTCACTATGGTCTACTAATTCAACCCTAATTCAGTTTATTAATTGCCTAATTAAGATAGACTTTGTTTGGACCGTCAGATTAAGTATTAGGGTTTAAGTTTTAAACCTAATTGTGCCTATAAATAACAATGTTTAATAATAAAAAGGGACAACAATAATTAATCAAGAAGCAACAGTGATCAAGAACATAATCAACAATTAATGTGGTTTAATAAAAAGCACCACAGAAGAAAGAAGCAAGGTAGTCTCTGGCCAAAGAACTAAGATTGGTACAGGCAGCAACAAAAGCAAGCTTGTTTCTATTTAACAACTTTGGTGGAGCCTTCAACATAGGTTCGATTTTCTATATCCAGTTTATATTAAATCATGCAATAGCTATAAATAAATCCAGTAGTGAATAATTTGGAGGTTATAAAATTATTTTGATCCAGTAAGTTAATTTAGTTACCATTAATTTATTTTATGTAGTAGTTTTTATTCTTTAATTCCTATGATCATACATCTTGCTTAATTCCATCCAGTAACAATCCATATACCCAGGACAAATATTTATTTTACTTAATATGCAATGGTAGCAAGTTCATGTAATCAAAGTAAGCATCAAACCCTAAATCTCAAATCCCAAACCTTGAAAACCCTAATCCCAAACCTTGAAATCCTAATTTCCAATACCTAATTACAAAACCTAAATTCTATAAACCCTAAATCCGAAACCCTAAATTCCTTAAACCGTAATTCCAAATCCCTAATTTTCATGTAAACTTTAGTTTAGGAAAAACCCTAATTTCTATAAATATAAAACCCTAGCTTACATAGAAACCCTAAATCTCTAATAAAACCATATCCTATAAAAGTTTACCTTTATGAGGTGCTAGCACCTTGAACTTCGTATGCGATCCCTCGTCAATGGGATCAATATTTATTTATGGATTGTATTCTTTGCTATTTATCTTATTTCCTTTTTAATTAAGTCCTAATTTTATTAACCTTTATATGATAATTATTTATGTGTTTATGAGTTTACATTTATTTTGTTTGGACTTCGAGGATGTAAAAGGCATGTTTCCACTTTGTGGGTACCTTAGTTTTATTATGTAATTTAATTTATCTTTTAAAGATTTTAGGACTGTTATAAGAGACACGTTTCCATCTATGATGGGTGTCTCATTTTTATTTACTTTATTTTCTTTTTTGGGCATTGCATTAGACATTGTAAAGGCATTTTTCCATCCATGAATGGGTGCCTATTTATTATTTTATTGGGACTTATTTTTATTTTAATGCAATAACTCTTTATTTTAATATTCGCATATAATATGGAAAATATCATAATATTTAAGAATTTTATAATATTTAGACCTGAAAAGGAGGCCAATTCCAATGATCCGGACGTTATGGGGGTGCTGGGCCATTTCTCACCTTCCCCATGCATACCTAACTTTCTGAGCCAAATAAGGGGGTTAGGGATTCCTTAGGAATCGAGTTATACACCCTTTCTTTTTTCCAGCCAATTTGGGTGGCGACTCCATTTTCTCTGGGTTTAGGGCCATGTTCTCTAAGGCCCTGAGCCTAACAGTGCCGAAGTCGCAAGAACCATTCCACCAGGAGTGGGGGTAAAAATCCCCACTCACAGTTGCAATTCCACTGAGGATAAGAGAAGTTGATTCCATTGGTCTTTATATTATTTTATTATTTCTTATTATGATATTGTCCATTGCATCATTTTAGATTGCATTGTGTGCATGAGTTAGGATGCCCGTGTAATCCATGTTGTTTTATGTAAGGGATACCATACTTTCATTCAAGGTATAGAGATCAAGCATGACCTTGTACCTTTTGATATATACTTGCTATGGGAGCCAAGCCTTTTAAACCCAAATACTAAAGCCCATGTAATTGGCCTAGTTACTTTCCTTAGGTTTATACCCAAATGCTTTCTCTTTGACTATGATTGATATATCTTGGTTTGAACTATGGCTTATTTAGTTTGGTTCCATTCCTAATATGATCTAATTATATTGTAAGCCCAAAATAATTGTTAAGCTCAAAAGACCAAAACTATTTTTAAAATTTTTCAAAATGGTCTTTAGACATAAAAACCTTTTTTCAAGATGGGTCAAAAATTCTTTCTACCTTATGGTCCAAGCTCAAAGCCCAAAATCTATTTTCAAACAAATCTTTTGACAGTGGGCTTTGAAACAAAAAATATTTTTCACCTCATGACCCAAGCTCAAAGCCCAAAGATTCATTCTGAAATAAACCTTTTTACAATGGGCTTTGAACTAAAATCATTTTTCATTCTATCCAAACCTTTTTTAAAATGGGCTTACAACTATTTAGGTCAATTATGGAATATTAAAAATCATTTGTGGGCATAGTTTACACTAAGACTTATTAATCATGGGCTTGTTTGTGGCATGATCACTAGTTGTTTTTATAAAATGGGAAATCTATTTATGATAAACCTTTTAATTTACTTTTAATCCAATATAATGGGAATTATCATGGATTAACTTCTAAAGTTTGAAAATGCAACTATTGGTTAAAATGTTTGAGGAATTATATGAAAATAAGATGCATCATGTTGGTATTTTGTTGACTAAATACCTAAAAAATGAGACTTGTCAATCATGTGTGGAAGTTATAAGGTTTGAAGGTTTGTTCCTACTATGTTGAGTTGATTTGTTTTGCTACTTATGCATCCATGCATACATGCATTGCATCTCATATCATTAATCCTTTCTGGCTCACAGCCCTGGAGTACAGTAGTTCAAGAGCCTATGACAATCCAACCTATACCAATGATGTAGAATCCAATCATGACTTAGTCACTGTCTCACCAAAAGCAATGAAACTAGAAAAAATTTAGAAGATGATAGACAATGCAGTTAACACCAAGATGGAAGAGCTAAAAGAGGTCATGGCTGAGACCATGAGAAGCCAAATGGCTACAATGTTTGGGAATACTATTGAAGTATCTGCTAGAACGAAGAAGTAGAATGACAAAGGGAAGGCTAAGGTTGGTGAAGTAGCCTTCGATGAGGACAAGATGGTTATGGAAATTGATGAATACTGGGCTCAGTACTTTCAAGATCCTCAAGATAAGAAGAAGGAATCAAAGGTTGAGGAAAAATAAACTGTTGAGAAGACTGAAACTTTTGATATTGGAAAGATGATTGTTGATCTGGAGAAGAAGTTTGAGAAGAATCTGAAAAACTAAAGAAATGTCAGAAGTGGACAAGCTGGTTGAGCAAGATGATGAGGTCCCTTATAAGTTCAAGATGCCGTCATTTTCTAAGTTCGATGGAACTGGCAACCCTCATCTTCATGTCAAGCAGTACATAACTATTATACAGTCTGCTCGAGTTACCAAGGCTCAAACTCTAAGGTACTTCATGCTTTCGTTGGATCTGGTTTTGCATAATTAGTTCAACACCTTAAAGAATAGTACTCAAAAGAGCTGGAATTTGTTTTATAAGGCCTTCATCCAACAATATGGTATAATGCTGAGTTGGAAGTTACTTTGATGGAGGTTGAGTCAATTAGGCAAAAGTCAAATGAAAACTTTTTTAACTATGTGAAAAAGCGAAGAAACAAGGTTGCACTACATAAGAAGAGACTAGATGAGTCTGATCATATTCGAATGATAATAAGGGGTTTCATACCCAGTCTACATGAATGGATGTCTCATACTCTTATAAGGAATTTGAAAGATCTTCTCCAAGCAGGCTTACAGATAGAAGAATGGAAAAGAGAGAAGAGTCATTTTTTTGGAAGAAAGAAAGAAAGGGCGAATTACCAGTTTGGTGGCCAGAGTACACAAAATGTAGTAGATGTCAATACAACTGGTTAAGAAAATAGAAGACAATTTTTAGATATAGGGAAACCTTTGTCTTGGGTTTTTAACAAGCTGTAGAAAAAGGGATTGTTATAGCCATTGGCCCCTTGGCCTTTGCCGAATCCTTTATCTCTAAAATTTGATACCAAAGCCTTTTGTCAATTTCATCAGACACAAGGACATGAGATGGACAAATGCTTGCAGCTAAAGCATGAGATCTAAAATTTGATTGATAGTGGAAAGTTTCCTGAACCTAACAGGCCCAACACCAAAAGCAATCCTTTGCATGAATTTAAAAGAATGCCACCTATAGTGACCTTCATGATAGAAGGAGGATTGATGAAAAGTTCTATCCTGAAATCCTTTCAAGATGTAGATGGAGGAATTATGGATGAGGATGTGAGGAACATTACCCTTGACATGTCCGAGTAGATGAAGCACCATCGATTTTAATTCAACAAACTTCCTTAGGCTTGAATGCTACTTATTTTATTTACGCTATCTTTAATACTTCTAGAACAATTATGTTTTTCAGATTAAAATTGTTTGAATAAATTATTTTCATTAAATTTTGTTGGTCTTTGTTTATTTTGGTGCTCACCAGATGATGGGTCTATCTTGATATTTATAAATTAGTGTCTCTATGCATCATGATCGGAATGACCTTACTAGGCGAAGGAATTATTATGTTGCATTGAGTTATGTATGCTTACATAGAGAGGGCTCCTGCATACTTATCTTTATCTTAGTCCTAGTCAATTTTAGAACATGTTTTGACAAACTTTTGAGGTGAAATTGAACTTTACTTATTTAAGGGAGAAATAATCTAAGCATTGTTTGGTTAGCCAACAACTAGTATCCACCCATGATAACATAAATCCTTAGTTTATCCCCTTGAGCCTTCATGATATTTTAGCTTGCTTTTATTGGCTTGTAAATCCCAACAACCAACCCTGAGCTATTGTACTTATGGTAAGTATGATGATCACTAAGGTACCAAAGACTAAAGAAGATCAAGGAAGAGGGTATAGTCAAGATCATAAAGATAGCTGAAGTTTACCTGAATTAGACTTAATATCTCAGATTTATCAAGGCACTGAAGGGTCTGTCCTCACTAAAATAGGCTCACTCTAATCAGGCCCACTCAAATCCACTCATCCATAGTTAGAAGCAAAGAATGGTGCAAACAAAACAAAAAAAGAGTAGTAAAAAAGAGAAAAATAAAACAAATAAAGAAAATAAAAGGAAAAAAAGAAAAAAAAAAGAAGGAAGAGAAAAAAAGAAAAAAAAAGAGAAAGAAGAAAACTATCTTGGGTCCAGAATCCAAATCTTTTTCTAGTCCAGAACTTAAATTAGGTCCATAACCCAATTCACCTCGGGTCTAGAACTCAAATCTTTTTCCTGTCTAGAACTCAAAATGGGTCCATAACCCAAACCACCTTGGGTCCAGAACCTAAATCCAATCTCGGGTCCAGAACTCGAATCCAACCTTAGGTCTAAAACCCAAATCCAGTTTTAGGTCTAGAACCCAAACTAACCTCGGGTATAGAACTCATCCTTGCCCAAAATTAGCTCAAGGTCATGTTTCTTTTCACTCTCTGAATAAATTCAAGATCGTTCAAGCAGGAAGCAAATTGTAGACCCTTAATTTTGGCCCTAAGGTAGTCCAATCCCAATTAACAAAGGCCAAACTATATTTGATCTGATTCCAAAAAGCTTAGACCTAGTTCATGGCTTTTAATGAGTCGGTTAGGTTCTATAAGGCCTAAAAATTAGTTGGTTCGATTTATAAAGGTTTAAAACCTAGTTTATAACTTTTATAAATCAGGTTCGGTCTAAAAATAAGTTGGTTTGATTTTAAAACCCTAAACCTAGTTCGATTTATCATTTAATAAATGTAATTCAATTTTAAAGCATAAAAATAAGCCAGACAAGACCAAAAACAAAAATAATAATGAATTGGCTCAGCCATTTCGCCATGAAGGGGCCTTCATGGCGAATTGGTAATTCCCAACTTGCCATGGATGGCTTACCATGGCGAATTGGCAATTTCCAATTCGCCATGGTCCACTAATCCGGTTCTAATTTGGCTTATTAATTCCTTAATTAAGATGGACTTTATTTGGACCGTTGGATTAAGTTTTAGGATTTTATTTTAAACCTAACTGCGCCTATAAATAATGATGTTAAACATTTAAAACAGGCAGAAAGAATTGTGAAGAACAAAGCTAGCAATCAGCATGGTTTTGTTAGGAAATCAAGGAGATCACTGCAAACCAAAAAAACACGCAGCGGAAATTTTTTTTTTGATCCCTGATTTCCCACCAGGATCCATGCTGTTCATTTAATTCGACGAAAGTGTTCAAAGAACTAACCTGTTGATGATTTGAAATCACAGTTTGAAAGAGATGTCTCGATCGCGAAACACCCTCTATCGCGTATCCACACGAATGCTACCGTCTGGAGGGCTAGCTCTCTGCAACGGCGAAGGCTGGAAAAATGTTTTCTCTAAAACGTATTAGGGTTTCTTTGTTTTCGTTCTCTTTCATTTTCTAATATTACCTCTCAAAAGACTTAACGTCTGGAGTGAATATAATCACTCCAGAATCCAAATCGAAATTGGATAAGGTAAGTCAAATTCAAAATCCAAATCTAATAAGGATTCTGAATATATTATCTAATAATATATATATATAATGAAAATAATAAAATAATAAATATTAATATCTAATATTAATATTATTAATATTATATCCAGCCCAAAGCGCATTCTTGTGCGTGACCCGATAGGTCTGTAATATCCTCTTGTATGCCCTAGAAGTATTGGTTATATTGTTATTATAATTGGATTGAATGTATATGTTATGTGTTTTGGGAAAGAAAGAGGGTTTAGAGACAAGTTTATATGTTGTTTATATGATGATATAATTAACATATACATAAGTCAAAGGGAGAGTCAATGGAAGAGATATTTATTTGTGTTGAGTGTGTAATTACATATATGGGCATATAAGAGACAAAAGGTTAGTTATATGGTTGAGGGCATTTTGGTAATTGATTGGATAAAATCTCTTGGTGGAGATTTAAAGAAGAAAAGCTATTTGACTTTGTGTCTTTATCATTTTCTTCTTTCTTTCATGAAGAGGCCGGCCATCCAAGAAGAGAAAGAGCTAGAGAGGTGTTTGGAGTTTTATACTCAAATTGAAGAAGGAATCAAGGGATTTGGTTAGAGATTTGTGGAATTTCTTCATTTAAAGTAAGTATTCTCTTGTTTTCTTTACTTATTTTGAAGTTGTGTTTGAAGTGAATAAGGGTTTGTTGATTTTGTGATTTGATGGGTTTGAGATGTGTTTGTGTTGTGTTTTCAAGTGTTAAATTGGTTTTAAGTTAATAGTTTAAATAGGTGTTGTTGTTGGAAGTGGTAGATGTTGATTTTGAAAGGTGGAGAAGGATGGTGATTTTAGGGTTTTGAGATGGTTTGTGTTTAAATGTAATATTAATGTATTGTAAAGTGATTCTTGTGATGAATATATGTTTAGAACATTGATTGTATTCATTTGAAATATATTATATGGTGTATATTGTGTTTGAGTACAATTGAAAGAGTGTTGGATTTGGTTAGGGTTATGTTCATGGGTGACACGGCCAAAAGCAATGGAGAGACACGGCCAAGTCATGGAACATTTGGGCGTGTTGGATTGGTTTTTGAGAGACACGGCCGTGTTCCCTAGCCGTGTTAGCTACTGTGATTTTTGGTTGAGAGACACGGCCACAAGCTTGGCCGTGTCCCTTGCCCGTGTTGCCTACTGTCAAATTGTGGTTGAGAGACACGGCCACAAGCTTGGCCGTGTCCCTCAAGTGGGCTGCCCGTGTCCCTCAAATGTGTTGGTTAGGGTTTTTATTCTTTGTTCTAATTGCAATGTAATGATTCTTCAAAGGCATTTTGGTACCTAAACCTAAACATAAACACTTTAAACATACTTCAAACAAAGAATGCCCTAATCAAATGGATGTGGAAGATCCTAAAACTATGAATGATGTAGATTGTTCTTTGCCCTAATTGCATTGTTGAGATTGAACAATGGTAATGTGTGATATGGATAATGTATATTGAAATGTTATATCAAAGATGCTATGATGATTCAATTGAATGATATATGGCATGTTTGCCTAATTGATGAGGAGAATTGAGAAAGAGTTTGATAAAAAGAATAATGAAATAATTGAATGTTTAATATGTTATTCAGTTTCAGAGTTCTTGTTTTTGGAGGCATGCCTATTTAATGAAAGGTAACAGTCTTGCCGGGTTGAGGATCTCTTCAAATTGAGTTGAATTGAGGTCCAAGAGACTAGGTCTGTTACACTATGATAATTGATATTATGAGATATTTGATTTGTAACAGTCTTGCCGGGTTGAGGATCTCCTCGAGTTAGATGAGTTGATGATCCAAGAGACCGGGTCTGTTACGCTATCCATGGATAGAGATATATATGTATATGTTGCCTACGGGCTTGATAATGGTGTTTATGAACCAAAGCAGTAACTCTGAATTCTGAATATCGTATTAAATACTTGATAGGCCCATAGGTGTCTAGGTTTTATGTATATCATAAATGATGTTCTAATGTAATGAAATGTTAATAATACTTAAATGATGAAACGGACTATTCACGGAATATTGTTTGTTGAGTATGATCTTTATTAATTGAGTGTGTATCATTGATGTTGATTTATTAATACAAATATGAAACATTGCATTGCACTAAAGCATAACATTAGCATGAATTGTCTTACTAAGCCCTTGGCTTAGCGCGATAGTGTTTAATCGCGCAGGTGATAGAGTTGAACCCGAGAGCTCTTCGAGACCGAGTGAGAGTAAACGTTGAAGAGTTGATTTTGGGAACTTAAAGATCAGAGAAGATTTGCCAATCATGTATAACTCTTTTATATTTTGTAAAGATTGTTTATGATGCGAATATATGTATATTTGTAAATATGGATTTAAAAGCTTTTATATATATAAATATTTTCTATATTCCGCTGCGTATTTAGTAAATGTATATATATATATATCTATTTGTTTTACATTACAAGTTCATGACTTAGTTTCTCTAATGTATAATGAGAAAGCTTATAGTATCATTTAAAATGTTTTGAATGTTAATAAAATTCGTAGCATTCCTATATTCGATACATGTATACTACAGTGTGGTGTATGTAGTGTGTATGTATTGGGTGTGGGGGTGTTACAATTGTTTTGGTATCAGAGCCTAGGTTTGAGATTCTCAACCTAGGTAAAATGTAATAAAAAGAATATTTTTACTTAAAAAGTGGTTTTGAATAACATATATGTTTGGGATTGGCAATCTCTGATCTTTAATAAGAAGTATTATGCTGTGTTTGCAGACATAGGTTGTGATGGATTCTCACTCACGTCAGTCGGTTGAGGGTAGTGCCGAGAGTATTGCTCCTGCTGAGGGAGCTAGAGTTGAGAGTGTAACACCCCCACATCCAATGCACACACACTACAACCACAACAATGTAGCATAAGTGCACCAAACATAGGGATGCTACGATTTTCTTCAACATTCAAAACATTTAAATAGATACAATACTATTATCATTATATATTATAGAAAAGTAGATCATTTACTTTTAAAATAAAACACATTAGATATATATATATACATACATATAGTTATTACACAGCGGAAGTCATAAAATATTTACATATTTACATATTTGAAAACACTTAATTCCATATTTACAAATATACATATATGTACATTTAATCAATACTTTACAAAATATGAAAGAGTTATACATGATTGGCAAGTTTTCTTTGATCTTTAAGTCTCCAAAATCAACTCTTCACTGTCTACCCTCGGTCGGTTTCGAAGAGCTTTCGGGATCAACTCTATCAACTCTATTACCTGCGCGATTAAACACTATCGCGCTAAGCCAACGGCTTAGTAAGATAATCATGCTAATGTTATGCTTTAATGCAATGCAATACCAATTCTCAATCCATATTATGCATGTAACATCATATATGCCAAGTTGATAACATAGCTTTCCATTTTATAACTCAACATATATATATATATATAGGCATATCATACTTCACATCTTATCATAGACCTCATTTATATTCATTTAATCATTCATCATCAACAATAAGCAAAGGCAAGCATCATTCATGACTCACATTAACCATAGACAAGCATGGGCCCAAGACACACTAATATGCCATTCAATTTTCAGAGTTAATGTTTTGGTTCTATCATCACATTTATCAATATCATATACCCAACTAGGCTTCAAGGATTAGGTTCAACCAAGCTTCAAGGGGAGCAAAGCATGCTAAGCTTCAACCCAACTTGGCTTCAAGAACCAACCCAACCTAGCTTCAAGGGTGGTAACATCTCAATTAGGCTTCAAGGATTCAATCCAACCTAACTTCAAGAGATTGTTACACTTACTAGGCATGCCACCAACAACAAACTCTGAAAATAGAATAACACATTAGCCACACAATTCATTTATTATTCAATTATCATTTCCATTTCCAATTATCATCAACATTTAGGCATACATGCCTTCTTTCTCTCAATATCATCATCATAGCCAATAACAATGGCTTTGTATTACATTTCACATTTCAATTCATATTATGCATAAAGCATCATTGATATCACATCTTTGATATAACATTTCAAGGTACATTACTCATAAAACACATTACCTTTCACAATGCATAACATAACCTTGTTTAAATCTCAACAATGCAATTAGGGCAAAGAACAATTTATATGATTCATAGCTTTAGGATCTTTCATATGCATTTGATTAGCTCATTCATAGTTTAAAGTATGTTTAGAGTGTTTAAGTTTAGGTTTAGGAACCAACCTACCTTTGAAGAACCAAAACATTGCAACTAGGTCAAGGAAAACAAAACTTACCTAACCCATATGAGAGACACGGGCAGCACACATGAGGGACACGGCCATGCTTGTGGCCGTGTCTCTCAACTCAATTGGACAGTAGGCAACACGGGTATGGGACACGGCCAAGCTTGTGGCCGTGTCACCCAAACCAAACCCTAACCATCTTCAACCCTCTTTCAATTGCACTCAATCACAATATACACCATACAACATGTTTCAAATGAACATAAACAATGTTCTAAACACATATTCATCATAAGAATCGCCTCATAACACATTAATATTACACTTAAACACAAATCATCTCAAAACCCTAAAATCACCATCTTTCAAAATCAACATCCACCACTTCCAACAACAACACCTATTTAAACTCTTAACTTAAAACCAATTCAACACTTGAGAACACAACACAAACACATCTAATCATCAAACCAACAAATCACAAATCACCCTAATCATAACTTCAACACTACTACAAAATAAGTAAAGGAAACAAAAGAATACTTACCTTAGATGAAGAAATTCCACAATTCTTTCACCAAAGCTCTCAATTCCTTCTTCAATTTGATCTTAGTATCAAGAACACTTCTCCTTCCCTTTTGCTAATGGAGAGCCGGCCACCTCTTGAAAGAAAGAAGAAAAGATGATGAAGAATCACAAAGTCAAACTTCATTAAATACCCATCCAAAGGAAAATTACTATAATGCCCTCATACATATCTTAATTCTCTTTGTTATCTCTTGCCCATTTTGGTAATTTCACATGCCCTAAAAAAAATATCTCCTCTTGCCTTGACCAACTCTTTTGACCAATGTATATGTTATATATATCACAATATACACAACATATAAACTTGTCTCTAAACCCTAAATTCTTTCCCAAAACACTTATACTTTTCTTTTCTCAATTTAAACCAACAATACAACAACAACAACAACAACAACAACAACATGCAAAACTTCTAGGGCATAAATGAGGATATTACAGAGAGTGCTGGGGAGGCACCTGCTTCGGTGTCGGGTAGACCAGCTGGTGAGGAGGTTCCTCCAGCTTGGCTTAGGCATGTGGTAGAAGCTTTGAGGCAAGCACCAGTGCAACCACAGCCACCACCCCCTCAGCCTTTAGTACCAGTGAGGCACTATGATAAACTAAGGAAATATGGAGCAGAGGATTTCTTTGGTACGGTTGATCCAGCTGTAGCGGAACAGTGGCTTGATAAAGTACAGAGGATCTTTATTCAGTTGCAAGCCACCTCAGAGGAAAAGTTTGACTATGCAAGATCTTTGTTACAGAAGGACGCCTACGATTGGTGGAGGACAGTGCCCCATTCTATGGATGATCCACCAACTTTGTCCTATGCTGACTTTCTGAGAGAGTTTGAGTTGAAGTATACTCCTAGGGAGTACAAAGACATGAAGAAGATGGAGTTCTTGAGCTTGAAGCAAGACAGCAGGACTGTAACTGAATATGAAGTTGAGTTTATTAGATTGAGCCATTATACTGGGGTCATTATAGCTGATGAGATAGATAGATGCAGGAGATTTGAGGAGGGATTGAAGCCATCTATCATGTGTCTAGTGGCTGGATCTAGATATCATGATTTTTCTCAGCTTGTGGCAGCAGCTCGAAGTGTAGAGCGAGCTCAAGTTATTGCAGCTGCTTCAGAGGAAGAGGTTAGGGTTAGGAGGCCCCAGTTTGAGGCAGGGTCTTCTTCTGCTAAGAGAGGTAAAGGAAGCTTTGTTCCTAGAGTTAGTAGGAGTCAGAGGTCAGCTGGTAGTCAGTGCAGTTACAGAGGCAGAGATTTAGACCTACAGCTCCAGTGGCGAGTGCTCCGACCCCAGTGACTCAGAGATCCGCTCTACCTGTGTGTGCTCAGTGTGGTGGATCACATAGGGGTGCTTGTTGGAGGTATAGTGGATCAGCTGTGTGCTTCAGATGTGGTTCTCCTGAGCATTTTATTAGAGATTGTCCAGAGAGACAGGAGCGGATGTCAGTAGATACTGCATCTTCTCGACCTAGTGTGAGGGGAGGTCGAGGAGGCAGAGGTGTCAACAGAGGAGGCAGATCTGGGTTCAGTGCTAGAGGAGGTTCTACATCCAGAGAGAGTAGACCAGAGGAGGTTGGGTCTTCCCAGAGGATATATGTTATGCAGAGGCAGCCAGATGCTTCGGCAGTCATAGCTGGTACTTTTTCTTTATTTGATACTTCAGTACTTACTTTGATTGATCCCGGATCCACCCATTCATATATTAGTGCATCTGTTTTGCCTGTGTCTGATATGCATGCTGAATCCCTAGGATTTGATGTATTGGTGACAAATCCTTTAGGGCATAGTGTGATTGTTAGTAAGGTGCATCGAGATAGTGCAGTGAGGGTGCAAGGTGAGGAGTTCCTTGGAGATTTGATTGAGATGCCATTTAAAGAATATGATGTGATCCTAGGTATGGATTGGCTATCTAGACATGGAGCTGTGGTAGATTGTAAAAAGAAAGTTGTTACTTTGAGAACTGTTGATGGTAGAGATGTGATCGTATCTAATGAGCAGGAGCAGTTAGCATCTTTGTTTGTTTCAGCTGTTGCAGCTAGGAGATTGATTAGAAAAGGGTGTGATGCTTATCTTGCTCATGTGGTAGATACTAGAGTGAAGGGTTTCCCTATTGATAGTATTGCCACAGTTGCAGAGTTCCCAAATGTGTTTCCAGGGGAGTTACCAGGGTTACCTCCTGAGAGAGAGGTGGAGTTCGGTATTGAATTGTTGCCCGGTATCACTCCTATCTCTATTACTCCTTACAGAATGGCACCTGTTGAATTGAGGGAGTTGAAAGTGCAATTACAGGAGTTGTTGGACAAAGGATTTATTCGCCCCAGTGTTTCTCCTTGGGGAGCTCCTGTGCTATTTGTGAAGAAGAAAGATGGTATCATGAGATTGTGTATCGATTATAGGCAATTGAACAAGGTGACCATTAAAAATATATATCCTTTGCCTAGAATTGATGACCTCTTTGATCAATTGAAGGGTGCAACTGTGTTTTCTAAAATTGATCTGAGATCAGGGTACCATCAGCTGAGAGTCAGAGCTGAAGATGTTCCTAAGACCGCCTTTCGGACCAGGTATGGGCATTATGAGTTTCTAGTTATGCCTTTTGGTCTGACGAATGCACCGGCAGCTTTTATGGATTTGATGAATAGGGTGTTTAGGCCCTATTTGGATCAGTTTGTGGTAGTGTTTATTGATGATATTCTGGTGTATTCGCGGAATAGAGAGGAACATGACAAGCATCTGCGGATTGTGTTGCAGATTTTGAGAGAGAAGCAGTTGTTTGCTAAACTGTCGAAATGTGAGTTTTGGCTTGATCAAGTTACCTTTCTCGGTCATATGGTTTCAGCAGAAGGCATTAGAGTTGATCCAAGTAAAGTTGAAGCTATTCTGAATTGGAGTCCACCCAAGTCTGTGACAGAGGTTAGAAGTTTTCTGGGTTTAGCAGGCTATTACCGACGGTTTGTGAAAGGATTTTCTTTGATAGCTACCCCACTCACCAGATTGCTTCGAAAGGGAATTAGATTTGTGTGGACAGATCAGTGTCAGGCTAGCTTTGATCATTTGAAAGAAATGTTGACTCAAGCGCCTGTTCTTACCTTACCTGTAGAAGGCAAACCATATGTGATTTACAGTGATGCTTCACATAGTGGTTTGGGGTGTGTGCTGATGCAAGAAGGTAAAGTTATAGCTTATGCTTCTCGACAGTTGAAACCGCATGAGCTTAATTATCAGACCCATGATTCGGAGCTAGCAGCCATTGTGTTTGCATTGAAGATTTGGCGACACTATTTGTTTGGGGAAAAATGTTTCATCTACACTGATCACAAAAGCTTGAAATATTTGGGTGTCCAAAAAGAGCTTAATCTTCGACAGAGGAGATGGTTGGAATTGATTAAAGATTACGACTGTTTGATTGATTATCATCCAGGTAAAGCAAATGTTGTTGCTGATGCCTTAAGTCGGAAGTCTTTGGCAGGTTTGACTGTTTATTCGCTCTCGTTGCTTGTTGAGTTGAGAGCATTGCATGCCAGTTTTGTATCTTGTGATGATGGTGCATTGTTAGCACAATTGCATGTGAAACCAGTTTTATTGGATCAGATTAAAGAGGCTCAGTTGGCTGATGAGAAGATTTAAAAGATTGTTTCAGATTGCCAGAATAGAAAGAGTAGAGATTTTATTGTGAGAAATGATGGGAGTCTTTGGTTTAAGAACAGATTGTGTGTACCCGATGATGCAAATTTAAAGAGGATCATTTTAGAAGAAGCACATCAGTCAGTGTTTGCTATGCATCCGGGCAATACCAAGATGTATCATGATTTGAAGCAACATTACTGGTGGTTCGGTATGAAGAGAGACATTGCAGATTTTGTGTCCAAATGTCTCACTTGTCAGAAGGTAAAAGCAGAGCATCAAGTTCCAACCGGGTTACTTCAGCCGTTGGCAGTGCCTGAATGGAAGTGGGAAAGAGTGACAATGGATTTTGTGTCTGGTTTGCCATTGACACAAAGGAAGCATGATGCCATATGGGTGATTGTGGATAGATTGACTAAGACAGCTCATTTTCTTCCGGTTCGGATGGATTACTCTTTGGAGAGATTAGCTGAGCTGTATATCCATGAGATTGTAAAGTTGCATGGTATCCCAATTTCTTTAGTGTCTGATCGAGATCCCCGGTTTACTTAAAGATTTTGGAAGAGTTTGCATAGTGCTTTGGGTTCTCGACTGCACTTCAGCACTGCTTTTCATCCGCAGACAGATGGGCAGTCAGAAAGAGTGATACAGATTGTTGAGGACATGTTGAGAAGCTGTGTTATTGATTTCTCTGGAAGTTGGGATAGATTTCTACCTCTTGTGGAGTTTGCTTACAACAATAGTCATCAATCCAGCATTGGTATGGCACCATTCGAAGCATTGTATGGTAGACGGTGTAGGACACCTCTGTGTTGGAGTGAACTTGGAGACAGTAAATTAATTGGACCGTATGAAGTTTTAGAGAGAGTTGGGCCAGTTGCTTATCGGCTTGCTTTGCCACCTGAGTTGGATCGTATCCATAATGTATTCCATGTTTCTATGTTGAGGAGATACAGATCGGATCCATCTCATGTGTTGCCGATTGAGTCTATCGAGGTGAATCAAGATTTGACATTTGAAGAGGAACCAGTTGCTATCTTGGCACGTGATGTGAAAGAGTTGAGAAGTAAGAGAGTGCCGTTGGTGAAGATTTTGTGGAAGAATCATGGAAAGGAAGAGGCAACTTGGGAAAGTGAACAAACCATGCGAGAACAATATCCTCAGTTGTTTCAGAGTTGATATCAGGTAATTTTGAGGACGAAATTTTCTTTTTAGAGGGGGAGAATTGTAATATCCTCTTGTATGCCCTAGAAGTATTGGTTATATTGTTATTATAATTGGATTGAATGTATATGTTATGTGTTTTGGGAATGAAAGAGGGTTTAGAGACAAGTTTATATGTTGTTTATATGATGATATAATTAACATATACATAAGTCAAAGGGAGAGTCAATGGAAGAGATATTTATTTTTGTTGAGTGTGTAATTACATATATGGGCATATAAGAGACAAAAGGTTAGTTATATGGTTGAGGGTATTTTGGTAATTGATTGGATAAAATCTCTTGGTGGAGATTTAAAGAAGAAAAGCTATTTGACTTTGTGTCTTTATCATTTTCTTCTTTCTTTCATGAAGAGATCGGCCATCCAAGAAGAGAAAGAGCTAGAGAGGTGTTTGGAGTTTTATACTCAAATTGAAGAAGGAATCAAGGGATTTGGTTAGAGATTTGTGGAATTTCTTCATTTAAAGTAAGTATTCTCTTGTTTTCTTTACTTATTTTGAAGTTGTGTTTGAAGTGAATAAGGGTTTGTTGATTTTGTGATTTGATGGGTTTGAGATGTGTTTGTGTTGTGTTTTCAAGTGTTAAATTGGTTTTAAGTTAATAGTTTAAATAGGTGTTGTTGTTGGAAGTGGTAGATGTTGATTTTGAAAGGTGGAGAAGGATGGTGATTTTAGGGTTTTGAGATGGTTTGTGTTTAAATGTAATATTAATGTATTGTAAAGTGATTCTTGTGATGAATATATGTTTAGAACATTGATTGTATTCATTTGAAATATATTATATGGTGTATATTGTGTTTGAGTACAATTGAAAGAGTGTTGGATTTGGTTAGGGTTATGTTCATGGGTGACACGGCCAAAAGCAATGGAGAGACACGGCCAAGTCATGGAACATTTGGGCGTGTTGGATTGGTTTTTGAGAGACACGGCCGTGTTCCCTAGCCGTGTTAGCTACTGTGATTTTTGGTTGAGAGACACGGCCACAAGCTTGGCCGTGTCCCTTGCCCGTGTTGCCTACTGTCAAATTGTGGTTGAGAGACACGGCCACAAGCTTGGCCGTGTCCCTCAAGTGGGCTGCCCGTGTCCCTCAAATGTGTTGGTTAGGGTTTTTATTCTTTGTTCTAATTGCATTGTAATGATTCTTCAAAGGTATTTTGGTACCTAAACCTAAACATAAACACTTTAAACATACTTCAAACAAAGAATGCCCTAATCAAATGGATGTGGAAGATCCTAAAACTATGAATGATGTAGATTGTTCTTTGCCCTAATTGCATTGTTGAGATTGAACAATGGTAATGTGTGATATGGATAATGTATATTGAAATGTTATATCAAAGATGCTATGATGATTCAATTGAATGATATATGGCATGTTTGCCTAATTGATGAGGAGAATTGAGAAAGAGTTTGATAAAAAGAATAATGAAATAATTGTATGTTTAATATGTTATTCAGTTTCAGAGTTCTTGTTTTTGGAGGCATGCCTATTTAATGAAAGGTAACAATCTTGCCGGGTTGAGGATCTCTTCAAATTGAGTTGAATTGAGGTCCAAGAAACTGGGTCTGTTACACTATGATAATTGATATTATGAGATATTTGATTTGTAACAGTCTTGCCGGGTTGAGGATCTCCTCGAGTTAGATGAGTTGATGATCCAAGAGACTGGGTCTGTTACGCTATCCATGGATAGAGATATATATGTATATGTTGCCTACGGGCTTGATAATGGTGTTTATGAACCAAAGCAGTAACTCTGAATTCTGAATATCGTATTAAATACTTGATAGGCCCATAGGTGTCTAGGTTTTATGTATATCATAAATGATGTTCTAATGTAATGAAATGTTAATAATACTTAAATGATGAAATGGACTATTCACGGAATATTGTTTGTTGAGTATGATCTTTATTAATTGAGTGTGTATCATTGATGTTGATTTATTAATACAAATATGAAACATTGCATTGCACTAAAGCATAACATTAGCATGAATTGTCTTACTAAGCCCTTGGCTTAGCGCGATAGTGTTTAATCGCGCAGGTGATAGAGTTGAACCCGAGAGCTCTTCGAGACCGAGTGAGAGTAAACGTTGAAGAGTTGATTTTGGGAACTTAAAGATCAGAGAAGATTTGCCAATCATGTATAACTCTTTTATATTTTGTAAAGATTGTTTATGATGCGAATATATGTATATTTGTAAATATGGATTTAAAAGCTTTTATATATATAAATATTTTCTATATTCCGCTGCGTATTTAGTAAATGTATATATATATATATCTATTTGTTTTACATTACAAGTTCATGACTTATTTTCTCTAATGTATAATGAGAAAGCTTATAGTATCATTTAAAATGTTTTGAATGTTAATAAAATCCGTAGCATTCCTATATTCGATACATGTATACTACAGTGTGGTGTATGTAGTGTGTATGTATTGGGTGTGGGGGTGTTACAATTGTTTTGGTATCAGAGCCTAGGTTTGAGATTCTCAACCTAGGTAAAATGTAATAAAAAGAATATTTTTACTTAAAAAGTGGTTTTGAATAACATATATGTTTGGGATTGGCAATCTCTGATCTTTAATAAGAAGTATTCTGCTGTGTTTGCAGACATAGGTTGTGATGGATTCTCACTCACGTCAGTCGGTTGAGGGTAGTGCCGAGAGTATTGCTCCTGCTGAGGGAGCTAGAGTTGAGAGTGCTGGGGAGGCACCTGCTTCGGTGTCGGGTAGACCAGCTGGTGAGGAGGTTCCTCCAGCTTGGCTTAGGCATGTGGTAGAAGCTTTGAGGCAAGCACCAGTGCAACCACAGCCACCACCCCCTCAGCCTTTAGTACCAGTGAGGCACTATGATAAACTAAGGAAATATGGAGCAGAGGATTTCTTTGGTACGGTTGATCCAGCTGTAGCGGAACAGTGGCTTGATAAAGTACAGAGGATCTTTATTCAGTTGCAAGCCACCTCAGAGGAAAAGTTTGACTATGCAAGATCTTTGTTATAGAAGGACGCCTACGATTGGTGGAGGACAGTGCCCCATTCTATGGATGATCCACCAACTTTGTCCTATGCTGACTTTCTGAGAGAGTTTGAGTTGAAGTATACTCCTAGGGAGTACAAAGACATGAAGAAGATGGAGTTCTTGAGCTTGAAGCAAGACAGCAGGACTGTAACTGAATATGAAGTTGAGTTTATTAGATTGAGCCATTATGCTGGGGTCATTATAGCTGATGAGATAGATAGATGCAGGAGATTTGAGGAGGGATTGAAGCCATCTATCATGTGTCTAGTGGCTGGATCTAGATATCATGATTTTTCTCAGCTTGTGGCAGCAGCTCGAAGTGTAGAGCGAGCTCAAGTTATTGCAGCTGCTTCAGAGGAAGAGGTTAGGGTTAGGAGGCCCCAGTTTGAGGCAGGGTCTTCTTTTGCTAAGAGAGGTAAAGGAAGCTTTGTTCCTAGAGTTAGTAGGAGTCAGAGGTCAGCTGGTAGTCAGTGCAGTTACAGAGGCAGAGATTTAGACCTACAGCTCCAATGGCGAGTGCTCCGACCCCAGTGACTCAGAGATCCGCTCTACCTGTGTGTGCTCAGTGTGGTGGATCACATAGGGGTGCTTGTTGGAGGTATAGTGGATCAGCTGTGTGCTTCAGATGTGGTTCTCCTGAGCATTTTATTAGAGATTGTCCAGAGAGATAGGAGCAGATGTCAGTAGATACTGCATCTTCTCGACCTAGTGTGAGGGGAGGTCGAGGAGGTAGAGGTGTCAACAGAGGAGGCAGATTTGGGTTCAGTGCTAGAGGAGGTTCTACATCCAGAGAGAGTAGACCAGAGGAGGTTGGGTCTTCCCAGAGGATATATGTTATGCAGAGGCAGCCAGATGCTTCGGCAGTCATAGCTGGTACTTTTTCTTTATTTGATACTTCAGTACTTGCTTTGATTGATCCCGGATCCACCCATTCATATATTAGTGCATCTGTTTTTGCCTGTGTCTGATATGCATGCTGAATCCCTAGGATTTGATGTATTGGTGACAAATCCTTTAGGGCATAGTGTGATTGTTAGTAAGGTGCATCGAGATAGTGCAGTGAGGGTGCAAGGTGAGGAGTTCCTTGGAGATTTGATTGAGATGCCATTTAAGGAATATGATGTGATCCTAGGTATGGATTGGCTATCTAGACATGGAGCTGTGGTAGATTGTAAAAAGAAAGTTGTTACTTTGAGAACTGTTGATGGTAGAGATGTGATCGTATCTAATGAGCAGGAGCAGTTAGCATCTTTGTTTGTTTCAGCTGTTGCAGCTAGGAGATTGATTAGAAAAGGGTGTGATGCTTATCTTGCTCATGTGGTAGATACTAGAGTGAAGGGTTTCCCTATTGATAGTATTGCCACAGTTGCAGAGTTCCCAGATGTGTTTCCAGGGGAGTTACCAGGGTTACCTCCTGAGAGAGAGGTGGAGTTCGGTATTGAATTGTTGCCCGGTATCACTCCTATCTCTATTACTCCTTACAGAATGGCACCTGTTGAATTGAGGGAGTTGAAAGTGCAATTACAGGAGTTGTTGGACAAAGGATTTATTCGCCCCAGTGTTTCTCCTTGGGGAGCTCCTGTGCTATTTGTGAAGAAGAAAGATGGTATCATGAGATTGTGTATCGATTATAGGCAATTGAACAAGGTGACCATTAAAAATATATATCCTTTGCCTAGAATTGATGACCTCTTTGATCAATTGAAGGGTGCAGCTGTGTTTTCTAAAATTGATCTGAGATCAGGGTACCATCAGCTGAGAGTCAGAGCTGAAGATGTTCCTAAGACCGCCTTTCGGACCAGGTATGGGCATTATGAGTTTCTAGTTATGCCTTTTGGTCTGACGAATGCACCGGCAGCTTTTATGGATTTGATGAATAGGGTGTTTAGGCCCTATTTGGATCAGTTTGTGGTAGTGTTTATTGATGATATTCTGGTGTATTCGCGGAATAGAGAGGAACATGACAAGCATCTGCGGATTGTGTTGCAGATTTTGAGAGAGAAGCAGTTGTTTGCTAAACTGTCGAAATGTGAGTTTTGGCTTGATCAAGTTACCTTTCTCGGTCATATGGTTTCAGCAGAAGGCATTAGAGTTGATCCAAGTAAAGTTGAAGCTATTCTGAATTGGAGTCCACCCAAGTCTGTGACAGAGGTTAGAAGTTTTCTGGGTTTAGCAGGCTATTACCGACGGTTTGTGAAAGGATTTTCTTTGATAGCTACTCCACTCACCAGATTGCTTCGAAAGGGAATTAGATTTGTGTGGACAGATCAGTGTCAGGCTAGCTTTGATCATTTGAAAGAAATGTTGACTCAAGCGCCTGTTCTTACCTTACCTGTAGAAGGCAAACCATATGTGATTTACAGTGATGCTTCACATAGTGGTTTGGGGTGTGTGCTGATGCAAGAAGGTAAAGTTATAGCTTATGCTTCTCGACAGTTGAAACCGCATGAGCTTAATTATCCGACCCATGATTCGGAGCTAGCAGCCATTGTGTTTGCATTGAAGATTTGGCGACACTATTTGTTTGGGGAAAAATGTTTCATCTACACTGATCACAAAAGCTTGAAATATTTGGGTGTCCAAAAAGAGCTTAATCTTCGACAGAGGAGATGGTTGGAATTGATTAAAGATTACGACTGTTTGATTGATTATCATCCAGGTAAAGCAAATGTTGTTGCTGATGCCTTAAGTCGGAAGTCTTTGGCAGGTTTGACTGTTTATTTGCTCTCGTTGCTTGTTGAGTTGAGAGCATTGCATGCCAGTTTTGTATCTTGTGATGATGGTGCATTGTTAGCACAATTGCATGTGAAACCAGTTTTATTGGATCAGATTAAAGAGGCTCAGTTGGCTGATGAGAAGATTTAAAAGATTGTTTCAGATTGCCAGAATAGAAAGAGTAGAGATTTTATTGTGAGAAATGATGGGAGTCTTTGGTTTAAGAACAGATTGTGTGTACCCGATGATGCAAATTTAAAGAGGATCATTTTAGAAGAAGCACATCAGTCAGTGTTTGCTATGCATCCGGGCAATACCAAGATGTATCATGATTTGAAGCAACATTACTGGTGGTTCGGTATGAAGAGAGACATTGCAGATTTTGTGTCCAAATGTCTCACTTGTCAGAAGGTAAAAGCAGAGCATCAAGTTCCAACCGGGTTACTTCAGCCGTTGGCAGTGCCTGAATGGAAGTGGGAAAGAGTGACAATGGATTTTGTGTCTGGTTTGCCATTGACACAAAGGAAGCATGATGCCATATGGGTGATTGTGGATAGATTGACTAAGACAGCTCATTTTCTTCCGGTTCGGATGGATTACTCTTTGGAGAGATTAGCTGAGCTGTATATCCATGAGATTGTAAAGTTGCATGGTATCCCAATTTCTTTAGTGTCTGATCGAGATCCCCGGTTTACTTAAAGATTTTAGAAGAGTTTGCATAGTGCTTTGGGTTCTCGACTGCACTTCAGCACTGCTTTTCATCCGCAGACAGATGGGCAGTCAGAAAGAGTGATACAGATTGTTGAGGACATGTTGAGAAGCTGTGTTATTGATTTCTCTGGAAGTTGGGATAGATTTCTACCTCTTGTGGAGTTTGCTTACAACAATAGTCATCAATCCAGCATTGGTATGGCACCATTCGAAGCATTGTATGGTAGACGGTGTAGGACACCTCTGTGTTGGAGTGAACTTGGAGACAGTAAATTAATTGGACCGTATGAAGTTTTAGAGAGAGTTGGGCCAGTTGCTTATCGGCTTGCTTTGCCACCTGAGTTGGATCGTATCCATAATGTATTCCATGTTTCTATGTTGAGGAGATACAGATCGGATCCATCTCATGTGTTGCCGATTGAGTCTATCGAGGTGAATCAAGATTTGACATTTGAAGAGGAACCAGTTGCTATCTTGGCACGTGATGTGAAAGAGTTGAGAAGTAAGAGAGTGCCGTTGGTGAAGATTTTGTGGAAGAATCATGGAAAGGAAGAGGCAACTTGGGAAAGTGAACAAACCATGCGAGAACAATATCCTCAGTTGTTTCAGAGTTGATATCAGGTAATTTTGAGGACGAAATTTTCTTTTTAGAGGGGGAGAATTGTAATATCCTCTTGTATGCCCTAGAAGTATTGGTTATATTGTTATTATAATTGGATTGAATGTATATGTTATGTGTTTTGGGAATGAAAGAGGGTTTAGAGACAAGTTTATATGTTGTTTATATGATGATATAATTAACATATACATAAGTCAAAGGGAGAGTCAATGGAAGAGATATTTATTTTTGTTGAGTGTGTAATTACATATATGGGCATATAAGAGACAAAAGGTTAGTTATATGGTTGAGGGTATTTTGGTAATTGATTGGATAAAATCTCTTGGTGGAGATTTAAAGAAGAAAAGCTATTTGACTTTGTGTCTTTATCATTTTCTTCTTTCTTTCATGAAGAGGCCGGCCATCCAAGAAGAGAAAGAGCTAGAGAGGTGTTTGGAGTTTTATACTCAAATTGAAGAAGGAATCAAGGGATTTGGTTAGAGATTTGTGGAATTTCTTCATTTAAAGTAAGTATTCTCTTGTTTTCTTTACTTATTTTGAAGTTGTGTTTGAAGTGAATAAGGGTTTGTTGATTTTGTGATTTGATGGGTTTGAGATGTGTTTGTGTTGTGTTTTCAAGTGTTAAATTGGTTTTAAGTTAATAGTTTAAATAGGTGTTGTTGTTGGAAGTGGTAGATGTTGATTTTGAAAGGTGGAGAAGGATGGTGATTTTAGGGTTTTGAGATGGTTTGTGTTTAAATGTAATATTAATGTATTGTAAAGTGATTCTTGTGATGAATATATGTTTAGAACATTGATTGTATTCATTTGAAATATATTATATGGTGTATATTGTGTTTGAGTACAATTGAAAGAGTGTTGGATTTGGTTAGGGTTATGTTCATGGGTGACACGGCCAAAAGCAATGGAGAGACACGGCCAAGTCATGGAACATTTGGGCGTGTTGGATTGGTTTTTGAGAGATACGGCCGTGTTCCCTAGCCGTGTTAGCTACTGTGATTTTTGGTTGAGAGACACGGCCACAAGCTTGGCCGTGTCCCTTGCCCGTGTTGCCTACTGTCAAATTGTGGTTGAGAGACACGGCCACAAGCTTGGCCGTGTCCCTCAAGTGGGCTGCCCGTGTCCCTCAAATGTGTTGGTTAGGGTTTTTATTCTTTGTTCTAATTGCAATGTAATGAATCTTCAAAGGCATTTTGGTACCTAAACCTAAACATAAACACTTTAAACATACTTCAAACAAAGAATGCCCTAATCAAATGGATGTGGAAGATCCTAAAACTATGAATGATGTAGATTTTTCTTTGCCCTAATTGCATTGTTGAGATTGAACAATGGTAATGTGTGATATGGATAATGTATATTGAAATGTTATATCAAAGATGCTATGATGATTCAATTGAATGATATATGGCATGTTTGCCTAATTGATGAGGAGAATTGAGAAAGAGTTTGATAAAAAGAATAATGAAATAATTGTATGTTTAATATGTTATTCAGTTTCAGAGTTCTGGTTTTTGGAGGCATGCCTATTTAATGAAAGGTAACAGTCTTGCCGGGTTGAGGATCTCTTCAAATTGAGTTGAATTGAGGTCCAAGAGACTGGGACTGTTACACTATGATAATTGATATTATGAGATATTTGATTTGTAACAGTCTTGCAGGGTTGAGGATCTCCTCGAGTTAGATGAGTTGATGATCCAAGAGACCGGGTCTGTTACGCTATCCATGGATAGAGATATATATGTATATGTTGCCTACGGGCTTGATAATGGTGTTTATGAACCAAAGCAGTAACTCTGAATTCTGAATATCGTATTAAATACTTGATAGGCCCATAGGTGTCTAGTTTTTATGTATATCATAAATGATGTTCTAATGTAATGAAATGTTAATAATACTTAAATGATGAAACGGACTATTCACGGAATATTGTTTGTTGAGTATGATCTTTATTAATTGAGTGTGTATCATTGATGTTGATTTATTAATACAAATATGAAACATTGCATTGCACTAAAGCATAACATTAGCATGAATTGTCTTACTAAGCCCTTGGCTTAGCGCGATAGTGTTTAATCGCGCAGGTGATAGAGTTGAACCCGAGAGCTCTTCGAGATCGAGTGAGAGTAAACGTTGAAGAGTTGATTTTGGGAACTTAAAGATTAGAGAAGATTTGCCAATCATGTATAACTCTTTTATATTTTGTAAAGATTGTTTATGATGCGAATATATGTATTTGTAAATATGGATTTAGAAGCTTTTATATATATAAATATTTTCTATATTTCGCTGCGTATTTAGTAAATGTATATATATATACATATATCTATTTGTTTTACATTACAAGTTCATGACTTATTTTCTCTAATGTATAGTGAGAAAGCTTATAGTATAATTTAAAATGTTTTGAATGTTAATAAAATCCGTAGCATTCCTATATTCGATACATGTATACTACAGTGTGGTGTATGTAGTGTGTATGTATTGGGTGTGGGGGTGTTACAAGGTCCATATTAATTGGAAGTCAATTTAATCTCTATTAAACCAATAAGTCGTAATTGGCCTCTAGCAAGGCGTTACAACTACCCAATTAATATAAGGAATGTCCAATTTTCCTAATAATAGTACATGCATTAATCCCTTTGTCACACGATATCTAGTTTGAACATAAGTCATGGTCAACGTCATACTTATATTTTCCAAACTTATGATTACTCGATCTCCAAGTAGACTGATAAAAACAAATGAAATTGATCACACTATCAATTCATTTGTGCACGGCCATGCATTTCACAGTCTCACTTATCGAGGGGCCCAAAAGATATCTCTCTCAAAGAGAGGGACAAATTCTATCTTGATTGTTCATTATCCTCTACATAATTTCTATCATATATGATAATAACCTTTATTACTATCCAGTTACGGATAATGTTTGATCATGTCAAAATATAATAGTCATTATATTGGAAACTATGACAATCTCAAGTCAAAGAATTAATACATAACTATCATGAGATATACTTATGACACTAACCCATGTAGTAATCTCATGATGGGTCTATCCAATAGATTGTTCTCTAACAAGTATCTATGAAATTGATTTGTATCACTATACACATAACCATCTGATGATTATCAAATCAATGTTCATACTGGTTAAGAATTATTATTTTTATCTCTATAACAATAATAAACCAGGGACAAATATCAAAATTGTGTAACATGCAAACAAACAATAATGATAATAAAACCTCATTTATTAATAATGAATGTATAACATAATGATCCAAATAAATGGCCTAGGGCACATACACTAACAATCTCCCACTTGCACTAGGCCTACAAATTTCTAAGACCCATAGATCTAGTGTGCTGATCATGCTTGACCCGTGAAAGAGGCTTTGTTAATGGATCTGCTATGTTATCATTTGTGTCAACTTTACATATCTTGATATCTCCTCTATCGATAATGTCTCAAATGAGGTGAAAACTCCTGAGTATATGCTTAGACCTTTGATGAGATCTAGGCTCTTTTGCCTATGCTATGGCACCATTGTTGTCACAATAAATGTCCATAGGATTTGCAATGCTAGGCACCACTCCTAGCTCAGTGATGAATTTCTTCAACCAGACTGCTTCCTTAGCTGCATCTGATGCTGCTATATACTTAGCCTCTGTTGTAGAATCAGCCACAGTGCTTTGTTTTGAACTCTTCCAACTAACAGCTCCACCATTCAATGTAAATACAAAACCTGACTGCGATCTAAAATCATCTATGTCAGTTTGGAAACTAGCATCTGTGTAACCATTTACAACTAGCTCATCTTCCAAACCTCCATAAACCAAGAATACATCTTTAGTCCTTCGAAGGTACTTAAGAATATTCTTGACAACTGTCAAGTGACCTTCACCAGGATCAGCTTGAAACCTACTAGTTGCGCTTAATGGATATGAGACATCTGGTCTAGTACATAACATGGCATACATAATAGATCCTATAGCAGAAGCATAAGGAATCTTATTCATTCGATCTCGCTCATGAGATGTCATAGGACATTGACTCTTGCTGAGATGAATGCCATGAGACATAGGCAAGAATCCCTTTTTGGAATCTTGCATGTTGAACCTTTTCAACACTTTATCTATGTATGTACTTTGACTCAGGCCAATTATCCTTCTAGATCTATCTCTATAGATCTTTATACCAAGGATATAGGCAGCCTCACCTAAGTCTTTCATTAAGAAAGTATAACACCCCTATATCCTGTATACGTACATAGCATGCTTATACGATTGTAATATATGTATACTGAATATAGAAATGTTATAGTTTTAAAAAAAGGACAAGTCATATCTTGAAAAAGAAATAAAAACAATTATCAAATGTTTAAAAGATATACATAATATATGATAGATAAAAACGTTTATTAATACGCAGCGAAAATTATAACAAGTACTTACAAGTACAAATACATTAAAAATCAAAATTTATAAAACATGGAATATATATACATGATTGGCAGCTTGACTCTCTGATCTTTAAGCTCTAGGCCAACTCTTCAAGCATAAACTCAACTAGGTCTAGAAGAATCCTCCGTCTCAACCCTATCAACCCTATCACCTGCGCGATGAACCACAATCGCACTGAGCCAACAACTCAGTAATACAAACCATAATGATATTATGCAATGTCAATATCAATGCCATGCATTCAACCAATAATAATCATACTTAAAAATGTTACATTTCATTATTTCAATAATTATATCATCATCCACTATACTCATTCAACATAGACACATATGGGCCCAACAAGTATTTAATATGATATTCAAAGTTCAGAGTTACTGCTTTGGTTCATAATCACAATAATCAAGCCCGTAGGCAACATATATATATATATATATCTCTATCCATGGATAGTGTAACAGACCCAGTCTCTTGGACCATCAACTCAACATGTTTGAGGAGATCCTCAACCCGGCAAGACTGTTACCTGTAGCAGACCCAGTCTCTTGGACCATCAACCCGACTAATCGAGGAGATCCTCAACCCGGCAAGACTGTTACCATTCATATATCTCATATTCACAATTCTCATAGTGTAACAGACCCAGTCTCTTGGACCTCAATTCAACTCAAATTGAAGAGATCCTCAACCCGGCAAGACTGTTACCTTTTTCATTTTATAGGCATGCCTCCAAACTCAGAACTCTGAAATTGAATAACATATTAAACATACAATCAAGTTATTCACTTCTTTACCATTCTCTTTCTCAATTCATATTTCATAAGCACATAGGCAACCATGCCTTAACAATTTCATTTTTCATAACCATAGCCAACCATAACGGCTTCATTATGTCTCAATCTCACATATCATATATCATCATCAATAAACATATAACACATTACATTTCACAAGGTTAACATTATTCATATATATATATATATATCAACAATGCAATAAGATTTCTTAGTACATTCACATCCAAATGTGTAAGTTCCATAACTACATGAATGCATGCAAAAATGCAAGGTGTGTACTTACTTCAAAAGCAACCCACACAACTCTAAATACTTCTTCTTCCAAGAATCTTTCACCACTTGAATTAGGGTAATTCACCTTCTTCACAACCTATTCCAAAAGAATGATGAAACCCACATGAGATCATAAAGCTAAAAACCAATTAGGGCAAACTCTAAACATGACACGCTCAACAACAAGGGCGTGTCCCTGACCATTCCCTAACTTCCCAACACAGAAGCTTTTACACGCTCAGAACCACGGGCGTGTCACTGGGCGTGTAATACATTCTGTCTCAAAGAAATATTGACACGTCCAACAACATGGGCGTGTTTATGGCCGTGTCAATTCCTTACCAACATAGTAGCTATGACACGCTCAGTGACATGGGTGTGTCACTGCTTGTGTCACCCATCCAAAACACAAAACCATCGACAAACCCAAAATCCTGGTCGTGCTCATGGGCGTGTCAGGCCAAAAACACAAATTCCGGCCAAAACAAAAAAATCCAACAAACCACTTCTTCCACCAACATCCCCTTCAAACAAACTCAACTACACACATCCAAAAACCATCTTAAACTTGCAAACACACCAAAACAAGACAAAATACACATTAACCACAAATCATCAATATCATCACAAACCCTAAACACACCTTCAACACTATCTCTTCCATCAACCTTACTCTTTTCTTCAATCCATCATTAAAATCCATAATCAAATAACCAAACACTCTTAAACATATCACAATCAAACAACACACTCTTACAATCAACAATAATCTATCAACTCAAACACAACTTCAATAAAATCAAGAGAAATCAAGAGAAAACTTACCAACAAAGAAGAACTTCTTGAATTGCAACTTATCTTCTTGAAATCTCCTTCAATTTGGTCTTAAAACTCAAAACCTTTCTTGCTCTCCTTTGTCTTCTTGATAGCCGGCCAAGAAAGGAAAAGAAAAGAAATGAAAAAGAAATTAGAGACAAAGTCAAACTTTGCATCTCTTTAAACCTCCACCAAGCATTTCTAAAAAGACAATTACCCAAACACCCTCTTCTTATTTGTTTTAACTTCCTTTCACTTACATAGCCTTATTAGTAATTTCATAATCAACAAAATAAATATCTTCATCCCTTGACTCTCCATTTTGACCAACATATATGTTTTATATCTTGCCATATACACAACATATACATTCTCTCTATCCACTCTTCCCTTTCCAATAACACATATACATTTGATTCACACAAACAACAATTATCTCAAAACTTCTAGAGTACATTTTGGGATATTACAATTCTTCCCCTCTAAAAAGAAATTTCATCCTCGAAATTTCCTGATATTATCTCTGAAACAGTTGAGGATATTGATCTTGCATTGCTTGCTCGCTCTCCCAAGTTGCCTCTTCTCTCCCATGATTCTTCCATAAAACCTTCACCAATGGCACTTTCTTATTTCTTAACTCTTTCACTTCATGTGCCAAAATAGCAATTGGTTCCTCTTCAAATGTCAGATCCGAACTCACTTCAATGGATTCAACTGGTAAGATATGAGATGGATCCGATCTATACCTCCGCAACATAGAAACATGGAATACATTATGGATTCTATCCAACTCCGGTGGCAAAGCAAGCCGATAAGCAACTGGTCCAATTCTTTCTAACACTTCATACGGACCAATAAAACGAGGACTCAGCTTCCCTTTCCGACCAAATCTCAAAATTTTCTTCTAAGGAGACACTTTCAAAAATACTTTATCTCCAATATCGAACTCTCTGTCTCTCCTTTTTAAATCCGAATAAGATTTCTGTCGGTCCAAAGCTGCTTTTAATCGATCCCGAATTATCTTCACTTTTTCTTCAGTTTCTTTCACCAAATCAGGACCAATTAAATTGCCTTCTCCAATTTCATTCCAACATAAAGGCATTCTGCATCTTCTACCATACAATGCCTCAAATGGTGCCATACCAATACTTGATTGATGACTGTTGTTGTAAGCAAATTCCACAAGTGGTAAAAATCTGCCCCAACTTCCAGAAAAATCAATGACACAGCTTCTCAACATATCCTCGATAATCTGTATCACTCTCTCTGACTGTCCATCTGTCTGTGGATGAAATGCAGTGCTAAAATGCAATCGAGAACCCAAAGCCCCATGTAAACTCTTCCAAAACCTCGAAGTGAACCCGGGATCTCGATCAGACACTAAAGAAATCGGGACTCCATGCAACTTCACTATCTCAGTAATATACAGCTCAGCTAACCTTTCAAGAGAATATTCCATTCTAACAGGAAGGAAATGAGCTGTCTTTGTTAACCGATCAACAATCACCCAAATAGCATCATGCTTTTTCTGAGTCAATGGCAACCCTGATACAAAATCCATTGTCACTCTCTCCCATTTCCATTCAGGCACTGTTAAAGGTTGAAGCAACCCTGTTGGAACTTGATGCTCAGCTTTCACCCTCTGACAAGTGAGACATTTGGACACAAATTCCACTATGTCTCTCTTCATACCTGACCACCAATAATGCTGTCTCAAATCATGGTACATCTTTGTATTTCCCGGATGCATAGCAAAAACAGATTGGTGTGCTTCCTCTAGAATAATCTTTCTTAAACTATTATCGTCAGGTACACACAACCTATCCCTGAACCAAAGACTACCATCATTCTTTACATAGAAGTCTCGGCTCTCCCCATTTTGGCAATTTAAAACAATCTTCTAAATTTTCTCGTCCGCCAATTGAGCCTCCTTTATCTAATCCAACAATACTGGTCTCAACTGTAACTGAGCCAATAATGCACCATCATTACATACTTCAAAACTAGCATACAACGCTCTCAACTCAACAAGCAACGAGAGCGAATAAACAGCCAAACCTGCTAAAGATTTTCGACTCAAGGCATCAGCAACTACATTTGCCTTACCAGGATGATAATCAATCAAACAGTCGTAGTCTTTAATCAGTTCTAACCATCGTCTTTGCCGAAGATTCAGCTCCTTCTGAACACCCAAATATTTCAAACTTTTGTGATCTGTATAGATAAAGCATTTTTCCCCATAGAAATAGTGGCGCCAAGTCTTCAAAGCAAACACTATAGCTGCCAACTCTAAATCATGAGTCGGATAATAAAGCTCGTGTGGCTTCAATTGCTGAGAAGCATAGACTATCACTTTACCCTCTTGCATTAAGACACATCATAAACCATTATGTGAAGCATCACTGTAAATCACATATGGTTTATTTTCCACAGGTAAAGTAAGAACAGGTGCTTGAGTCAACATTTCCTTCAACTGCTCAAAGCTAGCTTGACACTGATCCGTCCACACAAATCTAACTCCCTTCCGAAGCAATCTGGTGAGTGGAGTAGCTATCAAAGAAAAACCTTTCACAAACCGTCGGTAATAGCCTGCCAAACCCAGAAAACTCCTAACTTCAGTTACAGACTTTGGTGGACTCCAATTCAAAATAGCTTCAACTTTACTTGGGTCAACTCTTATACCATTTGCTGAAACTATATGACCCAGAAAAGTTACTTGGTCAAGCCAAAACTCACACTTTGATAGCTTAGCATACAATTGCTTCTCCCTCAAGATCTGCAATACAATCCGCAAATTCTTGTCATGCTCCTCTTCATTACGCGAATACACCAAAATATCATCGATGAAAACCTCCACAAACTGATCCAGATAGGGTCTAAACACCCTATTCATCAAATCCATGAAAACTGCAAGTGCATTTGTCAATCCAAAAGGCATTACTAAAAATTCATAATGCCCATACCTGGTACAGAAAGCTGTTTTAGAAACATCTTCAGCTTTAACCCTCAATTGATGGTACCCGGATCTCAAATCAATTTTGGAAAACACTGATGCTCCCTTCAATTGATCAAAGAGATCATCAATTCTAGGCAAAGGGTATTTATTTTTTATAGTCACTTTGTTCAATTGCCTATAATCGATGCATAATCTCATAGTACCATCCTTCTTCTTCACAAATAAAATAGGAGCTCCCCAAGGAGAAACACTGGGGCGAATAAACCCTCTATCCAGTAACTCCTGTAACTGCACCTTCAACTCTCTCAATTCAGCAGGTGCCATACGATAAGGAGTGATAGAGATGGGAGTGGTACCGGGCAACAGATCAATACCAAACTCAACCTCTCTCTCAGGGGGCAACCCTGGCAATTTCTCTGGAAACACATCTGGAAAATCTGCAACTGTAGTTATATTATCAATTTGAGAACCTCCTACTCTAGTATCCACAACATGAGCAAGATAAGTATCACACCCTTTTCTAATCAACCTTCTAGCTATTACAGCTGATACAAACAAGGATGCAAGCTGTCTCTGCTCACTAGACACCATCACACTCCTACCATCACTAGTTCTCAAAGTGACACACTTATGTTGACAATCTACCACAGCTCCATGTCTAGACAACCAGTCCATGCCTAAAATCAAATCATATTCTTTAAAAGGCATTTCAATCAGATCTCCAGTAAACTCCTCACCTTGTACCACAACTGTACTATTTCGGTGCACCCTGCTAACAACCACACTATGTCCTAAAGAATTTGTCACCAAAACATCAAATCCTAAGGACTCAGAATGCAATTCAGATACAGGCAATATGGATGCACTAATGTATGAATGAGTAGATCCTGGATCAATCAAAGCAAGTACTGAAATGCCAAATAAAGAAAAAGTACCCGCAATGACTGCAGAAGCATCTGGTTGTCTTTGCATCACATATACTCATTGAGAAGGCCCAGCCTCATCGGGTCTACTATCCTTGGATGAAGATCCTCCTCTCTGACTATACCCAGGTCTACCCCCTCTGCTGAAACTTCTGCCCCCTCGACCACCTCTGACATTAGGTCGAGAAACTGCAGAATCTGCTGACCTCTGCTCTTGCATCTCAGGACACTCTCTAATAAAATGATCAGGTGAACCACATATGAAGCACACAGCTAGTCCACTACTCTTCCAACAGACACCCCTATGTGTTCCACCACACTGAACACACATAGATGGAGTGAATCTCTAAACTACTGGAGTCGGAGCACTCGCTACTGAAACTGTAGGTCTCAATCTCTGTCTCTATAACTGGACTGACCTACCAGCCTGCCTCTGACTCTGACTGATCCTGGGAACAAAACTTCCCCTACCTCTCTTTACAGATGAAGACCCTGCCTCAAACTGGGGTCTCCTAACCCTGGTCTCCTCCTCGGTAGCAGCTACTACAATACTTTGGGCTCTCTCCACACTCCTAGCTGCTGCAACCAACTAGGAAAAATCCTGATATCTAGAACCAGCCACAAGACACATAATTGAGGGTCTTAATCCCTCCTCAAACCTTCTACATCGGTCAATCTCATCAGAGATAATCCCCCTGGCATAGTGGCTCAACCGGATGAACTCTAGCTCATACTCTGTCACAGTCCGATGATCTTGCCTCAAAGTCAGAAATTCCATTTTCTTCACATCTTTATACTCCCTTGGAGTATATTTCAGCTCAAACTCCCGTAGAAAATCACTATAGGACAATGTAGGTGGATCATCCATAGCATGAGGAACTGTCTTCCACCAATCATATGCATCCTTCTGCAACAGTGATCTAGCATAATCAAAATTTTCTTCTGGAGTGGCTTGCAACTGAATGAATATCCTTTGTACCTTATCCAGCCACTGCTCAGCTACTACTGGATCAATAGTACCCAGAAAATCTTCTGCTCCATACTTTCTTAATTTATCGTAATATCTCACTGGTACCACTGGCTGGGGTGGGGGTGGCGGTGGTTGTACTGGTGCTTGCCTCAATAATTCAACCATATGCCTAAGCCAAACTGGCGGAACCTTCTCACCAGCTGGTCTCCCTGACACAGAAACAGGTGTCTCTCCAGTTCTATCCCCTCTAGCTCCATCTCTACCATCATCAGGAGCTACACTCTCAGCACTACCCTCAACAGATTGACGTGAATGAGGATCCATTATAACCTATATCTGCAAACACAGCAGAATACACCTCATTAAAGATCAGAGACTGCCAACACCAAACATGTATTTTATTCAAAAACCCACTTTTTAAAATCAAAATATTCTTTTTCTTACAATTGACCTAGGTTGAGAATCTCAAACCTAGGCTCTGATACCAAAATAATTGTAACACCCCTACATCCTGTATATGTACATAGCATGCTTATACGATCGTAATATACGTATACTGAATATAGAAATGTCATAGTTTTAAAACAAACACAAGTCATATCTTGAAAAAGAAATAAAAACAATTATCAAATGTTTAAAAGATATACATAATATATGATAGATAAAAACGTTTATTAATACGCAGCGAAAATTATAACAAGTACTTACAAGTACTAATACATTAAAAATCAAAATTTATAAAACATGGAATATATATACATGATTGGCAGCTTGACTCTCTGATCTTTAAGTTCTAGGCCAACTCTTCAAGCATAAACTCAACTAGGTCTAGAAGAATCCTCCGTCTCAACCCTATCAACCCTATCACATGTGTGATGAACCACAATCGCGCTGAGCCAAGAACTCAGAAGTACAAACCATAATGATATTATGTAATGTCAATATCAATGCCATGCATTCAACCAATAAAGATCATACATAAAAATGTTACATTTCATTATTTCAATAATTATATCATCATCCACTATACTCATTCAACATAGGCACATATGGGCCCAACAAGTATTTAATATGATATTCAAAGTTCACAGTTACTGCTTTGGTTCATAATCACAATAATCAAGCCCGTAGGCAACATATATATATATATATATCCATGGATAGTGTAACAGACCCAGTCTCTTGGACCATCAACTCAACATGCTTGAGGAGATCCTCAACCCGGCAAGACTGTTACCTGTAACAGACCCAGTCTCTTGGACCATCAACCCGACTAATCGAGGAGATCCTCAACCCGGCAAGACTGTTACCATTCATATATCTCATATTCACAATTCTTATAGTGTAACAGACCCAGTCTCTTGGACCTCAATTCAACTCAAATTGAAGAGATCCTCAACCCGGCAAGACTGTTACCTTTTTCATTTTATAGGCATGCCTCCAAACTCAGAACTCTGAAATTGAATAACATATTAAACATACAATCAAGTTATTCACTTCTTTACCATTCTCTTTCTCAATTCATATTTCATAAGCACATAGGCAACCATGCCTTAACAATTTCATTTTTCATAACCATAGCCAACCGTAACGGCTTCATTATATCTCAATCTCACATATCATATATCATCATCAATAAACATATAACACATTACATTTCACAAGGTTAACATTATTCATATATACATATATCAACAATGCAATAAGATTTCTTAGTACATTCACATCCAAATGTGTAAGTTCCATAACTACATGAATGCATGCAAAAATGCAAGGTGTGTACTTACTTCAAAAGCAACCCACACAACTCTAAATACTTCTTCTTCCAAGAATCTTTCACCACTTGAATTAGGGTAATTCACCTTCTTCACAACCTATTCCAAAAGAATGATGAAACCCACATGAGATCATAAAGCTAAAAACCAATTAGGGCAAACTTTAAACATGACATGCTCAACAACACGGGCGTGTCCCTGACCGTGCCCTAACTTCCCAACACATAAGCTTTTACACTCTCAGAACCACGGGCGTGTCACTGGGCGTGTAATACATTATGTCTCACAGAAATATTGACACGTCCAACAACATGGGCGTGTTTATGGCCGTGTCAATTCCTTACCAACACAGTAGCTATGACATGCTCAGTGACATGGGCGTGTCACTGCTCGTGTCACCCATCCAAAACACAAAACCATCGACACACCCAAAATCCTGGTCGTGCTCATGGGCGTGTCAGGCCAAAAACACAAATTCCGGCCAAAACAAATGAACATCCAACAAACCACTTCTTCCACCAACATCCCCTTCAAACAAACTCAACTACACACATCCAAAAACCATCTTAAACTTGCAAACACACCAAAACAAGACAAAATACACATTAACCACAAATCATCAATATCATCACAAACCCTAAACACACCTTCAACACTATCTCTTCCATCAACCTTACTCTTTTCTTCAATCCATCATTAAAATCCATAATCAAATAACCAAACACTCTTAAACATATCACAATCAAACAACACACTCTTACAATCAACAATAATCTATCAACTCAAACACAACTTCAATAAAATCAAGAGAAATCAAGAGAAAACTTACCAACAAAGAAGAACTTCTTGAATTTCAACTTATCTTCTTGAAATCTCCTTCAATTTGGTCTTAAAACTCAAAACCTCTCTTGCTCTCCTTTATCTTCTTGATAGCAGGCCAAGAAAGGAAAAGAAAAGAAATGAAAATGGAATTAGAGACAAAGTCAAACTTTGCATCTCTTTAAACCTCCACCAAGCATTTCTAAAAAGACAATTACCTAAACACCCTCTTCTTATTTGTTTTAACTTCCTTTCACTTACATACCCTTATTAGTAATTTCATAATCAACAAAATAAATATCTTCATCCCTTGACTCTCCATTTTGACCAACATATATGTTTTATATCTTGCCATATACACAACATATACATTCTCTCTATCCACTCTTCCCTTTCCAATAACACATATACATTTGATTCACACAAACAACAATTATCTCAAAACTTCTAGAGTACATTTTGGGATATTACAGAAAGAATTCCCTAACCAAGTCTTAACCTTTTGCAAGGTAGGGATATCATTCCCAATGAGTAATATGTCATCCACATATAAGACTAAAAACACTACTGCACTCCCACTAACCATCTTGTAAACACAAGGTTCATCTTCATTTTTGATGAAACCAAAGTTCCTAACTATTTCATCAAAATAAAGATTCCAGCTTCGAGATGCTTGCTTCAATCCATAAATGGATCTTTGAAGCTTGCAAACGTTTGTAGAATTCTCAGGATTTACAAAACCCTCAGGTTGTGTAATATACATATCCTCAAGCAAGTTTCCATTAAGGAAAGCGGTTTTCACATCCATTTGCCATATCTCATAATCATAGTATGCTGCAATGGCAATGAGAATTCTAACAGACTTAAGCATAGCAACTGGTGAAAAGGTTTCATCATAGTCTATACCATGAGTTTGCTTGAAACCTTTTGCAACAAGCCTTGCTTTATAGGTCTGCACATTCCCATCCATGTCAGTTTTCTTCTTAAAAGCCCATTTGCAACCAATAGTCTTAATACCCTCTGGAGGATCAATTAAAGACCAAACTTGGTTGTCAAACATAGATTGTATCTCAGATTTCATGGCTCCAAGCCATTTGTCTAAATCTGGACCTGACACAGCTTCTTGATAGGTAGTAGGCTCATCTTGATCTATGAGCATTACTTCACTATCATTAGTCACAAGAAATCCATATCTCTCTGGCTGACAACATGTCCTATCAGACCTGTGAGGGATTTGTGTTACATCTTCAGACTCCATAACTATTTGTGGTTCTGAAATAGGCTCTATAGACGGCTCAATGATTTCTGGTGGTACTTAAGTTTCCTCAAGTTCTACTATACTCCCACTAGTTCTCTTAGAAAGAAATTCCTTTTCCAAAGAGATCCCATTTCGAGCAACAAACACTTTGTTCTCTGAAGGAGTATAGAAATAGTATCCTTTAGTTTCCTTAGGATACCCCACAAAATTACATTTGATAGACTTTGGAGCTAACTTATCTGAAACTAGTCTTTTCACAAAAGCTTCACAACCCCAAATCTTAAGAAAAGACAAACTAGGTGTCTTACCTGTCCATATCTCATATGGTGTCTTTTCAACCGCCTTAGATGGTACACGGTTCAGAATGAATGCAGCTGTCTCCAAGGCATAACCCCAAAAAGATAAAGGAAGATCCGCTTGACTCATCATTGATCGAACCATATCTAAGTTCGATTTCTCCTTTCAGAAACTCCATTCCACTATGGAGTTCCTGGAGGAGTCAGTTGTGAAACAATTCCACAATCCCTTAGATGATCATCAAACTCTTGGCTCAAATATTCACCACCTCGATCTGATCAAAGTAGTTTAATTATTTTACCAAGTTGATTTTGTACTTCATTTTGAAAAGTTCTGAACATTTCAAAAGACTCATGCTTATGTTTTATTAGGTAGACATAGCCATACCTACTGAAATCATCAGTAAAAGTAATGAAGTATCGAAATCCTCCTCTGGCACTAATGCTGAAAGGACCACATACATCTATATGTATCAAGTCCAATAAATCATTAGCCCTTTCACTATGCCCAGTAAAAGGATCCTTTGTCATCTTACCAAGCAAACAAGACTCACATGTTTCAAATGATTCAAAATCAAATGAATCTAATAATCCATCTTGATGGAGCTTAGGAATGCGTTTCTCATTTATATGGCTAAGGCGACAATGCCATAAATAAGTAGGGTTTAACTCATTTGGCTTAGTTCTCTTAGAAGTTATGTTATAGATATCATTACCATTAGAATCATCAAGATTAAGGATATAAAGGCCATTATAAGAATTTGCAATACCATAAAGCAAATCATTTTTATCAAAAATAGAACATTTCTTATTCTTAATAAAAAATGAATAACCTTCATCATCCAAAACAGATACTGAAATAAGATTCCTACTCATAGTAGGAACATAAAAGAAATTGTTCAAAATTAACAAAAACCCATTGGGCATAACAAGTTCATAAGTTCCTACAGCTATAGCAGCAACTCTTGCTCTATTGCCAACACGTAGGTCCACTTCGCCCTTCTTCAGCATCCTACTCCTTTTGAGTCCCTGCATATTTGTACAAATATCAGATCCACATCCGGTATCTAATACCCTGGAAGAAGGAATAGATAAATTAATTTCTATAACATAAATACCTGAAGATGTAGTCGCACTACCCTTTAACTTCTTTAACTCATCCAAATAGAGTTGACAATTTCTCTTCCAATGCCCAGGCTTGTTGCAATGGAAACAAGTCCCTTCCTTAGGAAGTTTAGCCTTAGGTTCAGGTTTTGGTTTAGCTTGTCCCGTGGACCCTTTAGCACCTTTTACCTTACCCTTGCCTTTAGTATATTTGGCTTTCTTTTTCATTTGTTTAATATTGACATTCAATATTTGGGTAGGCTTTTTGATATTCCCCTCAGTAGTTTTGAGCATACCATGTAGCTCAGGAATGGATTTCTCCATGTCATTCATGTTATAGTTCATGACAAACTGTGAGAAATTGCTAGGTAATGAATGTAGGATCAAATCCGTGGAGAGTTCTAAACTTAGGGGATATCCAAGTCTAGCAAGGTGATCTAGATAGCCTTTCATCTTCAAAACACGAGCACTAACAGATTCACCTTTAGACATTTTGCAGTCAAATAATGCAACAGCGGTGTCAAACCTATCTTGCCTAGCCTATTGTTGGAAAGCTTGTTTGAGATGCACACTCATCTCATAAGCCTCTAAGTGTTCCAGATCCTTCTAAAGTCCTGGACACATAGTAGCCAACATAAGACATCCTATGTCATTGGAATCATCCACATGCTTCTTATGCTTACTCTTAGCAGCATTAGAAGCATTAGCAGGAGGTGGGTCAGGGACAGCTTCATCAAGCACATAGGACTTTTTCTCTTGTTTGAGAACAATTCTCAGGTTCCTGAACCAGTCAACAAAATTAGTCCCACATTCTTTCAATTTTTCCTTCTCAAGGATAGATCGCAGTGATAAGGTGGAATTGTTATTAGCAGCCATCTACAAAATAAATATGCAAAGTCAAATTTTAATTAATAATGAGGTTAAAATTATTTAAACTCCTACTAAAAATATAACCCTCTAAAGAAATATTTTAGTAGGCTAAGATTCGTATTTCACTTAATTCTAAACTCAGCTTTGGTGTGACACTTAAAATCAAGTTATTTAGGTAGGTAACATCTTTACCAATTACATCTCATGTAACTCTTAGTAATTATGGAATATTGACATCATATGTCATAGCATGTTGAATTCCATCTAATGCCTTAGGCCTAAAACCATTTTGATAGCCTAATTAAGTCTAACCAATTTTAAAACATATGAGTAGCACTATTACTCATCCTACTTAGCTAGGAATGTTTAAAGCATATTGCTTTGGCAATACCTACTTTAATACAATCTTAGTTTTGATAGGTGTTCAAAATGTTGATGGCATTTAGGCTTAAATTATTAATGAGGGTTCAACTAAATTATTATCATGTCTTGCATTACATATTATTATATTTTAGCATCCTATATGCATATATATAATTTATCACATAAGCATCATATACCAAATGACAAAATATGTAAACGTGACATAGCATGGCCAAACTAAATATGATATTCAAGAGACCAAATGAAGATCGTAAAGGCAACCTTAGGTGAAAAACCTATCTATTACAACACTTGCAATATTACATATCTTCAAAACTTAAGCTTGTGCTTCCATCACCATGGAACCATCTTCTCCTTGGTATGAATCTCCATCACAAACATTGTAGCTTGAATCTTCATTTATTACAATAAAAGAAAATCTAACTACTATTAAAATAAATTACAATAAAATAAACGACATGCAGGCCGTATTTACCCAAAATTAAGATATGAATAAACCAATCACATAGGTCATAAGGCCATGCTATGCACCATGCCAAGACATTAAACAAACATAACATATTCATCACCAACATGTTAAATAGAAACAAATATATTGACATTCTTAATGTCGCGGTAACGAACTATAGGCCGCGAACATGCTTGGCCGTGTCACCCTTGGAAACAAAGAAAATAATTGAACAAATGGCAAGCAGAAGATGACACACTCAAGAGACACGACCAAGCCACTGACCGTGTCACATGACACGGCCAGGAGCTTGGCCTTGTCACCCCATGAAACCAAAGAAAAAAAAGAAAGGAAGAGAGGCAGTGATGGACACGGCTAGCTAGCTTGGTCGTGTCCCAAAGAAAGATGAGAGTGGCTTGGCCATGTCATCTATGGAATATTGACTTCTCTTGTATGATTTGGGAGACAAAGTGGGGAACAAGACATTGTGCTTGCCAAAAGAAATACTAAAGAAAGGGAATGTGGGAGACAAGGGAGAGTGGTGTGAGTTGGAAATGAGTTGGAAGGCATAGGTAAGAGCTTGGAATGATTTAAAAAGAGAAGAGGAGGAAGCTTGAGGGAGTTCAGTTCTAGAGGAGGTTTTTGCAGGAGATAGAGACAAGAGACAGAGAAGAGAGGTTTGAGAGGAGGAGGCTTGGGCATACACGGTTTGGGCAAGGAGGGAGTGACACTCTCCTTGACTCTTCATCTTCATCCTCCATTTCCATCCTCTCCACCATCTCCATCCTCCATTGGCAAGCTCCTGGAGATTGAAGAAGCTACATTGAAAGGGGCTTTTCTCTTTTCTCCTTTAATTCATTTTAATGTTATTGTTGTTGTTGTTGTATTAAGAGTATTGAATATGAACTAATTCATTCTCTATCTAGATATTGAAGAACCCTAGCTTATTTGTATGGATTGAATAATTTTAATTGATGGAGTTGTTTTATTCTTATGATGCTTGATGATTTATTTCCAATTGATAATAGCATGCTTATTGATTGGTTACAATTTTCATATTATTGACTTGAGAAAGCTTGATATGAATTGAATAGTCATAAGGGTTGAGGATTGATTGGAGTGCTAGAGATAGACTTACAAGATCCTTTGGTTTATAGTTCCTTATTCTTAATGCAATATCTATTTAATTGTGTTTGAGAAGAGATTCTGGCACTCTACTTAGTGATTAGGGATTAATTCACTCGAGAGCAATTTTAGTCTAAGTTAGAGGAATGCCAATTCAACTCTATTATGTGATTTAATCGAATTGATGTTCATAAATATAATTGTGGCTAGGGGGATTCAATATTTGGATAGCATTTTTTTAATCAAACCTTTTTACACAAAACTCAATTTATCTTTGCTATCATTTATTTAAGTTAATTGTCTTTAATTATAAAACTTCACAAAAATGTTGATTTGCTAAACAACAGTTAAGATTTGTACTAGTACTTGACCTTGTCCTCAGTGGAATGATAACTCACTCACTACTTTATTACTTGGGCGACCCGTGCACTTGTGGTATTGCTATAGCATTAGGCTCGCGTGCACCAAGTTTTTGGGGCCGTTGCCGGGGACAACTGTTTCAATATTAGTAATATAATCAAGACTGTTGATTTAGTTTTATTTTTTTTATCAAGAATGTTTGTTTGTTTTCTTTGAATTTTTTGTGTGTTTTTCTTTGATTTATTTGTTTGTTTTCTGTAAATTTGTTTGTTTGTTGTGTTTGAATTTGTTTCTTTTTAATTGTTTATTTGTTTTCTTTAAATTGCTAAGTGCCTTTTGTAAAGATGCAGTTTTCAAGGCACGAGGGAGTTTATGATAGGGACTATAATTCTGACATGGCATGGAAATTCGTGGAATTAACGAACCAATCTATGCCATGCCAAGAGATATGTGCAGCATGTGGCAATGCAGGACATAGTGCCAATACATGTTCATTTGGTTTCGAACGATACCAAGATTGGCACGAGGAAGAATATGGCTACCAAAGTTTCCAGCAAATGGGTGGTAATGACCCATATTCCAATTCTTACAATCCAAGTTGGGAAAGCCACCCAAATTTTTCTTGGAAAAATCAGCAGTACATTCCACCTGAACAAAATTTTTAGCCTTGCCAAAGAAGTTCTCACATTCAAGAAAAATTTTCAAACCAAGACCACCTTAAGGAACCCACATTGGAGGATAAGTTAAATGTCTATATTCAAAAACACATGCTGAATCAAGATCACCTTAAGGAACCCACTCTGGACGAAAGATTGAATGCATTCATTCAAAATAGCCCACAAAATGTAGATCAACCTAAGAAACTCACTTTGGAGGAGAGAGTGAATGCCTTCATTTAAGATACCGAGAAATTCAAGCTTAATGCAAGCAATACATAGTGGAAGATAAGTTGAGGTCTGAATCTTTACAAGAAACACAGAAGAGGTTGGATGCTCTAGTTGGGCAGCTCGCACATCAACCCCAAGCACACCAAAAGGAGGAGACTCCTAGCCAATTGGAGCAAACCCAGGTAATCACAAATTTGAGGAGTGAACAGGTAATATATAACAATTTTGTGATTTCTTTGATGTAGGGACCAATCAAGAAGAAAATGGCGAGGAGATCCAACCTGACATAGAGGAGTTGAATCAAACAAAGGAGGAGGAGAATTTGGAAGCATCAACTTGGATAGAATTGCATGAACCTCCAAATCCTTTTATGCCACCAATTTCATTCCTATGTAGGCTGGAGGAAGAGAAACAAGGTATGCATATTCCCGAACTCTATGACATACCCTATAGCGAAGATAGTGTAGACAAACTTGAGGTAGCCATGACCTTAGAAGTAGAGCCTAATATTTCCAATTTAGAAATTGATGAGAGCAAATTAATATTAAATGATGAGGTTGTTGAAAGGAAACTTCAAACTGCTGAAGAGGATGAGAAAGAGATTATACCAAACTTGGTTGAACTTCAAAAGGCCCTAAAAATTTTGAAAAATGTTTTGGTTGGGGAGAACAATATGCAACCACTGATCATCCCTCCCAATTTCAGGAGCAAGAAAGAACAAAAAATGAATATAACCATGTTGCATACTGAAGAATATTTTTACCAAGTTCCTATAGCATTGGAAGATCACCCCAAAATAGCCTTCATGAGTTCTCATTCGCCATTTTCTCATCCAAGGATACTACCTAGGCTTTGTAACACATTGGGCACATTTCGAAGTTGTATGCTGTCCATCCTCTCAATCATGGGCTGCAATTGCATTATGGGAGGAAGGAGCCCTACATATCGCATATGGGAACAATGGAAATCAAGTTTCATCCTAACTCTCTCTTAGTTTATGCATGCTCACATTGAGGACAATGTGAATTTTTAAGTGTGGGGTGCATTTTGCATTTTGTATTTTTTACTTTTAAGTTATTTTTGTGTTAGTTTAGTTAATGTTTTTCATATTTTCTTTGAATAAATGAATTTTGGAAAGTTCAATTGTTATAAATTGTTAATTGATGACCTTTGAATTTTAGAAGCATGAATTTGAGAATTGAGTAGAATTGGTGCTTATTGTCAATTTTGTTGGTTTTTCTTTGCATCACCATCAACCTAGTGAGGAATTGAGCCATCAACTGATTATTCTTCTTGTGGGTGAACATCTTTGATTGATGACTTGCTAGAACTTGCTTTGATATGCATTTTAAGATTACATAAAAATTTCAATTAGGCATCAAGATGATTAAGGCAATTAGGTGAACCCACTTTGGCTTAAAAAGACCAACCCTACATTCAACCTTAGTTAGCCAATTTTGAGCTTATTTTATTTTCCCGTTATTTCTTTTTCACAACACCATTAGCTTGAATCTTGTTGTTTTAACTCTTACCCTTTCATTAGGTCAATAGCATTTTAAGAGCGTTTATGACCAAGTGTTGTGTTGAATTACATGTGGGGTTAAATTTAGTAGGTTTAAGATTGCAAACTATTATATTCTTAAAAAACATATATATATATATATATAAACAATAATAAGAATAATTGTTGTTCTTGTTGAAAGGGTTGGAATATGTTTGGAAATAATTATTGCAAGATGTAATAAGTGAGTTCCCTTGAAAAGCTCTTTCAATGTCAAGGGGTAGATAAGAGGAAGGAGTTTTGGGATCGTTGGGTTATATATATGATCGGTTACTTCATTCTTGAAGTTCTCTTGAACTTAATGATGAAGCTCACATTTCTTAAATGTCTGCCTCTACCTTAACCCCATTACAACCCAATAAAAGACCTTTTGATTGATGCTTGATTGTAATTAAGTGGTGGAGATTTGATAGATAAGCAAGCCTATAGCAATAATCTTTCATTGATTGTTATGAGTGTAAACACCACCTTGATCAAACACTTTTAAGAGTTGGTGAGGGAGTGACAACATAGGTTATACATGGAAAGCCACTTAATTGCATTGGCATTGATTTTGTTCGATTTGATATTGATTGCGGATTTAGGGATAGGGAAGTCTTGATGCAATTTTTTTTATAACTCTTGAACTTGACAAAATTTTTGTGTTTAGTTTGTTTTTATTGTAGCCTTACTTGGGGACAAGCAAGGAATTAAGTGTGGGGTATTTGATAAGAGCATTTTTTATCCTTGTTTTTAGTATGATTTCTTTGTGTTTTTAGTTAATGTTTCATTTGATTTTTGTTTAATGTTTGTTTTAAGTGTTTGTTTTAGGTTAAAGTGGAAAAACTACCTTGGATGATCAAAACAATGAAGAAAGAGCATGAATCAAGCAAGACATGGACAAGCCAAAGCAAGCTTGGCCGTGTCACTCAAAAGAAGTGCAAGACAGTAGTTGACACGCCTAAGAGACACAGCCAAGCCACTGGCCGTGTCTCACCTAAGGAACAAAACCAGGAAAGGAAAGTAAAGAAGGTAGAAGCTGACACTGGCAGGTGACATGCCCAAGCCAGTGGCCATGTCACATGACATAGCCACAAGCTTGGCCGTGTCCCATCCTAAGTCAAAGACCAAGCAAATAGTGAAAGAAAAGAAGCAGGAGTTGACACCATCACATGACACGGCCAAGCCACTGGCTGTGTCACATGACACGACCACAAGCTTGGCTGTGTCACCATTGGAAACAAAGAAAAGAATTGAACAAATGGCAAGCAGAAGATGACACACTCAAGAGACACGGCCAAGCCACTGGCCGTGTCACATGACACGACCAGGAGCTTGGCCGTGTCACCCTATGAAACCAAAGAAAAAAAAAAGAAAGGAAGAGAGGCAGTGATGGACAGGGCCAGCTAGCTTGGACGTGTCCCAAAGAAAGATGAGAGACACGGCCAAGCCACTCATGGCTTGGCCGTGTCACCTATGGAATATTAACTTCTCTTGTACGAGTTGGGAGACAAAGTGGGGAACAAGACATTGTACTTGCCAAAAGAAATACTAAAGAAAGGGAATGTGGGAGATAAGGGAGAGTGGTGTGAGTTGGAAGGCATGGGTATGAGCTTGGAATGATTTAAAAAGAGAAGAGGAGGAAGCTTGAGGGAGTTCAGTTCGGGAGGAGGTTTTTGCAGGAGATAGAGACCAGAGACAGAGAAGAGAGGTTTGAGAGAAGGAGGCTTGGGCATACACGGTTTGGGCAAGGAGGGAGTGACACTCTCCTTGACTCTTCATCTTCATCCTCCATTTCCATCCTCTCCACCATCTCCATCCTCCATTGGCAAGCTCCTGGAGATTGAAGAAGCTACATTGAAAGGGGTTTTTCTATTTTCTCCTTTAGTTCATTTTAATGTTATTGTTGTTGTTGTTGTATTAAGAGTATTGAATATGAACTAATTCATTCTCTATCTAGATAATGAAGAATCCTAGCTTATTTGTATGGATTGAATAATTTTAATTAATGGAGTTGTTTTATTCTTATGATGCTTAATGATTTATTTCCAATTGATAATAGCATGCCTATTGATTGGTTGCAATTTTTATATTATTGACTTGAGAAAACTTGATATGAATTGAATACTCATAAGGGTTGAGGATTGATTGGAGTGCTAGAGATAGACTTACAAGATCCTTTGGTTTATAGTTCCTTGTTCTTAATGCAAGATCTATTTAATTTTGTTTGAGAAGAGATTTCGGCACTCTACTTAGTGATTAGGGATTAATTCACTCGAGAGAGGTTTTAGTCTAAGTTAGAGGAATGCCAATTCATCTCTATTATGTGATTTAATCAAATTGATGTTCATAAATATAATTGTGGCTAGGGGGATTCAATATTTGGATAGCATTTTTTTATCAAACCTTTTTACACAACACTCAATTTATCTTTGCTTTCATTTATTTAAGTTAATTGTCTTTAATTACAAAACTTCACAAAAATGTTGATTTGCTAAACAACAGTTAAGATTTGCACTAGTACTTGACCTTGTCCTCAGTGGAATGTAACTCACTTACTAATTTATTACTTGGGCGACCCGTGCACTTGCGGAATTGCTATAGCATTAGGCCCGCGCTCACTACCTATAAATGTTTACCTTTTCGAGGAGCTGCCCCCTTGACCTCCATATGCGATGCCTCATCAATGGGGTCAATATTAATTTGTTGATTGTATTCTTTGTTATTTATCTTATTTCCTTTTTAATTAAGTATTAATTTTATTACTCTTTATATGATGATTATTTATGTGTTTGTAAGTTTACATTTATTTTGTTTGGACTTCAAGGATGTAAAAGGTATGTTTTCACTTTGTGGGTGCCTCAGTTTAATTATGTAATTTAATTTATCTTTTAAAGATTTTGGGACTTTTGTAAGAGACACGTTTTCATCTATGATGGGTGTCTCATTTTTTTTACTTTGTTTTCTTTTTTGGGCATTGCATTGGATATTGTTAAGGCATATTTTCATCCATGGATGGGTGCCTATTTATTATTTTATTTGGACTTATTTTTATTTTAATGCAATAATTATTTTTTTAATGTTCGCATGTAATATGAATAATATCATAATATTTAAGAATTTTATAATATCTAGACTTGAAAAGGAGGTCAGTTCCAATAAACTGGGTGTTATAGGGCTGCTGGGCCACTTCTCACCTTCCCCATGTGCACCCAACTTTTCAATCCAATAGAGGGTTGGGGATTCCTTAGGAATCCAGTCATCCACCACTTTCTTTTTCCCGGCCCATCCGGGTGGCAACTCCATTTTCCTCATGTTTGGGCTCTTATTTTCTAAGGCTCTAAGCCTAACAGTGCTGAAGTCGCAAGAACCATTTCACTGGGAGTGGGGGCAAAAATCCCCTCTCACAGCCTTTAGTCTAGCCACCATTTTTCCTGGGCTATGAGTCAATCTAGGAGGACCTAATAGAAATGGAGGAAAGGTTGAAATAATGATCTTGATGTAAGAAGATAGAAGAAACATTTGATTGGCCTATGAAACCATATATCAAAACCCTTATTGGATTCATTATTAAAGAGGGAATAGGTTCCCTTTACGATAGATTTTTGAAACCATAGGTGAACCCCATCACTAATGAACTAATTCTGAGTTTTGAAATTTTCTTTGATGTCAATCTTAACTTAGAAGATAGTGAGTCTGCCTCAGAGAAAAGAGAAGATTTCAAATATAGCATAGAGCCTAATCTTTTTTAAGTAGTATTAGAAAAGGTGCAAAATTATATATCAGCTACCTCATCTAGTCAGCTGTCGGAATACTTAACAATCATTGTTTTGAGAAGTCTGGCAGTCCATTATCTCTAAAATCTAATGCCCACCAAAATATAGAGTCAGATATCAAGTTTAGCCTAGTGTTAATTTTTAATTCCAATTAGATTCCAAACCTGTGTTAGATACCAAGCCAATAATCAATTTCAAAATCAAGTCTAGATTCAGCACCAAGTCCAAGTCAAGTATAAAGTATGAGTCCACCAATTCAAATTCTGAGTATGAGTCTATCAGTTCAGAATTTGATTCTTCCAAATCTGATTCTTTCGAGTCATCTGATTTTGAATCCCAATGTAATAAAAATGATGTAATTGCTTTATCATCAATAAAACTTCCAAAGTTTCAATTCATTTTCTATTGTCTCCTTTGCCTTCTAATGAGTATTATGGAATATTCAATTTTAATGAAATCAATAAAGACTAAGAAATAATAAATTTATAAACATCAGAAATGCCAAATATAATGATGAGTACAATTATAGCATCTTGATTAATTAATAAGTAAGATTTTATGGCGCTTCTGATAAAGTTCAAAGCTTGCTTTGCTTAGGAGGCCTATGCATGACATGACTCAATACTTCCATAGTGGTCCATAAATACCCTACTTTTGATAATATGAAACTAGTCAAACATAAACTTCAGAAGCTAAAACTACAATGGTCCTTGAAAATTAAAGAGGAGACAACCAACCTATTAGAAAACAAATTCATTGAACCCATCGTGTGCCCTAAATGGTAGCCAACATTGTGCTAATCCTAAAAAAGGATGGGAAAGTTCACATGAGTATAGATTAAAGTGATCTAAACAAGGTGTGCCCAAAAGATGATTTTCTTTTACCTCACATTGACCTCTTGGTAAATCGCATGGCCAGTTCAGAAGTGGTTTCCTTAATCAACCTTTATATCGAATATATTCAAATTATAGGCAATCCTTCAGATAGAGAAAAGAAAACATTCATTATAGAATAAGGTTTGTATTGCTATAGGGTCATGCTCTTTGGTCTAAAAAATGTTAGGTTAACTTATTAGAGAATGGCTACTACTATATGCCATTGTATGATGCACCAAGATGATGAAGTCTATATGGATGATATGGTCATTAAATAAAAGAAAGTAGAATAAAACACTGAGGGATTGAGATTAATCTAGCCAAATCAAAACCTTTGGAGATGCTAAAACCAAAAATAGAGAAAAAAAATAAGGAGAATCCTAGATGGTTGATGTATGTGGACTCATTATTAAACAACTTAATAAGGATACCCCTACCATGTAGAATGACAAGGGTCAAGAAATATTTGAAAAGATTAACTAGTACCTCCTGTCTCCACCAATCTTACAGCCACCAAGGCCTAGGGATCCATTACTTCTCTATGTCTCAATGACTAAAGAAGAATTAGGAGCCATGTTTACTTAATATGAGGATAATTCAAGGAAAGAATTTGACATTTACTATCTCAGCAAAAGGCTGCTCGCCTATGAGCTCAAGTATAATATGATTGAGAGGCTTTGTCTAGCTTTGGTATGTGTATGTCAGAAACTGTGTCATTACTTAGCTTCCTACACTTCATAAGTACTTGCTGATCAGAGCCCCTTGAAATTCCTTAAGAAAAGGATGGTTCTTGATATTAATGGCCCCATGGCTAGTAGTCTTAGCAACCTTTTACCTCAAGTTTATCGCCTGCAAGGTGATTAAAGGAGGTATAGCAGCTGACTAATTGTCTGTTGCCTAGTACAAGATAATATAGAGGAACCAGAGTTTCCAGATGAAGCCATTTTAAGTATGAACAAGGAGGTATGGATCATGTACTTTGATGGAGCATTTAACTACAAAGGTTATGGTGCAAGAATTGTATTAAGCATCCCTAAATGAGAGGATATTCCATTGGTAGATAAGCTAGCTTTCTAGGTCACAAATAATGAGCTTGAATACGAGCTTGCATTGTAACACCCCCTGACAATTCTATTAAAAACTATCAAAAGATGCTACACAATGCCTATACACCTTATATTTAATATTTAATGAACACTAAAGGTAATGCCAATAAAAAATTTTGCAAAGCCTCCCCTAAAATTGTCACTGCCAACATCTTCTCCAATCAAACACAACCTATAAAAGAAAGCACTTCTAACATTCTCACAATTAGTTCAACTCTAATCTTATTAATTTATCAACAATCACTCACAATTTAGTTTAGATACCTATACTTTATCAAACTGTTTGCATATGAAACATTTTTCCACAACTAATATAATTTATTATAAAGTTATAACCCAAACTATAGTTACAAAGTATACACATCTCTAGATTAACTATAATTATACAACTGTAATTAAAATTACAATATTGCTATGTGAACAAAATTGATACATAATATAAAATCCTTCATTTAACACCTTTTGATCTGCAATTGATCTTGAAATTCTAAATCTCACTCTGTTGGATCTATCCTGCCCATCTGATCTGTGCGTCAAAAATAAATCTAACACGCTAAGATATTGCTTAGTAGTGCTTGTATAATCACAATTTGCCAAAATTTATAACACAAGAAAATAATTATTGGGCTATGATATATAAAAAAGAAATAGAATCACTACTTTAAAATATTAATAAGACGTGTAAATACTTTTAAATGCAAATTAACTTATCATAGCATTAATAAATTCAATGTCTAATATAATTAATAAAAATTAATTACTTTCTATAATTTTCTTATCTGTGTAATCTACTTTGCCCTCATGCACTGAATTTTAAATCCTAGGTTCGAATAATAGGTTTAATAATGACAAGTAAATACCCAATAATATATCAATCAGTACGGCCAATGAACTAGTAATGGCAAATTGCCTAATAACGGTAGTGACACAGAGTATCTGGTAGCAGTAGTGACATAGAGTGTCTAGTAACAGTAGAGACATCCACTCTCTGACTATCCATTCAATCCAAAAGCTATGTTTGATATTAGTATGCTTTGAGCAATTCAATTCTCTCTCATTTTCAATCAAACATACAATTATAATGTCACTTTGTTAAAAATAATAACAATTCTTTGAAAAGAAAGCACTTTCCTTCTTTGTCATTCAATTATCATTGCTTCGACTATACATATAAAGAAATACTTTTTAAATGAAAATCAAACATTGTAACACCCTTATACTTTATATACGTATAGTACATGCAATTATTATATATATAAGACACGTATAAAATATAAAAATGTCATAATTCCAGTCTTTTCAAATTTTTCATAATTCCCAAAAATAATTATGTTATTCCATAAAATATAATTTAAAAAATAAAAAAATATTCATTAATAATTTTAAAGTATCGAAAATACATATTTTATATAAAATCTCTAGAGTTTTGTCTGTATTTTGGACGTTTCCATAAAATCAATTTTCGCAACCTGTAAAAATATTTACATTCCCAAGTAATTTTCAACCATACAATTCTTCCAATAACTCCAACATAAATATATATATATATCAATTTTTCACATAAAACCCAATTCACAATATTTAATCCAACACCTTCACGATTTACATCATTTACAAATTTATTAATATAATATACATGATTTAAAACAAGTTTACAATATGAGATAATTACATGCTTGCAACCAGTCCTGGTCCATGGTAGCTATACAACACTTCAAGTATAAGCAAGAAATAATAAACTTGATTAGGTCCAGCAAGGCTCTCAATATCCACCCTATCACCTGCATGATAAATAAATCATGCTAAGTTTTCTGCCTAACAGTACATACTTTGATAATAGTAAAAGAAATTAAGAAATACTATATAATGTTTTTCCTTTTAATCCAACAATGTGACAAGCAATTCCATTTTAAATCACATTCATATTTCATTTCCAATCATCACATATCACATTCACATACATTGGCCCAAATGACCATATATAATATTTAAATTCTAGAGATATTGTTTTGGTTCATTTTGACACACAGTGTCTAGCCCGAAGGCAAATAATAATGATGCCCAATGTTTAGCCCAAAGGCAAATAATAATGACGCCCAACGTTTAGCCCAATGGCAAATAATATAATAGTGACACCCAACATCTAGCCCAAAGGCAAATCATGTAATAGTGACGCCTAATGTCTAGCCTAAAGGCAAATCATAGGCATGCCATGTAACACCAAACACATTACTCTGGAAAATGATATTACATAATGTAACATACATACCATACAAATTTTCATAATTTTCTCATACTTTGGTAATTATGCCATTTTTCATTATTTTTCCCATCTTTTCATAATTTTCATACAATTTTCATAATTTTCCCCATCTTTTATCATATTTTCATACAATTTTTAGTATAAATATCAATTTCCTTGCCACTTTTTCATGATGGCCGACTTATGCCCTAAGATAGGCATAAACACACTCTTTTCACAAACATGTTTTTAACAATGCAATTAGCCATCATAAAATGGCTACTTTAATCACACATTTATACAGTTCATGCCCTTAAACATATATCTATGCACTTTTCATGTGAATTTACACATTAAAATAGCATAGTCAAAATTTTCACATAATGTACCATGCCAAAAAAAATGCATTTTGACACATTTATATCAAAGTATGTACTAACCTCTTATAAGAAAAAAATTCTTATTGTCCTTCCTTTCTTCATTATAAGATTTTAGCTTCACTCACTTCCTAATCAAAATGTGACTGTAAATAATTAATTAGTGTCACATTTCTAGGTATTTCAACTAATAAAATTCAATTAAACTTAACTCCTTCAAATTTCCATTTTCTTGCCCTAGTGAACTTTAACTTTGGAAAACAATTTTAATCAATTCCAAATTGATTTTAAAGCTCAATTATATCTTTAGAATCACATTCTAACATACTCTAGTCAATAAAATTCAATTTACATTCATTTCCTTCAAACTACCAAAATTTTACCCTAACTCTCTTTGATTCTAGAGATCATTCTAGCCCATTCCAATTCTTATTTTAAGTTCAGTTATATCTTCAAAGTCATATTTTAACACACTTTAAGCCATTTATTTCAATTAATACCCATTCTTTAACTATGCTCTTCTAAAACCCTAAATTCAATACTAACCAAACCAAACTCAATAAAACTTAAACAAATCCATAATATAACTGTAGAATCCTTGTCTCCTCATCAAAATAACATCTTCCATACCCATTTAAACAATCATAACACACTTGTTCAAAAACCCAAATCATACATAATCCTGTCTTCTAAAGAATTCCATAAATAGGCAAGAAAGCTTACCTTTTTTTAAGAAACTCCAAAATCACCTCAAAACTCTTAGAAATCTTTAAGAATTTGACGTAAAATGGAAGCAAAAATCTTCTCTTTGTCTCTTGAAAAATTCGGCACACTAAGAGGAAGAAGAGGAAGAAGATGAACATAAATATTTGATTTTTATTCTTCATTAATTAATAGCCATACATATATATTAATTAATTAATAATCATTTATTATCTACTTTTTTCCATCATCTTCCATTATCTTTTATTATTATTATTATTATTATTATTATTATTATTATTATTATTATTATTATAACTTTATAACTTTTTTATATTTTACCTTTGTCTTTTATTTTTACTAATTGACTTTATATGTTATATATAGCATATACTTTATATATACATTTCATATTTGTCACTTCCAACTTTTCATTTATCCCTCAAATTATTATTTAATTTATTTGAATTTTGTTTTAGCAAAAGTATGGATGTTTGTGAGCGGGGATTTTTGCCCCCACTCCCGGTGGAATGGTTCTTGCGACTTCAGCACTGTTTAGACTCGGGGCCTTAGAGAACGCGAACCTAAGCCCAGAGAAAATAGAGTCATCACCCGGACGGGCTGGAAAAAAGAAAGGGGTGGATGACTCGATTCTTAAGGAATCCCCAATCCCCTAATGGGATCGAAAAGTTGGGTACGTGTGGAGAAGGTGAGAAATGGCCCAGCACCCCCATAACGCCCAGTTCATTGGAACCGGCCTCCTTTGCAGGTCTTAATATTATAAAATTCTTAAGTATAATAATATTATCCATATTACATGCAACAATTAAAATAAAGCATCATTATATTAAAATCCAAGCACTGTCTAAACAAAGCAAATAAATGGACACCCATCCGATGATGGAAACATGTCCTTACATCATCCATGTCTAAACTAAATAGGACACCCATTGAAAGGTGGAAACATGTCCTTTAAATTGGTCCAAAATATAAAAGCAATTTAAATTACATAATATCTAACTAATGAGGTACCCACAAAGTGGAAACATACCTCTTATAATTTTAATACTAAAACAAATAAATAATAACAACAAAGAAAACATCCATCCATGATAAATTAAATAAATCAAGTATTGAAATTAAATAAATCAACCATCAAAGCATATAATAAACTACATAATCAAATCTAAAACTAAATAAAGCAAGTAAAGATACAAATTAGGGTTTACTATTTCTATTTAAAGTTCTTTAATTAACATTTAGGGTTTTGGGATTTTAGTATTATTATTGTTATTTGTTTAGGCTACTATAAAGATTTTGGAAAATTGGAATGGATTAGGGTTTTATGAATCAAATTAGGGTTTAGGGGTAACATTATGAAATTAGGGTTTTGGAATCTTAAGATATTAGGTTTATAATTCATGTTTACTGGATTATGATTTTAGATTTATTGGATCGTGGCTTTAGGGCTTAAATTTATTAGATTGGATTCACTGAATTAGGGTTTAGGAAAACTTAGGGTTTACTATTTTGGTTTTTAATAAAAGTTAGGGTTTTGGTATTTTAGAAAATATATTTGGTTTTAGGATTTAAGAAAAATAGTTTAGAGTTTTATAACAATAATTATGATTTTTAGAAAACATAAAGAGAACTAGGGTTTTGAGATTTAAGAAAATATTTGGAAATTTTGGACAAAAAGTTATGGTGTAGATGAAAATAGTTCAAGGAAAATAATTTATGGTTTTAAAGCTATTGGAAATAGAAGAGAAACAATTTTAGGGTTTCAAGGTTTTGAAAGTAGAAGAGAAACAATTTTAGGGTTTTAAGGTTTATAAAAAACATTTTAGGGGTTTTAAGGTTTTGGAAACATAAGAAACCATTTAAGGTTTAAGGTTTAGAAGAAACATTTTAGGGTTTTTAATGTTTTGGAAACAGAAGAAACAATTTAGGGTTTTAAGGTTTAGAAGAAACGTTTTAGGGTTTTTAAGGTTTTGGAAACAAAAGAAACAATTTAGGGTTTTAAGGTTTAGAAGAAACATTTTAGGGTTTTTAAGGTTTTGATCAATTTGTATGATGAAACAATTAATTCAATTTGAATGATGAAGCTACTGTAAAGAAATAAAGAAAATAGAGATTCAAACCTTCGTTCGTTGGTTCCACCAAAAATTACTTTCTGGATGAACAATAACAAAGGTAGTATGGCTACCTTTAATGAATTATTGATTGCTTGCTTGTTGATAATGTCTCTTGCTAGGGTTTTGTCTTTTTTCCTCAGTTAGAAGTCCAATTTTCGATTGATCAAAGTATCAAAGTTTGGCTCAGTAAAACCAATTTTTGGTCCCCTAATCAAAGTCAAAGTTTTCGATCCAAAAGTCCTTTAATTATGAGTTTTAATGTGTTATTTATAGGAAAAATTATAAGCCTACTTCTAATTATTTAAGGAAACTAAAATTAATTAGGAAAAGAAACCAAAACCAAATAGAATTTGGTTTCGAAAAAATTTGCGTCGAAAAATTTTTGCTGGCGAAAACTACGAGCATTGGCCAAGAATTGCGAGAGCTAGCGATGAAATTTGCGAAATTGGCTGGGTAGCCAGACAATTCGCCGCAGGAATTTCCTATAGCAAAATGGCCCAAGGCCATTTCGCCCGTAGGAAATTCCTGCGGGCGAATTGGCCTGGCCAATGGGATATTTGACGATGAAATTTTTTCATCGTGGATTTTTATTTTTATTTATTATTATTATTTTTTATTATTATATATTTTTTTATTAACTTCACCATTTTTATTTTTATTAAAAATTATAATAAATACTAAAATAAATATTATTATTTAATTAAAATATCTCAAAAATTATTTTGGAATATGTATAAAAAATATCGGACCACACTAGGTCAAAAATTAAGGGCCTACAGTTTTCTTCCTGCTTGAACGATTTGAGACTTCAGTAAAAGAGAGTGAAAAGCAATAAAACTTAATTTTTCTGAGATGTTTGAGGTTCTGGGTTCTGGACCTAGTTCGAGTTCTGGACTCAAGGATAATTTTAGGTTCTAGACCTAAGGGTAATTTGGGTTCTGAACCTGAGCTAAGTTCTGGACTTAAAAGAGATTCTAGGTTCTGGAACTAAGGATAATTTGGTTCTAGACCCGAGCTAAGTTATGGACTTAAAACAAATTTTAGGTTCTGGACCTAAGGGTAATTTGGGTTCTGAATCCGAGCTAAGTTCTGGACTTAAAAGAGATTTTAGGTTCAGGACCTAAGGATAATTTGGATTCTGGACCCGTTCTAAGTTCTGGACATAAAAGAGATTTTAAGTTTTAGACCTAAGGGTAATTTGGGTTCTGGACCCAAGCTAAGTTCTTGACTTAAAAGAGATTTTAGGTTCTGGACTTAAGGGTAATTTGGGTTCTAGACCCGAGCTAAGTTCTGGACTTAAAACAGATTTTAGGCTCTGGACCTAAAGGTAATTTGGGTTCTGGAACTGAGCTAAGTTCTGGACTTAAAAGAGATTTTAGGTTCGGGACCTAAGGATAATTTGGGTTCTAGACCCAAGCTAAGTTCTGGACTTAAAAGAGATTTTAGGTTTTGGACCTAAGGGTAATTTAGGTTTTGGACCCGAGCTAAGAGATATTTAATTGTCTGCAAAAATTAATTATAGTCAGTAGTATACTAAAGGAATATGCAAAAAATTGAGCTAATTTTTTCCATGCATATGCATATATCTTCTCCTTGCCCATGCGTGTAAAAATATTTTAAAAGTACAAAAATATTTATTTACACGCAAATATTTGAATGATTAAATTTGAATAATTGAGTTTTCTATTTATTTACTGTGTAGTCACTGTTCATGCACTATTTACTATTCGTAAATAGTAACCTACTATTCATCAACAGTGGAATTTACTTTTTGAATTTTGTTTTTTCCTTTGCTGTTCCGCTATATAAACGACCGATTTCTTCATTTCATTCACAACAAACTTGTTAATTTTATTCATTCATAGCTATAATCCTTTCAAGTTTAGCATACAATTTTGAAAAAAATGCATGCTTCAAGATCAGGAACTCATTCTAATACTGAGTTATTGGAGTTTATTTGGCATTATGAAGATGGAAATATAGGTCTACTAGCAGGGATGTCGTTTCATCGTAGTTCCAATCAAAAGAACAAGGTAATTATTTTTTTTTGTGTTTTTTCTTCTTTTTTCTTTTTTTATTTGTTTTCTTTTGTTCTTATTTTTTTAATATATTTTTTATTATTTTTTCTTTTTCTTTTTTCTATTTTTATTTTCATTTTTCTTTGTATTTTTATTTTATTTGTTTATTTTTTTCTTTATATTTTCTATTTTTTAGAAAATTTAGGAAAAATTTATTAATTTAAGAATTTAAGTAGATAGAATATAAATTAATTTAACCTAAAAATCGGTGGTATTGATATAATGATATACTTACCTTGTGTTGACTTACCTGGCTCCGTGTTAGAGTGATCATAGCGTTATTCGGGCCGGAGGGTGTATCTACAAAGCCCGACAATGGTATGATGTAGCGCCTTCTCGGGTAAGCCAGATTATCCGAGATTGCGGCTTTGAGAGCTTCATCTTACAATTACCATCCGAGGAGTGTCCAATAGACTAGAGCATGATCCAGACGCTTGGAGAACGATGGTTGGACACAACTCATACTTTTCATATGCCCATTGGAGAGATGACAATTGGTCTGGTTGTCTTTGCTGCTATAACCGGCATTCGGTATGATGATCTTTCGATTCCTCTTACCAATAATATTCTAACGTTTGAAGAAATTCGACAATTAATTGGTATGGAACCATCATTTAAAGGGCCTTTCAAGATAAAAATTGAGCCAATTCATAGTTATTGGATGAACTACGAAGGACGGGTTCACAGAGACACAACCCAACAATATGCTAGAGGATTTTTATTGTATTTGCTCGGATCTACCATTTTAGGAAGCACCAAATCCGCCATCCATTTGTCAGTGTTGAGGGCCCTTACTTATATGTGGATCGTACCACTTTACGGCTGGGGTGAAGTTGGCCTTGCCTGTCTTTACCACGATCTTAACAAAATTTGCCGAAATAAGAAGTCTTTTGTTGGCTTTATGGTTGTTATCGAGATACTCTTCTTCCACCAATGTCAATTCCATTCTTATTCTTGCATGAATTTGATTTTTATTATTGTTGTAGGCATGGGCATATGAGCACAATCTTGTGAGGGTGTCTGGCATTTCCCGAGCTAGAGTCGGGTATCCGAGATTAAATTTCTGGTTGTCAGAGCATGTAGAAGTTTTCGGCACTCACCATGTGTATACCAAACGCTTTGTCTTGAGCTGCCTAACCTGGGACCAGGTAAAATAACATTAGTATACTTTAAAATTAATATATGAAAGTTTACTTACCTTATGTCATTTTGTAGGTGAATTTGGCCTGGTGGAATGCAGAAGAGCGGATAAACTGGACTTCTTCCATGAATGCCGCACTACCTTATGTCTAGTGGCCGGTTTCTAGGAGAGAGAGTATATGAGTGGTTTCTTAGTCCTGAGCAGCGAAGGATTCCAATGCATTGTCTGGAGTATACCTTGAATTTCACATCAATTCCAAATGATGCATGGTGTTTGGCTCGGCACAGTTATGATGTTGAAACCTTTCTCTATCCACCGGGTGCATCCTATACTTAGTTTATTCAAATAGGACTCTTGAACTTTAACATATCTCCCATTGGTGTACGGGAAATTTCTGAAGAAAATGAGGGTAGAGATGAAGAGGAACATCATGAAGAGGGAGGCCAGTTTATTCCACATCTCGGGGCTAACACTTCTCAGGTAAACTTTTGCCATTTTTCCATTGCGATCGCTTCTAAACTTATTTTAACTTTTTAAATGATTGTTGCAAGCTGCTGGCTCATTTGATCATGAGCCTAAACCTTCTTTTACTGCTCCTTTATTTGCTAATTCTAGTCCACCAGATATGCCATCTCATCTACATGGCGTTGACATGAATTACCTAGTAGATTTTCTTGTTCCATGATAATTTAGGCTATATGTATGCATGATTATGTATGCTCTTACTCTTTTCCTTTCTGGCTCACAGCAGATGCTTGAAGAACAAAATAAGAAACTTCAAGAAGAGCTAGCCACTAGTCGTCAATAGGTTTCCCATTTTAAAAATTTGTACTGTGATAAGAGCATTTTTTATACTTGTTTTTAGTATGATTCTTATGTGTTTTTAGTTAATGTTTCATTTAATTTTTGTTTAAAGTTTGTTTTAGGTTAAAGTGCAAAAACTCCCTTGTATGATCAAAACAATCAAGAAAAATGAAGAAAGATCATGAATCAAGCAAGACATGGCCAAGCCAAAGCAAGCTTGGCCATGTCCCTCAAAAGAATTCCAAGATAGTAGCTGACACACCCAAGAGACACGGCCAAGCCACTAGCCGTGTCTCACCCAAGGAAAAGAAACCAAGAAAGAAAAGAAATAAAGATAGTACTTGACACACTCATAGACATGGCCATGTCTTTGCCCATGTTTGATCGACATGGCCATGTCACTTGAAGCTTGGCCATGTCTCATTGTCTTGGCCGTGTTTCACCCTAAAATAGAGGCAATACTTGACACACTCACAGACATGGCCATGTCTTTGCCCATGTCCGATTGACATGGCCATGTCACTTGAAGCTTGGCCATGTCTCTCAAAGAAAGTGAAGCAGTGACTGACACTGGCAAGAGACACGGCCAAGCCACTGGCCGTGTCTCACCTAAAGAGCAAAAAATCCAAAGAAAAAAGAAAAGAAAGAAGGTAGAATGCGACACTGGCAGGAGACATGGCCAAGCCACTGGCCATGTCACATGACATGGCCATGTCGCTTGAAGCTTAGCCATGTCTGCTCGTCTTGGGACCAAAGAAAAGAAAAAGAAAGAAAAGAAGCAGCAAGAGACACGGCCAACTAGCTTGGTCATGTCCCAAAGAAAGATGAGAGACATGGCCAAGCCACTCATGGCTTGGCCATGTCACCTATTAAATGTTGAATTCACTTGCACGAGGTGTGGACAAAGTGGGGAACAAGGGTATTATTTTTGCCAAAAGTAATATTAAACAAAGAGAATGTGGGGAACAAGGGAGAGTGTTGTGAGCTGGAATCACTTTGTTTCCCACTTCGACTTCCTTTCCTTTATTAGCTTCTACCTCCTTAAGTGGTGGCCTTGCATAAGGCTTACCAGATCTAGTACTCATTACTTCATCTTCTTCGGGTTCAGACCAGGTCCATTCCTCCTTCTTGGGTACAAGATCATCATCACTATCGCTTGAATCTCAAAACTCATTCACAACACTGATTGCTACTTCTTTTCCAACCACAATTTGTTCAATTTTGCTAAACACCACTTCTTCTTTGGTTTCTTCTCTACCCACATCTTGGAAAGAAGACATGACAAAACTTTCATGAAAACCTCCTCCAATCATGAAGGTTGCCGGTGGTAGCACTCTATTGAACCTTGGTGATGGATTATCTTTAGTGTTTGGTTTATTGGGCTCGGACAGCTTCCCACTATCAATTAAATTATGGATCTCATGCCTCAACTTCATACATCTATCCATGTTGTGCCCTTGCATTTGATGAAATTGACAAAAAGCCTTAGTGTCAAAATTAGGTGGGAGAAGATTAGGCAAAGGATGAGGATTTAAAGGTTGTAACAATCGCTTCTTTTGAAGCTTATTGAGAACCAAAGACAGTGGTTTCTCCAATTCTGAAAACTGCCTTCTTCCTCCTTGGCCAGTAGGATTAACATCAACTGCCTTTTGCGTGCTTTGATTACTAGACTGGTAGTTTCCTTTCTCGTTCCTTCTTCTTGAAAAGTGATTCTTCTCTCTTTCCACTCTTCAATTTGTAGACCAGCTTGTAAAAGGTCTTTGAAATCCCGAATGAGTGTATGAGATATCCTTTCACGAAGGCTAGGCAACACTCCTCTCACAATCATTCTAATTTGATTGGATTCATCAGGCCTTCTCTTGAGTAATGCGGCCTTATTCCTCCACCTCTTCATATAATCCACAAAATTCTCATTTGGCTTTTGTCTAATGGACTCCACCTCCATTAGAGTAACTTCTAATTCAACATTGAATCTATATTGTTGGATGAAGACCTTGTATAGCAAATCCCAACTCTTTTGTGTGCCATCATCTAAGGTATTGAACCAATTTTGGATAATAGGATCCAATGAGAGCATGAAGTACCTTAGAGTTTGAGCCTTATTAGCTCAGGCAGACTGCATAGCGGTGATATACTGTGTAACACCCCCACATCCAATGCACACACACTACAACCACAACAATGTAGCATAAGTGCACCAAACATAGGGATGCTACGATTTTCTTCAACATTCAAAACATTTAAATAGATACAATACTATTATCATTATATATTATAGAAAAGTAGATCATTTACTTTTAAAATAAAACACATTAGATATATATATATACATACATATAGTTATTACACAGCGGAAGTCATAAAATATTTACATATTTACATATTTGAAAACACTTAATTCCATATTTACAAATATACATATATGTACATTTAATCAATACTTTACAAAATATAAAAGAGTTATACATGATTGGCAAGTTTTCTTTGATCTTTAAGTCTCCAAAATCAACTCTTCACTGTCTACCCTCGGTCGGTTTAGAAGAGCTTTCGGGATCAACTCTATCAACTCTATTACCTGCGCGATTAAACACTATCGCGCTAAGCCAACGGCTTAGTAAGATAATCATGCTAATGTTATGCTTTAATGCAATGCAGTACCAATTTTCAATCCATATTATGCATGTAACATCATATATGCCAAGTTGATAACATAGCTTTCCATTTTATAACTCAACATATATATATATATATAGGCATATCATACTTCACATCTTATCATAGACCTCATTTATATTCATTTAATCATTCATCATCAACAATAAGCAAAGGCAAGCATCATTCATGACTTACATTAACCATAGACAAGCATGGGCCCAAGACACACTAATATGCCATTCAATTTTCAGAGTTAATGTTTTGGTTCTATCATCACATTTATCAATATCATATACCCAACTAGGCTTCAAGGATTAGGTTCAACCAAGCTTCAAGGGGAGCAAAGCATGCTAAGCTTCAACCCAACTTGGCTTCAAGAACCAACCCAACCTAGCTTCAAGGGTGGTAACATCTCAATTAGGCTTCAAGGATTCAATCCAACCTAACTTCAAGAGATTGTTACACTTACTAGGCATGCCACCAACAACAAACTCTGAAAATAGAATAACACATTAGCCACACAATTCATTTATTATTCAATTATCATTTCCATTTCCAATTATCATCAACATTTAGGCATACATGCCTTCTTTCTCTCAATATCATCATCATAGCCAATAACAATGGCTTTGTATTACATTTCACATTTCAATTCATATTATGCATAAAGCATCATTGATATCACATCTTTGATATAACATTTCAAGGTACATTACTCATAAAACACATTACCTTTCACAATGCATAACATAACCTTGTTTAAATCTCAACAATGCAATTAGGGCAAAGAACAATTTATATGATTCATTGCTTTAGGATCTTTCATATGCATTTGATTAGCTCATTCATAGTTTAAAGTATGTTTAGAGTGTTTAAGTTTAGGTTTAGGAACCAACCTACCTTTGAAGAACCAAAACATTGCAACTAGGTCAAGGAAAACAAAACTTACCTAACCCATATGAGAGACACGAGCAGCACACATGAGGGACACGGCCAAGCTTATGGCCGTGTCTCTCAACTCAATTGGACAGTAGGCAACACGGGTATGGGACACGGCCAAGCTTGTGGCCGTGTCACTCAAACCAAAACTCACAGTAGTGAACACAGGCACTAGACACGGCCGTGTCTCTCAAAACCAATTCAACACGCCCAAAACTTTCATGACTTGGCCGTGTCTCTCCTTTGCTTTTGGCCGTGTCACCCAAACCAAACCCTAACCATCTTCAACCCTCTTTCAATTGCACTCAATCACAATATACACCATACAACATGTTTCAAATGAACATAAACAATGTTCTAAACACATATTCATCATAAGAATCACCTCATAACACATTAATATTACACTTAAACACAAATCATCTCAAAACCCTAAAATCACCATCTTTCAAAATCAACATCCACCACTTCCAACAACAACACCTATTTAAACTCTTAACTTAAAACCAATTCAACACTTGAGAACACAACACAAACACATCTAATCATCAAACCAACAAATCACAAATCACCCTAATCATAACTTCAACACTACTACAAAATAAGTAAAGGAAACAAAAGAATACTTACCTTAGATGAAGAAATTCCACAATTCTTTCACCAAAGCTCTCAATTCCTTCTTCAATTTGATCTTAGTATCAAGAACACTTCTCCTTCCCTTTTGCTAATGGAGAGCCGGCCACCTCTTGAAAGAAAGAAGAAAAGATGATGAAGAATCACAAAGTCAAACTTCATTAAATACCCATCCAAAGGAAAATTACTATAATGCCCTCATACATATCTTAATTCTCTTTGTTATCTCTTGCCCATTTTGGTAATTTCACATGCCCTAAAAAAAATATCTCCTCTTGCCTTGACCAACTCTTTTGACCAATGTATATGTTATATATATCACAATATACATAACATATAAACTTGTCTCTAAACCCTAAATTCTTTCCCAAAACACTTATACTTTTCTTTTCTCAATTTAAACCAACAATACAACAACAACAACAACAACAACAACAACAACAACAACAACAACATGCAAAACTTCTAGGGCATAAATGAGGATATTACAATTCTCCCCCTCTAAAAAGAAATTTCGTCCTCGAAATTACCTGATATCAAGTCTGAAACAACTGAGGATATTTCTCTCGCATGGTTTGTTCACTTTCCCAAGTTGCTTCTTCTTTTCCGTGGTTCTTCCATAGAACCTTCACCAATGGCACTCTCTTGTTTCTCAACTCTTTCACATCATATGCTAAGATAGCAACTGGTTCCTCTTCAAATGTCAAGTCTGGGCTCACTTCAATAGATTCAAATGGCAACACATGAGATAGATCCGACCTGTACCTCCTCAACATAGATACATGGAACACATTATGAATACGATCCAACTCAGGTGGCAAAGCAAGTCTATACGCCACTGGCCCAACTCTTTCTAACACTTCATACGGTCCGATGAAACGAGGACTCAATTTCCCTTTTCGACCGAACCTCAAAATCTTCTTCCAAGGAGATACCTTCAAAAATACCTTATCCCCAACATCAAACTGAATGTCTCTCCTCTTCAGATCTGCATAGGACTTCTGTCGGTCTGAAGCTGCTTTTAACCTGCCCCGAATCAACTTCACTTTCTCTTCAGTTTCTTTAATCAAATCAGGCCCAATTAACTTACTTTCCCCAAGTTCAATCCAACACAGCGGTGTCCTACACCGTCTACCATACAGTGCTTCGAATGGTGCCATACCAATGCTGGATTGGTGACTGTTGTTATAAGCAAACTCTACAAGAGGTAAGAATCTATCCCAACTTCCAGTGAAATCGATGACACAGCTTCTCAACATATCCTCAATGATCTGTATCACCCTCTCAGACTGTCCATCCGTCTGTGGATGAAAAGCAGTGCTGAAATGTAGTCGAGAACCCAAAGCACTATGCAAACTCTTCCAAAATCTTGAAGTAAACCTGGGATCTCGATCAGACACTAAAGAAGTTGGAACACCATGCAATCTCACAATCTCATGGATGTACAGCTCAGCCAACCTCTCCAAAGAGTAATCCATCTGAATCGGAAGGAAATGAGCTGTCTTAGTCAATCTATCCACAATCACCCATATGGCATCATGTTTCCTTTGTGCCAAAGGCAATCCAGACACAAAGTCCATTGTCACTCTTTCCCACTTCCATTCTGGCACTGACAACGGTTGAAGCAACCCAGTGGGAACTTGATGCTCTGCTTTAACCTTCTGACAAGTGAGACATTTAGATACAAATTCAGCAATGTCTCTCTTCAACCCAATCCACCAGTAATGCTGTCTCAAGTCATGATACATCTTTGTATTGCCCGGATGCATAGCAAACACTGACTGATGTGCTTCTTCCAAAATGATCCTTTTCAAATCAGCATCATCGGGTACACACAATCTGTTTTTAAACCAGAGGCTTCCATCACTTTTCACAACAAAATCTCTACTCTTTCCATTCTGACAATCTGACATAATCTTCTGAATCTTCTTATCAGCCAACTGAGCCTCTTTAATCTGATCCAACAAAACTGGTTTCACATGCAACTGTGCTAACAATGCACCATCAACACAAGGTACAAAACTAGCACACAATGCTCTCAACTCAACAAGCAACGAGAGCGAGTAAAAAGTTAAACCAGCTAAAGACTTTCGACTCAAGGCATCAGCAACAACATTTGCTTTACCTGGATGATAATCTATCAAGCAGTCGTAGTCTTTAATCAATTCTAACCATCTCCTCTGGCGAAGATTGAGTTCCTTCTGAACTTCCAAATATTTCAAACTCTTGTGATCAGTGTAGATAAAACATTTCTCCCCAAACAGATAGTGGCGCCAAATCTTCAATGCAAACACAATGGCTGCTAACTCCAAATCAAGGGTAGGATAATTAAGCTCATGCGATTTCAACTGTCTAGATGCATAAGCTATCACTTTACCTTCTTGCATCAGCACACACCCCAAACCTCTATGTGAAGCATCACTGTAGATCACATATGGTTTGCCTTCAATAGGTAAAGTAAGAACAGGCGCTTGAGTCAACATATCTCTCAACTGCTCAAAGCTCGCCTGACACTGATCAGTCCACACAAATTTAACTCCCTTACGAAGTAATCTGGTGAGTGGAGTAGCTATCAAAGAAAACCCTTTCACAAACCGCCGGTAATAGCCTGCCAAACCCAGAAAACTTCTATTCTCAGTCACAGACTTGGGTGGACTCCAATTCAGAATAGCTTCAACTTTGCTCGGATCAACTCTAATACCCTCTGCTGAAACTATATGTCCAAGAAAAGCTACTTGATCCAACCAAAACTCACACTTCGACAATTTGGCAAATAACTGCTTCTCTCTCAAAATCTGCAACACAATCCGCAGATGCTTATCATGTTCCTCTTCATTCCTCGAATACACCAGAATATCATCGATGAAGACCACTACAAACTGATCCAAATAGGGCCTAAACACCCTGTTCATCAAATCCATGAAAGCTGCAGGTGCATTTGTCAAACCAAAAGGCATAACTAAACATTCATAATGCCCATACCTGGTCCGAAATGCGGTCTTCGGAACATCCTCAGCTCTGACTCTCAGCTGATGGTACCCCGATCTCAGATCAATCTTAGAGAATACTGACGCTCCCTTCAATCGATCAAAGAGATCATCGATTCTAGGCAAAGGATACTTATTTTTAATGGTCACCTTGTTCAATTGCCTATAATCGATGCACAACCTCATAGTACCATCTTTCTTCTTTACAAATAACACAGGAGCTCCCCAAGGAGAAACACTGGGGTGAATGAATCCTTTATCCAACAGCTCCTGTAATTGTACTTTCAACTCCCTCAATTCTGCTGGTGCCATTCTGTAAGGAGTAATAGAGATAGGAGTGGTTCCAGGCAACAATTCAATACCAAACTCCACCTCTCTCTCAGGAGGCAATCCTGGCAGCTCCTCTGGAAATACATCTGGGAACTCTGCAACTGTGGCAATGTTATCAATAGGAGAACCTCTTACTCTAGTATCTACCACATGAGCAAGATAGGCTTCACACCCTTTCCTAATCAACCTCCTAGCTGCAATAGCTGAAACAAATAAGGAGGCTAGCTGTCCTTGCTCATTAGATACTATCACCTCCCTACCATCACCAGTTCTCAAAGAAACAATTTTCTTTTTACAATCCACCACAGCTCCATGTCGAGATAGCCAGTCCATGCCCAAAATAACATCATATTCCTTAAATGGCATCTCAATCAAATCCCCAAGGAACTCCTCACCCTGCACCACTACTGCACTATCTTTGTGCACTTTACTAACAATCATACTATGCCCTAACGGATTTGTTACCAAAACATCAAACCCTAGGGATTCAGCATGCACATCAAATACAGGTAAAACAGATGCACTAATATATGAATGTGTGGAACCCGGATCAATCAAAGCAAGTACTGGAGTATCAAATAAAGAAAAAGTACCAGCTATGACTGCCGATGCATCTGGCTGCCTCTGCATAACATACATCCTCTGGGAAGATCCAACCTCCTCTGGTCTACTCTCCCTGGATGTAGCACCTCCTCTAGCACTGAACCCTGATCTACCTCCTCTGCTGACACCTCTGCCTCCCCTCACACTGGCTCGAGAAGCGGCAGAATCAACTGGCATCTGCCTTTGCCTCTCAGGGCAATCTTTCACAAAATGGTCAGGTGACCCACACCTGAAACATACCCCTGCAACACCAGCCTTCCAACAAGGACCACCATGGGGCCTCCCACAATGGATGCAGATAGGTAAGGTGGATCTCTGAACCATAGGGGTTGGAGCACTTGCCACTGAAGCTGCAGGTCTGAATCTTTGTCTCTGGAACTGCACTGATCTACCTGCTGGTCTCAGACTCCTAATACTCCGAGGAACAAAGCTTCCTCTACCACTCTTCACTGAAGAAGACCCTGCCTCAAACTGGGGCCTTCTCACCCTAACCTCATCCTCTGAAGCAGCTGCAATACCCTGAGCTCGCTCCACACTCCGAGCTGCTGCCACTAGCTGGGAAAAATCTTGATATCTGGATCCAGCCACATGACACATGATAGAGGGCCTCAATCCCTCTTCAAACCTCCTACATCTATCTACCTCATCTGATATTATGCCCCCAGCATACTGACTTAATCGAATAAACTCAACCTCATATTCAGTTACGGTCCGGTGATCTTGCTTCAAATCTAAAAATTCTCTTTTCTTCCCATCTTTATACTCCCTTGGAGTATACTTCAATTCAAATTCTCTCAGAAAGTCAGCATATGACAAGGTTGGTGGATCATCCATAGAATGGGGCACTGTCTTCCACCAACTATATGCATCCTTCTGCAACAAGGATCTTGCATAATCAAACTTTTCCTCAGGGGTGGCTTGCAACTGAATAAAGATCCTCTGAACTTTGTCAAGCCACTGTTCTGCTACAGCTGGATCAGTGGTACCAATAAAATCCTCAGCTCCATACTTCCTTAACTTGTCATAGTGCCTCACTGGCACCAAAGGCTGAGGGGGTGGTGGCACTGGTTGTACTGGCGCTTGCCTGAAAGTCTTCATCATATTCACAAACCAAGCTAGTGGAACCTCCTCACCAGTTGGTCTCCCCGACCCAGAAGCAGGTGCCTCCCCAGCACTCTCAACTCTAACTCCCTCATCAGGAGCAACACTCTCCTCACTGCCCTCAACTGACTGTCTCAAATGAGAATCCATCAACACCTAACACTGCAAACACAACAGGACACACCTTATTAAAGATCAAAGATTGCCAATCCCAAACATGTATTTTATTTCAAAAACTCACTTTTTAATTCAAAATATTCTTTTTATAACATATTGCCTAGGTTGAGAATCTCAAACCTAGGCTCTGATACCAAAACAATTGTAACACCCCCACATCCAATGCACACACACTACAACCACAACAATGTAGCATAAGTGCACCAAACATAGGGATGCTACGATTTTCTTCAACATTCAAAACATTTAAATAGATACAATACTATTATCATTATATATTATAGAAAAGTAGATCATTTACTTTTAAAATAAAACACATTAGATATATATATATACATACATATAGTTATTACACAGCGGAAGTCATAAAATATTTACATATTTACATATTTGAAAACACTTAATTCCATATTTACAAATATACATATATGTACATTTAATCAATACTTTACAAAATATAAAAGAGTTATACATGATTGGCAAGTTTTCTTTGATCTTTAAGTCTCCAAAATCAACTCTTCACTGTCTACCCTCGGTCGGTTTCGAAGAGCTTTCGGGATCAACTCTATCAACTCTATTACCTGCGCGATTAAACACTATCGCGCTAAGCCAACGGCTTAGTAAGATAATCATGCTAATGTTATGCTTTAATGCAATGCAGTACCAATTTTCAATCCATATTATGCATGTAACATCATATATGCCAAGTTGATAACATAGCTTTCCATTTTATAACTCAACATATATATATATAGGCATATCATACTTCACATCTTATCATAGACCTCATTTATATTCATTTAATCATTCATCATCAACAATAAGCAAAGGCAAGCATCATTCATGACTCACATTAACCATAGACAAGCATGGGCCCAAGACACACTAATATGCCATTCAATTTTCAGAGTTAGTGTTTTGGTTCTATCATCACATTTATCAATATCATATACCCAACTAGGCTTCAAGGATTAGGTTCAACCAAGCTTCAAGGGGAGCAAAGCATGCTAAGCTTCAACCCAACTTGGCTTCAAGAACCAACCCAACCTAGCTTCAAGGGTGGTAACATCTCAATTAGGCTTCAAGGATTCAATCCAACCTAACTTCAAGAGATTGTTACACTTACTAGGCATGCCACCAACAACAAACTCTGAAAATAGAATAACACATTAGCCACACAATTCATTTATTATTCAATTATCATTTCCATTTCCAATTATCATCAACATTTAGGCATACATGCCTTCTTTCTCTCAATATCATCATCATAGCCAATAACAATGGCTTTGTATTACATTTCACATTTCAATTCATATTATGCATAAAGCATCATTGATATCACATCTTTGATATAACATTTCAAGGTACATTACTCATAAAACACATTACCTTTCACAATGCATAACATAACCTTGTTTAAATCTCAACAATGCAATTAGGGCAAAGAACAATTTATATGATTCATTGCTTTAGGATCTTTCATATGCATTTGATTAGCTCATTCATAGTTTAAAGTATGTTTAGAGTGTTTAAGTTTAGGTTTAGGAACCAACCTACCTTTGAAGAACCAAAACATTGCAACTAGGTCAAGGAAAACAAAACTTACCTAACCCATATGAGAGACACGAGCAGCACACATGAGGGACACGGCCAAGCTTGTGGCCGTGTCTCTCAACTCAATTGGACAGTAGGCAACACGGGTATGGGACACGGCCAAGCTTGTGGCCGTGTCACTCAAACCAAAACTCACAGTAGTGAACACAGGCACTAGACACGGCCGTGTCTCTCAAAACCAATTCAACACGCCCAAAACTTTCATGACTTGGCCGTGTCTCTCCTTTGCTTTTGGCCGTGTCACCCAAACCAAACCCTAACCATCTTTAACCCTCTTTCAATTGCACTCAATCACAATATACACCATACAACATGTTTCAAATGAACATAAACAATGTTCTAAACACATATTCATCATAAGAATCACCTCATAACACATTAATATTACACTTAAACACAAATCATCTTAAAACCCTAAAATCACCATCTTTCAAAATCAACATCCACCACTTCCAACAACAACACCTATTTAAACTCTTAACTTAAAACCAATTCAACACTTGAGAACACAACACAAACACATCTAATCATCAAACCAACAAATCACAAATCACCCTAATCATAACTTCAACACTACTACAAAATAAGTAAAGGAAACAAAAGAATACTTACCTTAGATGAAGAAATTCCACAATTCTTTCACCAAAGCTCTCAATTCCTTCTTCAATTTGATCTTAGTATCAAGAACACTTCTCCTTCCCTTTTGCTAATGGAGAGCCGGCCACCTCTTGAAAGAAAGAAGAAAAGATGATGAAGAATCACAAAGTCAAACTTCATTAAATACCCATCCAAAGGAAAATTACTATAATGCCCTCATACATATCTTAATTCTCTTTGTTATCTCTTGCCCATTTTGGTAATTTCACATGCCCTAAAAAAAATATCTCCTCTTGCCTTGACCAACTCTTTTGACCAATGTATATGTTATATATATCACAATATACACAACATATAAACTTGTCTCTAAACCCTAAATTCTTTCCCAAAACACTTATACTTTTCTTTTCTCAATTTAAACCAACAATACAACAACAACAACAACAACATGCAAAACTTCTAGGGCATAAATGAGGATATTACATACTGCTTCACATGGAGGTGAGGATTTTCTATTCCATCAAACATTGCAAAGGATGGCATCTTGAACTTGTATGGAACTTCTTCATCTAGCTCAAACAATTTGTCAACCTCAGACATTTCTTTGGTTTTCAGCTTCTTTTCAAACTTGATTTCCAGAACAATAATCATCTTTTCAACATCTGAAGATTTAGTTTTCTCCACAACTGATCTTTCAACAACCTTTGACTCTTTCTTCTTGTCTTGAGGATCTTGGAAGTATTGACCCTAATAGTCATCATCATCAATGATCACCTTATCATCATCAAAAGCCACTCACCAACTTTAGCCTTCCCCTTATCTTTCTTGGTGCTTACGGATGCTTCGGCATTGTTCCCAAATATTTTAGTCATTTGATTCTTCATGATCTCAGCTAGGGCCCCCTTTAGTTCTTCCATTTTAGCATTGAGGGTGTCATCCAACATTCTTTGAATTTGTTCAGGCTCCATTGCTTTTGGTGAAAAAGTGATTGAGTCACTGCTAGATTCTTCGTCTCCGGCGTAGGTTGGACTGTCGTAAGCTTTTGAACTATCGTAATCTAGGGTTGTAAGCCACAAAGGATTAATGATATGTGATGTGATGCATGTATGCATGTATGCACAAATAATAAACAAACAAGAATAAATAGGATATTCCTTCCCAGCTTATAACTTTCACACAAGGATGGCGAGTCTCTTTTCCTAGGTATATGCTTAACAAAGTACCAACATGGGGTATCTTATTTTTGAAAAATTCTCTTGGTCGTTTCAACCAATAGTTATATTTTAAAAATGAAAATCAGTTCATGATAATCTCCATTAATTAGGTTTTAATCCATTCAACCAACTAAAGTAGCTTTTATGCTATATTGGATTAAAACTAAATTAAGAGGTTTATTATAAATAGATTTCTCACTTGAAAAAGTAATTAATGATTCAAGCCAAAAAAAAGCCCATGATTAATAATTCTTGATATAAACTAGGCTAACAATTAATTTTTGGTATTTCCATAATTGACATAAATATTCGTAAGCTCTTTTGAAAAGATTGTAAAAATAATTTTGTTTCTAAGCCCATTGTAAAAAGATTTTAGAAAAAATGAATTTTGGGCTTTGTAAAGTTTTAAAAATAACTTTGGTCTTTTGCACTTAAAAAAAATTATTTTAAGCTTATAGTGTACTTAGGTCATATTAGAAAAAAAAAAAGAAAACAAACCAAATAAGCCATGATTAAGCCAAGATAAATTAACCATAGTCAAACAACAAGCATTTGGGGTAAAGACCTAAGGAAAGTAACTAGGCCAATTACATAAGCTTTAATCTTTGGGTTAAAAGGTTTAGGTTCCCATAGCAAGTATATACCAAATGGTATAAGGCTATGAGTGGTTATGCCTTGCTCGATCTCCATACCTTGAGTAAAAGTATGGTATCCCTTACAAAACACAACACGGGTAACACGGGTGTCCTAACTCACGCACATGATGCAAACTAAATGATGCAATGGATAATACCATGATAAAAAAGAATAGAATAATAAAAAGACCAACGAAATAAACTTCTCTAATCCCCAGTGGAGTCGCCACTATCAGCGGGGATTTTCGCCCCCACTCCCAGTGGAATGGTTCTTTCGACTTCGGTACTATTTAGGCCTAGGGCCTTAGAGAACACGGGCCTAAGTTGGGAGAAAATGGAGTGGCCACTCGGAAGGGCCTAGAAAAAGAAAGGGGTGGATGACTCGATTCCTAAGGAATCTCCAACCTCCTAATGGGTTCGAAAAGTTGGATACGTGTGGGGAAGGTGAGAAATGGTCCAGCACGCCCACAACTCCTGGTTCATTAGAACTGGCCTCCTTTTCAGGTCTTAATATTATAAAATTCTTAAATATAATGATATTATCCATACTACATGCGATCATAAGAATAAATAAATACGTTATTAAAATTATAACAATGTCCAAATAAAACAAATAAATGGACACCCATCCGGGGATGAAAACATATCCTTACATCGTCCATGTCTAAAACTAAATAGGACACCCACCGAAATGTGAAAATGTGTCCTTTACATTGGTCTAAAAAGCTTTAAAATAAAATAAATTATATGATGCTCACGACACGAGGTACCCAAAACACAGAAACATACCTCTTACAATGTTTTGAAATCAAAACAAAACAATAAAAATAGCCAACTGTGAGCGGGGATTTTTGCCCCCACTCCCGAAGGAATGATTCTTGTGACTTCTGCACAGTTTAGGCTCAGGGCCTTAGAGAACACGGACCTAGGTCCAGAGAAAATGGAGTCGTCACCCGGACGGGCTGGGAAAAAAAAGGGCTGGATGACTCGATTCCTAAGGAATCCCCAACCCCCTAATAGGCTCGAAAAGTTGGGTACGTGTGGGGAAGGTGAGAAATGGCCCAGTACCTCCACAATGCCCGGTTCATTGGAACTGGCCTCCTTTACAGGTCTTAATATTATAAAATTCTTAAATATAATAATATTATCCATATTACACACAATAATTAAAATAAAGCATCGATATATTGAAAATCAAAACCATGTCCAAGCAAAACAAATAAATGGACACCCATTTGAAGATGGAAACATGCCCTTACATAATCCATGCCTAAATAGGACACCCACCGAAAGGTATAAACATGTCCTTCACATTGGTTCTAAAATAGAAAAACAATTTAAATTACATGATATTTAACTAATGAGGTACCCATAAAGTGGAAACATACCTCTTACAATATTTGGAAATAAAGGATAAATCGATAAAAGTAAATAACTGTAACACCCCAATACTCCATATAAATACTATACATATACCTAGTATACATACAGTAAGTATATAAAGTATAAGGATGCCACTTTTCTTTTTACCTTTCAATACCTGTAACAAAATTCAAACCATAATAGGTCAATTTAAAGAACACTTACAAATTATTGTCTTTATCAAAACTTCATTTATACATATAATATAACATACTTAAAGTGGATACATGTATGCATTACCCTCTAGTTGGTCTCGACAAAATCTTACTCTTCTCGTGGCATACCAAAAGACTTCATATCTTCCACCAAGCTACCTGCGCGATAATACATCCGCGCTAAGCTCGAAAGCTTAGTAGTACAAATATAAAATACAAACATATATCATGGAAACACTAACATATAAAGATATCTCAATTCCATATACCTTTCGTTCTTATTAAGTTTATCCCTATTCATTTGCACCTTTCATATCTTTCAACTAATCTCCTATCTTATACACATATAAACATAACATTTCTACCAAGTCCAACCCATCACTAATATTCACAATCAACATCTCAATACACACATTATACATCATACTAATCATAAGTCACATTTCCAATTAAGACAATCATTGTCATCAACCACAATTCATCAATTGAATTCACAATCAATGCTAATACACACATTATACATCATACCAATCATAACATTTCTTTATTCACAATTCAACATTAATGATTCATCACTAGTGCTCATAATCAATATTTCAACGCACATATTACATATCATCAATCACATGTCCAATGAAGTATACCAAAGATTTCATTATCCATTTCTTTCAACATTTGTATATCACATTGACAACAAAGATAGACTCGGGCCCAACAGACACCACTATGTTATTCAGAGTTCAGAGTTACTGCTTTGGTCTATAATCATAATCATCAAGCCCATAGGCATCATATATCAATATTTCTATCCATGGATAGTGTAACAGACCCAGTCTCTTGGACCATCAACTCATCATGAGGAGATCCTCAACCCGGCAAGACTGTTACCAATCATATATTTCATATTCACAATTCTCATAGTGTAACAGACCCAGTCTCTTGGACCTCAATTCAACTCAATTTGAAGAGATCCTCAACCCGGCAAGACTGTTACCTTTTTCATTTTATAGGCATGCCTCCAAACCCAGAACTCTGAAGACTGAATAACACATTAAACACATATTTCACTTATTGTTTCATTATCAATTTCAATCTCAATGTTCATTATCATCTAGGCAAACATGCCTTATTTCTTTCAATTAGATCATCATAGCCAATCACAATGGCTTCATCTCACATTTGAATCATCATGGCCAATTACAATGGCTTCACAACAAATCATATCTCAATCCATATGATACATATAACATCATTGCTATAACATTACAAAGTACCTTATTCATATAGCACAATACAATTCACAAGATTCATAATACACAAAACATAGTATTGTTCATATAGTATCATGTGCATCATCATTATAATACTCAACATCAATTACATTAACCAAATGAACATATCATTATTCAATCACATGATTCACATTATACATATAGCATCATTGCTATAACATTACAAAGTACATTAAAGTAATTCTTCATAAAAGTGTTTATCATAATAAATTTGCATAGCTCATACCTTGTTGAATGATCCTCTTCTCTTTCACACTATACAAGTCACATTAGATTAACAATGTAATAATTTACCTAACATTATTTAATTATACTCAATCAATTGTATTCTCATACATTAATATTCATCAAATCATTCACATCTTTCATTTTCCCATAACACAATTATATATACATATCATTAATGATATAAACACATCAAAATACATTAGTGATATGCATTAACAATGCAATCATGCAACATTGATACTTACCTTAATAACATTTCACACCACTCTAAACTCTTCTCCACTCAATAGTTCTTCACTTCACAAATTAGGGCAATTCAACCTCTTCACAACCTAATCCAAAAGGAATATAAACAAAATGACCATATGAATAGTACATTCTGGTTTTAGACTCCATTTTATCCTTATTTTGAAAAATTGTATAAAATAATCTACTTGACTAAAAATTCTAAAATTTTTATAGAATTTAGTTTTGTATCTTAAAATCATTCCTTTAAAATTTCAAATCAAACTGAACACAAAATCTTGGTCAAATAGTTCACCTAACCAGACTGCCCCAATTGCCCTGCATCCTGGCAGCAGTTCTGAACTTTGTGAATTCCATAAATCAAATTCAATCAACGTGGTTCCAAATTATTTTTCTCAAATACTAGACTCACTAAGCAACCACATATCCAAAATTCAATTGGATATGATTTTTCTACATTTTATTAAAAATCCCGAAATATAGCTGTCTCAGTTAAGGTACCTGCTGGAACAGGTCTAATAAAAATAATCTTTCTAAACTCATAACCATTCCAAAATCGAATCAACATATTTTTCAGTCATTCTAGACTCATAGAGGCACAACATATCAAAAATTCACTTCAAGAACATTTTTCTATAATTAATTAAAAATCATACAAATCACAACCTTTACTAATTGTAAAACAGAAAAATATTCACTAAACACAACTCTTACTCTTCCATCACCAACACCAATTTAACTTCTTATTTTAAAATCAATTTCAACTCTAATCAACAAATCATCAACACACTTAATTATACTATCAATAACCCTAACTCAACTCACACAGATCTTCAAAAATAACAAAGGCAAACAAGAGAAAACTTACTAAAATCATGAAATTCTTGAAATTCCAACTTGTATACTTGAGATCTTCCTTCACTTTTGAGCTTAAAATTCCAAAATCATCACTTGCTCTCTTGCTTTCCTTTGTCTTTGAGTGAGCCGGCCATCAACAAGAAGAAGAAGAAGAAATGATGAAGAAAACACAAAGTCAATAGGCATTAAATACCCTTCCAAAAGAAAATTACTAAACTACCCTCAACCATATAACTAAACCTTTGTCTTTTACAAGCCCATGTTGGTAATTTCACAATCACAAATAAAATATCCTCTTCCCTTGACCAAGCCCTTTGACCAACTTATATTATATATATATGACCATATACACAACATATACACTTCACTCTACACAATGCTTTTCTTCAAACAACATAATTACCACTTATCAATCACACACTCAATTCAATAATAACAACATTATCATAACTTCTAAGCACACTTAGGGATATTACAATTCTCCCCCTCTAAAAAGAAAATTTAGTCCTCGAAATTATTAATATCGTAACAATTGATTCTTAACAACATACTATCTTAACTTCCATATGAAGTTAATTATATGTTTAAGTTACTATGTCACCAAATCATATAACTTCAACTCTTTCCTATAGAATCAACAATCTTCTTTAAATTCCATAACTCATCATTCTATAGGTTTATATATCTTGTTACTTCATTGATCAAACATTCAAAAGAACTTATTACACTTCCTATTACTATCTTTATACCAGAATCAGATCATTTTATAGTACACTTATACTTCATCCAATCTTTATATTTAATATATATTGTTCCTTCATCTCTTTATGCTTACTCTTTTAACTTTAACCTTAAAAATCATTGGTTATGTCTTAGCATTAATTATCCCATCATTACAATCACTGTCTAAATAGACATTTATCAATCCCTCAATGGATAACAAGATCCTTATTTTCCACAAATGGAGTTACCTCTTTAGCATACTTTTCTCTTAACTTACATATTAATACATTACCTTTCAACTTATTTTATAAATAACCAATCTTTTCCCTTTTTATCCTGATTTATAACTACTATGACTCCATTCATTCATGTCCATTCACACTTTAATATTTTACATCATATACATTGCCATGTAAATAATTACATTCTTAATACAACTATAGATATTAAATCTCAAGAATAATTCATAATCTTAATCCAATCCAGATCAATTGATTTATCTTACACAATATATCCACTTTCCCATCTTGTTCAATTCCATCCAATGATTAATTTATTTAACTTATCATGAAATTGCACCATATTCATATATGTATATATGATCCAATTCAATTAGGGCAAACTTATATACAATTTCTTGATCTCTTCCAATCCATATTCAATCAAATTATTGTGATAACAAATCACTTCAAATCATATTAGTATAGTTACCACCAAATCTTATAATAACTTTCTAACTATGCTTCTTAAACAAAATTTTCAATCTCACCAATTTGTACTACAGTCATATTGTCTCAGTCCCAAATTTATGGATACTAAAATTAACCGGCTACACATACTAACCAAATCATATAGCCATAGGAGATGAATGGTCACACACCTGTAACTCATAAATCAATACTGTTTCTCGATTATTCTGTATCCAAACTTTTTAATTACACTATTTAGTTGTATCACAAGAATTATATATCCATTCTCCACACTTTTACTACACCAAGAGTTAACACATTTCAACTCCATCTCCATAAATTTTCTCTTGAACATACGATTATCATTAGTCTAACTCACATCAACAATATTATCTATAACATCTTTATACACAACATTTAATCATATACAAATTCCATTTATTACTCCACTTCTAATTTATCTCTTGTAACACTTTTCATACAGTATACTTTCCTTTTTATTATATACTTATACATATAGAATTTCTACAAACAAAATCCTTAATCCAGGAAACATTATATGATAGTTTAACTCAGTTATTATCATAACAATTTCATCTTCTAGTGTTACTTGAGTCCTTTCTCACTCTCCATTTCATCCCATAATCTAACTCTACATAGGTTAAAACCTATTCTCTCATAGATCCACTGATACATGCCCTATTATTCTCCACACCACTAAACAAATAATTATATCACATTCACATACTTAGGTCACATTCACAATATGACTTGCTTTCCACATTTCTTACATTTTCATTTACATTCATATCGAAAAGCTCATTCCACATTTTCCATACATGTATACACATAGTCATACAATTATATATAATTCCTCTTTTACATATCTTTAACACAATTTAACATTTATTACTTTTCCTTAATCAACATCATTCTTACCCCTTTTTGACATAACTTAAATTATTTATCAACTCAACACATATATATTTCCTAACCATAATAATACTTCACAAATTCTTAGTCACCTTACTAAGGTGACATCTCTCTCACCTTTATTTTGAAATGCATTTAATATATCATCTTTATATCCGTTTGTTTACCATTCAACGTATATATATATATTACTCATATATTTATACATATGTACATTACACCTAATAATATACACATTGAGCCTAATAGCTCCTATACACTTAATTATATGCTCTGATTTTTATTTTCCTTTTTCATACATTCACTACAAATTTAGTGTTTATCACTTTCTTTTAAATACTATTATTCTCATTCTTCCAATATGATAAAAAGTATTTAATCACACTACAAATATATATTCTGACTATAATAACACTTCACATCCATCTTGGTCACATTCCCAATGTGACATCTCTTTTACTTTCATCTTAAAAAAAAACATTTAATATACTTCCATATCCATTTTTTTTTTTGCAATAAAATAACTTAAAATAGCTCCTTTTCATTTGCTTATCTATTTCTCTTTTTACTTCAAAACAAATTCTCATACCATCAATCACATTACTTAATTCATAATACTTTCATGTGCAATATTAATCATTTCACCTGGCTCAGGTATTGAATATACATTAAACCATCAATATCCAATCAATCTTTATCAGTTTCTAGTAGAACTTTAACTTTTCAACTTACTACTTCGCTTAAACCTTCAATTTACCAAACTCATCTTTTCTTAAAATCAACTTTAAAAACATCTCAGATATATATATATATCATAAAGCAATATCAACACATATTTCTTCCCCAATTATTAAGCTCATTTTGAAAAATCTCAAATATCACATATTATTACCATTACCATGAGCTTTCACAATATCCAAGCATCTCACATTTCTAACCTTGAATTCACAATGTTTACATTAAAATAACCATACCAATTTATATTCTTACATAACCAATATCATCTCTTTTTCCTTTAAATAATACCTTAACTTTATATATATACCCCAAACTTTAAATAATCATACCTTGTCTTTACTAATCAACTCATTCAATATTATTTTCCTTTTCATTTCTTTATGCTTCAACACATTTAACACTTCACTTTACTTGCATAAATTTCCATTTTTAATTATCAATTAGACTTATATAAATTCATATCATTCATTATACTCATTTAAATTTATCATTATAGCCAACAACTATGACTTTATATACGTACCCTTCCCCAACCAGGTCGGTTGCCCTTCAATCCCAAGGGTCCGCAGGAGGCAGATAGGCACGTATAACATTATCAGTAACATACCTTTTCCCATCCTGGTCGGTTGTCCAAGTTCGGTTGCCCATTCCAATGGGTCCGCATGGTTCCGCAGGAGACATATAGGTCCATTCATTAAACTTATCAATATTTTTTTTTAAATTCATTTCTTTTTTCACAAGCAAGTTAAGTAATCATGCCTTAACATCTCACTATACAACAAAACAATTTTCTCATAACATCATATCATTCACACATTAACATCCATCTCATATAACACAGATATACTATAAATCATATAATGCCACCTCCGAGACCAACCTAGGTGTGAATGCATATGCATGTATTACAAATTTCATTTTCAAAACTCTTCTTTTTAATTCATTTTAAGCGTTTCAAAACTTTTTCTTTTTAATTTTACTTAGGCCGAGAATCTCGAACGTAAGCTCTGATACCAAAATAATTGTAACACCCCAATACTCCATATAAATACTATACATATACCTAGTATACATACAGTAAGTATATAAAGTATAAGGATGCCACTTTTCTTTTTACCTTTCAATACCTGTAACAAAATTCAAACCATAATAGGTCAATTTAAAGAACACTTACAAATTATTGTCTTTATCAAAACTTCATTTATACATATAATATAACATACATAAAGTGGATACATGTATGCATTACCCTCTAGTTGGTCTCGACAAAATCTTACTCTTCTCATGGCATACCAAAAGACTTCATATCTTCCACCAAGCTACCTGCGCGATAATACATCCGCGCTAAGCTCGAAAGCTTAGTAGTACAAATATAAAATACAAACATATATCATGGAAACACTAACATATAAAGATATCTCAATTCCATATACCTTAAGTTCTTATTAAGTTTATCCCTATTCATTTGCACCTTTCATATCTTTCAACTAATCTCCTATCTTATACACATATAAACATAACATTTCTACCAAGTCCAACCCATCACTAATATTCACAATCAACATCTCAATACACACATTATACATCATACTAATCATAAGTCACATTTCCAATTAAGACAATCATTGTCATCAACCACAATTCATCAATTGAATTCACAATCAATGCTAATACACACATTATACATCATACCAATCATAACATTTCTTTATTCACAATTCAACATTAATGATTCATCACTAGTGCTCATAATCAATATTTCAACGCACATATTACATATCATCAATCACATGTCCAATGAAGTATACCAAAGATTTCATTATCCATTTCTTTCAACATTTGTATATCACATTGACAACAAAGACAGACTCGGGCCCAACAGACACCACTATGTTATTCAGAGTTCAGAGTTACTGCTTTGGTCTATAATCATAATCATCAAGCCCATAGGCATCATATATCAATATTTCTATCCATGGATAGTGTAACAGACCCAGTCTCTTGGACCATCAACTCATCATGAGGAGATCCTCAACCCGGCAAGACTGTTACCAATCATATATTTCATATTCACAATTCTCATAGTGTAACAGACCCAGTCTCTTGGACCTCAATTCAACTCAATTTGAAGAGATCCTCAACCCGGTAAGACTGTTACCTTTTTCATTTTATAGGCATGCCTCCAAACCCAGAACTCTGAAGACTGAATAACACATTAAACACATATTTCACTTATTGTTTCATTATCAATTTCAATCTCAATGTTCATTATCATCTAGGCAAACATGCCTTATTTCTTTCAATTAGATCATCATAGCCAATCACAATGGCTTCATCTCACATTTGAATCATCATGGCCAATTACAATGGCTTCACAACATATCATATCTCAATCCATATGATACATATAACATCATTGCTATAACATTACAAAGTACCTTATTCATATAGCACAATACAATTCACAAGATTCATAATACACAAAACATAGTATTGTTCATATAGTATCATGTGCATCATCATTATAATACTCAACATCAATTACATTAACCAAATGAACATATCATTATTCAATCACATGATTCACATTATACATATAGCATCATTGCTATAACATTACAAAGTACATTAAAGTAATTCTTCATAAAAGTGTTTATCATAATAAATTTGCATAGCTCATACCTTGTTGAATGATCCTCTTCTCTTTCACACTATACAAGTCACATTAGATTAACAATGTAATAATTTACCTAACATTATTTAATTATACTCAATCAATTGTATTCTCATACATTAATATTCATCAAATCATTCACATCTTTCATTTTCCCATAACACAATTATATATACATATCATTAATGATATAAACACATCAAAATACATTAGTGATATGCATTAGCAATGCAATCATGCAACATTGATACTTACCTTAATAACATTTCACACCACTCTAAACTCTTCTCCACTCAATAGTTCTTCACTTCACAAATTAGGGCAATTCAACCTCTTCACAACCTAATCCAAAAGGAATATAAACAAAATGACCATATGAATAGTACATTCTGGTTTTAGACTCCATTTTATCCTTATTTTGAAAAATTGTATAAAATAATCTACTTGACTAAAAATTCTAAAATTTTTACACAATTTAGTTTTGTATCTTAAAATCATTCCTTTAAAATTTCAGATCAAACTGAACACAAAATCTTGGTCAAATAGTTCACCTAACCAGACTGCCCCAATTACCCTGCATCCTGGCAGCAGTTCTGAACTTTGTGAATTCCATAAATCAAATTCAATCAACGTGGTTCCAAATTATTTTTCTCAAATACTAGACTCACTAAGCAACAACATATCCAAAATTCAATTGGATATGATTTTTCTACATTTTATTAAAAATCCCGAAATATAGCTGTCTCAGTTAAGGTACCTGCTGGAACAGGTCTAATAAAAATAATCTTTCTAAACTCATAACCATTCCAAAATCGAATCAACATATTTTTCAGTCATTCTAGACTCATAGAGGCACAATATATCAAAAATTAACTTCAAGAACATTTTTCTATAATTAATTAAAAATCATACAAGTCACAGCCTTTACTAATTGTAAAACAGAAAAATATTCACTAAACACAACTCTTACTCTTCCATCACCAACACCAATTTAACTTCTTATTTTAAAATCAATTTCAACTCTAATCAACAAATCATCAACACACTTAATCATACTATCAATAACCCTAACTCAACTCACACACATCTTCAAAAATAACAAAGGCAAACAAGAGAAAACTTACTAAAATCATGAAATTCTTGAAATTCCAACTTGTATACTTGAGATCTTCCTTCACTTTTGAGCTTAAAATTCCAAAATCATCACTTGCTCTCTTGCTTTCCTTTGTCTTTGAGTGAGCCGGCCATCAACAAGAAGAAGAAGAAGAAATGATGAAGAAAACACAAAGTCAATAGGCATTAAATACCCTTCCAAAAGAAAATTACTAAACTACCCTCAACCATATAACTAAACCTTTGTCTTTTACAAGCCCATGTTGGTAATTTCACAATCACAAATAAAATATCCTCTTCCCTTGACCAAGCCCTTTGACCAACTTATATTATATATATATATGACCATATACACAACATATACACTTCACTCTACACAATGCTTTTCTTCAAACAACATAATTACCACTTATCAATCACACACTCAATTCAATAATAACAACATTATCATAACTTCTAAGCACACTTAGGGATATTACAATAACCATTCATAATAAATAAATCATTCATCAAAGATATTAAATATCAATCAAAATAGAAAGTAGATGTCCATCCATGATAAATTAAATAAATCAATCATTGAACTTAAATAAATCAATGCATATAAAATAAATCAAAGCATATAATGAACTACACGATCAAATCTAAAAGTAAATAAAGCAAGTAAAGGTACAAATTAGGGTTACTGTTTCTATTTAAATTTCTTTAATTAACATTTAGGGTTTTGGAATCTTAAGATATTATTATTGTTATTTGTTTAGGCTACTGTAAGTTTTAAGAGAATTGAAAAGGATTAGGGTTTTATAATTCAAGAGGTTGATAAAATTCTTTGATTAACCAAATTAGTGTTTGAGAAGTGAAATCATAAAACTAGGGTTTGAATACTTTAAAACATTAGGTTTATGATTATTAGCTATTGAATTATTGTTTTTAGGCTTACCGTATTTGAATTTTAATATTTAGGTTTATAAGGTTTTAAGATTTAAAGGATTAGGATATAGAAAAATTAGAGTTTACAGTTTTGGTTTTGAAGTTGAATTAGGGTTTTTAGTGTTTCAGAGAATGTATTTGATTTTAGAATTTGGAAAAACAATTTATAGTTTTATAAAGCTTTATGTGATTTTTAGAAGCTGTAAAGTGAACTTTAGGGTTTTAAGGTTTTGAAACATTGGAAAACATATTAGGGTTTTGGGGAATTAATAAAACGATTTAAAGTTTTGGGAAGTTGGAAAGTGGATTAGGGTTTTGATATTTTGAAGAAATAGAAAAGTAATTTAGGGTTTTTGAAAATAGAGAAAATGATTTAAGGTTTATAAAAACAAAAGAGACAATTTAGGGTTTTTGGGGACAAAAGGAATAAATTAGGTTTTTGAGGTTTTAGGAAAACAGAAGGATGATTTTTAGGGTTTTAGAATGATTTATGGTTTTTGGGAAAATAAAGAAATAGATTAAACCTTTTAAAGGTATCTAGAAATAGAGGAAATCACTTAAGGTTTTTGGAAACAAAGATCAAGTTATTACATCTTCAAAGATTGAAGATTTGAGTGTGTAATATTATGAATTAAATAAAGAACGAAGCTGCTGTAAGAAACAAAAAGAAATTAAGAATTCAAACCTTCGTTCGTAGGTTATACCAAAAATTGCTTCTTTGCTTCCTCTCTTCTAAGAAGTCTGATCAATTTGTAAAGTCCTAGTTCCAAATTCTAAGTCTGTCTAAAGTCCGATTCCTTTTCAAGAATTCCTCCCCAAAATTTCCTCCTCAATTTCCCCCTAAATTTTGGTCCCCCTTCTGTGTTGTTTTAGTCCTTATTTATAGAAGATTTTTTATGATTAATCTTAGTTGCTCATGGAATTTAACATTAATTAAGAAAACGAAATCGAAACTGAATTGAATTTGGTTTCAGAAAAATTTGCGTCAAAAAAAGTTTGCTGGCAAAAAAAAACTGCTGCGGAAAAATTTTGCTGGAAAAAAAAAAAACTACTGCGGAAAATTTACGCTGTCAAAAAAGTTGTCGCAGCTGGCTGCGGGATGAAAATTTGCTTGCGGGCCATTTCGCCGCAACCCTTTTAGCGACAAAATTTTTCATCACTGATTTTTATTTTTATTTATTTATTTGTTTATTACTTATAAAAATTAAATACTAAAGCAAATATTATTTAATTAAGATAACAAAAATTATTTTGGACTAATTAAAATATATTGGACAGCATAAAATTATTTTTGACTAATTAAAAAATATTGGACCGGGTTGGGTCAAAAATTAAGGGTCTACAGTTTGCCCCCTGCTTGAATGATCTGAGACTTTAGCAAAAGAGAATGAAAAGTAATAAGACTTAATTTTTGAGATGCTTGAGGTTTTGGGTTCTGGACCCGAGAGATTTGGATACTCGATCCTAAACTAGACTTGGATACTCGATCCTAACTAGATTCGGATACTCGATCCTAAACTTGATTTGGATACTCGATCCTAAACTGGATTTGGATACTCAATCCTAACTGGATTTTGGTACTCAATCCTAATTTGGATTGGGATACTCGACCCTAACTGGATTTGGATACTCGATCCTAACTGTATTTGGATACTCGATCCTAAATTGGGTTTGGATACTCTATCCTAAACTGGATTTCGATACTCGATCGTAACTGGATTTGGATACTCGATCCTAAATTGGATTGAGATACTCGATCCTAACTGGATTTGGATACTCGATCCTAAATTGGGTTTAGATACTAGATCCTAAATAGGATTTGGATACTCGATCCTAAATGGATTTGGATACTCGCTCCTAAATTGGGTTTGGATACTCGATCCTAAACGGGATTGGGATACTCGATCCTAAACCGGATTGGGATACTCGATCCTAACTGGATTTGGATACTCGATCCTAAATTGGGTTTGGATACTCGATCCTAACTAGATTTGGATACTCGATCCTAAATTGGGTTTGGATACTCGATCCTAAATTGGGTTTGGATACTCGATCCTAAACTGGATTGGGATACTCGATCCTAAACTGAATTGGGATACTCGATCCTAATTGGATTTGGATACTCGATCCTAAATTGGGTTTGTGTAACACCCCCATATCCAATGCACACACACCACAACCACAACAATGTAGCATATGTGCACCAAACATAGGAATGCTACATTTCTCTTAACATTTAAAACTTGATACAATACCCTTATCATCATACATTATAGAAAAAAAAATAGATCATTTACTTATAAAACAAAACATATTAGTTATGTATATATATATATATTTAAATATTACACAGCGGAAGTTATAAATTAATTACATATTTACACATTAAACATTTCTTTACAAAATATAAAGAAGTATACATGATTGGCAAGTCTGCTTTGATCTTTATGCTCCCAAAAATGGATTCCTCAAGGTCTACTCTCACTTGGTCTTGAAGAACTACCGGGTTCAACTCTATTAACTCTATTACCTGCGCGATTAAACACTATCGCGCTAAGCCAACGGCTTAGTAAGCTAAAACATGCTATTGATATGCTTTAATACAATACAATGTCAATTCTCAATTCATATTATACATGTAACCATTTAAATGCAAAGCTAACATCATACCTTTACATTTCATAATTCAACATATAAATATATGCATATCACATTTCAACATCTTTTCTCATACTTCATTAACTAATCATTAAACAATCCATAAACAACACTAAACAAAGACAAGCATGGGCCCAAGACACACTAATATGCAATTCAATTTTCAGAGTTAATGCTTTGGTTTGTTATCACATTTATCAATATCATATACCCAACTAGGCTTCAAGGATCAAGTTCAACCAAGCTTCAAGGGGAGCAAAGCATGCTAAGCTTCTACCCAACATGGCTTCAAGAACTAATCCAACCTAGCTTCAAGGGTGGTAACATCTCAATTAGGCTTCAAGGATCCAATCCAACCTAACTTCAAGAGATTGTTACACTTATTAGGCATGCCACCAACAACAAACTCTGAAAATGGAATAACACATTAGCCACACAATTCATTTAGATTTCATTCTCAATTCTCATTATCATTTAGGCAAACATGCCTCATTTATCTCCATTGAATCACATTAGCCAATAACAATGGCTTCACATTTTATTTCACAATATAACACTTCATTATTCAAGTGTATATTTATATCATCCATGATCACATTATATCTCATATAGCATCATTCATCATAGCCAAACTCAATGGCATTGTCTCATATCATGTCTTATTTGAATTATCATTTCATCTTTGATACAACATTTCAATATACATTACTCATGAAACACATTACCATTCAAAGTGCATAACAACATTGCTAAATCTCAACAATGCAATTAGGGCAAAACACAATTGATATGATTCATAGCTTTATGATCTTCCACATTCATTTGATTAGATCATTCTTGTGTTTGAAACATGTTTATAATGTTCATATTTAAGTTTGGAAACAATGGAACCTTTGAAGAATCAAAACAATGTAAAAAGAAACAAAGTATAAAACAATATGTAATTCATTTGTAGGACACGCCCAACCCATTTGATGAACACGCCCAGCCACTTGATGGAACACGCCCATGTCACTAACAACAAAAGAGACAGTAGCCAATTCAAACAATTGACACGCCCATCACCTTTGATGGACACGCCCGTGTCTCTCCAATGCATATGGCCGTGTCACCCATCAACACAAACTTAACTAAAACCAACACTTTCTCAATTTCACTCAAACACAATATTCATCATATAACATGTTTCAAATGGACAAAATCAATGTTCTAACACATTTTCATCACAAGAATTACTTCACAACACATTAATATAACAATTAAACACCTATCATCTCAAAACCCTAAAATCAACACTCTTCTCCATTCTTCCAAATCAACATCTCCACCATTTCCAACAACAACCTCTAATTAAACTCATAACTTAAAATCAATTAAACACTTGAAAACACAACACAACACATCTCAAACCCACCAAATCACAAAATCACCAAGCCCTTAATCACTTCCAACAAAACTTCCAAATAAACAAAGAAAACAAGAGAATACTTACTTTAGAAGAAGAAATTCCACCAATCCTTTGTCAAAACCTTGGATTGCTTCTTCAATTTGCTTCTTGCCTCAAGAACACTTCTCTTTCCCTTTTGTTAATGGAGAGCCGGCCACTTCATGAAGAAAGAAGAAAATGATGAAGACACAAAGTCAATTTTTGCTTTTAATCTCCACCAAGTATTCTTATCCAAGCAAATACCAAAATGCCCTCAATCATATAACTAACTTTTTGTCTTATCTAAGCCCTTATATGTAATTACACACTTAACACAAAAATATCTTCTTCCACTTAACCAACACTTTGACTCTTCATTTGACCAATTTATATGTTATATATATCATCATATACACAACATATACCATTCTCTCTAAACCCTAAATCTATCCCAATACACATATACACAAGCATTCTCCTCCCAATTTCTTTTCTTATCCCATCATATACATTCAATCCAATATATAACAATAACAACAACAATAACAACATCAATAATATGCAAAACTTCTAGGGCATAAATGAGGATATTACAGTTTGGATACTAGATCCTAACTGGATTTGGATACTCATCTAAATTGGGTTTGGATACTCAATCCTAAACTGGATTGGGATACTTGATCCTAACTGGATTTGGATACTCAATCCTAAACTGGATTGGGATACTCGATCCTAGCTAGATTTGGATACTTTGACTCGAGATTGAATTTAATTTGATTGACCCTTTATCAGTTGTGGATTCTGGCTTAACTTGTTTTTCCATTCTTTTGTTCTTCCTTTTTGCAAAAATTCAGCTATTTTTAGTTGGCCCTCATATCTTCTCCTTGCCTCCTGCGTGGCAAAATACAAGTGAGTTTGAAAATATTTGGTATATAAACTCAAAAAATTGAAAAGGAGAAACTTTGCCCCCTGTGTAGGCTCAAACCAAAGATTTTTCCATACAAGCTTTGATTGATGTTTTTGCCGTCTAGTTCTTCACACAAGCACGTATTTCTTCTCTTTGCAAAGTGACTGGAGCTTCCACAAGCAAATAGGCTTTCCATGCCCCCCTTGATTCAATATCTTGTTTTGATTCTTTACTTCGCAGGGTGTTTGCTGTTCATTTTGACAAGGAATAGACAATACAAGATAAAAAAGTGCGATGTGATATGCTCATTGTGAGCGGGGATTTTTGCCCCCACTCCCGGTGGAATGGTTCTTGCTACTTCGACATTGTTTAGGCTCGGGGCCTTAGAGAACACGGACCTAAGTCCGGAGAAAATGGAGTCGCCACCCGGATGGGCCGGGAAAAAGAAAGGGGTGGATGACTCGATTCCTAAGGAATCCCCAACCCCCTAATGGGTTCGGAAAGTTGGGTACGTGTGGGGAAGGTGAGAAATAGCCTAGCACCCCCACAACGCCCAGTTCATTGGAACTGGCCTCCTTTATAGGTCTTGATATTATAAAATTCTTAAATATAACAACATTATCCATATTATGCATAATAATTAAAATAAAGCGTCGATATATTGAAAATCAAAATAATGTCCAAGCAAAACAAATAAATGGACACCTATCCGAAGATGGAAACATGCCCTTACATCTTACGCCTAAATAGGACACCCACCAAAAGGTAGAAACATGTCCTTTACATTAGTTCTAAAATAAAAAAGCAATTTAAATTACATGATATTTAACTAATGGGGTACCCACCAGGTGGAAACATACCTCTTACAACATTTGAAAATCTAAATAAATCGATAAAAGTAAATATAAATTCATCATAAATAAATTATTCATCAAACATCAATAGAATGTAAACATCCATCCATGATAAACTAAATAATCCAACTATTGAACTTATATAAATTAAAGTATATAATTAAATCAAAGCATAATAAAATTGAACAAAGCAAATAAAGATTCAAATTAAGTCTACTATTCCTATTTAAGATTCTTAAATTAATACTTTAGGATTTTGGAATTTAGAGATTTTAAGCTACTGTGAGTTTTAAAAGAATTGACATGGATTGATGTTTTATGATTTAAGGGGTTGATAAAATTCTTAGATTAACCAAATTAGTGTTTGAGAAGTGAAATCATAAAATTAGGGTTTGAACACTTTAAAACATTGGATTCATGATTATTAGCTACTGAATTACGGTTTTTAGGTTTACTGTGTTTGAATTTTAATATTTATGTTTATAAGGTTTTAAGGTTTAAAGGATTAGGGTTTAGAGAAATTAGGGTTTAAGGTTTTAAGAAAGTTAGGGTTTACTGTTTTGGGTATTGGAGTTTGAATTAGGGTTTTTAGTGTTTCGGAGAATGTATTTTATTTTAGAGTTTGAGAAAACAATTTATAGTTTTATGAAACTTTATGTGATTTTTAGAAGCTGTAAAGTGAAGTTTAGGGTTTTAAGGTTTTGAAACATTGGAAAACAGATTAGGGTTTTGGGGAGTTAATAAAACGATTTAAGGTTTTGGGAAAGTTGTAAAGTAGATTAGAGTTTTGATATTTTGAAGAAACAGAATAAGTAATTTAGGATTTTTTTAAAATAGAGAAAACGATTTAAAGTTTATAAAACGAAAAGAGACAATTTAGGGTTTTTGGGGACAGAAGGAATAAATTAGATTTTTAAGGTTTTATGGAAACAGAAGGATGATTTTTAGGGTTTTAGAACGATTTAAGGTTTTTTGGGAAAACAAAGATCAAGTTATTGCATCTTCAAAGATTGAAGTTTTAAGTGTGTAATCTTATGAATTAAATAAAAATGAAGCTACTGTAAGAAACAAAAAGAAATTAAGAATTCAAACCTTAGTTCGTAGGTTACACCAAAAATTACTTCTTGGATGAAGAAGGTCAAAGACAAGCTTTGCTGCCTTTGATGTATTGATTGTTTGGTTGCTTCTCAAAAAAATCAGATTGATTCAAAGCTTTTCCTCCTCAGTTTCGGTCTCAATTTTTCTCCAAATTTCCGTCCCAATTTCTGATCTAATTTTCCTTTCCCCCCCCTTCTTTCTGTGTTGTTTAGTCCTTATGTATAGAAGAATTTGATGGTTAATTCTAGTTATTCACGGAATCTAATATTGATTAAGAAAAGGAAACTGAAATCTAATTGTATTAGGTTTCGAAAAAATTTGCGTCAGAAAAATTTTGCTGACGAAAAAAAACTGCTGCGGAAAAATTGCGCTGGCGAAAAAAAACTGATGCGGAAAAATTACTCTGGCGAAAAAGCTGCAGCAGTTGGCTATGGCAGCGAGGGGCAAATTGGCTTGCGGCAACGACCTTTTTTTATTATTTTTATTTTTTTGTTTATTATTATTATTTTTTATTTTTTATTAATCAAAATTAGATACTAAACCAAATATTATTTAATTAAGATAACAAAATTATTTTAGACTAATTAAAATATATTGGACAACACAAAAATTATTTTGGACTTATTAGACCGGACCATGGTCAAAAATTAAGGTTCTACAGTTTGCCCCCTGCTTAAATGATCTTAGACTTTAGTGAAAGAGAGTGAAAAGCAATAAGACTTAATTTTTGATTAGATGGTTACTTCAATTTGTTTTGGATACTTGGACCCGAGATTGAATTTGATTTGGCCGAATCAGTTGAGAATTCTGGCATAACTGGTTGTTCCATTTTTATGAATTGCATGTCTTTACCCACCAAAAATAGATCTTTATCTGTTGAAAATTGGGTCTTTAACCAAGGAACATAGATCTTTATCCATTGGAGATTGGGCCTTTACCATTGAAATATGGATCTTTATACATTTGAAATTGGGTCTTTACCCTTGAAACAGGGATCTTTATCTTTCGGACTTTGGGTCTTTAACCTTTGAAAAATGGGTCTTTATCCATTGGATATCGGGTCTTTACCCCTGAAATATGGATCTTTATCCATTGAAAATCGGGTCTTTACCCTTGAAACATGGATCTTTATCCATTGGAAATCAGGCCTTTACCCTTGAAATATGGATCTTTATCCATTTGAAATTGGGTCTTTGCCCTTGAAACAAGGATCTTTATCCTTTGGACTTTGGGTCTTTACCATTTGAAACAAGGATCTTTATCCTTTGGAAATCGGGTCTTTACCCTTCAAACATGGATCTTTATCCATTGGTAATCGGGCCTTTACCCTTGAAATATGGATCTTTATCCATTTGAAATTGGGTCTTTGCCCTTGAAACAAGGATCTTTATCCTTTGGACTTTGGGTCTTTACCCTTTGAAACAAGGATCTTTATCCTTTGGAAATCGGGTCTTTACCCTTGAAACATGGATCTTTATCCATTGAAAATCGGGTCTTTACCCTTGAAACATGGATCTTTATCCATTGGAAATCAAGTCTTTACCCTTGAAACAAGGATCTTTTTCCATTAGAAATCGGGTCTTTACCCTTGAAACATGGATCTTTATCCATTGGAAATCCGGTCTTTACCCTTGAAACATTGATCTTTATCCACTGGAAATCAGGTCTTTACCCTTGAAACATGGATCTTTATCCATTGGAAATCGGGTCTTTACTCTTGAAACATGGATCTTCATCCACTGGAAATTGGGTCTTTACCCTTGAAACGTGGATCTTTATCCATTGGAAATTGGGTCTTTACTCTTGAACCATGGATCTTCATCCATTGGAAATTAGGTCTTTACTCTTGAAACATGGATCTTCATCCAATGGAAATCGGGTCTTTACCCTTGAAACGTGGATCTTTATCCATTAGAAATCGGGTTTTTACCCTTGGAACATGGATCTTTATCCATTGAAAATCAGGTCTTTACCCTTGAAACATGAATCTTTATCCATTGGAAATTGGGTCTTTACCCTTGAAACATGGATATCCATTGGAAACCGAGTCTTTACCCTTGAAACATGGATCTTTATCCATTAGGTATCGGGTCTTTACCCTTGAAACATGGATCTTTATCCATTGGAAATCGGGTCTTTACCCTTGAAACATGGATCTTTATCCATTGGAAATCGGGTCTTTACTCTTGAAACATGGATCTTCATCCACTGGAAATTGGGTCTTTACCCTTGAAACGTGGATCTTTATTCATTGGAAATTGGGTCTTTACTCTTGAAACATGGATCTTCATCCATTGGAAATTGGGTCTTTACTCTTGAAACATGGATCTTCATCCATTGGAAATCGGGTCTTTACCCTTGAAACGTGGATCTTTATCCATTTACCCTTGGAACATGAATCTTTATCCATTGAAAATCAGGTCTTTACCCTTGAAACATGGATCTTTATCCATTTGAAATTGGGTCTTTACCCTTGAAACATGGATATCCATTGGAAACCGAGTCTTTACCCTTGAAACATGGATCTTTATCCATTAGGTATCAGGTCTTTACCCTTGAAACATGGATCTTTATCCATTGGAAATCGGGTCTTTACCCTTGAAACATGGATCTTTATCCATTGGAAATTGGGTCTTTACCCTTGAAACATGGATCTTTATCCATTGGAAATCGGGTCTTTACCCTTGAAACATGGATCTTTATCCATTGGAAATCGGGTCTTTACCCTTGAAATATGGATCTTTACCCATTAGAGATCGGGTCTTTACCCTTGAAACATGTATCTTTATCCATTGGAAATCGGGTTTTTACCCTGGCTTCAGCTTTTTTAGCCGGACTGACCTTTTGTCTTTTGCATTTTCATTCTAATTTTTTTCTTCTAATTGATGATGATTTTTTATTCTTTTGAGAATTCTTTTTCTTGTTCATTAATTAAACATGAACAAAAAAATTAGCCTTTTTAGCTAGCCTTCATATCTTCTCCTTGTCCCCTGCATGGCAAGATATTCAAAATATTTTGTTTATGCATAAACTCAAAAATTGAAAAGGAGAAGCGTTGCCCCCTATGTAGGCTCAAACCCATGATTTTTCTATGCGGGCTCTGATTGATGTTTTTGCCATCCAGTTCTTCGTATGAGCACTTATTTCTTCTTTTGCAAAATGACTGGAGCTTCCACAAGCAAATAGGCTTTCCATGCCCCCTTGATTCAATATCTTCTTTTGATTCTTTAGTTCGCAAGGTATTTGCTGTTCACTTTGAAAAGGAATAGACAATACAAAACAAGAAAGTGCGATGTGCTATGCTCATGTATGCATGATATGCATGAATAATACTTACAGCGGTTTCATTGACTCACAGACCGACATGATCAGCAGAAGTATTCTCATTAACTCCTTTTCGACGCTCATTCAATTCTTGCATTGGAATGATCGAAAGCTTCGCATTTGTGGCTTTTATCTTCAAGATGTTGAAAACATGAGTGGTGGAGACCCTAAGCAGCAGAGTCAGGGATACATTCATTTCAAACTATATTTCAGCATGTCGGTTGGTAGTTTCTTCATGACCTTGCCAATAATCATTTCCTTTGCCCAATGTGTCCTTTGGATATTCGACAATTCAACATACTCCCCTTAGCTTGAAGGCTTTGTATGACAAAACATTTTTTTTATCTTGAAGGGACAGCTAGGGATTGATACTTAATAAGGGGAATACTAGTTGTTGGCTAACCAAACAATGCCTAGATCATCTCTCCCTTAAATAAGCAGAGTTCAATTTCTCCTCAAAAGTTTGTCAAAACATGTTCTAAGAATGACTAGGATCTAGACAAAGGTAATTATGCAGGAGCCCTCTCTATGTAAGCATACACAAATCAATGCTATATAGTAATTCCCTCACCTAGTAAAGTCATTCAAGTCATGATGCATAAATATATTAATTCATGAATTATCAAGCTAGATTCCTCATTTTTTTCAGCACCAAAATGAACAAAGACCAACAAAATTTTTTATAAAAGTAATTTATTCAAACAAATTTAAATTTGAAAAACACGATAGTTCCAATTAAATATTAAAGAAAGTAAAATTGAAAAGCAACATTCATGCTAAGGCAAGTTTGTTGATTTAAGCTTCTTTTCCTTTCACATCTTCAATATCCCCATCTTGAAAGGATGGTAAAACAAAATCCTCTTCTAATCCTTTTCCTACCATGAAGGTTGCTGGTGGTGGCACTCTGCTGAATTTTGGCACCGGTCTTATCAAGCTCAGGCAGCTTACCACTGTCAATTAAATTTTGGATCTCATGTTTCAATCGCAAGCATTTGTCTGTTTTGTGTCCTTGTGTTTGATGAAATTCACAAAAGGATTTAGTATTAAATTTTGGGGGTAAAGGATTTGGAAAAGGTCGAGGGGCCAATGGCTATAATAGTCCCTTCTTTTATAGTTTGTTGAAGACCCAAGACAAAGGCTTCCCCAGATCTGAAAACTGCCTCATTCCTTCTTGACTAGTGACATTAACATCAGCTTCCTTTTGTGTACTTTGATTGCTAGGCTGATAATTCCCTTTCTCATTTTTCTTTATTGAAAAACGATTCTTCTCCCTTTCCCACTCTTCAATTTGTAGACCAGCTTGGAGAATATCCTTGAAATCACGGATGAGTGTATGAGACATCTTTTCACGAAGGCTAGGCAACACCCCTCTCACAATAATTCTTATTTGATCAGATTCATTGGGCCTCTTCTTGAGCAAAGCAGCCTTGTTTCTCCATCTCTTCACATAGTCCACAAAATTCTCATTTGGCCTTTATCTAATGGACTCCACTTCCATTAAGGTAACTTCCATCTCGATGTTATATCCATATTGTTGGATGAAGGCTTTGTAAAGCAGATCCCAACTCTTTTGTGTTCCATCATCTAAGGTATTGAACCAATTTTGGACAACAGGGTCCAATGAGAGCATAAAGTACCTTAGAGTTTGAGCCTTAGTAGCTCGGGCAGACTGCATAGCAGTGATATACTGCTTCACATGGAGATGAGGATTTCTAGTTCCTTCAAACTTTGCAAAAGATGGCATCTTGAATTTGTACGGAACTGCTTCATCTAGCTCAAATAATTTGTCAACTTCAGACATTTCCTCGGTTTTTAGTTTCTTCTCAAATTTCTTTTCTAAATCAGCAATCATCTTTTCATCATCAGATGTCTCGGTTTTCTCCATAGTTGACCTTTCAACAATTTTTGGTTCTTTTTTCTTCTCTTGAGCATCTTGGTAGTATTGAGCCCAATCATCATCAATGATCACCTTTTCATCATCAAAAACCACTTCACCAACTTTGGTCTTTCCTTTGTCCTTTGGCTTCTTAGTGCTAGCAGATGCTTCGACATGATTTTCTAAAATTGTAGTCAATTGGTTCTTTATGGTCTCAGCCATGGCCTCTTTTATTTCTTCCATTATGGCATTGAGGGCATCATCCACCATTCTTTGAATTTGTTCGGGATCTATTGTTTTTGGTGAGCAAGTGATTGAGTCGTTGCTAGATACTTCGTCTCTAGTGTAGGTCAGATTGTTGTAAGCTTTTGAACTATCGTAATCTAGGGCTGTAAGCTAGAAAGGATTAATGATATGAGATGCAAATGTTTGCATGTATGCATAAACAATCAACGAATAAAGATAATTAGGATGTTCCTTCCAACCTTATAACATCCACACACAAATGGCGAGTCTCTTTTCCTAGGTATATGGTTAACAAAATACCAACATGGGGCATCTTATTTTCGAATATTTCCCTCGAATGTTTCAACCAATAGTTATATTTTCAAAAAAGGAAATTCATTCATAGTAATTCCCATTAATTAGGTTTTAATCCATTCAACCAATTATAGTAGCTTTTACACTATATTGGATTAAAATGAAATTAAGAGGTTTATTATAAATAGATTTCTCACTTGAAAAAGGTAACTAATGATTCATGCCAAAAACAAGCCCATGATTAATCATTCTTAGTATAAACTGGGCTCACAATTGATTTTTGGTATTTCATAATTTACCTAAATAATTTGCAAGCTCTTTGTAAGAAAAGGTTGGGTGAAAATAATTTTATTTTTAAGCCCATTTTAAAAAGATTTTAGAAAAAACATATTTTGGGCTTAGTATTTGGGCCATGAGCAAAAGAATTTTTGATTTATTTTTAGAAAAGACTTATGTCCAAAGACCATCTTGAAAAGTTTTGAAAAAAAAGCTTTGGTCTTTTGGACTTTGAAGAGAAAATTTTATTTTTGAGCTTACAAATGTACTTGGGTCATATTAGAAAAAGAACAAACCAAATAAGCCATGATTTAGACTAAGAAAAATCAACCATAGTCAAACAACATGCATTTGGGGTAAAACCTAAGGAAAGTAACTAGGCCAATTACATCAGCTTTAGTTTTTGGGTAAAAAGGCTTAGGTTCCCATAGCAAGTATATACCAAATGGTATGAGACTATGAGTGGTTAAGCCATGCTCGATCTCCATACCTTGAGTGAAAGTATGATATCCCTTACATAACACAACACGGGCAACACGGGCATCATAACTCACGCACACGATGCAATGGATAATATCATTATAAGAAAGAATAGGATAATATAAAGACTAACGGAATCAACTTCTCTTATCCCCAGTGGAGTCTCCACTGTGAGGGAGGATTTTCGCCCCCACTCCCGGTGGAATGGTTCGTGCGACTTCGGCACTATTTAGGCTCGGGGCCTTAGAGAACACGGACCTAAGTCCGGAGAAAATGGAGTCGCCACCCGGATGGGCTGGGAAAAAGAAAGGGGTGGATGACTCGATTTCTAAGGAATCCCCAACCACCTAATGGGTTCGAAAAGTCGGGTATGTGTGGGGAAGGTGAGAAATGGCCCAGTACTCCCACAACTCCCGGTTCATTGGAACCAGCCTCCTTTACAGGTCTTGATATTATAAAATTCTTAAATATAACAACATTATCCATATTACACACAATAATAAAATAAAGCATCGATATATTGAAAATCAAAATAATGTCCAAGCAAAAACAAATAAATGGACACCCATCCGAAGATGGAAACATGCCCTTACATCTTATGCCTAAATAGGACACCCACTAAAAGGTAGAAACATGTCCTTTACATTGGTTCTAAAATAAAAAAGCAATTTAAATTACATGATATTTAACTAATGAGGTACCCACCAAGTGAAAACATACCTTTTACAACATTTGAAAATCTTAATAAATCGATAAAAGTAAATAACCATTCATCATAAATAAATCATTCATCAAACATCAATAGAATGTAAACATCCATCCATGATAAACTAAATAATCCAAGAACTTAAATAAATTAAAGTATATAAATTAAATCAATGCATAATAAAATTGAACAAAGCAAATAAAGATTCAAATTAAGGCTATTGTTCCTATTTAAGATTCTTTAATTAATACTTTGGGATTTTGGAATTTAGAGGTTTTAAGCTACTGTGAGTTTTAAAAGAATTGACATGGATTGAAGTTTTATGATATAAGGGGCTAATAAAATTCTTTGATTAACAAAATTAGTGTTTGAGATGTGAAATCATAAAATTATGGTTTGAACACTTTAAAACATTGGATTCATGATAATTAGCTACTGAATTATGGTTTTTAGGTTTACTGTGTTTGAATTTCAATATTTATGTTTATAAGGTTTTAAGGTTTAAAGGATTAGGGTTTAGAGAAATTAGGGTTTAAGGTTTTAAGGAAGTTAGAGTTTACTGTTTTGGGTATTGGAGTTTGAATTAGGGTTTTTAGTGTTTCGAAGAATGTATTTTATTTTAGAGTTTGAGAAAATAATTTATAGTTTTTTGAAACTTTATGTGATTTTTAGAAGCTGTAAAGTGAAGTTTAGGGTTTTAAGGTTTTGAAACATTGGAAAACATATTAGGGTTTTGGGGAGTTAATAAAATGATTTAAGGTTTTGGGAAAGTTGGAAAGTAGATTAGAGTTTTGTTATTTTGAAGAAATAGAAAAAGTAATTTAGGGTTTTTTTTAAATAGAGAAAACGATTTAAAGTTTATAAAAAGAAAAGAGACAATTTAGGGTTTTTGGGGACAGAAGGAATAAATTAGATTTTTAAGGTTTTATGGAAACAGAAGGATGATTTTTAGGGTTTTAGAACGATTTAAGGTTTTTTGGGAAAACAAAGATCAAGTTATTACATCTTCAAAGATTGAAGTTTTAAGTGTGTAATCTTATGAATTAAATAAAAACGAAGCTACTATAAGAAACAAAAAGAAATTAAGAATTCAAACCTTAGTTCGTAGGTTACACCAAAAATTACTTATTGGATGAAGAAGGTCAAAGACAAGCTTTGCTGCCTTTGATGGATTGATTGTTTGGTTGCTTCTCAAAAAAATCAAATTGATTCAAAGCTTTTCCTCCTCAGTTTCGGTCTCAATTTTTCTCCAAATTTCCGTACCAATTTCTGATCCAATTTTCCTTTTTCCCCCCTTCTTTCTATGTTGTTTAGTCCTTATTTATAGATGAATTTGACGGTTAATTCTAGTTATTCATGGAATCTAATATTAATTAAGAAAAGGAAACCGAAACCTAATTGTATTAGGTTTCGCAAAAATTTGAGTCGAAAAAATTTTGCTGGCGAAAAAAGACTGCTGCGAAAAAATTGTTAGTAAATCGTTAAGAATCTGCAACCCTTGCCGCAGCGGAAAACAAAAATTCTTTCGATTTACTCACAGGATCCATGTGATCCATTCAGTTCGATAAAAGAGATTCGAAACTAACCTTTTTGTGTAGCTTCAAAAATGATTAACAGATGCTGCCTTCTGAAGACGAACACCCTCTAACGAAATCCACACAAACGTATGCCGGTCTGAGTGCTAGCTCACCAACGGCAGTGGCTGAACCTTTTCAAAACGAAACTAGGGTTTTTTTTTTAGGTTTTATTTTTTTTTCTTCTTACGTTTTCTTTTGCAAAACGAATAATAAGATCATTAAACCTCCATTCCTTTTAAAACCGTTTTAAAAGACTTCTTTTTATCAAAACCCTAACTGTCCATATCCCATATGGACCCACGTTTTAATAATTATTATCTAATAATAATTATTATAACAATATTATTATTAATATCTAATAATAATAATAATAATACTAACAATAATAATTAAATATAATAATTATTATTTAAGTACAGCCTACGTTCTATGTGTGTGACCCAATAGGCTCATATTAATTGGTAGTGTATTTCAATCTCTATTGAAATGCACAAATCATAATTGGCCTCTAGCAAGACATTACGACTACCCAATTAATCATGAGAATCATTATAAATGAAAAACCTGAAATAGTAAATGCATTAATCCCTTTGTCACACGATATCTAGTTTGAACATAAGTCATAGTAAATGTCATACTTATATTGTCCAAACTTATGATTACTCGATCTCCAAGTTAACTGATAAACAAATAAGATTGATCTTATATCAACTTATTTGAGCATGGCCATGCATTTCTCAGTTACACTTATTGAGGGCCCAGAAGATATCTCTCTCATAGAGAGGGACAAATGTAACACCCCCATATTCAATGCACACACACTACAACCACAACAATGTAGCATAAGTGCACCAAACATAGGGATGCTACGGTTTCCTTAACATTCAAAACATTTTAAAACTTGATACCATATCCATATCATTATATCTTATCAACAAAATAGATCATTTACTTATAAAACAAAACATATTAGTTATCTATATATATATATATACAGTTATATATTACACAGCGGAAGTTATAAAATATGTATATATATGAAAACATTTGAATACATATTTACTATTATACATATATTTACATTATCAACAAAACTTTACACAATATAAAAGATTTATACATGATTGGCAAGTCAGCTCTGATCTTTAAGCTCCCAAAATAAACTCTTCAATGTCTACTCTCACTCGGTCTCAAAGAGCTCTCGGGTTCGATTCTATCAGTTCTATCCCCTGCGCGATTAAACACTATCGCGCTAAGCCAAGGGCTTAGTAAGATAAAACATGCAATAGACATGCTTAAATGCTATACAATGCCAATTCTAATTTATCATACATGTAACAACATAAATGCAAAGCTAACAACATACTTTTACATTTCATAACCTAACATACATATATGTATTTCAGAATTCAACATCTTTGCATATATTTTATTAGTTAATCATTTAATCATTCATGAACAACACTAAGCAAAGACAAGCATGGGCCCAAGACACACTAATATGCCATTCAATTTTCAGAGTTAATGCTTTGGTTTTGTTATCACATTTATCAATATCAATATCATATACCCAACTAGGCTTCAAGGATTAAGTTCAACCAAGCTTCAAGGGGAGCAAAGCATGCTAAGCATCAACCCAACTTGGCTTCAAGAACTAACCCAACCTAGCTTCAAGGGTTGTAACATCTCAATTAGGCTTCAAGGATTCAATCCAACCTAACTTCAAGAGATTGTTACACTCATTAGGCATGCCACCAACAACAAACTCTGAAAATGGAATAACACATTAGCCACACAATTCATTTAGATTTCATTTTCAATTCTCATTATCATTTAGGCAAACATGCCTCATTTATCTCCATTAAATCACCTTAGCCAATAACAATGGCTCCACATTTCATTTCACAATATAACACTTCATTATTCAAGTGTATATTTATCTCACATGACATCATTCATAAATATTAACATTTCATTCCACATTACTCATAAAACACATTACCATTCAAAGTGCATAACATAACATTGTTAATTCTCAACAATGCAATTAGGGCAAAACACAATTGACATGATTCATAGCTTTAGGACCATCCACATTCATTTGATTAGATCATTCTTGTGTTTGAAACATGTTTATAATGTTCATGTTTAAGTTTAGGAACAATGGAACTTTTGAAGAATTTAAACCATGCAAAGAGAACCAAGAAATCAAACAATGTTCAAATCATTTGAAGGGCACGCCCAACTCACTTGATTGACACGCCCAACCAGCTTGAGTGACACGCCCGTGTCCTTAAAATGAAAAGAGGCAGTAGCTTCCTCAAATAAATGACACGCCCAACCAACTTGAGTGACACGCCCGTGTCCTTAAAAAGAAAAGAGGCAGTAGCTTCCTCAAATAAATGACATGCCCACTCCCCTAAGGGACACGCCCACTCCCCTAAATTGGTTTTGGCCGTGTCACCAAATCACAAAACCTTAACTAAAACCAACCCTTTCTCAATTGCACTCAAACACAATATTCATTATATAACATATTTCACATGAACATAATCAATGTTCTAAACACATATTCATCACAAGAATTACTTCACCACACATTAATATCACAATTAAACACATTTTAACTCAAAACCCTAAAATCAACATCCTTCCCCATCCATCCAAATCAACAACCATCATTTCCAACAACAACCTTCAATTAAACTCATAACTTAAAATCAATTTAACACTTGAAAACACAACCAAACACATCTCAAATCCACCAAATCACAAAATCATCAAACCCTACTTTACTTCCAACACAACTTCCAAATAAGTAAAGAAAACAAGAAAATACTTACTTGAAAAGAAGAAATTCCACAAATCCTTTGTCAAAACCTTGGATTGCTTCATCAACTTGCTTCTATCATCAAGAACACTTCTTTTTCTCTTTTGCTAATGGAGAGCCGGCCACTTCATGAAGAAAGAAGACAATGATCAAGATACAAAGTCAAATTTTGCTTTTAATCTCCACCAAGTGTTCTTATCCAAGCAATTACTAAAACACCCTCAATCATATAACTAACCTTTGTCTCATATAAGTCCTTACATGTAATTTCATTAACAACCAAAAATATCTTCTTCCACTTAACCATCACCTTGACTCTTCATTTGACCACTTTATATGTTATATATATCATCATATACACAACATATACATTTGTCTCTAAACCCTAATTCTTCCTCCAAAACACATATGCACAAGCATTCACTTTCCAATTTCTTTTCTTACCCCATCATATACATTCAATCCAATTTAACAATAACAACAACAACAACAACAACAATATAATCAAAACTTCTAAGCCACATATGGGGATGTTACAATTCTCCCCCTCTAAAAAGAAATTTCGTCCTCGAAATTACCTGATATTAACTCTGAAACAACTGAGGATATTGCTCTCGCATCGTTTGCTCATTTTCCCAAGTTGCTTCTTCTTTCCCATGGTTCTTCCAAAGAATCTTCACCAATGGCACTCTCTTGTTTCTCAAATCTTTCACATCACGTGCCAAGATAGCAACTGGTTCCTCTTCAAAAGTCAAGTCTGGGTTCACTTCAATTGATTCAAATGGCAACACATGAGATGGATCCGACCTGTACCTCCTCAACATAGAAACATGGAATACATTATGAATACGATCCAACTCAGGTGGCAAAGCAAGTCGATAAGCAACTGGCCCAACTCTTTCTAACACTTCATACGGCCCAATGAAACGAGGACTCAATTTTCCCTTCCGACCCAACCTCAAAATCTTTTTCCAAGGAGACACTTTCAAAAATACCTTATCTCCAACATCAAACTGAATGTCTCTCCTTTTCAGATCTGCATAAGACTTCTGTCGGTCTGAAGCTGCTTTTAACCTGCCTCGAATCAATTTTACTTTCTCTTCATTTTCTTGAATCAAATCAGGACCAACCAACTTATTATCTCCAAGCTCATTCCAACAAAGAGGTGTCCTACACCGTCTGCCATACAATGCTTCGAATGGTGCCATACCAATGCTGGATTGGTGACTGTTGTTGTAAGCAAACTCCACAAGAGGTAAAAATCTATCCCAACTTCCAGAGAAATCGATGACACAGCTTCTCAACATATCTTCAAGAATCTGTATCACCCTCTCTGACTGTCCATCCGTCTGTGGATGAAAAGCAGTACTGAAGTGCAGTCGAGAACCCATAGCATAATGCAAACTCTTCCAAAATCTTGAAGTAAACCTGGGATCTCGATCAGACACTAAAGAAGTTGGAACACCATGCAGTTTCACAATCTCCTGGATATACAGCTCAGCCAATCTCTCCAAAGAGTAATCCATTCGCACCGGAAGGAAATGAGCTGTCTTAGTCAATCTATCCACAATCACCCAAATGGCATCATGTTTCCTTTGTGTCAATGGCAAACCAGACAAAAAGTCCATTGTCACTCTTTCCCACTTCCATTCAGGCACTGACAACGATTGAAGCAACCCGGTTGGAACTTGATGCTCTGCTTTAACTTTCTGACAAGTGAGACATTTCGATACAAACTCAGCAATGTCTCTCTTCAACCCAATCCACCAATAATGTTGTCTCAAATCATTATACATCTTTGTATTACCCGGATGCATAGCAAACATCGACTGATGAGCTTCTTCCAAAATAACCCTTTTCAAATCAGCATCATCGGGTACACACAATCTGCTCTTGAACCAGAGACTCCCATCATCTCTCACAACAAAATCTCTAGTCTTCCCAATCTTGCAATCTGAAATAATCTTCTGAATCTTCATATCAACCAACTGAGCCTCTTTGATCTGATCTAACAAAACTGGCTTCAATTGCAACCGTGCCAACAATGCACCATCATCACAAGGTACAAAACTGGCATGCAATGCTCTCAACTCAACAAGCAACGAGAGCGAGTAAACTGTTAAAACAGCTAAAGACTTCCGACTCAAAGCATCAGCAACAACATTTGCTTTACCTGGATGATAGTCAATTAAGCAGTCGTAGTCTTTAATCAATTCTAACCATCTCCTCTGACGAAGATTGAGTTCTTTCTGGACACCCAAATACTTCAAACTCTTGTGATCAGTGTAGATGAAACATTTTTCCCCAAATAAATAATGGCGCCAAATCTTTAATGCAAACACAATGGCAGCTAATTCCAAATCATGGGTCGGATAGTTAAGCTCATGTGGTTTCAACTGTCGAGATGCATAAGCTATAACTTTCCCTTCCTGCATCAATACACATCCCAAACCTCTATGTGAAGCATCACTGTAGATCACATATGGTTTGCCTTCAACAGGTACAGTTAAAACAGGCGCTTGAGTCAACATTTCTCTCAACTGCTCAAAGCTAGCCTGACACTGATCCGTCCACACAAATCTCACTCCCTTACGAAGCAATCTGGTGAGTGGAGTAGCTATCAAAGAAAACCCTTTCACAAACCGCCTGTAATAGCCCGCTAAACCCATAAAACTTCTAATCTCTGTCACAGACTTGGGTGGACTCCAATTCAGAATAGCTTCAACTTTACTTGGATCAACTCTAATGCCTTCTGCTGAAACAATATGTCCGAGAAAAGCTACTTGATCCAACCAGAACTCACATTTCGACAATTTGGCAAACAACTGCTTCTCTCTCAAAATCTGCAACACAATCCGCAGATGCATATCATGTTCCTCTTCATTCCGTGAATACACCAGAATGTCATCGATGAAGACCACTACAAACTGATCCAGATAGGGTCTAAACACCCTATTCATTAAATCCATGAAAGCTGCAGGTGCATTCGTCAGACCAAAAGGCATAACTAAAAATTCATAGTGCCCATACCTGGTCCTGAAAGCTGTCTTCGGAACATCTTCAGCTCTGACTCTCAGCTGATGGTACCCAGATCTTAGATCAATTTTGGAAAACACAGCTGCACCCTTCAACTGATCAAAGAGATCATCGATTCTAGGCAAAGGATATTTATTCTTAATGGTCACTTTGTTCAATTGCCTATAATCGATACATAACCTCATAGTACCATCTTTCTTCTTCACAAATAGCACAGGAGCTCCCCAAGGAGAAACACTGGGGCGAATAAATCCTTTGTCCAACAACTCCTGTAACTGCACTTTTAACTCCCTCAATTCTGCTGGTGCCATTCTATAAGGAGTAATAGAGATAGGAGTGGTACCAGGTAACAATTCAATACCAAACTCCACCTCTCTCTCTGGAGGCAATCCAGGCAACTCCTCTGGAAACACATCAGGGAACTCAGCAACTGTGGCAATGCTATCAATGGGAAAACCCTTCACTCTAGTATCTATCACATGAGCGAGATAGGCTTCACACCCCTTTCTAATCAACCTCCTGGCTGCAACAGCTGAAACAAATAAGGAGGCTAGCTGTTCCTGCTCATTAGATACTATCACTTCTCTACCATCAACGGTTCTCAAAGAAACAATTTTCTTTTTACAATCCACCACAGCTCCATGTCGAGATAGCCAATCCATACCTAAGATCACATCATATTCCTTAAATGGCATCTCAATCAAATCTTCAAAGAACTCCTCACCCTGCACCCTCACTACACTATCCCGGTGCACCTTACTCACAACCACACTATGCCCTAACGGATTTGTCACCAACACATCAAATCCTAGGGACTCAGCATGCACATCAGATACAGGCAAGACAGATACACTAACATAAGAATGCGTGGAACCCGGATCAATCAAAGCAAGTACTGGAGTATTAAATAAAGAAAAAGTACCAGCTATGACTACCGATGCATCTGGCTGCCTCTGCATAACATACATCCTCTGGGAAGAACCAACCTCCTCTGGTCTACCCTCTCTGGATGCAGCACCTCCTCTAGAACTGAACCCTGGCCTACCTCCTCGGCTGACACCTCTGCCTCCTCTACCTCCTCTCACACTAGCTCGAGAAGCAGCAGAATCAACTGGCATCTGCTCTTGCCTCTCAGGGCAATCTCTCACAAAATGGTCTGGTGATCCACACCTGAAGCATACCCCTGCAACACCAGCCTTCCAACAAGGACCACCATGTGGCCTCCCACAATGGATGCAGATGGGAAGAGTGGATCTCCAAATCATCGGGGTCGGAGCACTCGCCACTGAAGCTGCAGGTCTAAATCTCTGCCTCTGGAACTGCACTGACCTACCTGCTGGTCTCTGGCTCCTACTACTCCGAGGAACAAAACTTCCTCTACCCCTCTTCGCAGAAGAAGACCCTGCCTCGAACTGGGGCCTTCTCACTCTAACCTCCTCTTCAGAAGCAGCTGTAACTATGGCCTGAGCTCTCTCTACACTCCTAGCTGCTGCAACTAGCTGGGAGAAATCCTGATACCTGGAGCCTGCCACATGACATATAATTGAGGGCCTCAATCCCTCCTCAAATCGCCGACATCGATCAATCTCATCAGCAATGATACCCCCAGCATACTGACTCAGTCGAATAAACTCAACTTCATACTCAGTAACAGTCTTGCTATCTTGTTTCAAGCTTAAGAACTTCATCTTCTTCATGTCCTTATACTCCCTAGGAGTATACTTCAACTCAAATTCCCTCAGAAAATCAGTGTAAGACAGTGTTGGAGGATCATCCATAGAGTGTGGCACTGTCTTCCACCAGTCATATGCGTCCTTCTGCAGTAATGACCTGGCATAATCAAACTTTTCCTCAGGGGTGGCTTGTAACTGAATAAAGATTCTTTGCACTTTGCCTAACCATTGCTCAGCCACTGCTGGATCAGTGGTTCCCATAAAATCTTCCGCCCCAAACTTCCTCAATTTATCATACTGTCTCATCTGAACCTGAGGCTGGGGTGGTGGTGGAGGTGGCTGTACTGGTGCTTGTCTCATTACTTCCATCATATGTCTAAACCAGGCTGGCGGAACCTCCTCTCCAGCTGGTCTACCCGACACCGAAGCAGGTGCCTCCTCAACACTATCAACCCTAGCTCCCTCGGCAGGAGCAATGCTCTCGGCACTACCCTCAACTGACTGTCTTGAGTGAGGATCCATCAACACCTAATACTTCAAACACAGCAGATTACATCTTATTAAAGATCAGGGACTGCCAATCTCAAACGTATATGTTATTCAAAACCACTTTTTTAAGTAAAAATATTCTTTTTATTTTATTTTACCTAGATTGAGAATCTCAAACCTAGGCTCTGATACCAAAACAATTGTAACACCCCCATATTCAATGCACACACACTACAACCACAACAATGTAGCATAAGTGCACCAAATATAGGGATGCTATGGTTTCCTTAACATTCAAAACATTTTAAAACTTGATACCATATCCATATCATTATATCTTATCAACAAAATAGATCATTTACTTATAAAACAAAACATATTAGTTATCTATATATATATATATACAGTTATATATTACACAGCGGAAGTTATAAAATATGTATATATATGAAAACATTTGAATACATATTTACTATTATACATATATTTACATTATCAACAAAACTTTACACAATATAAAAGATTTATACATGATTAGCAAGTCAGCTCTGATCTTTAAGCTCCCAAAATCAACTCTTCAATGTCTACTCTCACTCGGTCTCGAAGAGCTCTCGGGTTCGATTCTATCAGTTCTATCCCTTGCGCGATTAAACACTATCGCGCTAAGCCAAGGGCTTAGTAAGATAAAACATGCAATAGACATGCTTAAATGCTATACAATGCCAATTCTAATTTATCATACATGTAACAACATAAATGCAAAGCTAACAACATACTTTTACATTTCATAACCTAACATACATATATGTATTTCAGAATTCAACATCTTTGCATATATTTTATTAGTTAATCATTTAATCATTCATGAACAACACTAAGCAAAGACAAGCATGGGCCCAAGACAAACTAATATGCCATTCAATTTTCAGAGTTAATGCTTTGGTTTTGTTATCACATTTATCAATATCAATATCATATACCCAACTAGGCTTCAAGGATTAAGTTCAACCAAGCTTCAATGGGAGCAAAGCATGCTAAGCATCAACCCAACTTGGCTTCAAGAACTAACCCAACCTAGCTTCAAGGGTTGTAACATCTCAATTAGGCTTCAAGGATTCAATCCAACCTAACTTCAAGAGATTGTTACACTCATTAGGCATGCCACCAACAACAAACTCTGAAAATGGAATAACACATTAGCCACACAATTCATTTAGATTTCATTTTCAATTCTCATTATCATTTAGGCAAACATGCCTCATTTATCTCCATTAAATCACCTTAGCCAATAACAATGGCTCCATATTTCATTTCACAATATAACACTTCATTATTCAAGTGTATATTTATCTCACATGACATCATTCATAAATATTAACATTTCATTCCACATTACTCATAAAACACATTACCATTCAAAGTGCATAACATAACATTGTTAATTCTCAACAATGCAATTAGGGCAAAACACAATTGACATGATTCATAGCTTTAGGACCATCCACATTCATTTGATTAGATCATTCTTGTGTTTGAAACATGTTTATAATGTTCATGTTTAAGTTTAGGAACAATGGAACTTTTGAAGAATTTAAACCATGCAAAGAGAACCAAGAAATCAAACAATGTTCAAATCATTTGAAGGGCACGCCCAACTCACTTGATTGACACGCCCAACCAGCTTGAGTGACACGCCCGTGTCCTTAAAATGAAAAGAGGCAGTAGCTTCCTCAAATAAATGACACGCCCAACCAACTTGAGTGACACGCCCGTGTCCTTAAAAAGAAAAGAGGCAGTAGCTTCCTCAAATAAATGACACGCCCACTCCCCTAAGGGACACGCCCACTCCCCTAAATTGGTTTTGGCCGTGTCACCAAATCACAAAACCTTAACTAAAACCAACCCTTTCTCAATTGCACTCAAACACAATATTCATTATATAACATATTTCACATGAACATAATCAATGTTCTAAACACATATTCATCACAAGAATTACTTCACCACACATTAATATCACAATTAAACACATTTTAACTCAAAACCCTAAAATCAACATCCTTCTCCATCCATCCAAATCAACAACCATCATTTCCAACAACAACCTTCAATTAAACTCATAACTTAAAATCAATTTAACACTTGAAAACACAACCAAACACATCTCAAATCCACCAAATCACAAAATCATCAAACCCTACTTTACTTCCAACACAACTTCCAAATAAGTAAAGAAAACAAGAAAATACTTACTTGAAAAGAAGAAATTCCACAAATCCTTTGTCAAAACCTTGGATTGCTTCATCAACTTGCTTCTATCATCAAGAACACTTCTTTTTCTCTTTTGCTAATGGAGAGCCGGCCACTTCATGAAGAAAGAAGACAATGATCAAGATACAAAGTCAAATTTTGCTTTTAATCTCCACCAAGTGTTCTTATCCAAGCAATTACTAAAACACCCTCAATCATATAACTAACCTTTGTCTCATATAAGTCCTTACATGTAATTTCATTAACAACCAAAAATATCTTCTTCCACTTAACCATCACCTTGACTCTTCATTTGACCACTTTATATGTTATATATATCATCATATACACAACATATACATTTGTCTCTAAACCCTAATTCTTCCTCCAAAACACATATGCACAAGCATTCACTTTCCAATTTCTTTTCTTACCCCATCATATACATTCAATCCAATTTAACAATAACAACAACAACAACAACAACAACAATATAATCAAAACTTCTAAGCCACATATGGGGATGTTACAACAAATTCCATCTTGATTGTTCATTTTCCTCTACATAATTTATATCATGTTCAAGCATAACCTTTATAATTATCTAGTTACAGATAACGTTTGATCATGTCAAAACATAATATTCCTTATGTTGGAAACTATGACAATCTCAAGTCAAAGGATTAAATGAAAACTATTATGAGATACACTTATGACATTAAACCATGAAGTGATATCTATGTGGGTCTATCCAATACACTGTTCTCTAACATGTATCCATAATATTGATTTGTATCTTCATACCTATAATCATCTTATGATTATCAAATCAATATTACACTAGTTATATTTATTATTATCTCCATAACAATAATAAACCAGGGATATAATCATTATTATATATAACATGCAAACATAACAATGATAATAAAAACTTCTTTATTAATAACGAAATGAATAACATTAAGGTCCAAATCAATGGCCTAGGGCATATACACTAACAGTCTCCCACTTGCACTAGGCCTAGTCTAACAAATATCTCATTCCCATAGACCTAGTGTGCTGATCATGCTTGACCCGCGAGAGAGGCTTTGTCAATGGATCTGCTATGTTGTCATTTGTGTCAACTTTGCATATCTTGATATCACCTCTATCAATGATGTCTCGAATGAGGTGAAATCGCCTGAGTATGTGCTTAGATTTTTGATGGGACCTTGGCTCTTTTGCTTGCGCTATGGCACCATTGTTGTCACAATAGATAGCCATAGGATTAGCAATGCTAGGCACCACTCCAAGCTCAGTGATGAATTTCTTCAGCCAAACTGCTTCCTTAGCAGCATCTGATGCTGCTATATACTCAGCTTCTGTTGTAGAATCTGCTACTGTGCTTTGCTTGGAACTTTTCCAAGTAATGGCTCCACCATTCAATGTGAATACAAAACCTGACTGCGATTTGTAATCATCTATATCAGTTTGGAAACTAGCATCTGTGTAACCATTTACAACTAGTTCATCTTCCAAACCTCCATAAACTAAGAAAACATTCTTAGTTCTTCTTAGATACTTAAGAATGTTCTTAACAGCTGTCCAATGACCCTCACCAGGATCAGCTTGATATCTACTTGTTGTGCTTAAAGAATATGAGACATCAGGTCTAGTACATAGCATGGCATACATAATAGATCCAATAGCAGAAGCATAAGGGATCTTATTCATTCTATCTCGCTCCTCAGATGTCTTAGGACATTGATTCTTGCCAAGATGAATACCATGTGACATAGGCAAGAATCCTTTCTTGGAATCTTGCATACTGAACCTCTTCAACACTTTGTCAATGTATGTACTTTGACTTAAGCCAATTATCCTTCTAGATCTATCTCTATAGATCCTTATACCAAGGATATATGCAGCCTCTCCCAAGTCCTTCATTGAAAAAGAATTCCCTAACCAATATTTAACCTTTTGTAAAGTGGGGACATCATTTCCAATGATCAATATGTCATCTACATATAGGACTAAGAACACGATAGCACTCCCACTAACCATCTTGTAAACACATGGTTCATCTTCATTTTGAATGAAACCAAAGTTCTTAACTGTTTCATCAAAACAAAGATTCCAGCTTCGAGATGCTTGCTTCAATCCATAAATGGACCTTTGAAGCTTGCAAACCTTCCCAGAATTCTCAGGATTTACAAAACCCTCAGGTTGTGTCATTTACACATCCTCGAGTAAATTTCCATTAAGGAAAGTGGTTTTGACATCCATTTGCCATATCACATAATCATAGTATGCAGCAATGGCAAGGAGAATCCTAATAGATTTAATCATAGCAACTGGAGAAAAAGTTTCATCATAGTCTATACCATGTGTTTGTTTGAAACCTTTAGCAACCAACCTTGCTTTATAGGTTTGCACATTTCCATTAATGTCAATTTTCTTCTTGAAAACCCATTTGCAACCAATAGTCTTAATACCTTCGGGAGGATCAATTAAGGCCCAAACTTGGTTGTCAAACATGGACTGCATCTCAGAGTTCATGGCTCCAAGCCATTTCTCTGAATCTGGACCTGACACAGCTTCAAGATAGGTAGTTGGCTCATCTTGATCTATGAGCAAAACTTCACGACTTTCAGTCATGAGAAATCCATATCTCTCAGGCTGATGACGTGGTCTATCAGATCTGCGCAGAACTTGTGTAACATTTTCAGTTTCCACAATGACTTGTGGTTCTGAAACTATTTCTACAGGCGGTTCAATATCCTCTTGTGGTTCTATAAATTCATCTAATTGAACTGTGCTCCCACTAGTTCTTTTAGAAATGAATTCCTTTTCCAAGAAGGTTCCATTTCGAGCAACAAACACTTTGTTCTCAGATGGAATATAGAAATAATATCCTTTAGTTTCCTTAGGATATCCCACAAAGATACATTTAGCAGATTTTGGAGCTAACTTATCTGAAACTGGTCTTTTCACATAAGCCTCACAACCCCAAATCTTAAGAAAAGACAAACTAGGTGTTTTGCCAGTCCATATCTCATATGGTGTCTTTTCAACCGCTTTAGATGGTACACGGTTTAAAACAAAAGCAGCTGTCTCCAAGGCATAACCCCAAAACGATAATGGAAGATCTGCTTGACTCATCATAGATCGAACCATATCTAATAAAGTTCGATTTCTTCTTTCAGAAACACCATTCCACTGTGGAGTTCCTGGAGGAGTTAATTGTGAAACAATTCCATAATTTCTTAGATGTTAGTCAAACTCTTGGCTCAAAAATTCACCACCTCGATCAGATCGAAGTGCCTTAATAGTTTTACCAAGTTGATTTTGTACTTCATTTTGAAAAGTTTTGAACATTTCAAAAGCCTCATGCTTATGTTTCATTAGGTAGACATAGCCATACCTACTGAAATCATCAGTAAAAGTAATGAAGTAATTATATCCTCCTCTGGCACTAATGCTTAACGGGCCACATACATCTGTATGTACTAGTCCTAGCAAGTCATTAGCCCTTTCACCTTGTCCGGTGAAAGGATTCTTTGTCATTTTGCCAAGTAAACAAGATTCACATTTATCAAATGATTCAAAATCAAATGAATCTAATAATCCATCTTGATGGAGTTTAGAAATGCATCTCTCATTTATATGGCTAAGACGACAATGCCATAAAAATGTAGGGTTTAGGTCATTTGGCTTAATTCTCTTAGAGTTTATGTTATAAATATGATTCTCCCTAGAATCATCTAAGTCAAGGACATAAAGGCCATTAAAAGATCTTGCAATACCATAAAGCAAATCATCTTTATCAAAAATAGAACAGGTCTTATTTTTAATTAAAAATGAAAAACCTTCATCATCCAAAACTGAAACTGAAATAAGATTCCTACTCAGAGTAGGAACATAATAGCAATTGTTCAAATTTAACAAAAAGCCATTAGGCATATGAAGTTCATAAGATCCTACAGCTAGTGCAGCAACTCTTGCTTTATTCCCAACTCGTAGGTCAACTTCGCCCCTTTTCAGTGATCTACTCCTTTTGAGTCCCTGCACATTTGTACAAATGTGAGAACCACATGCAGTATCCAATACCCATGAAGTAGAAGCAGATAAGTTAATTTCTATAACATATATACCTGAAGACATAGTTGCACTACCCTTCGATTTCTTCAATTCAGCCAAATAAAGTGGGCAATTTCTTTTCCAATGCCCAGGCTCCTTGCAATGGTGACAAGTTCCTTCCTTAGGAACAGGTGCCTTGCGTTCTTTTGGCTTGGGCTGTCCCTTAGGCTTTGTAGCAACTGTTGCTTTACCCTTTGCCTTGCCTTTTTTCTTCATAGGCTTACCCTTATTGACATTCAATACATGGGTAGCCTTAGTGGGCCTTTTGATATTCCCTTCAGCAGTTTTGAGCATACCATGTAGCTCAGGAATGGACTTTTCCATGTTGTTCATATTATAGTTCATAACAAAATGTGAAAAACTGCTGGGCAAAGAATGAAGGATCAAATCCGTGGAGAGTTCTAAACTCAAGGGATATCCAAGTCGGGCAAGGTGATCAATGTAGCCCTTCATTTTCAAAACATGAGCGCTAACCGATTCGCCCTCTGACATCTTGCAGTCAAATAATGCAACAGCAGTGTCGAATCTATCCTGCCTAGCTTGCTGTTGGAAAGCTTGTTTGAGATGGACACTCATCTCATAAGCCTCCAAGTGTTCCAGATCCTTCTGAAGTTCTGGACACATAGTAGCAAGCATAAGACATCCAATGTCATTGGAATCATCCATATGCTTCTTATGCTTGTTCTTATCAGCATTAGAAGCATTAGCAGGAGGTGGCTCAGGGACAGCTTCATCAAGCACATAGGACTTCTTTTCTTGTTTGAGAACAATTCTCAGGTTCCTAAACCAATCAACAAAATTAGTCCCATTCTCTTTCAGTTTTTCCTTCTCAAGGATGGATCGCAGTGATAAAGTGGAGTTATTGTTGGTAGCCATTTCAATCTACAAAATATGCAAATTTTAATTAATAAAAGGTGATAAGTAATTAAACTCCCACTAAAATATAACCCTCAATCATCACAATGACATTTTAGTGGGCTAAGATCCAATTTTACTTAATATTAAGTCAGCTTTGGCATGACACTTAAAATCAAGTTATTATGGTAGGTAACCCATTACCAATTACATCAGATGTAACTCTTAGATAATATGGGATCATGACATCATATGTCATAGCATGTTATACCCCATCTAATGCCTTAGGCCCAAAACCATTTTGATAGCCTAATTAAGTCTAACCAATTTTAAACGCATGAGCAGCACCATTACTCATCATATCTTGCTAGGATAACCTAAAGTACTTTGCTTTGGCAAAATCTACATTTAGGTGATCTTAGCCTTGATAAGTGTTTAAGACATGGATGGCATTAAAACTTAGATTAATAGTGAGGGTTCATTCCATTTAATTTTTTTTTTGAAAACATGTTAAAATTGACATTTATATATCATATCCTATATGCATACATAAACTATCAAACATGGCATCTCATACATATTTGATAAAAATAAACGTGACATAGCATGGCCAAACTAGATATGATCTTCATGAGACCAAATGAAGATCATATAGGCAACCCTAGGTGAAAAGAAAACCTATCTATTACAACATTTGCAATAGTACATTTCTTCATATCTTGAAAGGCAACTTCATCTCCATGGAATTTTCATCTTCTTCTCCAAGCTTGAGTCTTCATTATTACATTAATAATAAAAACTAACTACTAAACTAGTAATTATAAAGTTACAAAAATAAACGACACGCAGGCCGTATTTATAAAAAAATTAAGATATAAATAAACCAATCACATAGGTCATAAGGCCATGCTATGCACCATGCCAAGACATCAAACAAACATAACATATTCATCACTAACATGTTAAATAGAAACAAATATATTGACATTCTCAATGTCACGGTAACGAACTATAGGGCGCGAACATACGGCGGTCCCGCTAGCCGGTTAGTGGGCGGGGCTCCTGCTGGCCGGTCAGCGGGCGGGGTTCCGAAGCCCCCTTGGGCGGGGTCGAGGGGCAGCGCCCCTCGAAGCTAAACAGAATCATTAATCTAATTAATTATTTTCTGTCAAAACCCTTATTCTGTTAATCATATTAAACAGAATATAATAGTAATCTATTAATCATATTAACAGAGAACTATTACCAGAAACCTTAGAAACGATTTACTCAATAATCATATTAATCAAAATCGAAATCTATGTATACATTCAATATGAATAAACAAATTGAATTAATCATATTAACCCTAATTCGAAACCATAACAGATCGTGTACCAACCCCAATTTGATTTCACAGAATTGTATCTTATACAATTGGTCATCTTTGACATCATATATCAACAACAATTTATGTTATATCTCATATAACAGATTCGAATCATCATCAAATGATAAAACGAATTTAATCATGCCATTCGAAAAACAATAGATCATATCAACACATCAACATGGTATATTTCGAATTAAATGGAATCAACAAGAGGCTCTGATACCACTGTTAGTAAATCGTTAAGAATCTGCAACCCTTGCCGCAGCGGAAAACAAAAATTCTTTCGATTTACTCATAGGATCCATGTGATCCATTCAGTTCGATAAAAGAGATTCGAAACTAACCTTTTTGTGTAGCTTCAAAAATGATTAACAGATGCTGCCTTCTGAAGACGAACACCCTCTAACGAAATCCACACAAACGTATGCCGGTCTGAGTGCTAGCTCACCAACGGCAGTGGCTGAACCTTTTCAAAACGAAACTAGGGTTTTTTTTTTAGGTTTTATTTTTTTTTTCTTCTTACGTTTTCTTTTGCAAAACGAATAATAAGATCATTAAACCTCCAGTCCTTTTAAAACCGTTTTAAAAGACTTCTTTTTATCAAAACCCTAACTGTCCATATCCCATATGGACCCACATTTTAATAATTATTATCTAATAATAATTATTATAACAATATTATTATTAATATCTAATAATAATAATAATACTAACAATAATAATTAAATATAATTATTATTATTTAAGTACAGCCTACGTTCTATGTGTGTGACCCGATAGGCTCATATTAATTGGTAGTGTATTTCAATCTCTATTGAAATGCACAAATCATAATTGGCCTCTAGCAAGACATTACGACTACCCAATTAATCATGAGAATCATTATAAATGAAAAACCTGAAATAGTACATGCATTAATCCCTTTGTCACACGATATCTAGTTTGAACATAAGTCATAGTAAATGTCATACTTATATTGTCCAAACTTATGATTACTCGATCTCCAAGTTAACTGATAAACAAATAAGATTGATCTTATATCAACTTATTTGAGCATGGCCATGCATTTCTCAGTTACACTTATCGAGGGGCCCAGAAGATATCTCTCTCATAGAGAGGGACAAATTCCATCTTGATTGTTCATTTTCCTCTACATAATTTATATCATGTTCAAGCATAACCTTTATAATTATCTAATTACAGATAACGTTTGATCATGTCAAAACATAATATTCCTTATGTTGGAAACTATGACAATCTCAAGTCAAAGGATTAAATGAAAACTATTATGAGATACACTTATGACATTAAACCATGAAGTGATATCTATGTGGGTCTATCCAATACACTGTTCTCTAACATGTATCCATAATATTGATTTGTATCTTCATACCTATAATCATCTTATGATTATCAAATCAATATTACACTAGTTATATTTATTATTATCTCCATAACAATAATAAACCAGGGATATAATCATTATTATATATAACATGCAAACATAACAATGATAATAAAAACTTCTTTATTAATAACAAAATGAATAACATTAAGGTCCAAATCAATGGCCTAGGGCATATACACTAACAAAAATTGCGCTGACAAAAGAAAACTGCTGCAGAAAAATTGCGCTGGCAAAAAAGCTGCCGCAGTTGGCTGCAGTAGCAGGGGCAAATTGGCCTGCGGGCCATTTTGCCGCAGCCGACCTTTTTTTTATTATTTTTATTATTTGTTTATTATTATTATTTTTTAATTTTTATTAATAAAAATTAGGTACTAAAACAAATATTATTTAATTTAGATAACAAAATTATTTTGGACTAATTAAAATATATTGGACAACACAAAAATTATTTTGGACTTATTAGACCAGACTAGGGTCAAAAATTAAGGGTCTACACTCATGTATGCATGATATGCATGAATAATACTTAAAGTCGTTCCATCGGCTCACAGACCGAGGTGATCAACAGAAGTGTTCTCATTGGTTCCTTTTTGAGGCTTGTTCAAGTCTTGCATTGGAATGATCGAAAGCTTTGCATTTGTGGCTTTTATCTTCAAGATGTTGAAAACATGAGTGGTGGAGACCCTAAGCAGCAGAGTCAGGGATGCATCCATTTCAAACTATATTTCAGCATGTCGGTTGGTAGTTTCTTCATAACTTTGCCAATAATCATTTCCTTTGCCCAATGTGTCCTTTGGAGATTCGACAGATCAACATACTCCCCTTAGCTTGAAGGCTTTGTTTGACAAAAATATTTTTTATTTTTATATTTTATATTTTTATTTTATATTTTTTGTATTTTTTTGAATTTTGATTTTGAAATCAAATGTTGGCTTTTCCAAATCAATGTCAATGTATCTGAGGACTTGATATTTACAAATTAACATATCTATAACATGACAACCCTAGTTACCGTACTAAACTGGGGAATTATTTCTATTTAAGCAATAATTGTTGCACTTCAGATAGGCACATACATATTACTCGGCCAAAGGTCTCATTTGAGTTTAAATATTATCTCTCTCATATGCATGTTTATTCAAACTATCTCCACTAATAGACTCTACCTACCAAGAGAAGATCAACAGGTCTTTAATAGGCTTGAAATGGGCTCTATAAAGGACACGGCTTTAAATGAAGGCCATTTGTAAGTTGGAGCTGATGTGACACAATGGAAAAACCTTCACACTACAAATTTCTTGTTGGAACTTTAGACAGTTGGGAGCAATCTTGCTAGGCTCCAAATTCCTTATATCTTCTTGGCATTAATCTGGATCTCGATTAGAAGAGTCTTTGCCCTTGCATAAAGTTTGGTACCCAAATTTGTTTCTTTTCTTCTTCTCCTTTTTCTTTCTTTTTATTTTTACTTACTCCTCCCTTTCTTTGAGCATTTTATCATTTTATCCTTCTTCCTAGTAGGACTGTTAAGTACAAAACTTTCAAGAACTGGATGGTCTTCCTCCTTTTTCCTCCAATTTTGATTGAATCTTTGGTTGGGTTGGACCAATTCAAGTCAAAATGTCCTTATAAACCAAATGGAAGCCTTTTGCTGCTTTAGGTAAAAGAGAACTCAGTTGGCTTTCTCAACCGCCTTTTTAGGTTTTATTTTCTTGTTGTTGTTTTTCTTTTTCCTCTTTTTTTTTCTTTTTCCTTTTTTTTTTCTTCTTCTTGTTTTTTCTCTTCTTTTTTTTTTGTTGGTTCTAGCTCTAAAAGAGTTGTCTCGTTTGTACTAACTTGGGCTTCCAATAATGGATGAGTGGAGTAACATAAATCTTCTTTAAAAGGGATAAATCATTTGTTACTCTGATGTTGCCTTGATATATTGGAGATATTAGAAAAACTTCAACTACCCTTATGGTCTTAAAAACATCAACTACCCTTATGGTCATAAGAACTTCAACTATCTTTATGGTCTTGTGAACTTCAACTATCCTCATGATCTTGACTAATCATTGCTTTCTTTGATCTTCTTGCCTCTTCATCTTAGTGTTCATAAGACTTGTCAAAAGTATCACAACAGCTCAAAGTAGGTTGTTGGGGTTATATGACAATGAAAAGTGTTGTCCCAAGATGGCAACCAAGAGGGGGGGGTGAATTGGTTTCGTCAAGAGATAATGACAATTTAAAAAACTCAACAAACAAGAAATGCGGAATAGAGAGTTGGTTGAGTAATGGAGGAAGGTAAGAACACACAAGATTTATAGTGGTTCGGATTTACTTCAATCCTACATCCACTTCCTTAACAACTTGTTAAGGTTCCACTAGTCTTTGAAGTTTTCACAAGCTCACTTCCAACTTTACAAGTGTTTTTCTTAGGCTCACACTTAAAACCCACACAAGAGTTTTACAAGGCTCACTCTCTCAACCTAAGTGTTTCCCAAGCTTACACTCAAACTTATACAATGGTGTTTTCAATGCTAACACCTAACATTCATAACAATTCAAATACAAGTTTAAGCAAAAGGAAATTTGTTGCTTGGCTATGAAAATCTTTTCTTAATAATGTTATTATTTTTTGTTTTCTCATGGAAACATTGTATTTATAGCCAATGTGGTCTTACTAGCCGTTATTGCTGTTTAGAATAAAGTCTTGGCAGATTAGACCTTCTTTACTTAAACTGTCCGAAGCACTTAGCGGTCGCCCTTCATACAAGGATGGTCGCTCTCATGCTTCACGCGGTCGTCCTTTTAACCAGGGACGGTCGCTACTTTTGAAAAAGTTCAACGGTCGAATTTTAGTGCTCTACAGCAGGAATCTTGCCCATGATGTTTTTGTCGGACCGTTTCTTGCCCATGCTGTGTTTGTCGGGACGGTCGCGCATCACAAAGTGCGGTCGCCCTTTTTTGAATACTGAAGTGGGATTACAACGGTCATGTCACGTGTCATTTTCTGACAGGGCAAAAGAGATGTCCGCCATAATTTGAATCTCACGGTCGCCCTTAGTAGCTTTTCGCGGTCGAACTCATATTCTCGCGTCGAACTTCTGGACGCACTTGAGGACGCGAACACTACTGTCTCTTTGAGCAATTTCTTCTTGAATTGTTGGGCGGTCGCGACTATAAATGAGCGGTCGCTAAATTGGTAAGCGAGGTCGAATCATTCACCGTTCTTGTCACCGCGAACCTTACTGTGATTGTAATGATTTAAGTTCCTTGAGTAGCGGTCGGGCAAATATTAGGACGGTCGCTATTATGTATGAGCGGTCGCGACTATGGTCGAACTTCTGACCGCGAAACCTACTGTGACAAGGTTTCATTCTGTAATTGCATGGAGCGGTCGTATTCAGTTGAGGTGCGACCGCTATACTTGTTCTGTTCACCTTTAATTGAAGCAACCTAATCCTGCAACAAGCTTTCTCAAACACAAGTTAAATAGATCATCCATTTGAGTTGTCAAGGATCAAAATTAAGATCATTTGTCTAACAATCTCCCCCATTTTGACTTTGACAATTCAAATGGAATGATGAGAAAAATAATAAGTCTAAAATACTCCCCCTTAACATATGCAACAATCATCGTTAAGAGCATTGTGATTAATAGTTTATCGTGGTGCAAAGGTTATTGTTTGATGCAAACATTTCTCCCCCATAAACATTTCTCCCCTATTGCAAATATTCAACATTATTGTTCTTATTCTTGTTTTCCCATTTTTGTATACTGTTACTTGGTTCATTCCATTTTGGTATTGTTCTCCCCCATTGGCATAGGCAAAATGAAACAAATGTTAAGCAAAACAAGCATATAAAAGTGCAAACAATGAAAGGGAATATAAACATTATATATATGAAAGTGGAGGAAAGTACAAGACATGAAACATAAGCAGTAAACATATGAAAGTGCAAACAAAAACAAATTAAAGCTAAGCTTATTCTGAGTCATCATCTATGTCTAACTCTTCTTCAACTAAAGGAGTTTTCCCTTTATCTTGAGGTGCAACAGAGGCAGAGCTAGTGCTAATGGACTCTTCTTCTTCAGCAACGCTTTGGGTGTGATCACTTATATCCCAATCTTCAAGATTGCATTGAGGCAAGTCCAATTTGCCTTGCATGTCATAAAGATCATGGTGCATGTGGGATATAAGGTCTATCCTCTTGTTTAAGTGCTGGAATCTCTTGGAAACACTTTTCTTGAACTTAGTGAGTTTCCTGGAGAGAGTTTTGATAGCTTGGAGGATGAGTTGTGTGGAGGATGAAGCAGTTTCATGAGCAGCTTTTGATGAAGCAGCTTTTGAAGGTAGTTCTACTGCAACTTCTACAGAATCTCCCTCTTCCTCAATTGTATACCTTGGCCTTTTCTTTTGTTTATCCATAACTCCTTTCTTGCCATAGCAGTATACATATGACCCTTCTATCTTCCTTACACAACCAGCATGCTCTAAGTAATCCATTGTGATAGCATTGGAGGCTAGAGTGAAAGGGTTCCTCAAAGTGGCTAAGTTCAAATCATTCAGAAGGTTTAGGTGCCTAGCTATTTGAGTAACTTGAGAGGATAGGAAGAAGGTACCAGTTCTTGTAACAGCATGATGATAAAAGGTATCAATCAAGAACTTGGTTGTGTTCATTTTGATGTTGTGGGTGAAAGCATAGAGAAAGATAAGGTCTCTCTTGGTTACTTTCTCATTCCCATCTGCTCTTTGGTGAATGGTATAGGTGATAATCCTATGGAGCATCCAGTGGGTGAGAGATTTGATGTGCCTGGCTTTAGATTCCTTTTCAAAGGAAGTTTCAATGGAAATTTCTCGCCAGAAATCAGAAAGGGTTGGGTTTGAGAAGATTTGGTCATTGTAGGAGGTTATACCTTCAGAAGGGAAGTTCCAAATTCTGCCAAAATCTTCAAGGGTTAAGAATTGATACTGATCAAAGAGTTTGAACCTAACCCCATACCACCCTAGTGCAGAGTTTGCACTCTTCTCTATCTGGAATGACATTAGAAACTCCTTACTTAGACTAGAGTAACCTACCTCTTCTGGAAAGACAAAATTTCTCCATCCAAGGACATCCAACAATCCTTCAATTTCGTCCTTGATGCCCAAGGCAGACAGCATCCCACCAAAAGGTGATTTGGTGCCTTCAACCTTCTTCTTCTTTAGCATGGCATACCTAATGTCTTCCTCAGTGGTTTGGTGATGAGGTTTGTGAATTTTCTCACCCCTTTTTGATTGTGGAGGAGATGGAGGTTCAACAACAGGTTCTCTAATGGTGATTCCTGGAACTCTCTTAGCTTGACCCTTAATTTTGGAAGTGGTTTTTCTTTTGGGAGCCATTAGATTAGAAAGAGTAGAAGTAAACTGGAAAACAGAGGGTGATTGAGATGTAGAAGTTTTTTAGGGTTTCAGAAGTAAGTTTGTGTGCTTTGATAGGCAAAATATCAGATAAACTGTTGCAAAACACTTTTAAATAGATGAAGTAAAGAAATAGCCGTTTATGACTGTTGAGAGTTAAGAGTTCCGACCTGTCACATAGCCAACGGTTATAAATTTTCGAGCAGAGTGTACAGGGTGCGGTCGCAGATTTAACAAGGTGCGATCGCGGAATGGTGTACAGCGACCATTATTATGATCAGTACGCTCGCGAGTGAAGAAAAACATCTGTAACGGTCGAAACTATTCAAATTGGTGCGATCGCGCACAAATTTTCTCGACCGCGCTCAGAGAATTTTATTGAATGAAACTAGCAGACGAAGTAGCGAGCGCGAAAGAACACTGGAGCGACCGCTACATACTCAAAAATAAAAGATTCAAGGAAAGATGGAAGATATTCTAAGTGTGTTAAGAAAAATTAATTTCATGCACATAGAAACTTTATTTTAAGGCAAAAAAATTCTAATTAACTCAAAGTGATTCCATCAATCATTCCTAAATTGAGTTTGATGAAGTTAAGTCTATCTTCATTCAAGGGTTTTGTAAAGACATCAGCAAGTTGATTTTCTGTATCTATGAATTCTAAGGTTATATTCTGATTTTGTACATTTTCTCTTAAGAAATGATGTCTAATATCTATGTGTTTGGATCTAGAATGTTGGATAGGATTCTTAGACAAATTGATAGCACTAGTGTTGTCACATTTAATGGAGATATTGTTAAACATTTTACCATAGTCAAGCAATTGTTGTTTCATCCATAATACTTGTGTGCAACAAAAACATGCTGCAACATATTCAGCTTCCGTTGTGGATAAAGCAACTGATGCTTGTTTCTTACTATGCCAAGAAACTAGACAATTACCAAGAAAGTGACATGCTCCTGTTGTGCTTTTCCTATCTAATATACTACCAGCATAATCTGCATCTGAAAATCCTATAATATGAAATGATGTGTTTTTAGGATACCAAAGTCCTAAATGTATTGTACCGCTCAAATATTTCAAGATTCTCTTAGTGGCATTCAAGTGTGATTCTTTAGGACTAGTTTGAAATCTAGCACAAAGACATACACTATACATTATATCAGGCCTAGAAGCAGTTAAGTAAAGTAGTGATCCGATGATACCTCGATATTTCTTCTCATCTACTGCTTTACCATTATCATCTTTACCTAATTTCAATGATGTGCTCATAGGAGTTTTGCTAGTTTTGCAGCCATCCATTCCAAATTTCTTGATGAGTTCTTTTGTATATTTGGATTGGTTGATGAAGATCCCATCTTTACATTGCTTGACTTGCAGTCCAAGGAAAAACTTGAGTTCACCCATCATGCTCATTTCAAATTCCCTAGTCATACAAGAAGCAAATTCTTTGCACAGGGCTTCATTAGTAGCTCCAAATATTATGTCATCCACATAAATTTGTACAATCAAAATGTTGTGCTTATTCTTTTTAACAAAAAGAGTTGTGTCTACTTTTCCTTTTGAAAAACCATTTTCAAGCAAATATGCACTAAGTTTATCATACCAAGCTCTAGGTGCTTGCTTTAATCCATATAAAGCTTTGGTAAGTTTGAAAACATGATCAGGAAATTTGTAGTTTTCAAAACCAGGAGGTTGTTCAACATAAACTTCTTCATTTATGAGTCCGTTTAGAAATGCACTTTTAACATCCATTTGATAAAGCTTAAAATTCATATGACATGCAAAAGCAAGTAATATTCTAATAGCTTCCAATCTAGCTACGGGGGCAAAGGTTTCATCATAGTCAATACCTTCTTCTTGATTATAACCTTTGGCTACCAATCTTGCTTTATTTCTAATGATGTGACCATTTTCATCAAGCTTATTCCTATAAACCCATTTGCATCCTATTATAGAATGATCTATAGGTCTAGGAGTAAGTTGCCAAACATTATTTCTTTCAAATTGATTAAGTTCATCTTGCATTGCAATTATCCAATTTTCATCATTTAAAGCTTCCTCAATAGTTTTTGGTTCAATTTGAGAAACAAAAGCAACATTAACATCAACATGATTAATTTTAGATCTAGTAGTTACTCCCTTTGATGTTTCTCCAATGATGAGTTCCTTTGGATGATCTTTCTTGTATTGCCAATCCTTAGGTAGATCTTGAGCCTTTTCTTCAAGTTGATTGATCTTTGGAGCATCAATAGATTCAAGAGGTTCAAGAGTGCCTGCAGGGTCATTGAAAGTAATACCTTTCTTTTGATCAAGTTTAGATGATTCATCAAATACAACATGCATTGATTCTTCTATAACTAGAGTTTTCATATTAAATACTCTATATGCTTTGCTATATGATGAATATCCTAAGAATATGCCTTCATCTGATTTGGATGAGAATTTTCCAAGATTATCCTTGGTATTCAATATGAAGCATTTGCATCCAAATACTCTAAAATATCCAATTCTGGGTATTCTTCCATTCCATAGCTCATAAGAAGTTTTATTAGTTAAATGCCTTTTATAAACACGATTTGCAATGTAACAAGCTGTATTAACGGCTTCCGCCCAAAAATAAGATGGTAAATCATATTCATTGAGCATTGTTCTAGCCATTTCAATTAAAGTTCTATTTTTCCTTTCAACTACACCATTTTGCTGTGGAGTTCTAGGAGCAGAAAAATTGTGTGAAATGCCAATTTCATTGCAAAAGTTTTCAAAGTTTTCATTTTCAAATTCTTTGCCATGATCACTTCTAATAGATGTGATCACATATCCTTTTTCATTTTGAACTCTTTTTGCAAAGGTTTTGAAGTAATTAAAGGCTTCATTCTTTTGAGCTAAGAAATTAACCCATGTGAATCTAGAGTAGTCATCAACAAGAACAAATGCATATGATTTGCCTCCTAAGCTTGTAACTCTATTTGGTCCAAACAAGTCTAAATGAATGAGCTCTAAAGGTCTAGAGGTGCTTATAACATTCTTTGTTTTAAATGAGCTTTTATGTTGCTTACCATGTTGACAAGGTTCACAAATCCTATCTTTATCATATTTTATCTTAGGTAAGCCATCAACTAAATTCTCATTACAAATATATTTCAATTGATCCATACCAGCATGTCCTAGTCTTCTATGCCATAACCATGCATCATTATTAGTGGACATTAAACATGTATGATCAGAATGTATGCTTACATTGTAAGTGTTGTTTGTTCTAGTACCCTTAAATATGATAACATCATTTGAATTTGTGATTTTGCATTCCTTGGAATCAAACTTAACAAAGTATGCTTTATCACAAAGTTGACTAACACTTAGCAAGTTATGTTTCAAACCATCAACAAGCCATACATCTTCAATTAAATCCTTACCAATAGAACCAATGGAGCCAACACCAAGAATTTTACCTTTAGCATTGTTTCCAAAAGTTACGTTACCTCCATGTTTATAGGTAATACTTGTAAAGAGCTTTGCATTTCCAGTCATATGCCTTGAGCATCCACTATCCACAAGCCATGTGCTTTCATTGGTAGTAGATTTTAGGCATACCTGCAAGCCAATTGTGGTCATCCTTTTTTAGGTACCCACATATATTTGGGTCCTTGATGGTTAGTAGAAAGAGTGCCTTCTAAATTTAGATGAGCTTTTCTTATATAACAATAGAAATTTTTGTGACCAAATTTCATGCAATATGTGCATTGCCATGGTATCCTATGCTTCTGCATTTTTCTTTTTGGATTATACATACAACTACAAGTATGTGATTTCTTTTGTACAAGTTTAGTAAACAACAATGCATAATTGTTTTTGGCTTTATCTCCTAGTGAACCGTAAGAAGTTCTTTTAGACTTGGTGCAAGCATCTTTGATATGAACATCAGAAATTTTAGTTGTAGATGCTTTCACAAAAGTTGGTTTACTAGGTGCAATGTTGGTTGAGCCATTGAATCCTAATCCATATTTCAAGGAAGGTGATCTTTGATTATTAATTAATGTGTTCAATGCTTCCTTTCCTTTATGAAATCTGGAAATTGATTCTTTTAGTTCTTTTAGTTCATGCTTCAATGTCTCATTTTCTTTAATCACCTTTTCTAAGTCATGTGAGCTTTTATTTAATTCTCCTATTGTATTCATTAAGTGTTCATTTGAGGTTTTCAATTCTAAGGTAGAGTTCTTTAAGCATATAAAATCCTTTTCTAACTTAGAGTTTTTCTCTTTATAGAGCATCATTTTAGAGAAATATTTTTCTATTTTAGAATTCATGTGCTCAATCAAATCACTATCATTTATATCACTTATATCATCATGTGCTACAAGATCAAAAGATTGAGTACTTACCTCATTGGAGTCATCTTCAATAGACATGAGACAAAGATTTGCAATTCCTTCCTCTTCTTCTTCTTCACTTGAGGAAGAGTCATCCCATGTGGCTTTGAGAGACTTTTTCTTTTCTTTATCCCATTTCCTTTTGTTCTTTAATTTGTAGCAATCCGACTTGATGTGACCGGTTTTTCCACATTCATAGCATTTTACCTCATTTTTCTTTTCTTTATCTTTGAAGGAGAATTTAGGAGGTGTACCTTTGTTTGCTTGTAATCTTTTCTTCCTTTTCCATTCATTCATTCTTTTTGAGAACATTGCCATTTCATCTTCATCATCAGTACATTCATTGCTTGAGCTCTCAACTTCTTTGATTGCTTTGAGTGCAATTGGTTTTCTCTTTTCTTTCTCACCTTGATCTTCTTCTTTTTCACTGTGCAGCTCAAAAGTGAGTAATTTACCAACTAGCTCGTCGGTTCTTAATGTGCTGAGATCATGAGCTTCTTCTATGGATGATACTTTGGATTCAAAGTTCTTTCTAGCTCTTAGGGCTCTCAAGATCTTACTGTTTACATCACCTTGATCATATACCTTGCCATACTTCTTCAGTTCATTGACAATAGCAAGCAAGCGATTTGTCATGTCGGTGACATTTTCATTTGGTTTCATCTTGAATAGCTCATACTCATGAACATGCATTTGTTTCTTGGTAAATCTTACTTGAGTTGTACCTTCATGGTAGTTTTCAAGTGTTTTCCAAATACAATGTGCACAAGTTAAATGTTGAACTCTTCCACCTTCTTCTCTTGAAATGGAGTTCATCAAGATGGAAGCAGCTCTATTGTTCTTGAATCGATCTCTGATATTGCTAGTTGACCATTGAGCTTTGGGAAGTGGAACTTGAATACCGTCAACCTCATGAGTAGGAGATTTCCACTCATTTTCCACGAAATCCCATAGTTCAATCCCTTCACTGTCTAGAAACAAATACATTTTGTGTTTCCAGTATGAGTAATCCGTTCCATCAAAGTAAGGTCTAAGAATAGAGTTAAGATTTCCATGAGAGCTTGATGAAGAAGAAGTTGCCATTGTGGATCAGATTTCACAATTAAGTTTAAGAAATCTCAGGGCTCTGATACCAATTGTTGTCCCAAGATGGCAACCAAGAGGGGGGGGGGGTGAATTGGTTTCGTCAAGAGATAATGACAATTTAAAAAACTCAACAAACAAGAAATGCGGAATAGAGAGTTGGTTGAGTAATGGAGGAAGGTAAGAACACACAAGATTTATAGTGGTTCGGATTTACTTCAATCCTACATCCACTTCCTTAACAACTTGTTAAGGTTCCACTAGTCTTTGAAGTTTTCACAAGCTCACTTCCAACTTTACAAGTGTTTTTCTTAGGCTCACACTTACAACCCACACAAGAGTTTTACAAGGCTCACTCTCTCAACCTAAGTGTTTCCCAAGCTTACACTCAAACTTATACAATGGTGTTTTCAATGCTAACACCTAACATTCATAACAATTCAAATACAAGTTTAAGCAAAAGGAAATTTGTTGCTTGGCTATGAAAATCTTTTCTTAATAATGTTATTATTTTTTGTTTTCTCATGGAAACATTGTATTTATAGCCAATGTGGTCTTACTAGCCGTTATTGCTGTTTAGAATAAAGTCTTGGCAGATTAGACCTTCTTTACTTAAACTGTCCGAAGCACTTAGCGGTCGCCCTTCATACAAGGATGGTCGCTCTCATGCTTCACGCGGTCGTCCTTTTAACCAGGGACGGTCGCTACTTTTGAAAAAGTTCAACGGTCGAATTTTAGTGCTCTACAGCAGGAATCTTGCCCATGATGTTTTTGTCGGACCGTTTCTTGCCCATGCTGTGTTTGTCGGGACGGTCGCGCATCACAAAGTGCGGTCGCCCTTTTTTGAATACTGAAGTGGGATTACAACGGTCATGTCACGTGTCATTTTCTGACAGGGCAAAAGAGATGTCCGCCATAATTTGAATCTCGCGGTCGCCCTTAGTAGCTTTTCGCGGTCGAACTCATATTCTCGCGTCGAACTTCTGGACGCACCTGAGGACGCGAACACTACTGTCTCTTTGAGCAATTTCTTCTTGAATTGTTGGGCGGTCGCGACTATAAATGAGCGGTCGCTAAATTGGTAAGCGAGGTCGAATCATTCACCGTTCTTGTCACCGCGAACCTTACTGTGATTGTAATGATTTAAGTTCCTTGAGTAGCGGTCGGGCAAATATTAGGACGGTCGCTATTATGTATGAGCGGTCGCGACTATGGTCGAACTTCTGACCACGAAACCTACTGTGACAAGGTTTCATTCTGTAATTGCATGGAGCGGTCGTATTCAGTTGAGGTGCGACCGCTATACTTGTTCTGTTCACCTTTAATTGAAGCAACCTAATCCTGCAACAAGCTTTCTCAAACACAAGTTAAATAGATCATCCATTTGAGTTGTCAAGGATCAAAATTAAGATCATTTGTCTAACAAAAAGAAAGCTAAAACCTTATGAAGGCTCAAAGGGACAACTAGGAATTGATATTTAATAGGGTGGATACTAGTTGTTGGCTAACCAAACAATGCCTATATTGTAACACCCCGATACCCTATATAAGTACTATACGTATACCTAGTATACATACAGTAAATATATAAAGTATAAGGATGTCACTTTTCGTTACCTTTTAAAAACCTGTAACAGAGTTCAAACCATAATACATTAATTTAAATAACATTTACAAAATCATTATCTTTATCAAAACTTCATTTATACATATAAATACTCTCTCGTCAGAAATACATGATAATTAAAATTTTATACATGTATGCATTACCCTCTAGTTGGTCTCGATAAACTTTACTCTTCTTGTGGCATAATAAAAGACTTCATATCTTCCATCTATATACCTGCGCGAATAAACACCCGCGCTAAGCCCGAGAGCTTAGTAATCCAACTATAAAGATATAAACATATAGTATAGAAGTATTGACATATAATGATACATCAATTCAATATATAATTATTTCTTATCATATCTTCTTTTCTTTTTAATTTCATCTTTAATATATCATAGCTAATTTCATATATGATGTACATATATACATAATATTATCACCAACCCCAATGCATCACCAATACTCAAAACCAATATATTAATACCCCTACATTATATATACCATACCAATCATTATTGCAATACACACTTTACCTATCATACCACTCATTATTGCAATACACAAAATTACATATCATACAAATCATAAATCACATTTCCAATAAAGACAACCTTTATCATCAATCACAATTCATTTACATATTACACTTAATAACATTATATTATTCACAATTCACCAAGCATAATTCAGTATTAATACTCACAATCAATATTTCAATATTTGCATTTCACATTGACAATAAAGACAGACTCGGGCCCAAAACACTAATATGTTATTCAAAGTTCAGAGTTACTGCTTTGGTCTATAATCATAATTATCAAGCCCGTAGGCACCATATATCAATATCTCTATCCATGGATAGCGTAACAGACCCAGTCTCTTGGATCATCAACTCGGCTAAACTCGAGGTGATCCTCAACCCGGCAAGACTGTTACCAATCATATATCTCATAATTACAATTTCTCATAGTGTAACAGACCCAGTCTCTTGGCTCTCAATTCAACTCAAAATGAAGAGATCCTCAACCCGGCAAGACTGTTACCTTTTTCATTTTATAGGCATGCCTCCAAACCCAGAACTCTGAAATCGAATAACACATTAGTTACACAATTCATTTATTATTTCATTATCAATCTCATCATCAATTAGGCAAACATGCCTTATCTCTTTCAATTGAATCATCATAGCCAATCACAATGGCTTCACATCTCATTTGAATCATCATTGCCAATCACAATGGCTTCACATCATACACATCATTATTGATATATATATATATATACAACACCAAATACATTAACTACACGAACATGTCATTATTCGAACATACATCATTAATTTCATTGCATATGTATCTTAAATTCATCGTCATATAAACAATATGTCTATTTATTTCATTTCAATCATTTCTCAAGACACATTAACATCATTCATTATTAAAACGTTTATCATAACAAATTACATTGTACATACCTTTTTGAATGATCATCGCCTCTTTCGCGCTATTTAAGTCATAACACTAGTCACGTTATGCAAACAATATAATACATTACCATTCACAATACATAATATAACATTGTTCAATCTCAACAATGATGTTAGACAAATGATCTCTATTTTGATCCTTGACAACTCATATGGATGATCTATTTAACATGTATTTGAGAATCTTGTTACAAAAATTAAATTGCGTCAAATAAAGCAGAACAGAACACTTCTAGCGGTCGCGCCTCACCTGAATACGACCGCGCCATACAGTTACACGATGAAACCTTATCACAGTAGATTTCGCGGTCAGAAGCCCGACCTAAGTCGCGACCGCACTTCACAATCAAAAGATGAAACCCTATCACAGTAGGTTTCGCGGTCAGAAGCCCGACCTAAGTCGCGACCGCACATGACTAAATAGCGACCGCCCATGACTAATAGCGACCGTCCCAAATTACGTCTCTCATACATAAACCCTAAATGTAGCCAAACTTCTTTTGGTTAACTTAAAACACATTGTACACAACATAACCTCATTCAAATGGACATAATCAACCTCATTAGCAATTATTTTACATACTCATCACAACATTTTCATCACCAACATATAACAATCAAACTTTCAAACAACTTCAATTAGCAAGAGAAACAAGTGTGTACTTACCTTAAGCACCACTTCTAAACACTTCCTTTTCCAAGACTTCTTCACTTCCCAAATCAATGACAATTCACTTCCTTCAAAACTTAATGCTTAAAAACACATCACAAACACACTTAATCAACCATCCATATCAACTCACCAATCCCAAACACAATTTCAAAAGAACAAAGGAAAATCAAGAGAAAGAACTTACCTAAGTTGTTGAATTCCACAAATCTTCAATTAAATCCTTTGATTCTCCCTTCAATTTGATGTTAGAATTAAACAAATCTCACTTTGCTCTCTCTTGTCTAAGGAGGAGCCAACCAACGTGGAGAAGAGAAGAAGAAGAAGAAGGAAATGAAGAAAAGACAAAATATCACCTCTTTAAATCTCCACCAAGTGATTCAACAAGAGTAATTACCTAAACACCCTTATACCATTTGTCTTGATTACCATTCATTACATGCCCTTTATAGTAACTTCACACTTAACAAAAATAAATATCTTCTTTCCTTGACTCTTCATTTTGACCAACTTATATGTTATATATATCATCATATACACAACATATACCATTCTCTCTAAACCCTAAATTCTTTCCCAAATCACATATACATAAACATTCTTTTCTCTATTTCTTTTCTCTTGTAAATTAACACATATATTCAATCCAATTATATAACAACAACAACAACATAATCACAACTTCTAGGGCATATATGAGGATATTACATATATCATCTCTCCCTTAAATAAGCAGAGTTCAATTTCGCCTCAAAATTTTATCAAAGCATGTTCTAAGACTGACGATGACCTAGACAAAGGTAATTATGCAGGAGCCCTCTCTAGTAAAGTCATTCGACTCATGATGCATAAATATATTAATTCATGAATTATCAAGCTAGATTCCTCATCGGTTGAGCACCAAAATAAACAAAGACCAACAAAAATTTTGATGAAAGTAATTTATTTCAAGCAACTTTAAATTTGAAAAACACAATAGTTCCAATTAAATATTAAAGAAAGCAAAATTGAAAAGTAACATTCAAGCTAAGGAAACTTCATTGAGTTTAAGCTTCTTTTCCCTTCACATCTTCAATATTTCCATCTTGAAAGGATGATAAAACAAAATCTTCTTCCAATCCTTTTCCCACCATGAAGGTTGCTGGGGGTGGCACTCTTCCAAATTTAGGCAAAGGGTTGTTCTTGGTATTGGGCTTTGTTTTATTAGTTTTTGTCATAAAATTGTTATTTAATTATTATGATAATTATTGTTTTCTTCATGCATTTTGGTAGTTTTAATCTGTTTCTTTAGTGATTTCATCAATTTGGTAGTTTTTAATTTATCCTAGTGTTTATGTCATTTTGTACTAGTTTTTAGTGTGATGTTTAAGTGTTTTTAGTTAATGTTTCATTTGATTCTTGTTTAAAGTTTGTTTTAAGTGTTTGTTTTAGGTTAAAGTGCAAAAACTCCCTTGGAAGATCAAAACAAAGAAAGAAGAGCATGAAGCAAGCAAGACATGGCCAAGCCAAATCAAGCATGGCCATTTCACCTCAAAGGAAATCTTGGCAGAACATGACACGGGCAGGAGACACGGCCAAGCCACTGGCCGTGTCTCACCTAAAGGGTAAAACCAAAGAAACCAATAAAGAAAGGAAAATTTGGTAGAAGCTGACACTGGCAAGTGACACGGCCAAGCCACTGGCCGTGTCACATGACACGACCACAAGCTTGGTCGTGTCCCATCCTAAGCCAAAGAACAAGGAAGAACCAAAGGAAAGAAACAGAAGCTGACACACCCAGGAGACACGGCCAAGCCACTAGACGTGTCACATGACTGTTGCGCTCAAATTAACTCTACCACAAAGCGTCACTCGCAAGTATACAAAGTAGTTGTAGCAAAGGTGATCGCCCCAAGGTCGTCTCACAAGGAAGCCAAAGTGGGTAATTGATTATCAAATTAAAAGTAACAAGTATTAAAGAAATTTAAATTGCAAAGTAATAAAGAAGATTGATTTAATTTGAAAACAATAAAAATAAACAAAAGCTGATGTTTTGATTCACTTGATAAAAGGGTCTAGGGTTTGCACTTCTCTACTACTTACATGTATGAACGGTTATTCCACTTAACTAATTTCATTTCTAAGATTAAATCTAAACAACTTAATTAATTGAGTCAATGAAATAAGCTCTCGCATTCAAACCTCTTACAACTAATCTTGTTATAATTGAAACAATCTTTTTAATAGGTTATATTTCTAATTCACCTAAGTCCTTAATTGAATTATTCCAGCATTAGACTTCATCTCTCAATTCATCATCTAATACCTAAAACACACAATTGGTGGCCAATCAATCATATGTAACAATATTTCATTCAATAAAGGTAAAAGAAATTATTAGCTAAGAGAATAACCAATTCATACAATCATAGTAGATCCATACAAACCCTAGACTAGATCAAATTAGTTCATAATGCAATCAAACATATTCATCTCATTAATGTTTAAAGAAATCAAAATAGACATGATAATATCCATTCAATAAAAATAAAGAGAATAAGTTCAAGAACAAAACCAAGTTACAACTCCTTGAAGCTTCTGAATAATCTCTTGTTTGAATCTTGCAAGAAGAATGAATAACTGGCATGAACAATCTAATCTAGCTAGTTTTGATCCAAAGTTTAATCAAAATCAAGAAAACAAAGTAAAAACCCTAATCTCTACTCTCTGACGGCTCAAACTAATCTCAAAATCGTCAACCGTCACAAACCCTAACTTTCTTTTTGCTTTTATACGAAACGTCGGCTTTAAAATTCGGTGCGTGTTTGGTTCATGAGGGACACGGCCAGGTGATGAGGGACACGGCCGTGTGAGAGCTTGTTGGGGGTACACGGCCACAAGACATGGCCGTGTCCCCTGCAGGTGTCCACCTCTGTTGCTTCTTGTCTTTCTTCTTCTTTTGGTTGAGTGACATGGCCAAGTCATGAGTGACTTGGCCGTGTTGCACCATGATTGAGGGACACGGCCACATGACTTGGCCGTGTCCCTTGCCTGTGTCTGCCTCTGTGAAATTTTTGATCTTCCTTTCCTTTGGTAACAAGTGAGACACGGCCAAGTCAGGGTGACTTGGCCGTGTTGCTCTTCTTTGGAGGGACACGGCCACATGACTTGGCCGTGTCCCTTGCTTGTGTCTGCTACTGGGACTTGCTCTTCAATTTAATCTTGGTATGGGACACGGCCAGTGACTTGGCCGTGTCCTCTGCCTGTGTCAGCTTCTGCCCATTTCATCTTCAATTTGTTTCCTTGCTGTTTTAACCTAACACAAAACTGGCAAACAAAACTTAAACAAGAATTAAATAAACAATATCCAACAAAACATAAACACATACTAAAAATTAAATAAAAAATGACAGAAACACAGAAATAAACTAAAACTACACAATTAAAGAAAACATTAAACAAACCGATTAAAACTAACAAAATACCTAAATAAAACAATAATTAACATAACAAACAAGACACAAAACTATAACAAAAACTAATAAAACAACTACCCCACACTTAAAACTTTGCTTGTCCTCAAGCAAATTCACATGGCATAAATTAAAAACTCAAACAACCTTAACTAAAATTCCAGCATATAGATGAAATACTTAAAGAGTCAGACATAAATAATTGCAATTTCCTTCAATCAAGGATTTTCTTAACTCATTCATTAATCCAAACATACAAATCTTATCTCTCAACTAAGTGTTTCACTCGATTTCAAAGGTTAATCACTCATACCACTCATGAGTACATACTGCCATAAACTTGCTTAATTATCCAATCTCCCTCACTGATTTTCTCAAGAAATAATCCGAAGGTCTTTTATTTGGATGTAATGGGGCTAAGGTAAGGTGTGAGAAAAGACATTTAAGCTGGAGCATCAAGAAATGGAGTATCTAAATTAGACACTACTCTTGCTAAGAATTTCATAACTCCTTACATAGCATACTCACCAACCCTTAACAATCTTACATACTTGCACACTAAAAGAAAAGTACATGAGTCAAAATTCCTCTAAGGCTAGAAAATATATGAACTTTGAATATATATATCTCTTTTTGTGTTATTTTCACTTTTTCTTTTTCTTTTTTTTTTATTTAGTTTATTTTTTTTAATATATATATAAACAAAGTATAAACTTACATGGAACATCCAGCTTACAATGTAGAGGAAAAGAATAATGACTCTTAATCAAATACAATATGCAAAGTATGCATTTCAACCCTCAATTAGGAATTCCATTTTTTTTTACTTACCCCACACTTGAAATAAACTACCCTATTGTCAAATCATACAACTCCATTCCTTAATGCATAGGTATGATGATAATAAGAACATGTTAAGTTGAGAATTGTGTTAATCAAACAAGAAACGGTCAATGGCTCAACTTGGCTCACTAAGGAAATCAATATAAAGGGAAGTCTCTTTAAGCTAAAGGGGCTAACCTAATTTGCCTTCATCATTTTAAAACTTGAGATTAAATCATAATGTGAGTTCAATAAGTATGCAAAAGCAAACTCTAGAGATGCAACATCATGAAGGTGCACACTTAAGAAAAGAAAATCAATTGACAAAAATATCAAATTTTATGAGGCTCAAAACTCACACAAGTGGGTTCACAAAGATTTATATGTCATGAATTGCAGAATGCGAAAATTAATCCCGAATAAATTCAAATGCTCATTTCTATGCTGATACTAAAGTCTCAACTCTAATGCTAGAATTAAAGAAAAGATCAATAAATTTTCGACAATTATGCCATGCACAACAAACACAATAAACAAAACAACCACAATAAGCAAAACAAGAATTAAAGGAAAGCTTAAAGAGTACCCCACACTTAAAATTTACATTGTCCTCAATGTAAAACAAGAATAATAAATAAAAAGAGTCAAAGGACAACCTGTCTTCCATCGTACCTGGTGAGGCAAAATCCTAGCTTTCCATCACAAAGACAAAAGTTTAAAAATAAAAGTACAAAATAAAATATCCAAATACAAAACGTTAACATTAAAACAAAAACGAAAAATAAAACAAAAGTACATTAAATAAAATAAAGCAAGGACTGAAAATCTATGGAAAATGTGGGCGGGAAGATGATGCAGCTGAGGGATGGAGACTCAAGATCGTCGCAAGGTTACTGTTAATCTGTTCCATCTGCTGTAAGATCTCAGCATGGTTATGGTCCACTTTGCCCTCCAGGGCCTCAATCCTCAGAAGTACCTCTTGATGTTCTGAGACCGGAGCATCCTCATCTAGACCTAAAGAATCCGAGTCTGACTCCTCTTCAACCCGGGCTCTCTTCTGCCTGTCCCCCGGTGCTTCAGGCTCAGCTGAAGGCATCACAAAAGTCCCTCTCCTATGCACCACCATGTGCATCTTCTCAAGGGTAGCTAAATCCAAGGAATCATTACCCAAAATACGGGTCATCCGAGTAGTATTCGGGTCAAAATCCTCAATCAGGGCTACTGCTAATGTAGTGATCAATCCTCCAACACAAATAGCCCCCCTCCTTTTATTAGCTACAGTGTCAAAAATATCGGCTAACCAATAGCCGGCACTAATATTCATTTCATTCAAAACACAATCCAAGAAAAATAACTCACTCGACTCAACCACACCCGGGCTCTCCTTCCGAGCAAAGAACCCACATGACATAAACCTGTGCAAATATCTCAAAGTAGGATTCCGTAATTTAGATGCTTTGGCCGATTTGGCCACATAAGTACCTGAGCCTAAGGCACCCCAAGCAAATTGTTGTCTAAAATCTTTGGGTATCGATCTTTCCTCATGTTGATGAAAACCATAAATATCATTCAACTGATCAATAGTGAGCACAAATGATCTACCCATTAATTTAAACATCAGTCTCCTGCAGATTTTCTTATCATCCCTATCCACCTTAAGAGTTGTCAAAAATTCTAGGGTAAGCTCCTCAAACTGCAGAGGTCTCAATGAGACAAAAGTCTCCCACCCAAGATATTGCACATATCTATAAAAAGCAGTTCTCATTTGCAAAGCATCTAGAGATTCGTCATTCACATACCTTGTTGGGAAAAAACCCCGAGCCAAAAGACTTGCCCTCTTGTGAGATAAAGTTGAGGAAGATGACGAAGCTCCTTCGGCTCCAGATTTCTTCTTCTTGCGGTGTGATACAGTTTTAGTTCTTGGCATCTCGAGATCTGAAAAATTAACACTCAAAACTGAATTAAATCAAGATTATATGAGTAAAGAGGAAGTTTCAAGTGATTATCTCAAGTTTTGTTGAAGAAATTTGAAGTTTTAATGGATGATATGAAGTTTTGAAATAAAAAGCTATGGATTTGGTGTTACAGAGAGCAAGAGAACGAAAGAGATGAAGAATAGGAAATTAGGGATTTATGAAAAGAAACTGGGCTAGATCGGGCTTTTAAAAGTTTAAAATTGGAGTGACACGGCCGTGTGTGTGTGGACTTGGCCGTGTTGGTGTGTGAAAGTGGAGGGACACGGCCAAGTGGAGAGCACACGGCCGTGTCTCATGGTTTTTGGGGGACACGGCCAGGTGACTTGGCCGTGTCCCCTGGGTGTGTCCAATTCTGTATAAAATTTGCAAAATGATCAAATTTTTTTTTTTATGAAAAAGCTTGGCCGTGTCCAGTGTGTGACACGGCCAAGGGACACGGCCAAGTCCTTTGGCCGTGTCACCTACTGCCTTTTTATTAATTTTACTTTTTTTTAACAATTTTGCAAACCTTCTTCTTTAAACACCCTGAAACACCAAGTAACGAAAAACCGATCAAAGCACAGTCCATTTATTGAAACTGAACATAAATCAAAACTCGCTAAACTTAAAATTACAACTACGAAAAATAAATGCAAACCGATGGGTTGCCTCCCATTTAGCGCTTCTTTAATGTCATAAAGCTGGACATCATGCAAGGCCTAGGGATCATGAATCAAAGTACTGTCAATGACCCTCACTTCCTGAAATCCTTCATTGTATGGCTTAACTCTCTGTCCATTCACTTTGAAAGTCTCACCTGTTCTAGAGTTAAGTAATTCAATTGCACCAGAAGGATATACCTGAGTTATCTCGAAAGGACCACTCCATCGAGACTTGAGTTTACCTGGAAAAAGACGGAGTCGTGAGTTAAAAAGTAAAACCTTCATACCTGGACTCATTGTCTTTCGTACTATAATTCTGTCATGAAGTGCTTTAGTGCGATCCTTGTAAATTCTCGAGCTCTCATAAGCCTCATTCCTCAGCTCATCTAACTCTGAAATTTGCAAAAATCTTTCTCTCTTTGCTTTGTCCAAGTCCAAATTCAGAGTCTTGATTGCCCAATATGCTCTGTGCTCCAACTCCACTGGTAAGTGACAAGCTTTTCCAAACACCAATCGATATGGACTCATACCTAGAGGAGTTTTGAAAGAAGTCCGATATGCCCATAGTGCATCATGCAATCTGCTTCCCAATCCTTCCTGGATGTGTTGACTGTTTTCTCCAAAATTCCTTTTAGCTGCTTGTTGGATGTTTCCACTTGCCCAGAAGTTTGTGGATGGTATGGGGTTGCCACCTTGTGCTTCACACCAGATTTGTGCATTAACTTCTCAAAAAGCCTGTTGCAAAAATGACTTCCCCCATCACTGACTATCACCCTTGGTGTGCCAAACCTGCTAAGAATGTTTTCCTTCACAAATTTAACAACAATATTAGCATCATTAGTACGGGTGGGGATTGCCTCCACCCATTTGGAAACATAATCAACAGCAACTAAAATGTATTCATAACCAAAGGACTTGGGGAAAGGACCCATGAAGTCTATTCCCTACACATCAAACAGTTCAACAACAATATATGACTGAAGGGGCATTTCATTCCTCCTCCCAATGTTACCTACTCTTTGGCAACGATCACAATGCTTACAATAGTCTTGAGCATCTTTAAATAAAGTAGGCCAGTAAAAACCACTTTGAAACACCTTTTCTGCAGTCTTTCTTCCTCCAAAATGACCCCCACAGTGAAGGTCATGACAAAATTGAAGAACACTCAATTGTTCTTCCTCAGCTACACACCTGCGAACTATCTCATCTTTGCATATCCGGAATAGATAAGGTTCATCCCAAAAATAAAACTTACTCAAGTGTAGAAACCTTTTCTTTTCCTGAAAGGACATGTTAGATCTCAAAATACCACAAGCAAGATAGTTAACAATATCTGCAAACCAAGGGGCATTAATCACCACAAACAGATGCTCATCAGGAAATTCTTCTAAATTTTTATAAATGTTATCAGATGCAAGATTTTCACTAAAGAAGGGTAATCTGGATAAGTGATCAGCAACAACATTCTCACTACCCTTAGTATCCTTGATTTGAAAATCAAACTCTTGCAACAACAACACCCATCTAATTAAGCGCGGTTTAGCATGTTGTTTTGTTAAAAGATATTTGAGAGCTGCATGGTCAGAATGCACAATAATTTTTGACCCAATTAAATATGCTCTAAATTTGTCTAAAGCAAAAACAACAGCTAATATTTCCTTCTCAGTTGTGGTGTAATTCATTTGTGCACTATTCAGGGTTAAACTGGCATAATAAATTACTCTCAAGTATTTGTCAACCCTTTGCCCAATAACAGCTCCTACTGCATGATTAGATGCATCAGACATGATTTCAAAAGGTAAAGACCAGACAGCAGCTACAATCACAGGTGCACTAGTCAATTTTTCCTTAAGGAAATTAAAAGCTTGCATGCATTGTGCTGTAAATTCAAATGGAACATCTTTCCCCAATAAATGGCACAAAGGTTGGCTTATTTTGGAAAAATCCTTAATAAACCTCCTGTAAAATCCTGCATGCCCTAGAAAACTTCTTATTCCCTTAACTGAGGTAGGTGGGGGTAACTTAGCAATCAATTCAATTTTAGCCTTATCCACCTCAATCCCTTTACTCGACACCACATGACCTAAGACAATGCCCTGAGTAACCATAAAATGACTCTTTTCCCAACTTAAAGTGAGGTTACATTCAATGCATCTCTCAAGCACACGAACAAGTTTATTGAGGCAATTATCAAAAGAATTACCAAAAACAGAAAAATCATCCATAAATACCTCAATAAAATCATCGATCATATCTGAGAAGACAGACATCATGCATCTCTGAAAAGTTGCAGGTGCATTGCACAAGCCAAAGGGCATACGTCGAAATGCATAAGTCCCAAAAGGGCAAGTAAAGGTTGTCTTTGACTGATCTTCTGGAGCTATTGGCACCTGATAGTAACCTGAAAGGCCATCCAGAAAACAATAATGTGAGTGCCCAGAAAGTTTATCTAACATCTGATCAATAAAAGAAAGAGGAAAATGATCTTTCTTTGTAGCATTGTTCAACTTCCTATAATCAATGCACATTCTCCACCCAGTAGTAGTCCTAGTAGGAACCAACTCATTATTCTCATTTTTCACCACAGTGATTCCAGATTTCTTAGGAACTACATGTACTGGGCTCACCCACTCACTATTAGCAATTGGATATATTACTCCTTCATCCAGTAATTTGAGCACCTCTTTCTTAACCACTTCACTCATATTTGGGTTAAGTCGCCTTTGGGTCTCCCTCACAGGTTTAGCTCCCTCTTCTAAAGTGATTCTATGCATGCACATGGAAGGGCTAATACCCTTGATGTCACTCAATCCCCATCCTATTGCTCTCTTCAATCTTTTAAGCTCACTCACTAACCTCATCTCCTCCCCTTCACTAAGTTCACTAGATATTATCACAGGTAAAGTGTTGATATCCCCTAAAAACACATATTTCAGGTTCTTAGGTAACTCTTTCAGCTCTAACTCTAGTGAGGGTTTCTTCTCTTCTTTTTCAATGGTGGAAGGTTCACAAACTGGCTCCTCCTTAAGTTCCTCTACTTCAGCACTTCCTAAGGTCTCGAGACAACTGGCTATTTCTGCATCAAAAATTTCCAAATCACTATCCAAAGTCAATGCCAGCTCCAATTTATCAGAGGAACCTGTCTGCAAGAAAACATCTGAAACAACTGCATCAACACAATCAATGAAAGAACAATCCTCATACAAAGCAGTTGTAGGAATAGGAGAAGTGTTAAAAATAGAAAATTCCACAGTTTGTTATCCTGAATGTTGCAAAAATGACTTCCCCCATCACTGACTATCACCCTTGGTGTGCCAAACCTGCTAAGAATGTTTTCCTTCACAAATTTAACAACAATATTAGCATCATTAGTACGGGTGGGGATTGCCAACACCCATTTGGAAACATAATCAACAGCAACTAAAATGTATTCATAACCAAAGGACTTGGGGAAAGGACCCATGAAGTCTATTCCCCACACATCAAACAGTTCAACACAATATATGACTGAAGGGGCATTTCGTTCCTCCTCCCAATGTTACCTACTCTTTGGCAACGATCATAGTGCTTACAATAGTCTTGAGCATCTTTAAATAAAGTAGGCCAGTAAAAACCACTTTGAAGCACCTTTTCTGCAGTCTTTCTTCCTCCAAAATGACCCCCACAGTGAAGGTCATGACAAAATTGAAGAACACTCAATTGTTCTTCCTTAGCTACACACCTGCGAACTATCTCATCTTTGCATATCCGGAATAGATAAGGTTCATCCCAAAAATAAAACTTACTCAAGTGTAGAAACCTTTTCTTTTCCTGAAAGGACATGTTAGATCTCAAAATACCACAAGCAAGATAGTTAGCAATATCTGCAAACCAAGGGGCATTAATCACCACAAACAGATGCTCATCAGGAAATTCTTCTAAATTTTTATAAATGTTATCAGATGCAAGATTTTCACTAAAGAAGGGTAATCTGGATAAGTGATCAGCAACAACATTCTCACTACCCTTAGTATCCTTGATTTGAAAATCAAACTCTTGCAACAACAACACCCATCTAATTAAGCGCGGTTTAGCATGTTGTTTTCTTAAAAGATATTTGAGAGCTGCATGGTCAGAATGCACAATAATTTTTGACCCAATTAAATATGCTCTAAATTTGTTTAAAGCAAAAACAACAGCTAACATTTCCTTCTCAGTTGTGGTGTAATTCATTTGTGCACTATTCAGGGTCAATTCCAGCTCCAATTTATCAGAGGAACCTGTCTGCAAGAAAACATCTGAAACAACTGCATCAACACAATCAATGAAAGAACAATCCTCATACAAAGCAGTTGTAGGAATAGGAGAAGTGTTAAAAATAGAAAATTCCACAGTTTGTCCCAAAACAGTCATTGATAATTTTCCATTCTTAACATCTATCAAAGTATTGGTAGTCACCATAAAAGGCCTACCCAGCAAAATGGTGTGTGCAGATGGTGAAGAATTACTTGCCTCCATGTCAAGAACAATGAAATCCATAGGTACTATCAAACCACCAACTTTAACTAACACATCTTCTATAACCCCTTTCGGGAATCTAAGAGATCTATCAGCTAATTGCAACACCATTTTTGTTGGCTTAAGTTCCCCTAATTCTAAGTCAAGGTACACAGAGTAAGGCATTAAATTCACACTAGCTCCCAAATCACACATGCCATCAGTACATTTTCCATTCCCCATAGCAATTTGAATAATAAAGCTTCCAGGATCCTTTAGCTTAGGAGGTAGTTTATGCTGCAAAACAGCACTAGCTACCTCAGAAACTATCACCTTTTCATTCGGCTCATACCTTTTTTTTCTTGGTATTTAGTTCTTTGAAGAATTTAGCATAAGCCGGCATGTTCTTAATTGCTTCAAGTAAGGGTAAGTTGATACTTACCTTAGATAGCATGTTGAAGATATCTGAAAACTGCTTATCTTTTTTTATCATCCTTCAACCTGCTAGGGAATGGTATAGGTGGCCGGTATGGATTGCTTGCCTTGTGCAAATCTGGTGTAGGGGACTTCTCCATTGATCCTTTTTCAGCACCTTTGTTCTACAGTTCTCCTTCCTTTTTATTTTCTTGCTCACCTGCATTCACAGAATTATTTTCAACATTGTTATTAATTACCTTGCCACTCCTAAGAATAGTCACTGCTTGTGCCTACTCAGGTTGGCTTGGGAACTTCTCCTTTTGTTGAATTTGCATTTGTTGTGCAAGTTGCCCCACTTGGGTCTCCACCTTCTTAAAAGATGCTTCCAAGGAATCCAGCCTCTTGTTGTTCATCTCCTGATTTTTAGCACTGACTTGGATAAAAGCCTGTAAGCTTTCCTCCAAACTCTCTCTCTTAGGCTGACCTTGATTTGAGGATTGGCCCTGTTGTTGATTCTGTCTCTGTAGCAAATGGAAAGGCTGTTGAGCATTATTCGTTGTCCAGGAAAAATTTGGGTGACTCCTCCAACCAGGATTGTAAGTGTTGGAGTAAGGATCATTTCTGGCTCTTGGTTGAAATCCCCCCATAGCATTAACTTGCTCAGCTTCATTCCCAAAAGACTCATATGCAGAGGGACATATATTTGCTCCATGCCCAAATGTCCCACAGATTCCACACACTTCTTGAGTAGATGAAGAAATATTGTTCTTCATGTTTAGCATCTGAACCTGCCTTGTCAACTCAGCTATTTGACTAACCATTTTAGTATTAGCTTCCAGTTGATTCACCCCCTTGCTTCTTCCCCTTACACTCTTTTGTTGAGAATTAGCTCTCAACATCTCAAAGATCTCGTAAGTCTCATCAGCTGTCTTTTCTCCCATGGCTCCCCCAGCTGCATTATCAACTGTGTTCTAAAATTGCTGGGTGAGACCATCATAGAAAAACTGATTAAGGAGTTGAAGTGGGTAGTGATGATGTGGACACTGGATCAATAGCATCTTGAATCTGTCCCAAGCCTCATGAAATGGCTCTCCTTCAAATTGAGAGAATGTAGCAATCTTTCCTCTCAACTCAGCTGTTTTTTGATGTGAGTAGAACTTGCCCATGAATTTATTGAAAACTTGTTCCCAAGTTGTCAGTGAGTTCTTGGGCAACATCATAAGCCAGCTCTTTGCCCTATCCTTCAAAGTATAAGGGAAACATCTCATCCTCAACTGATCTTCTGTTAGTCCTCCCAAAGGAAAAGTGTTGAGGGTGGAGTAGAAATCCCGAATAAAATTCAAAGGATCTTCATTTGGAACTCCATAGAATGAGGGCAGCATGTTGTAGTGAATATTCTTCAACTCATAGTTTCTTGCTGCATCTGTCAGTCTTATGCAAGAAGTGGAGGTTCCAATAACAGGTCTAGCAAAATCTCTCATGGTTCTTTGCCTTTCTTCAGCCATCTTTACAGATTTTTCAGATTCTGACTCAAAATCTGAAATATCTTCCTCTGAAGTATCAAATTCGGTGAAGAGCTCAAACTCCTCTCTGCTCCTTTTTACTCTCTGAATTTCTGGAATGAATGGATGCAACTCTCCTTCGAGTGATCTCCTACCTTGCATAAACAGAAATTTTCTAGAAAAAGAAACAATTAAAAGCAAAAGACAAATAAAATAAAATGAAAAACAATGAAAAATAATCTAAAATATTTATATTTATTTTTTTCTTTTTAAATAAACAATTACGCCAATTAGCTTCCCGGCAGCGGCGCCAAAAACTTGTTGCGCTCAAATTAACTCTACCACAAAGCGTCACTCGCAAGTATACGAGGTAGCTGTAGCAAAGGTGATCGCCCCAAGGTCGTCTCACAAGGAAGCCAAAGTGGGTAATTGATTATCAAATTAAAAGTAACAAGTATTAAAGAAATTTAAATTGCAAAGTAATGAAGAAGATTAATTTAATTTGAAAACAATAAAAATAAACAAAAGCTGATGTTTTGATTCACTTGATAAAAGGGTCTAGGGTTTGCACTTCTCTACTACTTACATGTATGAATGGTTATTCCACTTAACTAATTTCATTTCTAAGATTAAATCTAAACAACTTAATTAATTGAGTCAAGGAAATAAGCTCTCGCATTCAAACCTCTTACAACTAATCTTGTTATAATTGAAACAATCTTTTTAATAGGTTATATTTCTAATTCACCTAAGTCCTTAATTGAATTATTCCAGCATTAGACTTCATCTCTCAATTCATCATCTAATACCTAAAACACACAATTGGTGGCCAATCAATCATATGTAACAATATTTCATTCAATAAAGGCAAAAGAAATTATTAGCTAAGAGAATAACCAATTCATACAATCATAGCAGATCCATACAAACCCTAGACTAGATCAAATTAGTTCATAATGCAATCAAACATATTCATCTAATTAATGTTTAAAGAAATCGAAATAGACATGATAATATCCATTCAATAAAAATAAAGAGAATAAGTTCAAGAACAAAACCAAGTTACAACTCCTTGAAGCTTCTGAATAATCTCTTGTTCGAATGTTGCAAGAAGAATGAATAACTGGCATGAACAATCTAATCTAGCTAGTTTTGATCCAAAGTTTAATCAAAATCAAGAAAACAAAGTAAAAACCCTAATTTCTACTCTCTGACGGCTCAAACTAATCTCAAAATCATCAACTGTCACAAACCCTAACTTTCTTTTTGCTTTTATACGAAACGTCGGCTTTAAAATTCAGTGCGTGTTTGGTTCATGAGGGACACGGCCAGGTGAAGAGGGACACGGCCGTGTGAGAGCTTGTTGGAGGGACACAGTCACAAGACATGGCCGTGTCTCCTGCAGGTGTCCACCTCTGTTGCTTCTTGTCTTTCTTCTTCTTTTGGTTGAGTGACACGGCCAAGTCATGAGTGACTTGGCCGTGTTGCACCATGATTGAGGGACACGACCACATGACTTGGCCGTGTCCCTTGCCTGTGTCTGCCTCTGTGAAATTTTTGATCTTCCTTTCCTTTGGTAACAAGTGAGACACGGCCAAGTCAGGGTGACTTGGCCGTGTTGCTCTTCTTTGGAGAGACACAGCCACATGACTTGGCCGTGTCCCTTGCTTGTGTCTGCTACTGGGACTTGCTCTTCAATTTAATCTTGGTATGGGACATGGCCAGTGACTTGGCCGTGTCCTCTGCCTGTGTCAGCTTCTGCCCATTTCATCTTCAATTTGTTTCCTTGCTGTTTTAACCTAACACAAAACTGGCGAACAAAACTTAAACAAGAATTAAATAAACAATATCCAACAAAACATAAACACATACTAAAAATTAAATAAAAAATGACAGAAACACAGAAATAAACTAAAACTACACAATTAAAGAAAACATTAAACAAACCGATTAAAACTAACAAAATACCTAAATAAAACAATAATTAACATAACAAACAAGACACAAAACTATAACAAAAACTAATAAAACAATGACATGGCCACAAGCTTGGTCGTGTCATTCTCTTCTCCAAAGAACAAAGAAGAGCAAGGAGAAACAGAAGCTGACACACCCATATGACACGGCCAAGCCACTGGCCATGTCACATGACACGGCCACAAACTTGGCCGTGTCACTCCATGAGACCAAAGAAAGAAAGAAAGCATGGATTTTTAGCAAGGGATTTGTATAAATAAGAAGATTAGGGCAAGAGAAAAGGGGAACACACACTTCTTCAGCAGTTCTACACTCTTCTTTCAGCCGTTTTTCACTTTTCTCTTAGAGTTTTTCTTTGAAACAATAAAACCATAGAAGATTGATTTCACCTTCATTCAAACATTCTAGATCAAATTAGTTCTAGCCATTACATTATTCTTTTAGCAAAAATCTAAGCAAGAGATTCTTCAGAGCAAAAAGGGAAATTATAATTGGGTTTTGTTCTTTAACTCTATCTCTTAAGTTTCATTTAAATTTTATTTATAAATTCTCTAATGTCTAAATTAATTTCTTTGAATTTTAATGAGATGAATTTGTTTGATACTATTATTATGAACTAATTTTGATCTAGTCTAGGGTTTGTATGGATCTACTATGATTGTATGAAATGGTTATTGCTCTTAACTGATTTATTTCTTTTATCCATAATTGAATGGAATAATGTTAATATATAATTGATTGGTCAACAATTATGTATTTTAGGTATTTATATGAAGGATAGAGAAATGAAATCTAATACTGGAATAATTCAATTAGGGACTTAGGTGAATTAGAAATATAAACCTAAGGAAAAGATCATTTTGATTGTAGTAAGATTAATTGAAAAAGGTTTGAATGCGAGAGCTTATTTCCTTAATTCCATTAATTAAGTTGCTTGAAATTTGATCTTTGAAATTAAATCAGTTGAGAGGAATAGCCGTTCATACATATAAATTAGTAGAGAAGTCCAAACCCTAGGCTTTTCTATTAAGTGAATAAATATATTTGTTCAATTTTTTTTCATTATTATAAATTCAATTCCTTTTTGTTTTCGTTTGTTGTTGGCAATTTAATATTATAAATCACAGACTATTAATTGGTAATTTGTTTATTATGACTTGATAAATAATTAGCTCATCTAGCTTCCTTGTGAGATGACCTTGAGGTGTTCACCGAAATACGACAGCAGTCTCGTATACTTGCGAGTGTAGCTTTAGTAGTGTTTACAAGAGCGCAACAAGTTTTTGGCACCGCTACCGAGGAAGCTAATTGGCGTAATTGTTTATTAGTCATATATATATATATATTAAATTATTTTTCATTGCTTATATTTTATTTTATTTTTCTTTTGCTTTAAATAATTCCTTCTTCCAGAAATTTTGTTTATGCAAGGCAGGAAATCACTCGGAGGAGAGCTTCGCTAATTTATTTTAGAAATTCAAAGAGTGAAAAAGGAGTAGAGAAGAGTTTGAACTGTATACTGGGTTTGATACAGAGGAGGAAATTTTTTATTTTGATTCGGATACTGCATAATCTACAAATATGGGAGACGAAAGGCAAAGAACTATGAGGGATTTTGCCAGACCTGTCATTGGGAATGCCACCTCATGTATAAGATTGACAGATGCAGCAAGAAATTACGAGTTGAAGAATATTCACTACAACATGCTGCCATCTTTCTATGGAGTTTCGAATGAGGATTCTTTGAATTTTATCCAGGATTTCTGCTCCACCCTCAACACATTTCCATTGGGAGGACTAACAGAAGACCAGTTGAGGATGAGGTGTTTTTCATACACATTAAAGGATAGGGCAAAAAGCTGGCTTATGATGTTGCCTGAAAATTCTTTGATAACTTGGGAGCAAGTATATTACAAGTTTATGGGAAAATTTTACTCACATCAGAAGACAGCTGAATTAAGAGGAAAAATAGCTACATTTGCTCAAATGGATGGAGAGCCATTTCATGAGGCTTGGGATAGGTTTAAGATGTTGTTAATCTAGTTTCCACACCATCATTACCCACTTCAACTGCTGAATCAGTTTTTCTACAATGGTCTAACCCATCAATTTCAGAATATTGTTGATAATGCAGCTGGGGGAGCTATGGGAGAAAAGACAGCATAAGAGACTTATGAAATCTTTGAAATGTTGGGAGTTAATTCCCAATAGAAAAGTGTAAGAGGAAGAAGTAAAAGGGTAAATCAAGTGAAAGCCAATAGTGAGATGGTCAATCAGATAGCTGAATTGACAAGACAAGTGCAGATGCTGAACATGAAGAACAATGCTTTTTCATCCACTCAAGAAGTGTATGGAATTTGTGAAACTTTTGGGCATGGAGCAAATATATGCCCCTCTACATATGAGTCTTATGGAAATGAGGTTGTGCAAGTTAACGCTATGGAGGGATATCAACTAAGGGCCCGGAATGATCCTTTCTCAAAAACTTACAATCCTGGTTGGCGGAATCATCCAAACTTTTCATGGGCAACAAATAATTTCCAACAACCTTTCCATTTGCTCCAAAGACAAAATCAACTGCCAGAGCAATCTTCAAATCAAGGGCAGCCTAAGAGAGGCAGTTTGGAGGATAGTTTACATGCTTTTATCCAAGTCAATACCAAGAATCAAGAGATGAATAACAAAAGGTTGGATTCATTGGAAGCGTCTTTCAAGAAAGTGGAGACCCAAGTGGGACAACTTGCACAACAGATGCAGATTCAATAAAAAGGAAAATTTTCGAGTCAACCTGAGCAAGCACAAGCAGTGACTGTTCTTAGAAGTGGCAAGGTAATAAATAATGGTGTTGAAAATAATTCTGTGAATGCAGGTGATCAAGAAAACAAAAAAGAAGGAGAACCAGAGGACAATGGTGATGGAGAAAAATCAATGGAGCAATCTCCTTCAGCAGATTTACACAAGGCAAGTAATCCTTACCGGCCACCTATACCATTCCCCAACAGATTGAAGAATGATAAACAAAATAAGCAATTTTTGAACATCTTCAACATGCTATCTAAGGTAAGTATTAACTTACCTTTACTTGAAGCAATAAAGAATATGCCGGCTTATGCCAAATTCTTCAAGGAATTGAACACCAAGAGAAAGAGGTATGAGCCAAATGAAAAGGTGATAGTATCAGAGGTAGACAATGCTGTTTTGCAACATAAACTACCTCCGAAGCTAAAGGATCCTAGCAGCTTCATAATTAAAATTACAATGGGTAATGGAAAGGGGACCGATGGCATGTGTGATTTAGGAGCCAGTTTTAATTTGATGCCTTACTCTGTGTACCTTGAATTAGAACTTGAGGAACTTAAACCAACTAAAATGGTCTTGCAATTAGCTGACAGATCTCTTAGATTCCCGAAAGGAATTATAGAAGATGTGTTAGTTAAGGTTGGTGGGTTGATAGTGCCCATGGACTTTATAGTCCTTGACATGGAAGGAGATAACCCTACACCATCCACACACACTATTTTACTGGGTAGGCCTTTTATGGCTACGACCAACACCTTGATTGATGTTAAAAATGGTAAATTGTCAATGACTGTCTTGGGACAAAAGGTTGAATTTTCTATTTTTTAACACTTCTCCTATTCCTACAACTGCATTATATAAGAATTCCTCTTTAATTGATTGTATTGATGCAGTTGTTTTAGATGTGTTCTTACAAACAGGTTCTTCGGATAAATTGGAGCTGGCACTAACCTTAGATCGTGACTTGGATATTCTTGACTCAGAAGTAGCCAGTTGCATTGATACATTAGAAAGTGCTGAAATAAAGGAATTCAAAGAGGAACCATCATTTGTTCTCCCCTCCATCCAAAAAGAAGAGAAAAATCCTTCACTTGAGTTAAAGGTAAAAGAGTTGCCTAAAAACCTTAAATATGTGTTTTTAGGAGATCACGACACTTTACCTGTGATAATTTCTAGCGAACTTAGTGAAAGGGAAGAGATGAGGTTAGTGAGTCAATTAAAAAGATTGAAAAGAGCTATAGGATGGGGGTTGAGTGATATCAAATGTATTAGCCCTTCAATGTGCATGCATAGAATTATCATAGAAGAGGGAGCTAAACCTGTAAGAGAAACCCAAAGCGCCTTAATCCAAACATGAGTGAAGTGGTTAAGAAGGAAGTTCTTAAATTGCTTGAAGAAGGAGTGATATGTCCGATAGCCAATAGTGAGTGGGTTAGCCCAGTACATGTAGTGCCTAAGAAATCAGGAATCATTGTGGTAAAAAATGAAAAGAATGAATTGATTCCTACTAGGACTACCACTGGGTGGAGAATGTGTATAGACTATACGAAGTTAAATAATGCCACAAAGAAAGATTATTTCCCTCTTCCTTTTATTGATCAAATGCTGGATAATCTTTCTGGACACTCACACTATTGCTTTTTGGATGGACTTTCAGGTTATTATCAGGTGGCTATAACACCAAAGGATCAATCCAAGACCACTTTTACTTGCCCTTTTCTAGACTTTTGCATTTCGGCGTATGCCCTTTGGCTTGTGCAATGCACCGGCAACTTTTCAGACATGCATGATGTCTGTTTTCACGGACATGATAGATGACTTTATTGAGGTATTTATGGACAATTTTTCTATTTTTGATGACTCTTTTGATAATTGCCTCAGTAAACTTATTCTTGTGCTTGAAAGATGTATTGAATGTAACCTCACTTTGAGTTGGGAAAAAAGTCATTTCATGGTTACTCACGGTATTGTATTAGGTCATATTGTGTCTAGTAAAGGGATTGAGGTGGATAAAGCTAAGGTAGAGTTGATTGTTAAGTTACCTCCACCTACCTCTGTTAAGGGAATAAGAAGCTTTCTAGGGCATGCAGGTTTTTACCGGAGGTTTATTAAAGATTTTTCTAAAATAAGCCAACCATTGTGTCATTTGCTTGGAAAAGATGTTCCATTTGTATTTACTGCACAATGCATGCAAGCTTTCAATTCCCTTAAGGAAAAATTGGCCAGTGCGCCGGTAATTATAGCTCCTGTTTGGTCCTTACATTTTGAAATTATGTGTGATGCATCCAACCATGCAGTAGGAGCTGTCCTTGGGCAAAGGGTTGAGAAATTTTTGAGAGTGATTTATTATGCTAGCTTGACCCTAAGTAGCACACAAGTTAATTACACAACAACTGAAAAAGAAATGCTAGCTATTGTTTTTGCCTTAGATAAGTTTAGAGCTTATGGTCTAAAATTATTGTGCATTCAGATCATACAGCTTTAAAATATCTTTTGATCAAACAACATGCTAAACCTCGCTTAATTAGATGGGTGCTATTATTGCAAGAATTTGATTTTCAAATCAAAGATACTAAGGGAAGTGAAAATGTTGTAGCCGACCATTTATCTAGGTTACCTTTCTTTGATGAAAATCTTGCATCTGATAGTGTTCATAGAAATCTAGAAGCATTTCCTGATGAACAGTTGTTTGCGGTAATGAATTCACCATGGTTTGCAGATATTGCTAACTATCTTGCTTGTGGT